>CANSZD010003227.1:657500-1257500 GCA_947648045.1 Beta corolliflora | reverse complement strand
GTTGATATAGTAAAAGCATGTTTGGTATGTTGGTAATAGAAGTTAGATTAATGTATTCATGAAGAACAAATAAATAAACAATATTGATATACAATATAGCGAAGAAACTTATCTGCAGATAACAATCAACTGAACTTGATTAAATTCCACAAGAACAACGTTGCGCCGTGGTATGGAGGCCACTGCCTTAGAAACGAATTTCGCCATCTCCCAAGTGCGGATTCCCGATGACGTTCGTCCCCCAAGGTTCACACAACGATCCCCGACTCCGTGCACCCGGATCAAGGATTGGAGTTTCTCAAGAACTGCTCAAATCTCAGAGACAATAGGTAGGCTTGTGTTTTTGGGTTCAAGAGAGAATCATCCTCTTTTTCTCGGTTTTAGGATGAAGAATTTATATAAAATATTAAAAAACCAAGCGACACAAAACACGGAATACGAAAACCGCTAAAAAGAGGTTCGCCCGGTCGGGTCGGGCGGAAACCGCCAGGTCGGGCCCGCAAGGAAAGCACCGGGCGAAGAAGAAAGAAATCGCCTCGCCCGGCGGACGAACCATCGCCCGGGGCGAGATCAAGAATGGCCGAAGACGCGTCTCGCCCGGGCGGGGCGAAGACGCGTCTCGCCCGGGGCGGGCCGGGCGGACCCACGCCCGGCCGGGCGCCACGAACCGGATCCGAATAGCTTCGTGTTTACTTGGATGTTATCCAACAATCCCCCACAAACGCGAAGGTACAAAAACAAGAAATGAAGCAAGAATAGGAAGGTTTGATACTTACAAACTAGTGTCCAAGGATTGAACTAGCATGTTAGTGAGATGGGGTGTCCCCTCATCTACAAGTGTCCACTGGATTGAACTTGCAGGAGAGAGAAGGGACCCGATAACACATATCTTACCCTCAGAGCTTGAGAAACTCCGCGTTATCCATGAATTGCCTCTTGAACAACATACAACACCGCTGATCATACAATTCATAATCCCGTTAAGACAAGTCACATGTCTTTCAAATGATTGTGAACATACACACAGCTTCAACAATCCCGCCATCACCCCGGGATTCCAAGTGAGCGCTCTAGAATGCCTACAAGTACGACATTCAACGTAAGGAGGCCATCCCTTCACACTCAAATCTCGATGTTCTATTACGTTCAAATAAATTTGAATCGGCCACGAAGGCTATAGAAACATCAAGTCCATTACGTTCAATTAAATGAATCAGCCATAAAGGCCATGGACTCCAACACAACCCCTGCCGGTTGCCGCCGAGTACCATCAGCTCCACTTGTCAAACCACCATAAAGGATATAGACTCTCACAATCCATTAGGTTTGAACAAAGTAGACCATCCCTTTTACAGGATTATGATACCGACCATTTGAGATCATGCACAAGGCATCACAACGGTGTAACCATCAAGTCCATTCCAAGGACCACCCAAGCCTGCTGGGATATGAAAACATTAAGAGCGGTCAAGCTCAACCTTACATACAATATCTCATTGTATGCCACATACAACATCATATTGTATGTCACGGTGTGTCTATAAGTCCTGTCTTGGAACTATAGACACATTAAGGACAATCACTGTCCAACTTGATATCTATGAATCTACCAAGTTCAATTGCCAGTTGAACCAACCAAAGGTTAGAGATTCATCAATCCATTAAGCTCAAACAAAGTAAGCCACCACAAAGGTAATGGATTGTCCTGTCACTATGCCATCAAGCTCACTATTCAAACCACCAAGTCTGGTAATGGATCCCTCACACATCCATTAAGTTTGAACTAGCTGAGCCGTCAAACTGGTTATGGTTATGTGACCCCACGTGAGCATTGCTTCTGTCCATATGTACCTCCATTGCCTTCACATGACAATGTACGTAAGCATCTAAAACATCACAATGTAAATGAGTGAGTATTTCATTACCCCCACAATTGGCAACTTGCCAAGGATTTCCTCATCAGTCGACTTCTTGACTCGCCGGTCAACTCAATGAACTTATTCTTATGGTTGACTCTGCAACACATCTTACTTTGCATCTCCTCAACATGGTAACCAGTCAAGAACAATATGCCAACATATACACTTATAAACATATAAGCATAATCATTTAGAAAATCACTTTCTTGAGACATTTCATAAACATGAATACAGAACATAATAGTTCATGCTAACTATTCAACCTTCTAGTTGAACCTGTTACAAACCATGTTCTCTTGACAAGATTTAGATAAAAGGTGCCTTTGCCAATACATTGGCATTACATCCATGAACCACATGAATTACCTCATCCCCAATTTCCATCTTGGCTGAAGAATCAAAACCTTCAGTTTCATAAAGACATCAAGAGTGTGAACATCAAAGACATAAGATCAATCATAGACACATGATCACCAAACAATGTCAAATTGATCAATATCACTCAAACAAATACCATCTTGAAAACCCAAGATACAAAACTTAGTTCATCACACGGAACTAACTATACAAGTGGTATAAACCATAAATCACCTACCGACCACTCAAGTCTTCTCACCAAGGAAACCTTACAGGTCAACTTCAAATCCCGGAAGATCTAATGACTCTTCCTTCTCTAAGATGCCATTCAAGTATGCACTTTACGAATCAAATTGACACGCAATCAAATAACACGATCCCAATGCAAACACAGCCACTGGCCTAGGCAAGCTTAACCACAGGTGAGATAACTACATAGGTCAATATCAAAACATTAATGAACCTCAGAACCATGTACCTTGCCTATAGCTTTTCAAGCTTACAACTTCAAAGTCTATTGAAGGTCAACACACAACCAAAGTATCAACTATGGTCCGGCAAAGACATATGGGCGGGCGCGGATGTGTCGTTGTGCACCGCACCCGGCCAAAGATAAAATTTCTCCTACTCTCTTTTACACTAAAGCAGTATAATGGAAGTAGGGGTCGTATCCACAGGGAAACAGGGACGAGTTTAGTACTTAGCGTGATTCGAAACCTCGATTAAGCTAAGGGCCGAGAAACCTAATAATAATTACAAAGGGGGGTTTCAAGTAGATTTACGAACAAACTAAAACTAACTAGCATATAAACAAAATGAGAAATCAATTATAGGAAGATCATGAATCCGATTAACATCCACTTCAATTCATTATCGATCCTTGAACATCCATTCTAATTATTTCCATAATTATCTATTGTCGAGAATTAATCTCGTGTTCTCCTTATTCTTAGTTGAATAGCACGATCAGCGTGACTATAAAACCCTAACTAAAGGATAACCTAGTCCGATCTCGCGTCTAAGTTCAATCCAATAGCAAAGAAATAAACACAGAGAACCAATAGACCTCGCTAATGTCATACACGCGATAAACATTCAACAATTGATTCAATTTCCCTAAGAAATAACCAAGATGATCAGCATCTAAATTACTCCCTAGTTTGCTACCAATTGATAAAAGAATAAAACAATCCGATTCTATTCTTAAATCTAGCATTAGATTAATTACACAATCAAACTAGTAACGTTCCTAGCATAATTATGCAATAATCATAAATCACAAGCATAGAAATTGAACCATAATCAAGGAAAAGAGAAAGAGAGGAAAGATCTCACAATAACGGTTGAAGCTTCATGTTAATTGTTCCAAGAACAGCTTCAAGCTACAATCCGATAGCAAAACCAAATCCATAATTGAAATCCCTAAAAACTAAACTAAGAAATGAAAACTAAAACTAGGAAATGAAAAACAAAGAAATGGAAATGAAGAACAAAGAGGAACGAAGAAGGAAAGATGAAAAGAGAATCATGAAGAAGGAAGGATGAGGAGAGGAGCTCTCCCCCTCAAGCTTGCCACTCCAAGGTCTACATTTCAGCTCTCCTCTTCGTACTTCTCTTCCTCCCCTCAAAAGTTAGGTTTTAGGAGGCTTTTAAACCCCGCACAAAATCGTGGCCCCAAGCCGACTTAAGCGTCGCGAGTCGCGCAACCGATCGCGAGTCGCGACGAGGACTCTGTCTCCCCGCGCACAAAATGGCCGGGCACGCAGTCGCGAGCCGCGACAGAATCGCGAGTCGCGAGGGAGCAAAGGTCGCGAGGTGCGACAGGCCTCGCGAGTCGCGAGCTCGCTGCTGGCGGCGTGCGATGCTGGGCGGGCTCGTCGCTGTGCGATGGCCGGGCGTCTTGCTTGCGTGCGATGGCCGGGCGTCCCGCTGCGTGCGATGGCCGGCGTCCGAGCTTGCATGGGCGATGCCGCTTGGGCCTGCTGGGCCGGGCATGGTTCGCGAGGCAAGCATGCGGTAGTTGGTGGAGCTTGGTTATGCGATGATGCTAGGTAGCACATTGTCGTCAACTCATAACTTGCTTCCGTGCCACCAAGCCATGGTGTTGAACTTTCTTGAACACTCAAGGATAACTTCAATTAAACATCGTTTAATTCCGTTTCTCCTTAAAAAGCTCGGAATCTAGAACATTAACACTCATTAACTCACAAAACCCCGAACTTCCGCTAAGGTTGATTTATATGCGAACGTTAACAATTACGAACAAATCCCTTAGCAAAGTGCACCTCAAATATCACAAAAACATCGTATAACTTGAGCGTATCAAATACCCCCCACACTTGAACTTTACTCGACCTCGAGTAAACTCAAAAGTGAGAATCACCCAATAAATCATCACCCAAGTTATCAACACCAACCTCTCTCTCCACCAACTACATCATCATCATCACATCTTAACAACATTCGCTCAAAACCTAAACGTAAGGGACGATGATTCCCCCACACTTAGATTCGAGCTCACCTGAAAAATACAAAGACGCGACAACAATAATCACCAAACGACAACCAAAATGTGAGATCAAATCCTGAAGGATCTCAAAGGAATTGAACTCACTCCAACGCCACAATCAAAATGACAACTCGCCTAAAACCTCAAAAGATATACTACTACTACTATTACAACCAACCTATATAAGCAAGCCATGGAACAAAGACAAAAAGGGATAAATTCCATGCTTACTCCCAAAAACAATCAACCAAAAGAAAGTGAAAGCCAAAACAAATCTCCGGCAAATGAGTCTTCAAAATACATAATTCTCTCTTAATCTCTCATTTTGCCTAGGAGCCCTTTCGGGTTTTCATCCTAGCTTCACACATTTCTTTTTTTCATCTCACCATCTTACCCGCTCAATATAAGCCACTTTTTTTGCATTGGTTGCCCTTTCGGGTTTTCAACCTATCCGGCCCCCAATTTTTGCCCGAGTCGCCCGCCCTTGCGGGTTTTCAACTCAATGGATTCATTTCATCATTTTTTTTTTATATTTTTTTTGTTTTTCTCAATTTTTTTTTTTCATTTTTTCAAATTGAAAGTAATAAATACAACATAGATACATGAGAATGAGAATACCCTCCCCCCTACTTAAACTACACATTGTCCTCAATGTGACGACAATGAGAAGAAAAAGGAAACTGAAAATGGGGGGGGAATAGAAAATCGAGCAAATCGAAGATCGAATGCTCAAGACTCATGACCAAACAATCCGTCAAACTCAAATTTCTTAACAACACCAACTCAAATCTCATAAACCAACTCACAACCCTCTCCCTCGAATCACTCAAACAAATGACAAATTCAAAAAAAAAAAATTCAAAAGTTTTGAATTTGTGAGATTTTCAACTAGCTCAAGAGATCGAAAAGATTCATTAACAATCTCAACCCTCTAGCGTTACCAACTCCTAGCTATTGAACTCCTCCCAACGGGTTTTCTTTTGTGGACTTGGGCTCAAAGTGGATTAAGATTTGTTGTGGTTCTTTTGAGTGGGTGGTGAGTGGGTGGAAGAAAATTTATTGTGGTGGTGGAAATTTGATAAGAAATAAAGGAAAAGAAAGAAAATAAGAAGGGTCTCGGGTTGCCTCCCGAGAAGCGCTGTTGTTTAAAGTCGTTAGCTCGACTTAGTACCTTAAGCTCAATCAGTGGGATTGTGCTCCATGTGTGACAATGGTGGTTCCATGTCAATCTCCACTTCAAGTACCTGCAAAATTGATTGAGAGAAACTCTTGCAATGCATTGTTAGTGCCTAGCTTACTACATCATGGTTGAGCATATAACATCAGATTATATCCAAAACCTAGCATTAAGTCAACAACAAACATCAACTAGTAGTACTCCTAGCTAATCCAAGTCATGACCATTAATATCAATATTTAAAGCTAGACAATAACCAAGCAATAAACCATCAAAAGCTTCAATCAACCATTCCCAAGAGAGTGGCCAACCAAAAACAAAGAGCACAAGCAATACCATCCAAAAATCACGCTAAATACAAACAAGTAACACCGTTTCCCCGGCAACGGCGCCAAAATTTGGGCGGGCGCGGATGTGTCGTTGTGCACCGCACCCGGCCAAAGATAAAATTTCTCCTACTCTCTTTTACACTAAAGCAGTATAATGGAAGTAGGGGTCGTATCCACAGGGAAACAGGGACGAGTTTAGTACTTAGCGTGATTCGAAACCTCGATTAAGCTAAGGGCCGAGAAACCTAATAATAATTACAAAGGGGGGTTTCAAGTAGATTTACGAACAAACTAAAACTAACTAGCATATAAACAAAATGAGAAATCAATTATAGGAAGATCATGAATCCGATTAACATCCACTTCAATTCATTATCGATCCTTGAACATCCATTCTAATTATTTCCATAATTATCTATTGTCGAGAATTAATCTCGTGTTCTCCTTATTCTTAGTTGAATAGCACGATCAGCGTGACTATAAAACCCTAACTAAAGGATAACCTAGTCCGATCTGCGTCTAAGTTCAATCCAATAGCAGCAATAAACACAGAGAACCAATAGACCTGCTAATGTCATACACGCGATAAACATTCAACAGTTGATTCAATTTCCCTAAGAAATAACCAAGATGATCAGCATCTAAATTACTCCCTAGTTTGCTACCAATTGATAAAAGAATAAAACAATCCGATTCTATTCTTAAATCTAGCATTAGATTAATTACACAATCAAACTAGTAACGTTCCTAGCATAATTATGCAATAATCATAAATCACAAGCATAGAAATTGAACCATAATCAAGGAAAAGAGAAAGAGAGGAAAGATCTCACAATAACGGTTGAAGCTTCATGTTAATTGATCCAAGAACAGTTCAAGCTATAATCCGATAGCAAAAACCAAATCCATAATTGAAATCCCTAAAAACTAAACTAAGAAATGAAAACTAAAACTAGGAAATGAAAAACAAAGAAATGGAAATGAAGAACAAAGAGGAACGAAGAAGGAAAGATGAAAAGAGAATCATGAAGAAGGAAGGATGAGGAGAGGAGCTCTCCCCTCAAGCTTGCCACTCCAAGGTCTACATTTCAGCTCTCCTCTTCGTACTTCTCTTCCTCCCCTCAAAAGTTAGGTTTTAGGAGGCTTTTAAACCCCGCACAAAATCGTGGCCCCAAGCCAACTTAAGCGTCGCGAGTCGCGCAACTGCTCGCGAGTCGCGATGAGGACTCTGTCTCCCCGCGCACAAAATGGCTGGCACGCAGGTCGCGAGCCGCGACAGGCATCGCGAGTCGCGAGGAGCAGGCGGTCGCGAGGTGCGACAGTCCTCGCGAGTCGTCGCGAGCCTGCTGCTGCTGGGCAGGCGTACGATGCCGGGCGGGCTCGTGCGCTTTGGCGATGGCCGGGCGTCTTTGCTTGCGTGCGATGGCCGGGCGTCCCGCTTGCGTGCGATGGCCGGCGTCCGAGCTTGCATGGGCGATCTTGCTGGGCCTCGGCCCGGCCGGGCATGGTTCGCGAGGCAAGCATGCGGTAGTTGGTGGAGCTTGGTTATGCGATGATGCTAGGTAGCACATTGTCGTCAACTCATAACTTACTTCCGTGCCACCAAGCCATGGTGTTGAACTTTCTTGAACACTCAAGGATAACTTCAATTAAACATCGTTTAATTCCGTTTCTCCTTAAAAGCTCGGAATCTAGAACATTAACACTCATTAACTCACAAAACCCCGAACTTCCGCTAAGGTTGATTTATATGCGAACGTTAACAATTACGAACAAATCCCTTAGCAAAGTGCACCTCAAATATCACAAAAACATCGTATAACTTGAGCGTATCAACATACACAACGATTATGACAGGTCACTAATGAGTCATGTTAAAGCTTGCTTTTCTTTAAGCACTAGTCCCAATCAGAAGTCATAAAATCCCCTTGTGAATTGATTATCACTTCCAGAGACGACTAACCCCTAGACTGCACATAGTTGATCAACAATGTCAACTTTTCTAACCACGGAGGTTACAAGTAAGACTGGACTTTGTCAACTTAGAGAATTAACCTTTAGCTACTCCTTTGCTGAACTACACATCAACAATACTAGGAGAGACACCAATTAGAATCAGGCAGCAAACACATAAACATGACTACTGAACAATCATATCAATGACTAACAAATCATCAATGATATCATGAGATTCACCCAACAGAGCTTATTCAAGAAGAAATAAACACATCATCAAATTCAGCACAAGAACAGCCACAGAGAACTAAATCCTCACACCAACTGTGTGGAGGAAGGATAGAAATCCGACCATAGCTAGAAACCCCCACAATAAGAACATGGAGAATAACTAACAGCTCATCAGCTTATCTTACATAGGCCATAACTTGCCGAAAATGACGATAACCCCCACATGAGAGATGATAACCAACAGCAACCGCGCCGGTAACACGGGCTTCACGGGCTTCGGGTTTCACGGGCTTCGGGTTTCGGGTGTGAGAGAGAGTTTGTCATTTGGGTGGAAGGGAGAGGGAAGAGGAGAGGTGGTAGGGGAAGGGGAGGAAGGAGGGAGGAGAGAGAAAGACTGAAGGAAGAGGTGGAAGAAACAGGTCAAAAAAAAAAGAAAAAATGAAAATAGGGTTTTTTACCGGTTTAGCCAGTCATCAATCGACTTGGACCACCAGTGTAAAGGGGGGGTTAAAGTTGGGACTGAACAATAAAAAACGATAGTCGGGACTGTTTTTGTCAGGACGCCCATAGTTGGGACTGTTTAAATCAATTTTTCCTTATTTTTAAATAGATTGATGAAATTCCAACGATATTATATTGTTTCTCCGTTTTTAATACTTCCACGTTTTCCGTTTTAGGAAGTTCTTTTATTGCTTGCAACATTTACATATTTGGCATTATATTATTTCTTTTTTTATCTTACCACATGTTTTTTTTTTTTTTTTGGTAAGTAAGTAAGTTGTATTATAAACCAAAAAAATCTTTACAACCTAAACCTCAAAAGAGGCTGAAACAAAATAGGCCAAAAAGGCCTAAAAACTACAAGTTAGTGAACCATTCACTATCTCTGTTGCTCCATTTGGTAGATTTACAGAAATTTCCTCTAACTTTAACTATACATTTTATTTCCTTCACTAAGCTATCTACTCTGTACACTTTCAAGTTCCAGTATGCCTCATTCCTTGCTGTCCAAACATGGTATGTAGCAAACCGCGTAATCATATAGAGAATTTTCTTTCTCATGCTGGTCCATCTTAATATTCTTTTGATCCAATTCATCCATTGAGCTATACTTCTAGTTCTAAAATCAACTCCCACCCAGTGAAGCAACTCACTTAGAAGCTGCTGACTGAATGTGCAATCAAAAAATAAATGCTGGTGTGTTTCACTCTGAAGACCACAAAGACAGCACTTGTCATCTGCACTAATGTTGTACTGAAAAAGCTTGGTCTTAGTTCTCAATCTTCCTTGAATACAAAGCCATGTGATGAACTTATGTTTTGGAATAGTCATTCTATTCCATATAGCTGTATCCCAGGGAACTCGAGGAATGTCATTAAGAAGTGTCTGATAGGCTGTTTTAATGGAATAGTGAGATGAGTGGCTCCAGTTCTGCATTCCCAATTGTTGCACCTGATTTTTCACTTTGCAAATGTATTTTAACACCCAACTAGAATTAGTGGGAGCCTGAAAGTCCCACCAATTTCCAGTTTTGATGTAAATGGCATGGATCCATTTGACCCATAAATCATCCTTCTAGCTTCCAATATGCCAAACAAGCTTGCCAACAGCTGCAACATTCCATTTACCAATGTCTCTGAACCCCAGACCTCCACTTTTTTTAGGAGTACACACACTGGACCATTTAATGTAGCCAGCTTTATCACCCATTGCACTTCCAGTCCACAGGAAGTTTCTGCAGATGTCATTAATCTTTTGAATAACTGAGCATGGAAGTATAAAAATCTGAGCCCAGTAGCTATGAATGCTAATGAGAACAAAGTTAATAAGTTGTGATCTTCCAGCAAATGATAAATTTCTGGTGCACCAAGTTCTAATTCTGGCAATCATTCATTCAACCAAAGATTTCACAATCGCCAGCCTTGTAATTTTTTGAACTTATTGGGACACCAAGGTATCTGAAAGGGAGTTCCTCCTTTTGGAAACCAGAGAATTGAGCTATTCTGGTTACTTCATCATCAGCCATGGCTGTGCAATAAATGGCAGATTTACTGTTGTTGGCTTTCAAACCACAAGATTCAGTAAACAACTTAATGCCTTGAAGTAAGAGGTAGGCGACTTAGCTTCTCCTTTGCGTAAGAGAAGTAAATCGTCTCGCAAAGCATAAGTGATTCATCTTCAAGGTAGAACAACCAAGAAAATAGTGGAATTCATGAAGATCACCAATGTAAGTAAGGATCCTAGTAAGGTAATCCATACGAGAGAGCAAAAATGAGAGGGGACATGGGATCTCCCTCGTCTCACTCCTCTCTTTGCTTCAAAAAAACCCTCTCGTGTTGCCATTTATGAGCAAAGTGAATCCGGGAGTTGTTATACAAGCCATAACACACTTAATAAAGTGACTAGGAAAGTTTAAAGCTTGTAAAAGCTCATGAATAAACTCCCACTCCAAAGAATCATAGGCTTTTCTGAGGTCTACTTTCATAAGTAGGCCTTTTACCTGATTCCTACTTTTACCAAATCTTTTAACAAGATCTTGGCAAAGTAGAATATTACTGATGATGCTTCTCCTACTAATGAATGCACCTTGTGTTTGAGACACAATGTCAGGGAGCACTCTGTTCAATCTTGTGCAAATCAGTTTGGTAATGGCTTTGTATATAACAGAATAACATGCAATTGGTCTGTAATCACCTACTGCTGAAGAGCTCTTGATTTTAGGAATTAATGTAATCACAGTTACATTAATTTCCTTTAACAATCTGCCACAACTAAAGAAGTCTTGGATGGCATTCACCACATCCTGCCCCACAATGTTCCAAATTTTTCTTGAAGAAACAACTAGAAAATCCATCAATGTCAGGTGACTTATCATCTGGTATGGAAAAAATGACTTCTTTGATCTCTTCAGCATTGAAAGTGAGCTCCAGCATCTGCTGTTGATTTGCAGATAGAACCTTGCCTTGAGCAACAATTGCAGCTTCAACATGTCTAGTAGTACTGCTGCTCCCTAAGAGATTATGATAAAAATCCAAGAAAGCATTAACTACTGTAGTGGAGGAGTGAGCCCAAGTACCATCACCTTTCTTTATAGTATTGATCCTGTTCTGAAATCTTCTCATTTTGATACTCTGGTGAAACACCTTGGTATTATCATCTCCCTCTGTAAGCCATCTAATCTTAGCTTTCTGGCTAAGAAAATTTGTATAGTTCAAGTGTGCTTCTCTGTATCTTGTTCTTGCTTCCTTCTCCTGAGCTCTCAACACCAAGCAGTCAGGATTACTATGCAAAGTTTTCTGGGCTTCAAGGAGAGTATGATGAGCCTGAGAGTGAATAACTGAAACATCACCAAA
The DNA here is from genome assembly GCA_947648045.1 of Beta corolliflora. Lineage (NCBI taxonomy): Eukaryota > Viridiplantae > Streptophyta > Magnoliopsida > Caryophyllales > Amaranthaceae > Beta > Beta corolliflora. The sequence continues at coordinate 1,245,669 of CANSZD010003227.1, read as the reverse complement.
CTGAGTGATATTCAATTGCTTTAGATCTTTCTTCAACCTTTTGAGTTTAGTGACAACTTTGTACATTTTGCTACCCTCCACTGGTTGCTGCCAATTTTATTGTACAATTTCTAAAAAATGTGGGGCCTGGCACCACATATTAAAAAACCTAAAAGGTTTTTTCTTGTTTTCATCAGGGAAAGATTGAAGAATCAATGGGCAATGATCATAATCCCTTTTAGGGTATATGATAACTTCGATCATGGATCATTCATCAATCCATTCATTGTTCCTAGCATTCTCGTCAAGTTTACGTAACACTCTAGTTATCCCTTCCTCGTTTGTTATTCCATGTATAGAATCGCCCTGAAGATTTCAACTCAGTTAGTTTACAAGGATCCAGGAGTCCCGCATATCAATGAGCTCTCTGAGTCTAACTGGTTGACCAATTCTCTCCTCCATATTCATAATGGCATTAAAATCTCCTAAGATAATCCATGGAACATCATGGATATTAAAGTTTTTCAAGTCCTGCCACATACTCTCTCTTCCTTGTCTGTCATTTAATCCATAACAAAAGGAGCAAAAAAACTTCTTCCCTCCATTTACTATCTGGATCTCAGTATGAATGATTTGACTAGAACAAAACAAGACATTACATTCATTGCAGTGGGTAACCACCCCAAAATGATTCTGCCATTACCATGCCACATGTTGTTAGTGGTAATACACCAGCCTGGGCAAACAGTAAGGTAAAAGTCTCCCAGCTTAGGAGCTTTAACCTTAGTCTCTAGGAAACTAAACAGCCTAATATTATGAGAAATAAGAAAATTTCTCACCTCAAATTGTTTCTTTTTGCTGTTTAGTCCCCTAACATTCCATGAAAGGATATTATCCATTCATGGTAGGAGGCTCCCCCTCCTCACCATGAATTTCCATTTCATGAACCTTCTCACCAATCTCCTTCTCATGTGTTGTTTCTTCCTCATCTTGTAGAGCATCAAAAGCATTCCCTACAACAACTGGAACATGATTCTGCTGAACAGTAATAGATGGGCCTGCCACCTTTTGAAACCCATCTGCATCTATTTGTTTCTTCTTTTTGGGCACCCATTTCTTCTGTGCTTGAATCATTTGTTTCTTCTGTTTGCAGTATAACACATTATGTCCTATCCCCTGACATTGTGAGCATTGTAGTACAGGACGCCATTCATACACCACCTTCTGAGTCATAATGTTGCCCTTTTCATTCTCAAATTCTATCTCGCTTCCGGTAATTCTTGGTTCAAAGTTGCTTCTACCATGATTCTAGCATACAAAGAACCTGTCTTTATTGCTAGTAGATGAGTCTAATTTCAAAGGTTTCCCTATGGCTGCAACCAACTTGAACAAACACCGTTCCCCAAAGATTTGAGATCCATCCGAGGTAGTTGGAGCCAAATTGGAATGGTTTTTAACTCCTCTTTGTTCATGTCCATATCAGGGTGCCATTTCTTGATAATCAAAGGTTTGCGATCAAAAAATTGAAAATCATTCAAGATATCATCCCTAGATTCCACATTAATGAATCGCACAATGAATACTTGCTTTAAACCGCCACAATTTTATCAACCCCTTTCTTTCCCCAAATTCTACGTAGGTATCCTTCCATTACAGGAAATGGAGGATTGGCACCCAAAGACATAACATATTACGTATGACTCCCAATAGCTAATTTCATCTTGCACATCTTCAATGTCAATTTTAATGGTTGATTTTGCGGTGATTGTGTTTGAACTTTCTCAAATTCGGGAAGTAATTGACGAGATTGAGGAATACCTTTTTCAATGGATTCCAATCTACTTTGCGTCTTCTTCATGATTGTCAACCAGTCTGATAATTGTGCCTTATCCCTTTGCTGCTGCTGCAATTGATCCAATGAACTTCTTGGTGAAATTGGTTCATCAAATGCAGGGGTTTGAATTGAAAGAGCTTCAACTCCATGAAGTTCAGCAATCGATTTGTGTTTCTGACCATAAATTGGACTCACAGGACCTTTCCTCTTCTCTTTAGTGTTACTTTTAGCATGAGACTTCTTCGATTTTGCCTTCGATCTTCCTGCCATGGCGACGGTGCAGGTTAAGAAGAGGGTCTTCTTAACGTGCGTCGAGAGAAAATAGGCGCGAATAAGTTTTCTTAGTTACTCTACTTGTGTAAATTACCACATGTTTTTTTAATATCTCAATCTCTTTGGTCTTTGTGCATATTTTAACATTGTGAGTATTAAAGAACGGAGGAAGTGTCCACCTTTTGTAAAAATAAAGGTTTTGGAAACAAAATTTTAAGATTGGATTTTTCACCATATACCCCCCGACAAAGTTTTTTATTCACCATATACTCTCGATGTTTAGAAAATTCACCAAATTTCCATCAATTTCATTATCCTACCCTCTACCTCTAAAGCTTGTAGACCGCATGAACAGTGAGGCATAAAAGATACTGATCAATGTATTGCCGTGGATAGTCTTGCTCAAGGCCATGGATATATTTTCTGGAGTCAGATGATTGCACCTGCAGAATACCACTACCACCAAAACTTTTGTATAAGAAAACTGAACTAGTAATTGGATGTTTAGATTTTAGTTTGTATTCATGTTGATATAGTAAAAGCATGTTTGGTATGTTGGTAATAGAAGTTAGATTAATGTATTCATGAAGAACAAATAAATAAACAATATTGATATACAATATAGCGAAGAAACTTATCTGCAGATAACAATCAACTGAACTTGATTAAATTCCACAAGAACAACGTTGCGCCGTGGTATGGAGGCCACTGCCTTAGAAACGAATTTCGCCATCTCCGGTGCGGATTCCTGATGACGTTCGTCCCCCAAGGTTCACACAACGATCCCCGACTCCGTGCACCCGGATCAAGGATTGGAGTTTCTCAAGAACTGCTCAAATCTCAGAGACAATAGGTAGGCTTGTGTTTTTGGGTTCAAGAGAGAATCATCCTCTTTTTCTCGGTTTTAGGATGAAGAATTTATATAAAATATTAAAAAACCAAGCGACACAAAACGCGGAATACGAAAACCGCTGAAAAGAGGTTCGCCCGGGCGGGTCGGGCGGAAACCGCCAGGTCGGGCCCGCAAGGAAAGCACTGGGCGAAGAAGAAAGAAATCGCCTCGCCCGGGCGGACGAACCATCGCCCGGTCGGGCAGATCAAGAATGGCTGAAGACGCGTCTCGCCTGGGCGGGGGCTGCAGACGCGTCTCGCCTGGGCGGGTCGGGCGGACCCACGCCCGGTCGGGCGCCACGAACCAGATCCGAATAGCTTCGTGTTTACTTGGATGTTATCCAACAATCCCCCACAAACGCGAAGGTACAAAAACAAGAAATGAGCAGTAACAGGAAGGTTTGATACTTACAAACTAGTGTCCAAGGATTGAACTAGCATGTTAGTGAGATGGGGTGTCCCCTCATCTACAAGTGTCCACTGGATTGAACTTGCAGGAGAGAGAAGGGACCCGATAACACATATCTTACCCTCAGAGCTTGAGAAACTCCGCGTTATCCATGAATTGCCTCTTGAACAACATACAACACTGTTGATCATACAATTCATAATCCTGTTAAGACAAGTCACATGTCTTTCAAATGATTGTGAACATACACACAGTTCAACAATCCTGGCCATCACCCTGGGATTCCAGTGAGCGCTCTAGAATGCCTACAAGTACGACATGAAGGAGGCCATCCCTTCACACTCAAATCTGATGTTCTATTACGTTCAAATAAATTTGAATCAGTCACGAAGGCTATAGAAACATCAAGTCCATTACGTTCAATTAAATGAATCAGCCATAAAGACCATGGACTCCAACACAACCCCTGCCGGTTGCCGCTGAGTACCATCAGCTCCACTTGTCAAACTACCATAAAGGCTATAGACTCTCACAATCCATTAGGTTTGAACAAAGTAGACCATCCCTTTTACAGGATTATGATACCGACCATTTGAGATCATGCACAAGGCATCACAACGGTGTAACCATCAAGTCCATTCCAAGGACCACCCAAGCCTGCTGGGATATGAAAACATTAAGAGCGGTCAAGCTCAACCTTACATACAATATCTCATTGTATGCCACATACAACATCATATTGTATGTCACGGTGTGTCTATAAGTCCTGTCTTGGAACTATAGACACATTAAGGACAATCACTGTCCAACTTGATATCTATGAATCTACCAAGTTCAATTGCCAGTTGAACCAACCAAAGGTTAGAGATTCATCAATCCATTAAGCTCAAACAAAGTAAGCCACCACAAAGGTAATGGATTGTCCTGTCACCATGCCATCAAGCTCACTATTCAAACCACCAAGTCTGGTAATGGATCCCTCACACATCCATTAAGTTTGAACTAGCTGAGCCGTCAAACTGGTTATGGTTATGTGACCCCACGTGAGCATTGCTTCTGTCCATATGTACCTCCATTGCCTTCACATGACAATGTACGTAAGCATCTAAAACATCACAATGTAAATGAGTGAGTATTTCATTACCCCCACAATTGGCAACTTACCAAGGATTTCCTCATCAGTCGACTTCTTGACTCAGTCAGTTCAACTCAATGAACTTATTCTTATGGTTGACTCTGCAACACATCTTACTTTGCATCTCCTCAACATGGTAACCAGTCAAGAACAATATGCCAACATATACGCTTATAAACATATAAGCATAATCATTTAGAAAATCACTTTCTAGAGACATTTCATAAACATGAATACAGAACATAATAGTTCATGCTAACTATTCAACCTTCTAGTTGAACCTGTTACAAACCATGTTCTCTTGACAAGATTTAGATAAAAGGTGCCTTTGCCAATACATTGGCATTACATCCATGAACCACATGAATTACCTCATCCCCAATTTCCATCTTGGCTGAAGAATCAAAACCTTCAGTTTCATAAAGACATCAAGAGTGTGAACATCAAAGACATAAGATCAATCATAGACACATGATCACCAAACAATGTCAAATTGATCAATATCACTCAAACAAATACCATCTTGAAAACCCAAGATACAAAACTTAGTTCATCACACGGAACTAACTATACAAGTGGTATAAACCATAAATCACCTACCGACCACTCAAGTCTTCTCACCAAGGAAACCTTACAGGTCAACTTCAAATCCCGGAAGATCTAATGACTCTTCCTTCTCTAAGATGCCATTCAAGTATGCACTTTACGAATCAAATTGACACGCAATCAAATAACACGATCCCAATGCAAACACGGCCCACCGGCCTAGGCAAGCTTAACCACGGTGAGATAACTACATAGGTCAATATCAAAACATTAATGAACCTCAGAACCATGTACCTTGCCTATAGCTTTTCAAGCTTACAACTTCAAAGTCTATTGAAGGTCAACACACAACCAAAGTATCAACTATGGTCCGGCAAAGACATATGGGCGGGCGCGGATGTGTCGTTGTGCACCGCACCCGGCCAAAGATAAAATTTCTCCTACTCTCTTTTACACTAAAGCGTATAATGGAAGTAGGGGTCGTATCCACAGGGAAACAGGGACGAGTTTAGTACTTAGCGTGATTCGAAACCTCGATTAAGCTAAGGGCCGAGAAACCTAATAATAATTACAAAGGGGGGTTTCAAGTAGATTTACGAACAAACTAAAACTAACTAGCATATAAACAAAATGAGAAATCAATTATAGGAAGATCATGAATCCGATTAACATCCACTTCAATTCATTATCGATCCTTGAACATCCATTCTAATTATTTCCATAATTATCTATTGTCGAGAATTAATCTCGTGTTCTCCTTATTCTTAGTTGAATAGCACGATCAGCGTGACTATAAAACCCTAACTAAAGGATAACCTAGTCCGATCTGCGTCTAAGTTCAATCCAATAGCAAAGAATAAACACAGAGAACCAATAGACACCGCTAATGTCATACACGCGATAAACATTCAACAATTGATTCAATTTCCCTAAGAAATAACCAAGATGATCGGCATCTAAATTACTCCCTAGTTTGCTACCAATTGATAAAAGAATAAAACAATCCGATTCTATTCTTAAATCTAGCATTAGATTAATTACACAATCAAACTAGTAACGTTCCTAGCATAATTATGCAATAATCATAAATCACAAGCATAGAAATTGAACCATAATCAAGGAAAAGAGAAAGAGAGGAAAGATCTCACAATAACGGTTGAAGCTTCATGTTAATTGATCCAAGAACAGATTCAAGCTACAATCCGATAGCAAAACCAAATCCATAATTGAAATCCCTAAAAACTAAACTAAGAAATGAAAACTCAAACTAGGAAATGAAAAACAAAGAAATGGAAATGAAGAACAAAGAGGAACGAAGAAGGAAAGATGAAAAGAGAATCATGAAGAAGGAAGGATGAGGAGAGGAGCTCTCCCCTCAAGCTTGCCACTCCAAGGTCTACATTTCGGCTCTCCTCTTCGTACTTCTCTTCCTCCCCTCAAAAGTTAGGTTTTAGGAGGCTTTTAAACCCCGCACAAAATCGTGGCCCCAAGCCGACTTAAGCGTCGCGAGTCGCGCAACCGATCGCGAGTCGCGACGAGGACTCTGTCTCCCCGCGCACAAAATGGCCGGGCACGCAGGGTCGCGAGCCGCGACAGAATCGCGAGTCGCGAGGAGCGAGCGGTCGCGAGGTGCGACAGGTCCCTCGCGAGTCGCGAGCTCGCTCGTCGCTGGGCGGGCGTGCGATCTTGGGCGGGCTCTCGTGCTGTGCGATGGCTGGCGTGCTGCTTGCGTGCGATGGCTGGCGTCCTGCTTGCGTGCGATGGCTGGCGTCCGAAGCTTGCATGGGCGATGCTGCTGGGCCTCGCTGGGCTGGCATGGTTCGCGAGGCAAGCATGCGGTAGTTGGTGGAGCTTGGTTATGCGATGATGCTAGGTAGCACATTGTCGTCAACTCATAACTTGCTTCCGTGCCACCAAGCCATGGTGTTGAACTTTCTTGAACACTCAAGGATAACTTCAATTAAACATCGTTTAATTCCGTTTCTCCTTAAAAGCTCGGAATCTAGAACATTAACACTCATTAACTCGCAAAAACCCCGAACTTCCGCTAAGGTTGATTTATATGCGAACGTTAACAATTACGAACAAATCCCTTAGAAAAGTGCACCTCAAATATCACAAAAACATCGTATAACTTGAGCGTATCAACATACACAACGATTATGACAGGTCACTAATGAGTCATGTTAAAGCTTGCTTTTCTTTAAGCACTAGTCCCAATCAGAAGTCATAAAATCCCCTTGTGAATTGATTATCACTTCCAGAGACGACTAACCCCTAGACTGCACATAGTTGATCAACAATGTCAACTTTTCTAACCACGGAGGTTACAAGTAAGACTGGACTTTGTCAACTTAGAGAATTAACCTTTAGCTACTCCTTTGCTGAACTACACATCAACAATACTAGGAGAGACACCAATTAGAATCAGGCAGCAAACACATAAACATGACTACTGAACAATCATATCAATGACTAACAAATCATCAATGATATCATGAGATTCACCCAACAGAGCTTATTCAAGAAGAAATAAACACATCATCAAATTCAGCACAAGAACAACCACAGAGAACTAAATCCTCACACCAACTGTGTGAAGGAAGGATAGAAATCCGACCATAGCTAGAAACCCCCACAATAAGAACATGGAGAATAACTAACAGCTCATCAGCTTATCTTACATAGGCCATAACTTGCCGAAAATGACGATAACCCCCACATGAGAGATGATAACCAACAGCAACCGCGCCGGTAACACGGGCTTCACGGGCTTTGGGTTTCACGGGCTTCGGGTTTCGGGTGTGAGAGAGAGTTTGTCATTTGGGTGGAAGGGAGAGGGAAGAGGAGAGGTGGTAGGGGGAAGGGGAGGAAGGAGGGAGGAGAGAGAAAGACCAAGGAAGAGGTGGAAGAAACAGTCAAAAAAAAAAAAAAAAAAAATGAAAATAGGGTTTTTACCGTTTAGCCGATCATCGGTCGACTTGGACCACCAAGGTAAAGGGGGTTAAAGTTGGGACCGAACAATAAAAAACGATAGTCGGGATCGTTTTTGTCGGGACGCCCATAGTTGGGGACTTGTTTAAATCAATTTTTCCTTATTTTTAAATAGATTGATGAAACTCCAACGATATTATATTGTTTCTCCGTTTTTAATACTTCCACGTTTTCCGTTTTAGGAAGTTCTTTTATTGCTTGCAACATTTACATATTTGGCATGATATTATTTCTTTTTTTATCTTACCACATGTTTTTTTTTTTTTTTGGTAAGTAAGTAAGTTGTATTATAAACCAAAAAAATCTTTACAACCTAAACCTCAAAAGAGGCTGAAACAAAATAGGCTAAAAAGGCCTAAAAACTACAAGTTAGTGAACCATTCACTATCTCTGTTGCTCCATTTGGTAGATTTACAGAAATTTCCTCTAACTTTAACTATACATTTTATTTCCTTCACTAAGCTATCTACTCTGTACACTTTCAAGTTCCAAGTATGCCTCATTCCTTGCTCTCCAAACATGGTATGTAGCAAACCCCGAATCATATAGAGAATTTTCTTTCTCATGCTGGTCCATCTTAATCTTCTTTTGATCCAATTCATCCATTGAGCTATACTTCTAGTTCTAAAATCAACTCCCACCCAGTGAAGCAACTCACTTAGAAGCTGCTGACTGAATGTGCAATCAAAAAATAAATGTTGTTGTGTTTCACTCTGAAGACCACAAAGACAGCACTTGTCATCTGCACTAATGTTGTACTGAAAAAGCTTGGTCTTAGTTCTCAATCTTCCTTGAATACAAAGCCATGTGATGAACTTATGTTTTGGAATAGTCATTCTATTCCATATAGTTGTATCCCAGGGAACTCGAGGAATGTCATTAAGAAGTGTCTGATAGGCTGTTTTAATGGAATAGTGAGATGAGTGGCTCCAGTTCTGCATTCCCAATTGTTGCACCTGATTTTTCACTTTGCAAATGTATTTTAACACCCAACTAGAATTAGTGGGAGCCTGAAAGTCCCACCAATTTCCAGTTTTGATGTAAATGGCATGGATCCATTTGACCCATAAATCATCCTTCTGGCTTCCAATAAGCCAAACAAGCTTGCCAACAGCTGCAACATTCCATTTACCAATGTCTCTGAACCCCAGACCTCCACTTTTTTTAGGAGTACACACACTGGACCATTTAATGTAGCCAGCTTTATCACCCATTGCACTTCCAGTCCACAGGAAGTTTCTGCAGATGGCATTAATCTTTTGAATAACTGAGCATGGAAGTATAAAAATCTGAGCCCAGTAGCTATGAATGCTAATGAGAACAGAGTTAATAAGTTGTGATCTTCCAGCAAATGATAAATTTCTGGTGCACCAAGTTCTAATTCTGGCAATCATTCATTCAACCAAAGATTTCACAATCGCCACTTGTAATTTTTTTAACTTATTGGGACACCAAGGTATCCGAAAGGGAGTTCCTCCTTTTGGAAACCAGAGAATTGAGCTATTCGGTTACTTCATCATCGCCCATGGTCAGTGCAATAAATGGCGATTTACTTGTTGTTGGCTTTCAAACCACAAGATTCAGTAAACAACTTAATGCCTTGAAGTAAGAGGTAGGCTGACTTAGCTTCTCCTTTGCAGAAGAGAAGTAAATCGTCTGCAAAGCATAAGTGATTCATCTTCAAGGTAGAACAACCAGTAAAATAGTGGAATTCATGAAGATCACCAATGTAAGTAAGGATCCTAGTAAGGTAATCCATACAGAGAGCAAAAATGAGAGGGGACATGGGATCTCCCTGTCTCACTCCTCTCTTTGCTTCAAAAAAACCCTCTCGTGTTGCCATTTATGAGCAAAGTGAATCCGGGAGTTGTTATACAAGCCATAACACACTTAATAAAGTGGCTAGGAAAGTTTAAAGCTTGTAAAAGCTCATGAATAAACTCCCACTCCAAAGAATCATAGGCTTTTCCGAGGTCTACTTTCATAAGTAGGCCTTTTACCTGATTCCTACTTTTACCAAATCTTTTAACAAGATCTTGGCAAAGTAGAATATTACTGATGATGCTTCTCCTACTAATGAATGCACCTTGTGTTTGAGACACAATGTCAGGGAGCACTCTGTTCAATCTTGTGCAAATCAGTTTGGTAATGGCTTTGTATATAACAGAACAACATGCAATTGGTCTGTAATCACCTACTGCTGAAGAGCTCTTGATTTTAGGAATTAATGTAATCACAGTTACATTAATTTCCTTTAACAATCTGCCACAACTAAAGAAGTCTTGGATGGCATTCACCACATCCCGCCCCCACAATGTTCCAACTTTTCTTGAAGAAACAACTAGAAAATCCATCAATGCCAGGTGACTTATCATCCGGTATGGAAAAAAATGACTTCTTTGATCTCTTCAGATTGAAAGTGAGCTCCAGCATCTGCTGTTGATTTGCAGATAGAACCTTGCCTTGAGCAACAATTGCAGCTTCAACATGTCTAGTAGTACTGCTGCTCCCTAAGAGATTATGATAAAAATCCAAGAAAGCATTAACTACTAGCAGTGGAGGAGTGAGCCCAAGTACCATCACCTTTCTTTATAGTATTGATCCTGTTCTGAAATCTTCTCATTTTGATACTCTGGTGAAACACCTTGGTATTATCATCTCCCTCTGTAAGCCATCTAATCTTAGCTTTCTGGCTAAGAAAATTTGTATAGTTCAAGTGTGCTTCTCTGTATCTTGTTCTTGCTTCCTTCTCCTGAGCTCTCAACACCAAGCAGTCAGGATTACTATGCAAAGTTTTCTGGGCTTCAAGGAGAGTATGATGAGCCTGAGAGTGAATAACTGAAACATCACCAAACTGAGTGATATTCAATTGCTTTAGATCTTTCTTCAACCTTTTGAGTTTAGTGACAACTTTGTACATTTTGCTACCCTCCACTGGTTGCTGCCAATTTTATTGTACAATTTCTAAAAAATGTGGGGCCTGGCACCACATATTAAAAAACCTAAAAGGTTTTTTCTTGTTTTCATCAGGGAAAGATTGAAGAATCAATGGGCAATGATCATAATCCCTTTTAGGGTATATGATAACTTCAGTCATGGACCATTCATCAATCCATTCAGCTGTTCCTAGCATTCTGTCAAGTTTACAGAACACTCTAGTTATCCCTTCCTGTTTGTTATTCCGTGTATAGAACTGCCCTGAAGATTTCAACTCAGTTAGTTTACAATGATTCATGCAGTCCCGCATATCAATGAGCTCTCTGAGTCTAACTGGTTTGACCAATTCTCTCCTCCATATTCATAATGGCATTAAAATCTCCTAAGATAATCCATGGAACATCATGGATATTAAAGTTTTTCAAGTCCTGCCACATACTCTCTCTTCCTTGTCTGTCATTTAATCCATAACAAAAGGAGCAAAAAAACTTCTTCCCTCCATTTACTATCTGGATCTCAGTATGAATGATTTGACTAGAACAAAACAAGACATTACATTCATTGCAGTGGGTAACCACCCCAAAATGATTCTGCCATTACCATGCCACATGTTGTTAGTGGTAATACACCAGCCTGGGCAAACAGTAAGGTAAAAGTCTCCCAGCTTAGGAGCTTTAACCTTAGTCTCTAGGAAACTAAACAGCCTAATATTATGAGAAATAAGAAAATTTCTCACCTCAAATTGTTTCTTTTTGCTGTTTAGTCCCCTAACATTCCATGAAAGGATATTATCCATTCATGGTAGGAGGCTCCCCCTCCTCACCATGAATTTCCATTTCATGAACCTTCTCACCAATCTCCTTCTCATGTGTTGTTTCTTCCTCATCTTGTAGAGCATCAAAAGCATTCCCTACAACAATCGGAACATGATTCTCGCCAACAGTAATAGATGGGCTCGCCACCTTTTGAAACCCATCTGCATCTATTTGTTTCTTCTTTTTGGGCACCCATTTCTTCTGTGCTTGAATCATTTGTTTCTTCTGTTTGCAGTATAACACATTATGTCCTATCCCCTGACATTGTGAGCATTGTAGTACAGGACGCCATTCATACACCACCTTCTGAGTCATAATGTTGCCCTTTTCATTCTCAAATTCTATCTGCTCTGGTAATTCTTGGTTCAAAGTTGCTTCTACCATGATTCTAGCATACAGCAACCTGTCTTTATTGCTAGTAGATGAGTCTAATTTCAAAGGTTTCCCTATGGCTGCAACCAACTTGAACAAACACCGTTCCCCCCAGTATTTGAGATCCAGTCCAGGTAGTTGGAGCCAAATTGGAATGGTTTTTAACTCCTCTTTGTTCATGTCCATATCAGGGTGCCATTTCTTGATAATCAAAGGTTTGCGATCAAAAAATTGAAAATCATTCAAGATATCATCCCTAGATTCCACATTAATGAATCGCACAATGAATACTGCTTTAGAAACTGCCACAATTTTATCAACCCCTTTCTTTCCCCAAATTCTACGTAGGTATCCTTCCATTACAGGAAATGGAGGATTGGCACCCAGCACATAACATATTACAGATGACTCCCAATAGCTAATTTCATCTTGCACATCTTCAATGTCAATTTTAATGGTTGATTTTGCAGGTGATTGTGTTTGAACTTTCTCAAATTCAGGAAGTAATTGACGAGATTGAGGAATACCTTTTTCAATGGATTCCAATCTACTTTGCGTCTTCTTCATGATTGTCAACCAGTCTGATAATTGTGCCTTATCCCTTTGCTGCTGCTGCAATTGATCCAATGAACTTCTTGGTGAAATTGGTTCATCAAATGCAGGGGTTTGAATTGAAAGAGCTTCAACTCCATGAAGTTCAGCAATCGATTTGTGTTTCTGACCATAAATTGGACTCACAGGACCTTTCCTCTTCTCTTTAGTGTTACTTTTAGCATGAGACTTCTTCGATTTTGCCTTCGATCTTCCTGCCATGGCGACGGTGCAGGTTAAGAAGAGGGTCTTCTTAACGTGCGTCGAGAGAAAATAGGCGCGAATAAGTTTTCTTAGTTACTCTACTTGTGTAAATTACCACATGTTTTTTTAATATCTCAATCTCTTTGGTCTTTGTGCATATTTTAACATTGTGAGTATTAAAGAACGGAGGAAGTGTCCACCTTTTGTAAAAATAAAGGTTTTGGAAACAAAATTTTAAGATTGGATTTTTCACCATATACCCCCCGACAAAGTTTTTTATTCACCATATACTCTCGATGTTTAGAAAATTCACCAAATTTCCATCAATTTCATTATCCTACCCTCTACCTCTAAAGCTTGTAGACCGCATGAACAAGTGAGGCATAAAAGATACCGATCAATGTATTAGCCGTGGATAGTCTTGCTCAAGGCCCCGGATATATTTTCGGAGTCGATGATTGCACTGCGCAGAATACCACTACCACCAAAACTTTTGTATAAGAAAACTGAACTAGTAATTGGATGTTTAGATTTTAGTTTGTATTCATGTTGATATAGTAAAAGCATGTTTGGTATGTTGGTAATAGAAGTTAGATTAATGTATTCATGAAGAACAAATAAATAAACAATATTGATATACAATATAGGGAAGAAACTTATCTGCAGATAACAATCAACTGAACTTGATTAAATTCCACAAGAACAACGTTGCGCCGTGGTATGGAGGCCACTGCCTTAGAAACAAATTTCGCCATCTCCGGTGCGGATTCCTGATGACGTTCGTCCCCCAAGGTTCACACAACGATCCCCGACTCCGTGCACCCGGATCAAGGATTGGAGTTTCTCAAGAACTGCTCAAATAATCTCAGAGACAATAGGTAGGCTTGTGTTTTTGGGTTCAAGAGAGAATCATCCTCTTTTTCTCGGTTTTAGGATGAAGAATTTATATAAAATATTAAAAAACCAAGCGACACAAAACGCGGAATACGAAAACCGCTGAAAAGAGGTTCGCCCGGGCGGGTCGGGCGGAAACCGCCAGGTCGGGCCCGCAAGGAAAGCACTGGGCGAAGAAGAAAGAAATCGCCTCGCCCGGGCGGGCGAACCATCGCCCGGTCGGGCAGATCAAGAATGGCTGAAGACGCGTCTCGCCTGGGCGGGGGCTGAAGACGCGTCTCGCCTGGGCGGGTCGGGCGCCACGAACATGATCCGAATAGCTTCGCGTTCACTTGGATGTTATCCAACAATCCCCCACAAACGCGAAGGTACAAAAACAAGAAATGAGCAGTAACAGGAAGGTTTGATACTTACAAACTAGTGTCCAAGGATTGAACTAGCATGTTAGTGAGATGGGGTGTCCCCTCATCTACAAGTGTCCACTGGATTGAACTTGCAGGAGAGAGAAGGGACCCGATAACACATATCTTACCCTCAGAGCTTGAGAAACTCCGCGTTATCCATGAATTGCCTCTTGAACAACATACAACACTGTTGATCATACAATTCATAATCCTGTTAAGACAAGTCACATGTCTTTCAAATGATTGTGAACATACACACAGTTCAACAATCCTGGCCATCACCCTGGGATTCCAGTGAGCGCTCTAGAATGCCTACAAGTACGACATTCAACAGAAGGAGGCCATCCCTTCACACTCAAATCTGATGTTCTATTACGTTCAAATAAATTTGAATCAGTCACGAAGGCTATAGAAACATCAATTCCATTACGTTCAATTAAATGAATCAGCCATAAAGGCCATGGACTCCAACACAACCCCTGCCGGTTGCCGCCGAGTACCATCAGCTCCACTTGTCAAACCACCATAAAGGCTATAGACTCTCACAATCCATTAGGTTTGAACAAAGTAGACCATCCCTTTTACAGGATTATGATACCGACCATCTGAGATCATGCACAAGGCATCACAACGGTGTAACCATCAAGTCCATTCCAAGGACCACACAAGCCTGCTGGGATATGGAAACATTAAGAGCGGTCAAGCTCAACCTTACATACAATATCTCATTGTATGCCACATACAACATCATATTGTATGTCACGGTGTGTCTATAAGTCCTGTCTTGGAACTATAGACACATTAAGGACAATCACTGTCCAACTTGATATCTATGAATCTACCAAGTTCAATTGCCAGTTGAACCAACCAAAGGTTAGAGATTCATCAATCCATTAAGCTCAAACAAAGTAAGCCACCACAAAGGTAATGGATTGTCCTGTCACTATGCCATCAAGCTCACTATTCAAACCACCAAGTCTGGTAATGGATCCCTCACACATCCATTAAGTTTGAACTAGCTGAGCCACCAAACTGGTTATGGTTATGTGACCCCACGTGAGCATTGCTTCTGTCCATATGTGCCTCCATTGCCTTCACATGACAATGTACGTAAGCATCTAAAACATCACAATGTAAATGAGTGAGTATTTCATTACCCCCACAATTGGCAACTTGCCAAGGATTTCCTCATCAGTCGACTTCTTGACTCAGTCAGTTCAACTCAATGAACTTATTCTTATGGTTGACTCTGCAACACATCTTACTTTGCATCTCCTCAACATGGTAACCAGTCAAGAACAATATGCCAACATATACGCTTATAAACATATAAGCATAATCATTTAGAAAATCACTTTCTAGAGACATTTCATAAACATGAATACAGAACATAATAGTTCATGCTAACTATTCAACCTTCTAGTTGAACCTGTTACAAACCATGTTCTCTTGACAAGATTTAGATAAAAGGTGCCTTTGCCAATACATAGGCATTACATCCATGAACCACATGAATTACCTCATCCCCAATTTCCATCTTGGCTGAAGAATCAAAACCTTCAGTTTCATAAAGACATCAAGAGTGTGAACATCAAAGACATAAGATCAATCATAGACACATGATCACCAAACAATGTCAAATTGATCAATATCACTCAAACAAATACCATCTTGAAAACCCAAGATACAAAACTTAGTTCATCACACGGAACTAACTATACAAGTGGTATAAACCATAAATCACCTACCGACCACTCAAGTCTTCTCACCAAGGAAACCTTACAGGTCAACTTCAAATCCCGGAAGATTTAATGACTCTTCCTTCTCTAAGATGCCATTCAAGTATGTACTTTACGAATCAAATTGACACGCAATCAAATAACACGATCCCAATGCAAACACAGCCACTGGCCTAGGCAAGCTTAGCCACAGGTGAGATAACTACATAGGTCAATATCAAAACATTAATGAACCTCAGAACCATGTACCTTGCCTATAGCTTTTCAAGCTTACAACTTCAAATTCTATTGAAGGTCAACACACAACCAAAGTATCAACTATGGTCCGGCAAAGACATACACAACGATTATGACAGGTCACTAATGAGTCATGTTAAAGCTTGCTTTTCTTTAAGCACTAGTCCCAATCAGAAGTCATAAAATCCCCTTGTGAATTGATTATCACTTCCAGAGACGACTAACCCCTAGACTGCACATAGTTGATCAACAATGTCAACTTTTCTAACCACGGAGGTTACAAGTAAGACTGGACTTTGTCAACTTAGATTTAACCTTTAGCTACTCCTTTGCTGAACTACACATCAACAATACTAGGAGAGACACCAATTAGAATCAGGCAGCAAACACATAAACATGACTACTGAACAATCATATCAATGACTAACAAATCATCAATGATATCATGAGATTCACCCAACAGAGCTTATTCAAGAAGAAATAAACACATCATCAAATTCAGCACAAGAACAGCCACAGAGAACTAAATCCTCACACCAACTGTGTGAAGGAAGGATAGAAATCCGACCATAGCTAGAAACCCCCACAATAAGAACATGGAGAATAACTAACAGCTCATCAGCTTATCTTACATAGGCCATAACTTGCCGAAAATGACGATAACCCCCACATGAGAGATGATACCCGAAGATGGTCTGAAGAATACTCATGACCCTCTTAAAACCCTCATGTTCCTTCATCCTTGAATGATTTCACTCACTTGGCACACAACCACCATTAACCTGAAAATTCTGCTTATTTACAAGGAGTCCCAAATGGTCTCACCTAGACCCTTAACAAAGGATAGGAATGCTAGCCTCTAATCAATCAACACATGAAATATGATAGCATTCACCAATCATTACTCCAAGTTTACCAAAGAAGCTAAGTCCTCGAGAATTAACACAAATAATTCAATAACCCTAATAGACACAACTATAGAGTTACTCCAAGACACGACTTAGCACTAGAGTTGCAACTAATAAACCCAAAGGTCATTCAACCAATCCAAAAGCCCATATGACTAAACATGGTCAACAACTTTCAACTCTACAAGAGTTTTACAAAGCAACTCTAAACACCAAATATACGACTTGTATACAACCTATACAATGCAACAAGCAGAAGTAAACAATTCCCAGCTCAAAGGTCAATCATGAAGTTTGCTTTCTCATCACGACTACTCAAGCAAGCCAAACTAATATACTCATTTGTCTCAAACACAAACTCATTTCTCAAAAGAAACTAACAGTTTGAGGACACAAGTATAAATTTAAAAACCAAGCAATGGGTACATAAAATAAATTATGTAAATAAGCTATACTTGGAATATTAACGGTAAGAGAAAAACCTCCCTTTCGACAAGCCTGTTGAAGATACTATGAATTCCATATAGTTGCCACTCCTCCAACTCCCCTTTGCTTGCTTGAATGTCTCAACCTCTAACTCGACCCTCACAAACCTAACATGTCACAAATTGACTGTTATATATGAAAGGGGTACATAAAATAATTCATGTAAATAAGTTAGAGTACATAATTAAATTAAATTAAAGAGCAAACTTCCCTTCTAACACGTCTTATGAACAATATCCAATTGACTATTGAATATTTGATAGCGGCTTCTTTGCTATCAAGAACTCAATGAGAAGAATAAACATGAAGTTGACTTCCTCCATCAATATAAAAAAAAAAAAAAAAAAAACCTCCAATTGTTCTCATAAATTATTTATCAAATAATAAGAGTCTTGAGTATCCATCAAGTACATTTGAGACCTTCTTCAAAGACGAGAACTCGAGGAAGGAATACGACAGCAGGAATAATTTCAATGGCAACAAATAGTTCAAAGATTCAATCTTTACGAACCAACAAAGAGTTCCACGGTAACTTCGCTCCACAAATTACCCTAATAAGTCTATTCACAAGACTTAATAATTCTAACCATACCTATTCAAATAAACAATACTCAAGGATTCTTTCCAAGGTAGATAATTGAAATTAGGTTAGAATAAATAGTACATCAACATGAATACAACAATCAGAATAAATTCGTTACTAAATTGTTGGTAATAGAAGTTAGATTAATGTATTCATGAAGAACAAATAAATAAACAATATTGATATACAATATAGCGAAGAAACTTATCTGCAGATAACAATCAACTGAACTTGATTAAATTCCACAAGAACAACGTTGCGCCGTGGTATGGAGGCCATTGCCTTAGAAACGAATTTCGCCATCTCCGGTGCGGATTCCTGATGACGTTCGTCCCCCAAGGTTCACACAACGATCCCCGACTCCGTGCACCCGGATCAAGGATTGGAGTTTCTCAAGAACTGCTCAAATCTCAGAGACAATAGGTAGGCTTGTGTTTTTGGGTTCAAGAGAGAATCATCCTCTTTTTCTCGGTTTTAGGATGAAGAATTTATATAAAATATTAAAAAACCAAGCGACACAAAACGCGGAATACGAAAACCGCTGAAAAGAGGTTCGCCCGGGCGGGTCGGGCGGAAACCGCCAGGTCGGGCCCGCAAGGAAAGCACTGGGCGAAGAAGAAAGAAATCGCCTCGCCCGGGCGGACGAACCATCGCCCGGTCGGGCGGATCAAGAATGGCTGAAGACGCGTCTCGCCTGGGCGGGGGCTGAAGACGCGTCTCGCCTGGGCGGGTCGGGCGGACCCACGCCCGGTCGGGCGCCACGAACCAGATCCGAATAGCTTCGCGTTCACTTGGATGTTATCCAACATGGTATACTTTATTTCAATCAAATTAAAAGATAGCGATCATATCAACTAAAGAACATCAAATTTCTTCATTATTGTTTTCCTAGGTGTTATGACTGAATCAATTGACAAATAAAGAAAAACAAGAATATTCAACAAGAATTACATAGTTCACTAACAATGCATCAGTTACATCATCTTTTTTTTTATCATCTTTTTTTTTATAGGGCTGGTTTTATTATCTTTGATGAGAGAGCACTAAACACGAGATTTGAGGCATAATAGAATTCGAAGGTCTATATAGTATCCGTTTGATTAGCTAAATGGATGAGACTAAGAGGAGAGTTCTGTCTTATACAAAAAAAGTATATTTTGTTAAATGATCACAATCAGTGGCAAATGTAGAAGGGCAGGGAGTATTGCAGTATCCCCGAAGTGAATTTTTTTAAGAAATTAAAAACCTATATAAGAAGATCCGAGGAAGTGACGAAGCGTGGGAACTGGGAAAAATAAGAGAGAGAATATCGCCGGCCTTCTCGGAGATAACTGCCTGCTGCTGCCGACTTCCTATAAGTTCTGTTCATCTACTTCCATTTTTCTTTTTTTCTTTTTTCAGGGAAAACAAACTCAATTTTTTTTTTAAATTGTTTGCAAGTTGATTGTTAATTGTTAATTGTTGAACTTGAATGCTAAAATTAGTTGAATAGTTGATTCAAATCACTTTGATTTTAAAAATAAGGTATTTGTTTAATGTGTAGTTGTTAAATTGGTAATTTAACACTAACAACAAATTATCAATAATTATGATCTATGAATGAAAAAATAAGTTATTTTGAATTAATTGATTTGTATGATAAATTGATTATTGGTTATTGATTTGATTTCAAATGGAATATATAGTAGATAATAATTAGTTTGTTTATCTACTTGATATAGGAAATGACATCTGGATCAAAAAAAAAAAGGTAAAACAACCCGATCTTCGACAATTTGTGTAATTTTATATATCTATTTTCATATTTTAACATTTATGACGTTCATTATTGAAAATGTTTTGGATTGTAATATTTATGATGTTAAATATCGAGACCAAGGTTTGTTTAATTAATTACAGTACCCGCGATTTGAAAATGCTGGATCAGTCACTGATCACAATGTGGTAAGTCTAATCCTTAATTTTGATATTTATTTTAGACTTTTAGTATATGAAAACGATTTCATAGATATTTTTCACATCATACAACGAAACATTGCTGCTTACATTATAAGCAGATTTATTGAAACATTGCAAGTACATATTAGGGAGATGCATAAAACGCAGACATGCTCAAGTACATAAAAACAAACAACAGTTCACAAGCCTCGCATCAGCTAGTGTAGTGCAAGGTTTGCTCAAACTTTAGCTTAAGCAACAAGAGGAAGCAGGGGACCATAGCTTTGTTGTCGTTCTTCGCATCAATTGCTCCGGCAGGGGCAGCGTAATCGAAGGCGCTGCTATCACACTTGGGAGGTACCTGGATTAAAGCAACAGGGAACCACAGACTTTTACCTTTATCAGAATTAAACTGTAGGAAGTTGCCTAATAAAAAAACTTTGGCTTCGGTAACTGTCATGAGCTCTCCAATTGGGTGGTTATTAAAGGTGAGCGTGACAGAGACTCCCTTGATATTGGTGAGCTGCCGGTAGGATATGATCGCTAACATCTGGGGTTGGCAGACGACACGATTACCGACACCGAACATTGTCCTACTCACGGTACAAACACCGTGCAATTTAATCGATAAGTGGAGGGAGTCTTTGTTGATAGTATCGCATCGAAAGTGCTTCACATAATCAGGGAAAAGCCCGGGAGGTATATCGTAATGACGCAAGACGTCAGAAACTTAATCAAAGCCCGGACAGTGGGTAGTGGCGGAGGAGAGCGAGAGAGAGGGAGATTGTGGCTGTTTTTGGAGACATATTTGTATGGGTATGACCAAGTTCGCTGTCGGTCACATTTGGCTTGGCCGACATCAATAAACTTGAGACGCGACTTCATCAGTGGGGTCTCGACAATTTCCAATAAGTAGTCCGAGATGGCATTCACGGCCACACTTGAGGACAATTCTCCCTCCAGTCAGACTCATCACAGTCATACACGTGTCGCAGGATTATGCACCCTGTTAGATGAATAGTACTGCTATAAATAGCAGAATGGTACTATTCTACAGGTACATTCTCTCACATTCTAAGCCTGGCTTTCTCTCTCTATATCTCTCTCTAAAATCCTTATTGGGCACCTACTGACTTGAGCGTCGGAGGGGGTTTCCTCGTATCCCCCCCGAGGGTAGTTTACGTTTGTCTTCCTTGCAGATTTCCAACCTCGGACGCCCCCCTAAATTATTGACGGACATCTCTGTGTCCGCCATCGTTTCAACACCGAAACAATTTGGCGCTAGAAGGAGGGGGCCTCCCATCTTTGTGAAGCAGTCATGGATAAGACGAGCAATGCGAGTCGTGGTCCACCTGGGTTTGAGATCGGGCAGGGATCTACTCAGCCAGCCATTACCGGACCATTGGGTGCACCTCAGTTCAATACAAGGGTGCCCGAGAACAACAACCGAACAGCAAACTCCCCGAGAACAATGTATCTCGGGTTAATCCAAATGAAGTTCCAATCAATCCGCTCACCCGAGTCAATTCTCCCCGGAACAGTTGAAGACAGTAGCATCCTTCATCCAGATGCTAGCAGGCACACCTCAACCTGATGGTAATACTCCAACCCCCAATGCTAGAGCACCCCGTAAACGATTGCCACCATTAGGAGGAAGAAATGCTGGTGGTACGCCAGTAAGAAGAATGTGTTCTTTCACTCAAGAGGGCCGACAGTTGGAAAGACAACTGGAGGATCCCGAGTATGAAGAGATGGAAACAGAAGAGCTTGGTAATTCAGATGATGATAACCAAAGTCGCTCACACCGAGAGTACAGTACACATGGTGCTAGTAAATATTCGGTTGGCGGGCATCTGTTAATCAAGCCAAAACTCTCCCCATTTGTTCCGGAGGTTCTTAATTACCCAATGCCGAGAATCAAAATGCCGTCATGTAAATTTGACGGTAGTTCGGATCCCGACGATCATGTCGCGGCCTACGAAGGACACATGTATTTGTACACGCAAATAGACGCAATCTGGTGCAAGGTTTTCCCGTCCACTCTTACTGGCATAGCTCAAACTTGGTTTAAGAGTCTCAAACCTGGTAATGTGTCCAGTTTCTCTCAACTCTCATCTATGTTCAGTACTCACTTTGTAAGCAACCGGCGCCGTGAGCGCACTACTGGGGAATTATTGTCAATCAGGCAAGGGGAAACCGAATCTCTCCGGGATTACATTGGGCGCTTCAATGTAGAGGCCGTATCTATTCCCAGGCTGCAGCAGGATGTAGCGGTCCTAGCCTTGATGTCAGGGTTAAGAGAAGGAACTGCGTTCAGGAGTTATCTCGGCCGAAAATCTTTCACGTCGTTAGGACCAGTGCTTGGCAAAGTAAATGATTTCATAAGAGGAGAAGAATTTGACAAGGCAGCTAGCGGCCAGCACCGGGAGTCCGACAAGAAGAAAGAGGATAAGTCACGAAAAGATAAAGGTCGCGAAGTTGAGCGTGGCCGGGATGAAAGAAGAGAATCTAATATGGTCAAAAAAGGAAATGACCGAGAGCGTGATGGCCGGGAAAAAAGTGAACGCAAAGATAGATTTGATGCGTATACTCAGCTCACTACTTCCCGAGCACAAATATTCACCATGAACAAGGAAAGCGACAAATGGCAGAGACCAAAGAAGATGTTTCATAAAAACCGGGATAAGACTAAGTGGTGTGATTTTCATGGAGATCACGGCCATGTAACTGAAGACTGTCGGCACCTCAAGGATAATTTGGAGGATCTTATCCGCGAGAGGGTACTTCACCCAATATAAAGCTCGAGACAAGCGGAGGCGATTTGATGAAACCCGAGATCGATCGAATGTTCAATCTCGGATAGGAGAGATTCATGTGATTAGTGGCGGTCCAATCCATGGCGGAAGTGTCAGTGGGGCGAAAGCCAGTTTAAAGGAGTTCCGACATCAAGTGAACTTTAATGAGAGTTGCCAATGGAGAAAGCCACCAGCCATGCCAGCCATGTCATTCTCATTAGAAGATGCAAAGCACGTGATTTACCCTCATGATGACCCACTTGGTAGTCACCTTAAAAGTTACTGTTTGTTTGATTCATAGAATTTTGGTGGATGGAGGAAGTTCCGCTAATATTCCGTTCCTGTCTACTTTCGAAAAATTAATGATAGGCCAGGGAGCACTTACGGCTGTTCGGTACCCAGTGATTGGATTCACTTGGAGCATCGGCGATACCAGAAGGGATTATAAAGTTGCCGGTCAGGATTGGCGAGAACAGTGAAGCCAGAGATGTGATGGCCGAATTCCTGGTAGTAGACGTTCCGGGAGCATACAATGCAATCATAGGAAGACCACTAATCCATGATATTCAGGGAGTGGTATCTACTTATCATTTAACCATGCTGTATGTATCCAATTCGGGTACGACAGCAAGGATAAGAGGAAATCAAGAAACATCAAAGTCATGTTATTTAACGGCTCAAAACAGTAGGCAAGAAGGGTTCTGTTGAAGAATCATGTCCGCCATCAAGAAAGGAAAAGAGAGCTAAGAAAAAGGCCGTGACAGAAGAACCATTTGAGAAAAAGAATGAAAATGCTATGGAGGTAACCATGGAGGAGCTAGAAGCTCAACCAGAAGATTTGCCAAGGCCCAAGCCTGATGGAGAGTCCAAGTTAGAAATGTTGGCGGATGATCCAGAAAGGACCGTGGCTGTCGGAACGGACATGGATCCGGAGGTCGGGATCAACTTGGTGACTCTCCTTCGAGAAAACGCCCGATGTATTCGCGTTCTCGGCGGATGAGATGCCAGGAATAGACCCGACCGTGATGGTCCATCGTCCGAATGTCGACAACTCGGTCCGCCCGATCAAGCTAAGAAAAGGAATTTTTCAATAGAAAAGAACAAAGCCGTCGGAGAAGAAGTTAATAAGTTATTAGCGGTGACTTTATTGAAGTCCGTGATTACCCGTAATGGCTAGCAAACGTCGTTATGGTGAAAAAAAGCGAATGGTCAATGGCGGATGTGTGTTGATTTCACGATCATAATAGAGCATGTCCAAAAGATCGTTATCCTTTGCCAAGAATAGACCGGTTGGTAGATTCTACTAGCGGACATGCGCTTTTGAGCTTCATGGACGCGTTTTAGGTTACCACCGGATTAGTCTTACGGAAGACGATAGGAGGAAAGCAGCTTTCATCACAGAGTGTGGAGTGTTTAATTATAAAGCAATACCTTTCGGCTCGAGAAACGCGGGAGCCACGTACCGAAATTGGTCGACAAGGTATTTGCCGAACGAAGGGAAGGAACATCGAAGTTTATGTGGACGATTCAATCATCAAGAGCAAAACAGGACCGCGAGCACATTGATGATTTAAAAGAGACCTTCAATACTGCGAGAAGATACAAGATGAAACTCAACCCAAAAAAATGTGTATTTGGGGTGAGAGCAGGAAAATTTCGGGGGTTTATGGTCGTAAGAGAGGGAATTGATGCTAACCCGGGACAAAGTGCGTGCTATTATGGATTTGCCGAGCCGAAAGGAATAAAAGATGTACAAAGGCTAAGCTGGAAGAATGGCTGCGTTAACTCGTTTCATCTCCAAGTCGGCCGACAAGGCCTTGCCCTTCTTCGCACTATTAAGAGGAAACAAGAAATTTGAGTGGGGGAGGAGCAAAGCCAAGCTTTCATCGCGGTCAAGGAGCATCCGAAAACCCTACCCACCATCACCGAGGCCGAAACGGGGGATACACTACAATTATATATCTCGGCCTCTCCAAAACCGTCGCGGCTTTCGTTGGTTGAAAAGGAAAAAAGGCAACGACCGATATACTTTGTCGATCCACATCTTGAACGGCCCCCAAAGCCGCTATCAACTGGTTGAGAAGATGGCGTTGGCCGTGATAATTGCCGCTAGAAAGCTCGAGCCATATTTCGATTGTCATCCCATTCAAGTCCTAACTAATCAACCGCTGGAGAAAGCTTTACAGAGGATGGACAGCTCAGGACGTCTTTTGAAATGGGCAGTTGAGTTGTCCGAGTATGATATCCAGTACAAACCTAGGACCGCGATAAAAGCCCAGGCATTGGCGGATTTTATCGTGGAGGCATCTTACGAAGAAGAGCAGGTGGAAGAAAGCACTTGGGTGTTAGAAGTAGATGGCTCGTCAGCAGCAAGTGGCTCAGGGGCCGGCATTGTAATGACCAGCCCAAAGGGAAATATTTTTGAATACGCCATCAAGTTCACTTTCCCAGCTTCAAACAATGAGGCAGAGTACGAGGCCGCAATCGCGGGACTGAGGATGTGCATATCTGCTGGAGCCAAAAGCGTCTCTTTGAAAACGGACTCGCAGCTTGTTAATGGCCAGTTAAAAGGAGAGTTTGAAGTCCGAGAAGCAAATATGCAAAAATATGTGGAGAAGGCCAAGGAATTGATAGCCCAGTTGACTCACTTTGACGTCCAAGCCATTCCAAGGGCCGACAACACTAAAGCGGACGCACTCTCCAAGCTGGCAAGCTCTGATTCTTTGAACGTCGAAAGATCCGTTATGGTGGAGGTTTTGAGAAAGAAAAGCATCACCGAAAAAACTGTGATTGTAAATACTGTCAATCAGCAAGGCGAATGGTTTAGTGAAATAGTGGCTTATAAACTCACAGGCTCACTCCCTTCGAATGCAATGGAAGCCAGGAAGTTGAAAAGGCAGGCAAGTTGGTATGTCATTTACCAGAATGAGCTATACAAGAAATCGTTTAGCTTACCGCTGTTAAAATGTGCAACGGCATGGGAATCCGAAAAGATTTTGGAAGAAATACACGAGGGAATTTGTGGAAATCACATTGGAGGCAAAGCATTAGCATTAAAAGCATTGAGAGCCGGATATTACTGGCCGAGCATGTTGGCAGACGCGCAAAGTTATGTCAAGAAGTGTGACAAATGTCAAAAATTTGCTCCCATCATCAATAGGCCCGCAACGACCTCCAACCTATAATATGTCCGATACCATTTGCGCGGTGGGGTTTGGATATCCTCGGGCCTTTTACGGCGGCCCATGCCGGTCGTAGATTCTTGATTGTTGGTATCGACTATTTCACAAAATGGATCGAAGCAGAGCCGACAGCAAAGATAAAGTCCAATCAAGTCAAAAAGTTCATTTGGCAAAACATAATGACAAGGTTTGGTATACCGGCTGCAATAGTCTTTGATCATGGCGCGCAATTTGACTGCCGACCAATCAAAAATTTTCTGTCCGAGTTTAGGGTAAAATTCGCATTTTCAGCCGTATGTCACCCACAGAGCAATGGGCAAGCTGAGGCCGCAAACAAACAGATTCTCGCAGCCTTGAAGAAAAAGTTGGATGAACTCAAGGGAGCTTGGGCCGATATGATTCCAGCAGTATTATGGGCCAATAGAACAACGGAAAAGGAGGCAACGGGAGAGAGTCCATTCAAGCTAGCTTTTGGAACAGAGGCAGTATTGCCAGTAGAGGTGGGTTTACCGTCCTACCGGATCAAATACAAAGATTTAGAGAACAATGATCAAGCCTTAAGAGAAAATCTAGATTTTCTAGCAGAAACAAGGTTGATAGCGGAACTCAAAGCTGCTGCATACAAAGATCGTATCAGTAAAGCTTACAACAAGAGAGTGCTTGAAAGGCCATTAGCAAAGGGGGATCTAGTACTACGAAGGACGGCAGCCACCGGAAAAGCTCACGCTGAAGGAAAGTTAACAGCTAACTGGGAAGGACCATATCAAATATCTAAAGAAATTGGTCCCGGCTCCTTTGTGCTGAAGACGATGGATGGCATTGAACTAAAGAATTGCTGGAACACAAGTGTTTTAAAAAAGTACTATGTGTAGTTATCTCATGTAAAAGGCCAAGGGCCATTACTTTCTCGTTTTAATAATATAACTGCCCGAGAGCATTCCATTAATTGTTTGACTATGCTTATCTTATGTACGCCACGTTCCATTAATCCACAACGACCATATGACAGTCAAAATGAAAACGGCCACATAACGGGCCAAGTACAAGAACGACCATATTACAGTCAAAGTACAAAAACGACCATATGACAAGTCAAAAAAGACGGCCACATAACGGGCCATGTGCAAAAACGACCATATGACAGTCAAAAATGAAAACGGCCACATAACGAGGCCATGTGCAAAAACGACCATATGACAAAAAGAAAACGGCCACATAACGAGGCCATGTGCAAAAACGACCATATGACGGAGTCAAAATGAAAACGGCCACATAACAGGCCATGTGCAAAAACGACCATATGACAGGTCAAAAATGAAAACGGCCACATAACAGGCCATGTGCAAAAACGACCATATGACAGGTCAAAGATGAAAACGGCCATATAACAGGTCCAAATACAAAAAACGGCCATATAACAGGTCCAAGTACAAAAACGGCCATATAACAGGTCCAAGTACAAAAAACGGCCATATAACAGGTCTAAATACAGAAGTGACCATGTAACTGGTCCAAGTATGAAAACATCCATAAAACAATGCTACTTCGATACAAAGTAAAAATGGAAGAAAACAAATTCTCACAAAAATCAAGCTTCATTACTAATTACTGGCATGGCAGTCAACTACAAGCAAAAATGTGGGCAGCCACCAAAAAAGGCATCAAAAATTCATAGCAGTAATCGTAATTGTAAAAGCTTATCAAAGGTACATGCCATATTGGGCCGAATTCAACGTTTACAAAATATTGGAAGAACAAAAAATCTAATAGCTATTAGAATCAACAGAAGAGCCTGGAGATGACCGCCAAAAACATCAAGGGAGAGGCGCCTCTTCGTCCTGAGCGACGGGAAGAAAGTTAGCAATAACATGCTCCTCACAGATGAAGGGTTCATCTTCAAGAGGACGCGTGTGAACACCCCCTGCAAAAGCGGTCTCCATCTCCTCCCAGTTGAAGTTGGGGTGAGAATGGCAAACACATCTTTTAGCAGCTACCCAGCCGCCATAATATCTCTCTCCTAGCATGTTGATAAACTCCTCAGATCTTTTGAAGTTTGCAACAGCCTGGGAACCAGCATCACCCTTGGCCTTGGCAATAGCGGACGCCATCTCGTCCTTAACAAGATGCTAGGGCGGCTTCAAGCTCCCCTGATCTCTTCTCGGCTGATCAACCTTGCCAGCTTTAGCCCGCAAATCAATCATCTCAACATCGATTGCCGCCCGGGATGCCTTTTCAGCATCAAGTTTTTGCTGTATGTTATCAGAATGATCACGGGCAACATCAAGTTGGGCTTGGAGCTCACCCAAGGATTGCTTCTGCTTTTCAGATTCAGATTGATAAAGGACGAATTGCTCGATGAGCTCGATGGCAGAATTGTTAGTCTGCATCAAAAAGACGAGATTAAAAAAAAAAAAAAACGGGTTGTAGCTTACCACGGCCAAGTCATGAGCAAGTTGGGCTGCCGGCGCTACCAGCTTGTCGGCTGGGCAGTCAATTGGCAGTTGAAGGCCCTTCAGGAGACGATACCCAAGAGTACCGCCATTAGCTGGAATGTCAGCATACAAGGATTCATCCTCCCTCACGTCCCAATTGGGCTGGTAAATTTTCCCAGGAACAGAAGGGGGACGAAAAAATGCAGCTTTCACAGCATCACTAAGAATTATCTCCTTGTGCTCAATCCATTCATGGATCCGAGAAAATATTCCCGGCCCAAGATTTGTCAAGAAGCTAGGGGAGCTAAGGAGATCATAAATTTTTTGGCGCATGCAAGAGCCTGACCCTAATGCCGTCCCAATGCTGTCAATGGCAGCATTCTCGGAGAAACCCGGGTAGCAAGATGCTTCCGGACTGGACTCAGGGTCCGGGATGGTAATGGCAGTCTCCGGTTGATGAGTTTCAGAAGCAGCAGCATCTAGGGCCTGTCTTTTGCTGGGACTATTATCGGAGGACTCACGGGGCCGCCTCTGACCCACAGTTACACCACCTCCGCCGCGACGGATAGGAACTTGAACGGCGGGGACGAGGAGATTCTTGATCCCCACGTCCGGCGAATCTGCCGGGAGCACGCCCAGATGTGCGGCCGGCACGACGAACACCTGCCCGACCGGATTGGCGACCCCCACGGCCACGATCTGCACCTCTGAGACCTCCAGTGAGGTCGTGAACAGTGTCGTAATCAAAGATAGGCTCGTCAGGAGTTCGAGACATTGGCGTCGAATCTTCGTTGAGTCCCAACTCTTCAAGATCTAAACTGAGAGGACCTGCAATAGCAAAGCAGAAGGATTAATATCATTTTAATTAACAAAAAGAAAAGTCCCACGGCGGACCATGAGAATAAGAGGCAAACCTTCCGGGTGGGTCCTAAGCAGAGAAATAAAGCCGACAAGGGTTCATTCCCAGTATGTACTTTGCATGGGGAAGCCAACGGCAAGGGATCCTTTCCTCGGTATCTTCACCAACAATACCGGCACAACCTCCTCGGATTCAAAATAATCAAAGGCCTCTTGCTCGGACGCCGATAAACCATATGAAGGGACGTCTTCCATCCGGGTAACCGGCTTGGTAAAGTGACGGCGAATAGGAAAATTACCAGGCACTTTAACCCAATAAAAAGCGGGTTGCCAACCCTTCAACCCGGTCAACTTTGGGTAGACGGTATGTTTATTTTTGGCCGTCATCAAACTCCACCATCCTTTCTCAGTGGAGCCATTGCGTCGCAACCAATGAAGGCGACGAAAAAGGTTGAGCGTCTCGGGAAACCCTAAATAGTGGCAAGTCCAGGACATAAGCGATCGAATTCCTAACGGCCAAGGGCGTCGGCCGAGCCAGCGAGACGTTAAAAGCTTTCAAAATTCGTACCAGGGTTAAGTCTAGAGGAAAGCGCAACCCAAATTCAAAATGGTGCGCATAAACGGCCACATGCCTGCCGGCAATCGGTCACTTTCGCTCCCTTGTCCGGGATTACCAACTTATACTCCGGCGGGAAGGCATACAACTTCTCCGCAACATCGCAATAATTGAGGTCTATGGCGCATTGTCGCCAAGATTTGCGAATAGCGATGGATCTCGGACCGCTTGCTATAATCTACCTGGTAGCCATATCCCGAGGCCGAATATCCTCACGGTCGGGAATCGGCTCGGGCGAGAATCGTGGGGCATGTCGGAGCTTTCTCCCAAAACTATCTCGGGCGGGACGAATATTTTCATCCCGACCGAAGTAGAAGGACCCTCGGTCTCGTCCATTGTAGCAATCGAATCGTTGTCGGAACCTAAATCAATAACAGGTGGGTGAGAAGGGCCGGTTTCATGGGCAAAACGGTCATAAAAGTCATCCGCCACTACAACTCCAGCATCCGCTAAACTATCTAACCAGGCATGTTCCCTCAAAGGCGGAACATCAAGTCCGGGAACGGCATCAGGAGGAGGATCTCTAACAATGCGACGAGCCAAAATTTGATGTCTTAGTTCTCGGAGTGTTTGTCTATCACCACTCATCCTCGCGGACAGATATTGGGAAGTTAAATTCTCTTGCTCAGGGGTAGAGCGGTCATTAAGAAATTTAGACCTAAGTTCCCTATCCCTATCAGCAGTAAGGGGCAGGTCGGCTAACAAACGAGTTCTCCCCTCCCTAGGACTGGAGGTAGAAGAACTATGTCCGCCACCAAGGGAGGCAAGAGACGAGGGCTCACTTTCGGACATAAACTTATCACTCAAGGAATTTTGACTATCCGAGTGGTCCGACATAATTTCGAAGAAAGAAAAAGAAAGAGCAGTGGAAGAGAAAGTGAAAAAAGGTACCTCAAGAAAGTCGGCGGAAAATGACCGGAAAATCGAACGAGTTCCCAACAAAGCACAAAGAAAAGCCTCGAATGCGCGAACGAAAAGAAGAAACCCAAGTAAAAGGAGCACCGAAAACGTAATTTCACCTGGAAAGTTGAAAACTTTGAAAATAAACCCTCGATTGTACCCGAGCGAAAAAGATAGAAAACACTAAAATCTCTCAAAAGAAAAAGGCGAAAAGTAACTCAGAGCACTCTTGAGGAAATTTGGTAACTCAAAGGTAGAATCTTGGTGAAGAAAAGAGGAATTGAAATTCTCAGAAAATCGCAAAAACCAGAGAAATATGGAAGGTTGAAGACGAACTGAAAAAAGTGAGAAGAAGAAATTAACATTTCCCAACAAAAACCAAAGTGAACGGCCAGGATGAAATGACCCATCAACTTCTTGCTTAGATGGGTGCCAAATGTCACTCGCTAAGCCCAGCCCAGAGTGAAAAACAGGCGGGATTTACTAAACTAGTCATGATTGCATTTTTTGAAATACGAAATCTCCCCAGGGCAACACGTGGTAACAGAGAAAAGTAGGGTGCATAAAAATTCATTCGCGTCCTCAATATAACATCAATGCCGGTCACGACCTCCAATGATGCTGGGGGGGCTAGTTGTATGGGTATGACCAAGTTCACTGTCGGTCACATTTGGCTTGGCCGACATCAATAAACTTGAGACGCGACATCATCAGTGGGGTCTCGACAATTTCCAGTAAGTAGTCCGAGATGGCATTCACGGCCACACTTGAGGACAATTCTCCCTCCAGTCAGACTCATCACAGTCATACACGTGTCGCAGGATTACGCACCCTGTCAGATGAATAGTACTGCTATAAATAGCAGAATGGTACTATTCTACAAGTACATTCTCTCACATTCTAAGCCTGGCTTTCTCTCTCTATATCTCTCTCTAAAATCCTTATTGGGCACCTACTGACTTGAGCGTCGGAGGGGGTTTCCTCGTATCCCCCCCGAGGGTAGTTTACGTTTGTCTTCCTTGCAGATTTCCAACCTCGGACGCCCCCCTAAATTATTGACGGACATCTCTGTGTCCGCCATCGTTTCAACACCGAAACAATATTTATTGGATGGGTTTTGGATATTAAGAATAGAGATGTTTTAGTGCTCGAGCATGCAGATTATGCTTCTGTATTAATAGAGGATATGTGAAGGACTTGAGTAGTTGAGTGTCAGATTAGTACCGTGACATGTAATGTGATGTAACGTTCCTTGCCAATAATGTAATAACTAGATAGGTTAGTTGCGTGGAAAAAACATAAAAGGATTTCTTTAGGACATAAGGTTACTCTCGCCTCATATAATTTTATTGTCCACACATCTAATTCTAGAATATCCACTAAACTAATACAAAGTATTTTGGGCTAACTAAAAGATCAAACTACAAAAATTCAAAATGAAAAATTGACATTATTGGTCCAAACTACATATCATTGGTCTGTTATATAAGGTCATCTCAACTTCAATTAACTTTGAATGGTCTCAACTTTAAATCGTTTCAAACGGTCCAAAACTAAAGTCCACCAACCTGAGCCAAATATATAATTGGAACATTTTATTACATGAAATCAGCTAAACTGAAAAGAGTCTTAAATTAATTTGAATATTGTTATCGTGTTGTGTTATGCTGACACTTGAAGTCCTAATACTAATCAACTTAAACTAACCAAATACTTAACTTTTTTTTATAAGGTAATATGAAGTCTCTTGCAAGTAGGGGGTGAGACTTGGGGGATCCCTCCTTTCAAGGGGTGAGACTCGATTCCAGGATGTCTGGGATCGTACCACTAGACTATCACCAACTGCTCAACCAAATATTTAACTAAATGTCATCAAAATAAACTCATCATGGTAGAATACGATATTGATTTTATAGGTACATAAACTTCTCTTAATTTCACCGAAAAATAAAAAATTCATCTTGATCCTCAATCCATAAATGCACCCCAAAAATGGATTGTAACACCATCTAGTTGGTCGAGATCAATAACGCAAGAGTAAAGAATAAGCTTAAATCCAACTTCTATTCAATATCCAGTCCTATTGAAGTACATTTCAAAGCCTTCTATCCATGTACAATAGCCCATTGTTATTAATTATTTTTTTAACTTCCTTTTCTATATCCATATCAGAAAACTCATTTCCAAACCCTTTGTAATTAATAGTACTAGCTACTACTCCATCCGTCCCATAATATAGTGCTTGTTTCTTTTTTACACGGTATTCAAGATAAACATTTAATCTTTTATATCTTCAATTCCTTATTAATAAAAAATATAAAAAGTTGATATTTTAGGTTAATTAGTTAATTAGTTAACGGAGCACTAACGTCCGTTAGCCAAAAGAGCATTTTGGGTAATTTTTTTAAAAGTCAGGGGTATCTGGTGATTTTTTTTAAACGTCAGGGGTATCTGGTGAACTTTGAAAAAAGTGGGGGTATTTGATGAATAATTTTTTTTGTCAGGGGTATTTGGAGAAATAACCGTTTTTTATATATACAAATGAGAATATTTGGTCAAAGATTTTAAAGTTTCACCTGAAGAGAGAAACAATCACTATATTATGGGACAGAGGGAGTATTAAAAACTATAATATAAGGTAGCATAAAGAATGTAATATAAGGTAGAAGTTAACGGTTAGATGGGGTTTAATAGAACACAATTTAAATGTTAACTAATATTTTGGACCTGGCGATGCCTCGAGTCAGTTAAAATTTCAAATATATTATTATTATTCTTCTAAAATTTCATCATTTGTTTTTCTACTTTTCCTATTTTTCGTCCATTAAAAAATTAAAAAATTCATGTCATATGTGATACGTAGAAAAATCTGAAAGGTTTGAGTTTGAAAATAGTAGCTTAAAAGGAATTGTAGTAAGAGAATATGACATCAACAGTCTCTTGTTAGTTATGTAATAAGAGTTTTAGAGATGTATATACTTGTTTAAGTCTTTTTAGTTAAGTATAATTATTATATGACTATATCATATTTTATTTGAAACATTAGACATTAAAGTCATAGTTTATTGATGGTTAACCTCTTACTTTTCATTTCAAAGGTCACGTATTCGATGCCTTGCAATTACACAATTTTTTTTTTGATTGAGGAGCAGGGGCGGATCTACATAGTAACAAGGGGTAGCACGTGCTACCCCTGCTTTTTCAAAAAATAAAAATCGCAAAAATTCAGAGAAACCTAACCAAACCTCGGCGCCGTTTCCTTTCACTATCTCAAACTCAAAGCTTCACTCTCACTCACTCTCTGTCAGTTTTTCTCGGAGATCTCGCCGGTTCTTCATCATTCTCCACTTCTTCGCCACTAGTAGTAAGTGCCGAGAAAACAAGCTGCTTCTGAGGGTAGTACTGATTTGAGGGGTAGGGTTGAGGATGGGTCATGAATCGGGGGGATAAAGGTGGAGGTGCGACTCTCAATATTCTTCCAATCTCATTCTCTCTCTCTCTTGGTCTTTTCGTTCCCTCATCGCTGATGTGCTGGACTGGCGACTTCCCGGTGTTCGCTTTTACTCCTTTCCCTTTTTCTCTCTCCTCATCGCCTTGTTCTTCTCTATTGTCGGCCTTTCCTTGACCTGATGTAGGAGGGTGGGGTTGCAGGTTGCTAGTGATGGTTGAAGTGGATTCAATAAAGCATCAGGTTCCCGGTTCTTTGTTATTTCTTTTTTAAAATTTTCTTCTATTTCTTTTTGTATCTAACTTTTCCTGTTCAATCGTAGACTTGTGATTTTTGGATGTATGGATTTATGGGTTGCGTGAATAGGTAAATATATAAAAGTATAAAATTTATGTGAATTGTAGTTTTTAGATTTGTGAATATGTTAGTGAATTATAACTTGTAAATTTATTAGTGAATTATAATTTGTGAATTGCATAATAGTAATTTAAAAAGTGTGATGTTGTGAATTTATAAAGTGAGTTGTGGGGTTGTTTTTAGTGTTCTAATGTTGAACTACAATGAGAATAAGAAAATTCTAGGCACAATTGACTTAATTGGTGAATTCTTTGTAATTGTGCTTTGTTTATAAATGTATTTCAGAATTATGAAGAGAATAGCAAGAGAGATATCTCAAGTTTATTATTTTTTAAAGGGAACCAAATGACAATCGAGTTAATTTGAATTAAGATTTTCCCGGAACTGAATCCCTATCAAGTAGTATTTTGTATTCCTCCATGTCAAAATCAGTGCTAAAATATGAGAACTCGCCCTGAACAATTGTAATTTTCTCTTATTAATTGTGAATTGAAGTTGTATTTGGATTTTTTTACGTTTTAAATTTAGTAGGCATTATTTTTTTGGGGGTTGATACTATTGCAAAATTACGCTACCCCTTATCGGAAATCCTGGCTCCGCCCCAGTATGTATCATATATATATAGACCATACCCTCCTTTTCTTTCTTCCTTGCGTGGCTGCCTAGGTTTTGGTTCCTTATATTTGTTGTTCTTTTTTCTCTTCTTTTCTGCGTGCTGGTATGTGGTGGTGGGACTTAGGGTCTAAAAGCCCAATTTCCTTCTTGTGGTTGTTGTACACCAACAGGTTGAGAAAGTCCGCCCTAGTTATTTTATTTTGTTTCCCTGTAAATCTTGTAGGATTTTTGGGCCGTAAAGGTTTTTCCACCTTTTCTTTTATTTCTTTTGTTTTCTTCCTTGTAAACTTTGTACTTCCTCCGTTCCATAATAAGTGAAACATAGGGATTGACACAATATTTAATAAACATCACTTTTAAAAGCCAAAAAGTCATAAAATACCCTTTTCATTATCAAAAGGAGGAGAGAGAAAAGCAAACCACACATGTGGTGGGTACTTTCTTGTCATTTTGTCACTTTCTTTTTTCCATTTAAGGTTTGTTTCACTTATTTTGAAACGTTCAAAAATAGTAAGTGTTTCACTTATTATGAAACGGAGGAAGTATTACATTTGGAGATGTAGAAATGAAGCGTACTGGAAGCATGCTGTTACTAGTCCCCATAAGATGCTAGATAGCATGAAGCATATTGTAAAGGAGAGAATTAGAGCTATTCTTCCTCAAAAGATAGCTAGAAGAGATTATAATTGGTTTTTGGCGTTATAGTTATACTGATTGTATAGTTGTTACTCTTTGTTGGGCTCATTGCTCTCCTTAGAGTAGTCGTTAGGTTGTAAACTGTTTGGTGCCTTGATATATACATACTTACTTGCCAAGTAAAAAAAAAAAAATCATTGAACTTACTTTAAGCTTTCATAAACTTTTTGGAGTTAGCTAAATTTAATATATGTAAAAATTTGAGGTGGAAAGAACATGGTTTTAATTTATCACTCGTAATATGCCCTTATGTTCCATATCTCCATTATTTATGGTGCTATAATAGAAAAGAGAAAGTTAGGATCTTGAAAAACAATGGAGATCTCAAACTTTCGATTTAAATAGTCTTGAAGAACAATTAGCGGTCCAAAATGTCAATTACAAAATAACTAAGAAAAAGTATTAGCTAAAAAAATATGGTTAAAAGGAATTCAGTATGTGAATACTTGTAAAAGTCAAATTGCTACAATTTAAAGGAAATAGAAAAAGTAATAATTAATGCAACTATTTATTGTGTTGAGTTTGAACTATTATAAATTTCATAACACAAAATAGTAGCTTAAATTATGCTTTAAAATAAGATCCATATATACATATATATATATACACATATATGCATATATATATATACACATATATGCATATATATATATATATATACACATATATGCATATATATATATATATACACATATATGCATATATATATATATACACATATATGCATATATATATATATACACATATATGCATATATATATATACACATATATGCATATATATATATATATATATATATATATATATATATATATATATATATATATATATATATATATATATATATATATATATATATATATGCATATATATATATATATATATATATATATATATATATATATATATACACATATATGCATATATATATACATATATATACATATATACATACACATATACATATATACATATACATATACATATACATATATACATATATATATAATAAAAGAGTATGTTAAAGGAATGTCACATAATTTAGCCCATATAGATGACAAGTTTGGTCTAAAATCTATTTCTTATAGACAACCTAACATCATTAAGAATCTTATCGACATCCTAACATAGTTTGTAAAATAATAATTAATTGACTATATGAACTAAATTATAGTTTTCTAATTAATAACTAGTACTTCTTGGACTCGAGAGATGTCCCGAATAATTTCATGTGTTACATTTCAATAGTTCATGACAACTAATATCTTAGTTCCATTTAAACCTTTTGTTTCGGCCATGATTTTGATTTGTCTTTCTATTTAAGAAGTGTGAAATGCTAGTTGAATTTTTTTTCTTCTACAAAAGATGCATCGTATCTTATAGTGTGAAATATAATGGTGCGCAGATGTCTATAAAGTTCCTTTACAAGAAGAGTCTCTTAATATAACTACTTGTACCTTTTGCGACATTTTTAAATAATATCAATTTGTAGCTCTTTACATAGTCCTCTATTTTGCTAAATTAACTTTGAGTGTCAGGAGAGTGAAA
Source organism: Beta corolliflora (assembly GCA_947648045.1). NCBI lineage: Eukaryota > Viridiplantae > Streptophyta > Magnoliopsida > Caryophyllales > Amaranthaceae > Beta > Beta corolliflora. Next base: position 1,208,053 of record CANSZD010003227.1, on the reverse strand, counting down.
GAACTCTTTCTAAAGTTTTCTCTCCCAAACCCTAAAAACACAACCCTCAGCCGCCTACCTACCCAGGCTCGCCGGTGGCTGATACCTCAGCCTAGTCGCCGGCGAGCCAACCCCCCGTCGCTGCTTTGGTTGTAGATTTTGTTTTCGGGTCTTGTAGTTCCCCCCTCCCCTGTGTAGGCTGCTTCCCCTCCCTCACCCCCGCCATCGTGTCCCCTCTTCCCTCTCCCCCCCGCCGTCGCGTTTCCCTACCCCCTCTCCTGTTGTAGGTTAGGTTGTTTTTCCCTCCCCTTCGTCGTTTTCTCGTCCATTTTCCCATCCCCCACCGTCGGTTCGGTTGTTTCTGGTTGGTGCCTTCAGTTTTTTTTTGTGGTGCGTTTGGTCAGACCACCCCTCCATGTCGCTGGTTTGTTTTGTTGAGTTTCTTTGGATCTCCGCGTTGGTCATCCCCCTCCCTGTCCCCGTCTTAGTGTCCATGTTTAGTGTTGTAACTGTTATGGGTTTCCCCTCCCCTCCCCTATTTTTGTTTCGAGATTCCTTTTCCCGTCCCCCCTATTAGTGTCGGGCTTCCCTTTCCCCTACCCCCTTGTTAGTGTCGGGCTTCCCTCCCCTCCCCCTAGTTGTTGGGTTCTCCAACTAGTTATGGTTGTTGGCAGTAAGTATGGTAGTTTCTTAAAAGGTGTGTTCAATCTCCGAATAATAGGAGTGTGTTGTTTTTCTAGAGTTGCTAAAGTTGTTGTCAGTGGTTAGTTGTGGCCATCGACAAGTAGTTATAAGTTGGGTCAGGATTGGTGGTTCAAAGTTATAACAGTAGAATATGTCGGTTTTTGGGACTATGTGCTGAGGTACAAGGTGCGTAAGAAGGGATGGCAATGGATCGGAGATGGGTCGGGTGGAGCTCCATCCACCCCATCACCCGCGACCCAAATCTCCATCCACACCATCCATCACCCGCGAAAAATTCCATCTCTTTCTTGGTTGGACGAGGCGATGATAGATTTTCATGGTTGGGACACTTGTTTTTCGATTTTACAAATCAGAGGTGTGTACGAGAGCTTGACTTGTTCGGCTCCCTTTCTAGCTTGGCATTGATCTCAATTATCTTTGCCTTGACAACTTCAAATCTACAGGCGGCACCCTAGTTGCATCTGGGGGTTTTCAGCACGCTCACTCATCGGTGTTTCTCCTACTTCATGGAGAAACCTAAGATACTCTCTAGCGAGAGTAATGAGTCACAATGGAACGTGACTCACATGATCATGAGCTCCGAATCCCAAGCGATAGCAGATCGTTGGGATTGCTCATGCGGCAAGATGCGACGCACGTCGATTGTTGTTCGTTGTCCGGATCGTGATCGTCATCCGCTTCTTCTACCACTTCCATCAGCCATTCGAGGTTTGCATCCATCACAGGCACTGACCCGCGACGCCCCCCTTCCTAAGCGACTTTGTATCGTTTTTATTTACTTTTGTTTTAGGTGGAATGTACCAGCTCCTGTAGGTTTGTTTATTTGTTTTAGTTTGGATTGTATTAGCATTAGGCTGTACTTTCTCTTTTAATTAATGTACGATTTCTTGTTGTCAAAAAAAAAAACTTTGAGTGTCAGAGTGTTGATAAGCAGAGACCTGAGACGACAAAGACAAGGTTGAATGCATAGCTATAATCGATAATGGTGCGTGGACAACCAATTTTGCAACCGATTGTTGGATTAAAAAGGCTAGATAATTAAAATGCTAGCCTAATTTGTTGGTCGAAGGATGAAATTATGAGTTGACATACTCTAATTACTAGTTGTGGGATTGGAAAGATGAGTTTACATACTTCGATGTTGACTTTGTTCACTCCTATTTTTCCTAAATTGGTTTTCACCTTTTTTATAAACTTTCAATGAAGAAGCATAAATCACTTAACCATGGGGTTTAATTACAAATCTTGGTGATTGAATAATCACATTCTAAGTAAGTGGAAAGGGGATTAAAACCTCATACAAATAGTGTAGGTCAGTAACACAGTAATTAATTGCTAAAGATATTTCATGTCAAAGGTGATGTAACACCATACGAGTTTTTGAGAAAGAGTGACATGTAGAGATTAGTGTTGCCGATGCTTTTCAATAAAACTAATAGATATAGCTGTAGGAAATAATCCCTTTACCTTTCTCATTAAACACAAGAGTATTTATACAAAGTCTATACTAGGAAGGTATCAAAGATATACATAAAAGGGGTATACAAAGAAATAAATCAAAGATTTATTTACATAATCTAATACACCCCCGCAGTCGGAGCGGGAGGAAGGCAGACGCGAAGACTGTCCCGAAAATCATCAAATAGTACCTTGGGAAGGCCCTTAGTGAATATGTCCGCAATTTGATAACGGGAAGGAACGTGGAGAACACGAACCTGACCAAGAGCCACCTTTTCGCATACAAAGTGGATATCCATTTCAATGTGTTTGGTGCGTTGATGTTGTACGGGATTACCGGTAAGATAAACCGCACTAACGTTGTCACAGTACACCAATGAAGCACGCTTGAGAGGGCAATGGAGCTCAAGCAATAGGTTACGGATCCAACAAGTTTCGGCTACCACATTTGCAACACCACGGTATTCAGCTTCAGGACTAGAGCGAGATAAGGTGGGTTATCGTTTAGCGGACCAGGAGATTAAGTTATCACCGAGAAAAACACAGTAGCCAGAGGTGGATCGACGAGTGTCAGGGCATCCTCCCCAATCAGCATCAGTATAAGATATGAGACCGGTGATGGAGGATGGAGAAATATGGAGGCCGAGAGAAAGAGTACCTTGCAAGTAACGAAGAATACGACGCAGGGCCTGCATATGTTCTTGGCGTGGATCGTGCATGAAGAGGCACACTTGTTGGACGGCATATGAAATGTCAGGGCGAGTGAAAGTCAAGTACTGAAGAGCCCCGACAAGACTACGGTAGAGAGTGGGATCATCAACGGGGGGCCCAGAAGTGGCGCTAAGCTTAGCATGAGTATCAACCGGAGTGGTTGATGGTTTACAAGAAGACATATTTGCGCGGGCCAGAATGTCAGTAGCATAATGTTTCTGAGATAAGAAAAGACCTCCGGCATCCCGAGTAACAGAAATACCAAGAAAAGAATTTAACGTACCCAGATCAGTCATGGCGAACTCGGTGCTAAGCTGAGACATAATAGAAGTGCGGAGGGCCTCGGAAAAGGCAGTGAGCACAATATCATCCACATAGAGCAAGATGTAAGCAGTGTCTTTGCCATGATGATATATAAAGAGTGAGTGATCAGATTTGCTATGCAGAAAACCAATCGTGGAAGCAAAAGAGGCGAAGCGACGGTACCACGCACGGGGAGCCTGTTTTAAACCATAAAGAGCCTTGCGCAATCGACACACATAGCCCAGGTGAGTACTGTCACGAAAACCAGGGGGCTGGTGCATGTAAACAGTTTCATCCAGATCACCATTCAGAAATGCATTCTTGACGTCCATTTGATGAATGGACCAAGAACGAGAGAGAGCAATACTAAGCACAGTGCGAATGGTGGCAGGTTTGACCACCGGACTGAAAGTTTCATCACAATCGATGCCAATCTGTTGGTTCCTGCCATTTACAACAAGTCTTGCTTTGTACCTTTCAAAATCACCGTTAGCATTATGTTTATGACGAAAAAGCCACATACAAGGAATAACATTAACATCCGGGGGGCGGGGTACGAGCTCCCATGTCTTTGTTTTTATAAGAGCACTAAATTCAGCTAGCATGGCACTTTTCCAGTTCGGGTCATTAAGTCCAGTTAACGGGTTCTTGGGGAGAGGGGAGGGAATGGTGAGGGCAGCAAGGTTAAACTGAGCTTTGGGCTTGAAGATCCCATGAGAGCCGCGAGTGGCCATTTTGTGAGTGGGTTGGGCATGGGGAGGGGAGGGTGGGAAAGAGCCGAAGTGAATAGGGGAATGAGGTTGGGCCGAAGGAGAGGAGGGCGTAGTGCGGGGCGAGAGAGAGGAGTGTGGACTGGGAGGGGAAGGTGGGCCGCGTGAGGCAGTTGGGCCAGGGGCTGGTCGGCCTAGAGAGCCGAAAGGGAGATGAGGGGAAGGGGAGGTAGTGTGGACTCGGATCAGGGTAATGGGGCGAGGGTGGAGTGATCTTGGTGGAGAGGTGGGCCGGACAAGACGGGGCGGGAGTTTGAGTGGGGTGGGCCGAGAGTAACTGGGCGACGAATGGGTAATAATGGGGGATGGTTCATGGGTGAGAAAATCATAGGAATGAGAGGGGATGTGGTGAGATTGTGGAAGGGGAATTTGGACTCATCAAACACAACGTGACGGGAGATAAAAATTTTGTGACTTGAGAGATCATAACACTTGTACCCACGGTGGTTTGAAGGAAACCCCAAAAACACACAAGGTGTAGATCGAGCTTGAAGTTTATTGATGGTAGAAGAGGGAATAAGGGGGTAACACAGCACCCGAAAATCCGAATGTGAGAGTATGTTGGATTACGTTGATATAGAAGGGAGGTAGGTGAATGAAATTTGAGGAGTTTAGTAGGAAGAATATTATGAAGATAGGTAGTGAAGTGAAGAGCATGGTGCCAAAATGAGGGAGGCACGGAAGAGTGAAGAAGAAGGGTGCAGATGGTGTTATTGAGTGTGCGAATTTTGCGTTTCGATTTACCATTTTGTGAGGAAGTGTAGGGGCAAGAGAACCGAAATTGTATGCCATGAGTAGTGCAAAAATTGCGAAAAGGAGCATTATCATATTCACGGCCATTGTCACATTGGAAGCTTTTTATGTCCTTTTCAAATTGAGTACGAATGTAAGTGCGGAATAGAAGGAAGATAGCATACACTTCAGATTTTTTAGAGAGGGGAAATGTCCATACAAAATTGGTAAAATCATCCACAAACAACACATAATAACGATGTCCTGAGGAACTCAAAGTGGGGGATGTCCAAATATCACTATGAATAATGTCAAAAGGCATTGTGGTAGTCGACAAGGAATTAGAAAAAGGCAATTTAACTAATTTCCCAAGAGGACAAGAGGGACAAAGAGCATGACTCTTATTATTATTACAAGAAATAAAATTATGTTTTTGTAGAGAACTCAAAACAGCAGAGCCAGGATGTCCTAGACGATCATGCCAAAGATGAGGTGAGATAGCAGCAAATGCGGAGGGTCCGGTGGCCAATGATTTTGTGGTGGTAAGAGGATAGAGATCACCCGAGCTATTGCATCTCCGTCAGAAGGTCCTTCATAGAAAAACCAAATGGATCAAATTCAAGAGACACAGAGTTATCAGTTGTAAACTTACGAACAGAGATCAAATTTTTGACAAGGTTGGGTGCATGAAGAACATTTTTAAGGGACATGGGGGGAAGAGGGGAGGGTAGGTGGGACTGTCCAATGCCACGAATCGGAATAGTATTACCATTGCCAACAATAATATTACGTTCAGTGCTCAAATTAAAATAAGAAGAGAGAGTACCTTGTTGGGATGTCATGTGAGAGGTGGCGCCAGTGTCCATATACCAACCATCTTCCGGAGGAGCGAGAGCTAAAGTGTGCATCGCTGCGTCAATATCTGTAGGAGTGGCGTCATAAGCCTCGGGTGAAGCAATTTGGGCCATGAAGGCCTGCTGACTTGGGCGCGGGCTAAGAACTCCGGGCTGCTGGGAGCGAGCAGAAGGGGCAGGGCGGTACCAGGGCCCAGCTGGGTATGGGCATGGGGAGACGGCCCATGGGACTGAGGCCCAAGGAGACCATAAGGGGGGCTGCTGCCAAGGTCCCCAAGCAGGTCACGAAGGAGGGGCCGAATATTGAGGTTGCTGTTGTTGTTGTGGCCCACTCCCACGGCCGGACCCAGACCCACCACGACCTTTGCCACGGTGGCCACCGCCACTGCCACGGCGGTTGTGCTGGCCGGAATTTCGCTGACCACGTGGGGTGGAAAAACGAGATGAATCGGAGCCTGTAGAGTGTAACTCGGTGGAAGCATCAACAAGAAGGGCGTATCCGGCGGCGGACGCTTCAACAGTAGCTTGGGATGCTTGACGGGACTCCTCTAACGTAAGCATGGAACGGGCCTTGTAAAAGGAAGGAAGAGGTTCACTATGTTGAATCATGGAGGCAACGTTATCAAAAGCTTTAGGCAAGCCACGAACCAAGGTGAGAACCATGCGTTTTTCATTCACAGGAGCACCAACATTAGCGAGTTGGTCGGCAAGCATTTTGAGACGTTGACAGTAGGATGAGATGTTGGGAAAATCGTGCATATTTACCGTAGTAAATTGATTTTCCAAATGAACGGCACGAGAATTTTGATTGTCCTGGAAAATATCTTACAGGCGATCCCACGCTTGTTTAGCCGTGGAATCGGGTTGAAGAATTGTGTGAAGGAGATCACTTGATATCGTGCCATATATCCATTGAAGGACAATAGCGTCGAGCCGGGACCAAAGTTCTTTGTCAGCGGAAGAAGTAGTAGACGATTCGGGAGGGATGATGTGGTCCAAGACTTGATAGGCTCGAGCATGTATTTTGAAAAGTTCTGCCCAGGAGGAGTATTGAACTTTCTCCATCTCCAAAGTAATAGGGATAAAGGTCTTAATATTGTTCACTGCAAGTGCAGGATGAAATGAAGCTTTAGAGGATGCGTCGGTCATGGTGGCCGAGCGAGATTGAAAAGGAGAAGAGAAGGGTAGGCGTGGAGAGGGAGAAGATAGGAAGAGAGAAGGAAACCCTAAACCTAGGCTGATACCATGTAGGAAATAATCCCTTTACCTTTCTCATTAAACACAAGAGTATTTATACAAAGTCTATACTAGGAAGGTATCAAAGATATACATAAAAGGGGTATACAAAGAAATAAATCAAAGATTTATTTACATAATCTAATAACAGCGTAAAAACAATATAATTCTACTACTATAAGTTATACTACAGTACTCCTATTCATTATTTTAGCAGTATCTGATGTTAGAATTATTTAAAGATAATTTAACAATAAGGTCATGTTTTTTTGGACTTATTTTCGCTTAATTTAGTTTATCGCAGTTCGGTCGGTTCAACTTTCTCACAATCTCGCCCGGGCCGGTCGCTTCGCAATCTCGGTTCTAGTCCGTTCAATTCAATTCAGTTCAGCTCAGTTTCCCAATTCAAAAGAACAGTGCCTAACATCTATGGCTAAACTTTCCAAAAAATTCTATTCATATCTTAACCGCCGTCGTTGAGCATTTGACATTTCCAAAGGAGAATACAGTACATGCACGCACAAATGCACAATAGTCAATAGAAGTATTATTGTGGAATACCAACATGCTGCACGCAAAATTTCCTGAAGTCATTTATAAGTTCCTCCCATAATCGTGCAACCAATTAAGAATTAAGTTACTTTCAAATGTAAAGAGTTCTATATACAAGAAAAGTAGACTTTGGATTTTAATGAGCAACAAAGAATATTATATTTATATATATGAAATGAGTATAATATTTGCTACATACACCAATATATATATATATATATATATATAGGGCCGTCTCATGAAATATGGAGGCCCTGTCCTATCCATCAAAATGGGGCCCTTTAAAAAAATTTATAAAGAAGAAATTATAATTTTTTTTATTATTATTTGTCATAAATCGTTCTTTACAGCTTGATAAATAAACCAAAACTAAAAAAAATCTAGTAGGATCTTTTATTTAAACAAAGTCATCCTTCTAGCATTCTTCGAAGCGAAATCGTCCACCATATATTTTGGGAAGCATTGTTTTTCATGAAGATGAGAGATAATCAACTTTTTTCGAAATATCGTTATCTATTGCTATTCTCGGAAGGAAAAACAAATGTGGTCGGAGGTTGTAGACTGCATTCTCGCAAGAAAGACCAAGCAAAGTAATTTTAGATTACATCAATTGAATTAGGCACAATTGCATATCAATATTGAATTAGGCAAAATTGTATAAATTAGAGAATTGTAGAAAGTGATAAATATTATCATTAATTGAACAAGTATATATAAATACAAAGTAGTTAGTAAACTACTTAGTAAGCTACGTATAAGAATACATTATACAAAGAATAGGAATCCAGCTAGAATATATCTATCAACCTAGAGAATAATAGCTAAGTATTATCTATAATACAACAACCAGAATAAATAGAAGATAGAGTTCAAGTATATCAACGCCTATCAAATATCATTTAAACATGATTACTAGGAGATTTCTGAGCGGATAATTTTGCCAATTGAAACATGATCACTAGGAGAATTCTGATCAAACAGAATACAACTATCGGACACCCCAAGGAGAACAAAATTGACATGACATTAATAAACCATTCCATCTTCTTTTTTGTTTTGATTTTTCATGAAATTATCCATATGCTTAAATTTCAATAAACCACAATAACATCGAACAATACCAAAATCCCAAAAAAGATTAAAAGGATTTTAAAATATAAATTACTTGAAATATTCAAACAATGAAAAATCATCCAACAAATTTATTCCACTTCTACCGCATTCCTCAATATACACAAATCATATAAAAAAAAGCCCCCTAGTACTAAAATTCCCTAATTATCCGTAATTGCGTAAAATCAACATCATAAGAATTACATATTATAAATTTTAATTTCAAATTATAAAGTTTCAGAATTGCTATAAATCTCTACTAGAAAAATGGCATAAAAGAAAGTGAAATTACCTTAAAAGTGAAGACTTTGATGACAAATTAGCCCACAAATTCTTGATTTTTCACCTTCGGACCTCCCACAATCAAAATTGAAGACTTTGTTCTTCCCGTATTGTAATTTGTAAACCAAAGTTTGAATCTTTTTTTGGATGATAAAAGAAGTCGAAAATAAATAGCAAAAAAATTTCTTCCCGTTAGAAATCTCCATTTTTGGTGTTCTTGAGGAGAATTGGAAATATGGAAGGGGTAATGAAAGTTGAGCTTTTTTTTTGGTGAAAATTAAGATTGGAAATGAGATGATTTCTTGAACAAAGAGAGTGATTATTAATTTTAATATGGGAAGTTGAATAATATCATGATTTTTTGGGGATTTTGATTTATGAAGAGGAGAGAGAATTATGGAGTGAAGAAGATGGAAAGTTTGTTCTGATCTTGCGGGTGAGTTCACCGATTTGCCAACCAAATTTGGGCCCTAAATTTTTGGGGCCCTGTTCCGCTGAACCGGTATTCAACCGGACAATATATATATATATATATATATATATATATATATATATATATATATATATATATATATATATATATATATATATATATATATATATATATATGTTATTAGTGAATGTTCAAAATATGCTTTAAAACAATGTTGATGCAATGCAAACAAGCAATTAACACCCAATCGCTTAGGGTCCAGAATGTCTTAGGGATATGCCCCTTATGGTTATATGTCGTTGTAATTAAGATCTCTGATAAAGTATGAGTATCTTAAGATAGAACGATTACTAACAAACATTGTTGTTTATCAATATTAAATATGATGTCTATAGTAGAGCCAAGGGGCTAAAATATGAGAAACTATAGTAGAGCCAAGGGGCTAAAATATGAGAAATGGATTCAAAATGATATAATCTGGAACCACCAATTAGGAAGGGTTTTTTTTTTCATCCCACAAGGGGGAGGGGAAAAGGAATATATCCCCGGCCAAATGGTTGGCAGATCGGGGGCGGAACCACTATACCAATAAGATATGCTTGTTTTATACTTCATGGTACCAATGAGTTTATTGCTTGAAGCTATGGTGTTTTGTTGATTTTTAATTCTTGGGTCGTGAAGATTCATGGTCTTTAACCTAGACTAGGTCCTTTAGAGTCGAAATAATAAAAATGTGTAGAACAAACATGAGCCATTTATCTATTTATCCTTATTTTCATTCTTACTACATATGACTGTACATAGGGGCGCGGATCTACATAGGATCCTGGATGGCACGTGGCTCCCAATTTCTGTTTTCAAAATGCGAGCATCATAAATAGAACAAAAGCATTTAGCGCGCACTAGATACAAAAATTACACTTTGCTTCGTGGTTGGACTGTTTGATCCAATCACTAGATGTAGCGTCCCGAAAATTCATAACCTTAATTAAACACAATTACTCATACTTAAACCTGTGGAATATGGGCCCTCTAATACAATGTAGCCTTAAATCATCCTTGATACTTAATACACAAATGCTCGACCCAAATAATAATGATTTCTTCTTGAACATATTCCTTACTAACAACGCTCTTGCAATGGTTCTGCTCATACCTAAAAATAAAAAACTAAACGTCATGAGCCGAAGCTCAGTAACGTACTACTCTAACATCGTAAATTCATTTCAATTCATTTTATTTGCAAACAGGGAGAAGAGAATATAGTAATACCCTTTCATAAGCAAACACTTCGAATCAGGAATTTAAAAGTCATTCATTAATATAATCTCCATTATCATATTCAATTATAATAAAACTTTCTTTGGTTACTTGGCGAGTACAACAGAAGGCATAGCCACCGAGGACAGAAGTCCCCCATCAGAAGGTGGCATATAATGCCATAACGGAAGGCAAAGCCACTGAGGATATTCATCCCCCATCAGAAGGTGGCATATAATGTCATAGATCGTAACAGAAGGCAAAGCCACCGAGGATATTCACCCCCATCAAAAGGTGGCATATAATGCCAATAGTACATAAGGCAAAGCCACCGAGGATATTGTCCCCCATCATAAGGTGGCATATAATGACATCATGCGGGTGCCACCGAGGACGTTGTCCCCCATCAGAAGGTGGCATTGCCACCAGATAACAGAACGACACGTGCACGACCTAGAGAACATAGTACTGCCATTCACTATCTTTCACTTTCATTTGTAATGTTTCATGGCGGTGGCAGCGTCAGAAGGTGGCGCTGCGGTGGTGAAAACAAAGGGGGTGACAGAGAGGTGTAGTGTGAATATAGGGAAGTTTGAGGGGTGTTTTGGGTGGCGGTTTCTGGCAAGAATTGGGGTAGTTTTCCGGCAAGATATTTTAGTGAAGTGGTTGGTACTGAGTGAGGGATGAATGGTGGAGCAACCAAGGCTATTTATAGTCAGTGTTGGGGTTCCTAATTTTTGTGAGTTTGTGTTGATCAATTGAAAAACAATTGAATTTTGGGAGAGTTTGGTATGGCTATGGAGTTTTTAATTGCAGTAGATTTTTGTGTGCAAGAAAAATTCATTTGGCTTTGAAATCCATTGTTGAGTTTTTGTGAGGGAAAAATGGAGATAGAGGAATGAAATCAGTATTGTTGTATTAATTTTTTCCTTTTTCTTTTTCTCCTTTTCTTTTCCCTTTTTTTTAACATCATCAATTTGAGCCAACATTTTATTATTTGCTATTCAATATTGCATATAATTATTTAATCAAAATCATCATGTATAATTACATGATGTATAACAAACTTTAGTCGCACCTATAATTTAGTCACTAATTATTATTATTTAATTTAAGCAAGCTCAAATTTTCGGGATATTACACTTGCACCTTAAAATGGAGAAGGGGTTTGATTCCCTGGAACACCAGATTTTAGTTTTAGTCTTCTTTATTTTAATTTTTTTCTTTTTTGAGTAGCTTTTATTAGTTTGTTTATAATTTCTTTTCTTTTTTCCTTTTATTTAACTTTACCTCTCCTGGAACTCTTAACTCTTGGTCTTTTCGTTCCCTCATCGCTGATGTGCTGGACTGGCGACTTCCCGGTGTTCGCTTTTACTCCTTTCCCTTTTTCTCTCTCCTCATCGCCTTGTTCTTCTCTATTGTCGGCCTTTCCTTGACCTGATGTAGGAGGGTGGGGTTGCAGGTTGCTAGTGATGGTTGAAGTGGATTCAATAAAGCATCAGGTTCCCGGTTCTTTGTTATTTCTTTTTTAAAATTTTCTTCTATTTCTTTTTGTATCTAACTTTTCCTGTTCAATCGTAGACTTGTGATTTTTGGATGTATGGATTTATGGGTTGCGTGAATAGGTAAATATATAAAAGTATAAAATTTATGTGAATTGTAGTTTTTAGATTTGTGAATATGTTAGTGAATTATAACTTGTAAATTTATTAGTGAATTATAATTTGTGAATTGCATAATAGTAATTTAAAAAGTGTGATGTTGTGAATTTATAAAGTGAGTTGTGGGGTTGTTTTTAGTGTTCTAATGTTGAACTACAATGAGAATAAGAAAATTCTAGGCACAATTGACTTAATTGGTGAATTCTTTGTAATTGTGCTTTGTTTATAAATGTATTTCAGAATTATGAAGAGAATAGCAAGAGAGATATCTCAAGTTTATTATTTTTTAAAGGGAACCAAATGACAATCGAGTTAATTTGAATTAAGATTTTCCCGGAACTGAATCCCTATCAAGTAGTATTTTGTATTCCTCCATGTCAAAATCAGTGCTAAAATATGAGAACTCGCCCTGAACAATTGTAATTTTCTCTTATTAATTGTGAATTGAAGTTGTATTTGGATTTTTTTACGTTTTAAATTTAGTAGGCATTATTTTTTTGGGGGTTGATACTATTGCAAAATTACGCTACCCCTTATCGGAAATCCTGGCTCCGCCCCAGTTTGCTCTGGTGGTTGGACTATGTACGCCAAACACTTGCATCTTAAAATGCATAACGGATTCGACTCCTTGCAACAACAGACTTCGGTTTTAGTCTTCTTCTATTTATATTTTTTTTAGTAACCTTTATTGCCTTGTTTATTGTTTCTTTTCTTTTCCCTTTCTTTGTAAACTCTACCTCTCTTGGAAAACCCTAATTTTTTTCTCTTCTTTTCTGTTCTTATGTCTAATTCTAACTCCCAAGTCTCTAACCACTAATTTTATTCAAAACACATTTCTAAACAAGACCCCCTCCATTTCCAATTTACTACATTTTAGTAATACATTCTAAAAGTCAATATTAATGGTTGATGTTGTGTTTTGGAACGTAAAAGTTAAAGTATTACATTTACATTAGATAAAAATGGATCAAGCAATGTCATGAATTTTTTAAATTTGGCTTTATTGATTCTAACTTTAATAACATAGATTAATGCAAAATTTATATTCTTGCATCTTAAAATGCATAACGGATTCGACTCCTTGCAACAACAGACTTCGGTTTTAGTCTTCTTCTATTTATATTTTTTTTAGTAACCTTTATTGCCTTGTTTATTGTTTCTTTTCTTTTCCCTTTCTTTGTAAACTCTACCTCTCTTGGAAAACCCTAATTTTTTTCTCTTCTTTTCTGTTCTTATGTCTAATTCTAACTCCCAAGTCTCTAACCACTAATTTTATTCAAAACACATTTCTAAACAAGACCCCCTCCATTTCCAATTTACTACATTTTAGTAATACATTCTAAAAGTCAATATTAATGGTTGATGTTGTGTTTTGGAACGTAAAAGTTAAAGTATTACATTTACATTAGATAAAAATGGATCAAGCAATGTCATGAATTTTTTAAATTTGGCTTTATTGATTCTAACTTTAATAACATAGATTAATGCAAAATTTATATGATATAAACTGTAGCATCATATAAAAAATCCTGCCGAATCCCTAACCCTTCTTAGTTTCCCCTGCGGCGGCGCCGTTCGCGTTTCCCTCTTCCAGCGTGCGCCGCCGCAGGGGTCAACCTCCCATCTCGATGCTTTTCCTTCACCTCTTTCATTTCCTTTCGTAGTTTAATATTTCTTTTAATTTCCAATTTTTTCTCTCAATTAGTTTTCCCCAATTAGTAGTTCTCTAGGTATTTTATCTCAATTTGTTCCCTTCTTTATGTTGGTTGCTCTGGGTTGCTACTGTCGGATTGCAGCTAGTGTTTTTCATGGACTTCTTGAGGAGTTGGACAATTGAAGTTTGAATATGAGAATTCAAATCAATGGTACATCTTTTCAATTGGACTTGAGTAATGGTTTCTTAAAAATTGGTGAGTTGTATAAGAATCGAAAATGGTGGATAAATTTTTCGGTTAAGTTCATTGAATGGGTTTATGGTGCATGTCCTTAACGGTTGTTTAAAGTTAATTGAATTTGGATATTCTAGAATATTTGGTTGCCTTTGGTGAAAAATTCAATCTGGTTGCGACCAATGGGGGTGGTTTTTGAAGTTAAGTGTGAAGACCTAGGGTTTATTGTATTCAATTTTTGTCCATGCGTTAAGTAGTGCTAATACTTGGAAGAATTTTGTCCATGCTTTTTTACAAGTTGCCCAATAGGGATCAAAGCAACAGTTGCTGCTATTAATGGTGACTCAGAATGTTTGTTTGGAGTCTTTTGCTACACTTCGGAGACAGATTTCGCCTCTTTCTCACTATAGTGAGCTCAAGTTAGAAGTGGATGCTTTACTCAACTTGGAAAATTTACAGATTGGCTCTAGTCATTCTAAGTTAGAGTACGAGGTTCATCATGCTAAGGAACCCAATATCTCTTGTGGTGCAATGTACTTGTTGAGCAGTGACTCTTTAGAAAACGTTGGTGTTAATAAGGAGAAGATGTCGGCAAATCCAGGAAGTTATCGGAGGGTGTTGGTTTAAGTGGCAATGCAGGTGTCCTTTCATTTGCTTATGAGATGTGTCTCAAGGGAATTTCAGTTTGTGTTGATGGAAATGAGGCCCCTCCTTGTGCTAAAGGAAATGACAGAAATGTAGATTCAGTTGGTGTTGTTAGTGAGCGCTCTGTTCTAACGTCGGAATCTAATATGAGCAATGTTGTACCAAGTTCTCCTTTTCAATGGCCAACGAAGAAAAATCAATGTCAGTTGCTTAATCATCTTGGGTTCCATTATATGGAGAAGAATTATCAATCTCAATTCTTTAGCATCTTGGGGTTTTGCCAAAATATGGAGAAGAAAAACGGGGTACAAGTATCAAAGAGATGTTGTAGTGAGGGGTATCACAATGGCTAATATGGTGTTCATTACTTCGAAAACGTTTTAAGGAGTTCATGAGTTCTCTAGATGGTTTGTTTGATCTTATTGTCTTAATTTGTTGTTTTTCAGTCGCTAAGCTTGGGTGTTTCTAGGTTATTGGATCTAGTAGTTGTGTGATGTTTTTATCTCGTTCTAGTAGTAATATTGTCCAGGGCTTTATGTTGTGTTTGGAGCGTTTGGTTTTACTGTTTTATGGTGTTTGTCTTGCTGTTCAAGGGGTTGTGGTCTTGGTATTTCAATGTATGCTTTTTAACGACTCTGTTATGAGTTTTAATGAAATGAAAGAAATTATAAAAAAAAATATCATGAATTTTTTACGTAATTTACTGCCCCCCAATCTGGTTGTACATACACAAATATTGAAGCAATAAGTATAATATTACAATAACAATTAATTATATAAGGAATACAAAAAAAAATATTATATAAGGAATATAATACAATTTCATAACAGTGAAATTGTTCATCTTTTTAGCTTGTGTATTACACGAGTTTAGAAACTAATATTTGCATATATTGTCGTGAGTGGGAAGAATTCTCACCCCAATGTTAATGGTTCAATATTTTACCTACGAAAATGGAGCAATTTATATATGTTAAGATGAGTATACCCCGAGTTTAATGGTTTAATCTCCCCCCTTCACACATTATGATGCATGGCACCATGCTAGCTGTTATTTGTGACTTAACAATTATTTGGAACATTGTTAATATAAATTTTTGAACCGGCAACTCAAGTATGGAATAAAGATATCCTTGTATTGCTTCTTTTATCAAGATCAATGATGATGATATGAGCTTTTAATTGAAACTTATAGGTAAGTTCTAATGCTTTAAATGGATATTATGAATATTATGAATAAAGTAATTTATTTTTCATTATTTTCATTGTTATAACAATCCTCTTAAAAATGATCAAAGGATTTGCGTTAGAGGTTTTAAACCCCTTGACCTGTTATTTCAGATGTCATGATCTTACCATTAAGCTGAACTAGGGTCGGAAATGGGTAGGAGATTGGTCGGGTGGACCTCAACCCGCCCCATCACCTGCGAACCAAATCCCCATCCACACCATCCATCACCCGCCATAAGTTCCATCCATATCAGCCCCATCCATCAACTGAGGATGGAGCGAGTGGGGCCGCACTAGTGGAAAAAACCTTATATGACACAAACAAACTGATCCAATTCTCCCAAAACCGAATCAGTAAATTCAATTTATTTTTTGCTCAAAATTTTGGGCCAATATCTAATCCGGTTTGGTAGAGATCGGATCAGTTTTGTAAACTAATCCGGTTCTCATCCAAACTGCATCAGATTGATGGTCCAAAAAAAAGAAGCTAAGCTGCGTTCCCCAGCCCAATAAGTTAAGCCCAGCGTCCACGACCCAAATTCCCTCATAAACAGATGCATCTGAGCATGGGTCCAGGACCCTACCCGGACCCTGTTGGACCCAACCCTAATTTGAGGGTCTGGGTCCAACTTTTTCAGACCCTAAGGGTCCGGGTCTGGGTCCAAGTGATTTTTATAGGGTCCGGGTCCGGGTCTTGGTATTTTGGACCCAGACCCGACCCTTAGACCCTCTAAATATTTAATATGTAAATTTTAGCTTTTTATTTTTAAAACAAACTGATTTCCTAAATTCCTAAACTAAAAGTCTAAAACACGTCATTCACTTTAAAAACCATTTTCAAACCCTAGCCCACAGTAGAGCAGCCGACTAAGAGAGACTGAGAGAGACTTGGTGGCCCTCGAGTTTCGCCTGACGCTAGCATCGAGTTCAGTCGCCACCAACCTCCGTCGAATTGGTGGTCTCTTCACGCAATCACGCCTGACGCCAGGTATTCTCTTCCTTTGTTTCATCTTCGTTTTCATCTTTCAATCTTTTATATGTTCAATTCCCTTCTGTTCTCTCTTTGAGTTCTAAGTATTTTTGCCTGAACCCATTTGTGTTGGAAAGTTGTGTCACTGTGAGTTGTGACTCTGTTTTTCGTGTTTTATGTTTTTCGTGCCTGAACCCATTTTCCCTTCTGTTTTATGTTTTTTTTTCTGGTATTATGTTTGAGTTTTGACTATTATAGTTTGTTTTGATGTGACCGAATTTTTTTGTTTGAACTTTGATGAGTAGAATTTGTACAGCATTGCAAACTAGTAACTACTGATACAAAATAACAAAACCTGCATGACTGTGTTTGAATGTTTTTTCCATGACTGTGTTTCGTGTGTGCCTAGACCCTGACCCGGACCCTAGACCCTACAAACCCTAAGGGTCTGGGTCTGGGTCCAATTTTTCCAGACCCTTAGGGTCCGGGTCTGGGTCAGCAAAAAAATTTAGGGTCCGGGTCTAGGGTCCAGCTGGACCCGACCCAGACCCGACCCTTGCCCATCCCTAGATGCATGCGTCCATGTTCCAACCCTTTAATCAACCCTAAATTTCATTAGCCTCTCTCTCACCTCCTCCATCCTTTCTCCTCCCTACAGTCGCCTCTTCTAGTCTTCCTCTCCTAAAAATAGTAGCCTCTCTCTCACCTCCTCACTCCATGCTTCACTCCAAACCCTAAATTTCTCACCCAGTCGTGTCTCCCTCACTCAATTCCCTCCTCACTTCAAAATTCTGTGGACGAAAAAATCAAGATCTGAAACGAATCCGCCCTCCTCACTTCGAAACATCTAACTCAATCCGACCTCCTCACTCAATCCGCCTTCCTCATCTCATTCCATCCGCCCTCCTCACTTCGAAACATTAAGATATGAAACGAATCCGATGAAGGATGAAGCTAGGCGAAGCTAAACATTTAGTTCAGTTTGCTCGAGTTAAATTGCTCGATTTCGTCGCATTCGTCAGTGGCCACCGTAGGTTCTTTTGATAAATGTAGTTTTGTAATTAGGGTTTCAATTGAATTTCGTCTTTTGTATAACGGTTTTGATTTAATTTATTATTTGTTATTCGGGTTTTTTTTTTGTGATTAGGGTTTTATTTGTTTTTATTAAATATTTTTTGGATGCAATATTTTCTTTCCTTTTCAATTCATATTTTGTAGTTCATATGTTGTAATTTCGTTTGTTTTAATTTAGTCTGTTGCAATTTTAGATTTCGTTGGTTTCGTTTGTTGGAGTTATGAATTTCGTTTGTTTCGTTTGTTATGATTTCGAATTTTGTTCGTTGATTTCGTTGGTTTCGTTCGTTGATTTCGTTCGTTGGTTTTGTTGGGGTTATGGCTTTCTCGTTTGTGGCTGTAACTTTTGTTTTTTATTTTCCAAACACACAAAAGCTGACGAAGTCATTTTGGAAAACCGCGTCAGTTTTCTTACTATGGATAATACTAGAAAAGTTATTTTTGTATACTTAACAACTTTAAAAATTAATAAATGAAAATTTACACTAGTGGCAAAAACACAAGGGCTGCGATGCAAGGGCTACGTTTTTGAAAAACGCAGCCCTTAATACTGAAGGGTTGTCGTTAGCCCAAAAACCGCAGCCCTTCGTATACGAAGGGATGCAGTCAATGCAAAAACCGCAACCCTTTTAGTGAAGGGCTGCGGTTAGCCCAAAACCGCAACCCTTTTAGTGAAGGGCTGCGGTTAGCCCAAAGCCGCAGCCTTATAAGTAATAATGGGCTGCGGTTAGCCCAACAATGAAATAAACCCCTCGATTCAATTTCGATTTTAATGCCAGCATCCCTAATTACTCAACCCCATTTCTCTCTCCTCCCTCCCTTCAATTGCAAACCATCAGCGCATCTCTCTCCTCTCATCCTTCTTCACCGGCGAGGGTTCGCAGGTCTTCTTCTTCGCGATGAATATCTTCGCGACGGATTATCATTCGGCGTTGATCTTTCCTTGTGACTAGGGATGGCAATGGATCCTGGACCCGGCCCGGATCCGTGGACCCGAATTCGTTTTTCCGGGTCTGGATCCAAAATTTTTGGACCCGTTGGATCCGGGTCGGATCCGGGTCCGGATCTGTCCAGTAGACCCGGATCCGCAGATCCGTTTAAAAAAAAAAAGTGGGGCTGGGCGTTGGGCCTCCTCTCCACTTCTAATGTTCTAAAAGCCTCTTCTGACCTTCTTCATTTCATTCTTTTTCACCTCCAGTAACACTCCCCTTCAATCCCTAAACCCTAACACTCCATCTTCATCACCTACTGACCTTCACTCCATCTTCTCTTTCGCCAGCCACCACCATCCCCTTCTCTCTGTGCGGTGCACGTCCTCTCTACCGGCCGAACCCGCGACGCCATCCATCAACTGCTGTCGCGACCTGCAGTGCACTACCAACCAGCGGCACGGGCGACAACCAGCGGCACCACCATGTGGGTTGGGAGTGTTGGATTTCAGGGAGAGGGGAGAGAACGGGTGGGTTAGGCAGGAGATAGTGGTGGTGCTGGTGGAAGAGAACGAGAAGAAAGATGAACGAGTGGTGCTGGTGGAAGAGGAAGAGAAGAAAGTTGTTTATATAATTTTAATTAGTGTAAGTTTTTAGATCTAATTCATTTTTAGAGTTTCAAATTGTTGTAAGCTTATTGAAATAGTTGTGAATTTGAAGTAAAATTATTGATTGTTGATTTTTTTTTAATTGGGATTATTTTTTGTATGAAAAGTAGGTAAAATAATATAATTTATGCCAGATCCGTTCTGGACCCGTTTCGGACCCGGATCCGTAGGATCCATCGGATCTGAATCCGGGTCCAATATTTCCAGACCCGCTGGATCCGGGTCGGATCTGGATCCAGCGTATGAAAACGGATCTGGATCCACCTGGACCCGGTCCAGACCCGACTCGTTGCCATCGCTACTTGTGACAGACGACTTTCGCTCTCTTGCAACAACTCTCAAGTCGCGCTTTTCCGCCCTAAGGTTGACGAGATCTTGCTCCTCACATTAACACTTCATCCTTTTCAGCGGTACTCTTACTTCTGCTAATTTTTCTTTGAATTTAGGTTTTTCATTTTCACTTTTGTTATTAACACTTTCTCTCTCTTCTCAGCTTCAAATGATGTCGAAAATGTTCGCCCGAAAGTTAAGCGCAATCGTGTTGTTCGTTGTAAAATTTGACCAGATTAGCTTGTTTGGTGAGTTTAAATTCGATTTAGGAAAAATTCACATGAATAATCCAAACTATTGATTGTCTTCTCAAATTAATCCCAACTACGTGTTATTCTAGTATAATCCATACTTTGGGGGTGGTCTTCCCATTTTGCTCCGTTAACCTTTTGTAACCTGTTGCAGCAGGTAACCTTTCTCTCACTACCACCAACCATCTCTTCCACTTGGTGTCCACCGTCCAAATCCATCACCACCCCTCCCCTCCCCAAATACACCACCACGGCACCACCCCTTCCCCTCGCAAAATACAGGACCACCCCCACCCTCCCCCTCCCCAAATACACCACCACGACACCATCCCTTCCCCTCCGAAAATACACGACCACCCCTCCCCTCCCCAAATACACCACCACGGCACCACCCCCTTCCCCTACCGAAATACACGACCACCCCACCCCTCCCCTTCTCAAATACACCACCACGGCACCACCCCCTCCCCTCCCGAAATACACGACCACCCCTCCCCTCTCCAAATCCACCACCACTCCCTCATCATCAATCATCTCTTTACCTTTGTAATTCACCAACAACGGTAGCACGACAAGAAGAAACAGTCTTTCGGAACGGAGAGGGGGCTCGGTGGTGGTTCGCCGGTGCCGGTGCTTGCGGTGCCGAGGTGCTGTGATGGTGATGGGAGCCGAGCGGTCGTGGGTGGGGGGGTGGGTGGGTTTGCGGATGGGTCGGGCGTGGCGGGGAGTGCGGGTTCCCGGGGGGTGGAGAACGCGTGACCGGGGGGTGGGTAGGTTTGCAGATGGGTTGGGCGTGTGGGTGTGGCTAGATGAAGGGGGTGGTCAGGTGGTGGGTAAGAGAAGCAGAGAAAGAAAGGGTGAAATGAAAAGAAAAAAAAAATAAAAATTTGTTTTTTTAACCTGTTTAACAGGTAGTTGGTCATATGGGATCATTTTGGGAAGGGGTACCATGAAGTTGGGATTATACCTGAATAACACGTAGTTGGGATTAATTTGAGAAGACACTCAATAGTTTGGATAATTCCTGTGAATTTTTGCTTCGATTTATTAGGGTTTTGATTTTCGATTATTATGACTTAATGTGGAAAAATGATTTAGAATTTTGTCATTTGTGTGTGTTTGCTGGAATTAGTGCCAAATTAGTGCTGGTTTCCTGATCTCTTATCCATAATGTGGTTGTTTTGGACTTGTACTGTCGCTTGCCATCTATTTAATCGAATTATGATTTAATCGTGTTGTTAAAGTTGTATTCGCTGTTAAATTTGACTAGATTAGCTTGATTGGTGACTTTAGGTTCGATTTAGGGTTTTGATTTTTGATTATCATGATTTATTTTGGGAAAATGAGTTGGAATTTTATCATTTGTGTGTGGTTGCTGGAATTATTGCCAAATTCATGATCTCTTATCAGTACTGTGGTTGCTTTGGACTTGTGCCTTTAATCTGTTTTATTGTCTGTTAGTAGTAGGCAATGGACTTGCGATATTACCTGGATTGAATTTATCTTTTTTTTTAAAATCGTGTGCCTGTAGGAGCTAATATATTTCTCCCATAATTCTTTTGATATGGTTGTTCCATGCTTCCCATATGCAAATATAATTCCTACTGTGCCTAGCATTCCCATGATATTACCTAGATTGGATTAATCTTTTTAGATATGGTTGAAGAGATTGGCATAATCCTTATGTCCTTATATATGGAATTGGTTGGGGTTCTAGGGGGCTTTACCTTTGTGCTACAAAAGAGAGCTTGTGTCACCTGCTCATCAGTTATCTTTCGCAAAGGTGAACCCCCTCCTATTGAAGCATATCCTTCTTTGCTGTTAAGGGCTCTAAGCATAGAGATCAATTGAGCCAGAGGTCTTTGTAGAAAACGGAACAGCATGGGAAGGCGAATGATATCCTATTTCAAGTTGTTAAAACAAACATATCAGATAACTCTAATAGCTTGATCTACCTTGAACCGCTAAGAATGTTACAATTTTATGACAAATATAAGTAGAACAATGTATACACATCAAGATGAGAACTGAGAAGAGACATTTACGAGAAACAGTTCCTCTATCAGTTGAGAAAAGCGATTATAAATGTTGTTAACAATACATTATTTGATTGTTGCACAGACTCACACAAGAGTGTATGATTACTCAGACTCACACAAGAGTGTATGATTACTCAGACTCACACAGAGAGGTAGAGAACATTAGATAGAACAAAGAGGTAATTGGATAAGTTCAAAGTTTCAACTCATTATATAGAAAAAAGGCCTAATATTTTGGGATGATGGTAGTAGTAACTTATAAAGAAAATGATGTTCAGCCTATAAGATTCATTGATTCTTAGTGATACAAATAGCCCCTTAAAATTCTCTAGACAAAACTATAAGTCGAAATAATGTCCATATACTTTCTTCTCTACCATATCCTTGATGATGAAATTTTGAATTCTATTATGTTGCTAAGGCTTAATGATTTTTGAAGGCAAATGCACTTAAGTTGGCATTAGAAGCAAAAAACAAGCAAGAATGTATCAGTCTATGTTGGCATGAGATACTGGTTCTCGTTTACAGAGGAAGCAGTTCAGCAGGTTTGCTTCCATTATTGTTCTATTAAATAATTATTGTTGTAAGTAAAAACATGGGTCTGCTGTAGAACTCTCTTCCGATCTGCTCTTTGCATTTTCTATTAAATCATTGTAGTATGTAGACACATGGGTCTGCTGTGAACTCTCTTTCTATCTAGCTCTATGCATTTTCTAGGAACTGAGATGTTTTTCCTTAGATACAACCGTTTCTCATGCCTGTTTATGTGAACCTGTTTCCGTGTAATGTCTTGCTGTATTTCACGTGTATATTCCACTACTGTGCCTCCCTTATGTTTGGTGCAACTAACTGATTGGGGTCTTATTCAGTGAATTATTACAATATCATGACTTATTACAATACTGATCCGACTTCATGAAATATTAGTGTTGCTATTATTAACCTTATGAAGATTACTTCCCCGATATCTAGGGAGGCTTTGACAAACCTGGGCTACAATGTATCTACAGTATGAAGCAGAGCAATTGCCTACACCTAGCTGCTGCCCACGAGCTGCTGCTGCTACCCACAAGCTGCTGCTCAGCAAGAGTACTAAAAGATACATAATTTTGTAACTCTCTCTTAATTTGTATTAAAACATAATTTACAATGAAAAATGATACTTTTATATATGTATAACAGTTTGGGCATAATTTAGGACTGAAAAATGAATTTTTTTTTGTTTTTTTTGGGGTCACAAGGGCTGCGATTTTGATAAAAACCGCTGCCCTTTATCTATAAAAAGGGCTGCGGTTTAGGCCCAAAACCACAACCCTTCCAATTTGGAAGGGCTGTCGTTTTGGGCCTAAAAACGCAGCCCTTGATGTTTTTTCAACTAGTGTTAGTCATCGATTAACAACACAACTACTAAATATCAATTGTCTATTCTTAATACATGGCAAAATTAAATACTATTCATAAGGTGGATGGATGGAGCGGGTGATGGGTGATAAAGTGCGTTTCTCCTTTTAGCTTGATTTGATCCTCTTTCTCCTCTTTCTTCCCTCTTTCTTCTTCATTTCTTTCTCTATTTCATTCACTTGATCATTCTTGATCATAGTGACATTTTACTAGATTTTCAGTCCATTTTGGCACCATCCTGCGGGATTAAGTCCCTCAAGATCTGTAAGATAGGTGCGCCCGCACCATCCTGCGAAGTTTGGCACCCTCTAGATCAGTAACTTTGCTGCGCCCGCACCACTTATTTTCGTCAGAAAAATTTGTAAGGCTCGTGCCTATTAAAATCAATAGGGGATTATTATTTTGGACGGATGCTTTATTCTAAAGACTAGAGAGTATTTTAGGGTTCATATTAGAGAGAAAAAACACTTCAGTTTTGTCTAAGATCGGAGTTTTTAAGATTAAAGTTTGTGATTTCTACACATCGAAGGTACTTTTTATTCAATTAATTGCAAAGGTTCAGTTTTTACTCTTCTTTTTCATTGTTATTCTTTTTTCTTCTATATTATTAGATCTCTTATATTGTAGTTTCAAAATTGCTTATTGTTTTTAGTTTAATCATCCCTTAATCATGTTTAGCCCTAGATTATTTATAAATTTCATGTTTTTATACTTAGAATCCATGATTAGTGAGTAGTCTTCTATCTACAGGTTAGGGTGAAAGTATGGATTAAGGTTTACATGTATTGTTAATGTGATTGTGATGATCTAAAGATGGTTATGCATTGATCTTGGTGTTTTGAAGCCTTAGGATAGATATTATATATATATCACATTTATGCTTTGCTATTTTGGTTTCAAATGTTTTTAATCGAATTTTGAACTCTTTTATCATCCCCATGAATCAACTTAATTTCTAGGCCAAGATATTGGGTAGAAATTAAGGGGATCCTTTATTAGGGGTTTTCCGAATTCATTGGATCTCTTAATCAATTAACTAAGGACCATTCGAGAGAGGACTTAGTTGATTGATTAAGGGATCATTCTTGAGGACCGTTCGAGAGAGGACTCGAGTATTTTAGAGGAAAACAAAACCTTGCATGATTGTCGCCTTAGAATCACAATTGCATTAACAATCGTTGTTCTGCTTTTATCAATACTAGTAACCTTAGCTTTAGTGTCTTCCTTTTTCATATTTTCAATTCATATTACTTACTAGTTCTTTGATAATAGTTAGTTTTAGTTGTTATAAAAATCATTCAAAACCCCCAAAAATCCCTCAATTAGGTAATTTTGACTTAATAGACTTTGATTAATCCCAATTTCCTTGTGGATCGACCCTTGACTTGCCTTTACTATGTTCTTAGTAATTGCTTGTTAGGTTTTACAAATATTATTTGAAAAATGATTTTTGGTGCCTTAACGACACACTAAAAACCTCTTATCAAAATGGCGTCGTTGCGTGGGAAATTGTGTTATTGATTGAAGTTTTTCTAAGTTTAGTGTTGCTTAGTTGTTTTTTCTTTTATTTTAATTTTGATTGTGGTTGTTATTTGCTAATCCTCTACTTAGCTTTATTGTGTTACATGAGAAGAACAGCTCACGGTTCACCCACTTTACCTCAAGATCCAGAAATTGACCGTACCTTGCGAAAGTTTCCGAAAAATTTGGAACAATTGTCTTTGGGTTCCGAACCATCTTCACCAGCCTCAAGTACAACAAGTGAAATTGAATCAGATATGGGTGAAGTAAATGCACAACTATTTAGGGATTTTGAAAATCTGGGTTCCTATGTTCTTCAAGGTGGTATTCGACTCCCTACCACTACTACTAATTTCTGCATTCATCCTCAGTTCATTGAGATGGTGAAAGAAGAACAATTTTGTGGATGGTCGGATGAAGATCCTCTTGACCATCTTGACAGGTTACTTGAGATCTGTTCCATGATAACCACAAATGCATCTCTCCGGACTACATTAAAATGCATCTGTTCCGGTCTTCTCTAACCAGAAAGGCAAAATCATGGCTCAAGAGCTTACCTACTAATTCCCTCACAACTTGGGGGGAGGTCACATTGGCTTTTCTGAAGAAATACTTTCCAGAGTGGAAGACGGCAGACATAAGGAGGAAAATCTCCTCATTTGAGCAAGAGAACGATGAGACACTTGCAGAAGCTTGGGAACGGTTCAAGGAGCTGATCCGTTCATGCCCTCACCATGAGTTCAACAAAAATCTACTCATGCGGTTCTTCTATGATGGCCTTGATCCTATGTCACGTGCCAACCTTGATGCCAGAGCGGGAGGTCATCTTTCAAAGATCCTGCAAGACCAACTTGAGTCCACAATTGAAGAAGTGATTAACAATTATTCATGGGGTGGAAGAAGAAGAGGTGCTCAACCCAAGAAGAGTGGTAAGTTTGAATTAGATCCCATGGACCAAATTCAAGCTAAGATGGATCAACTTGACAAGAAGCTCTCCAAGATCAACCTCGCATCATCTAATCCATCACAGGTAAATTCTTATTCTTGTGATATTTGTGGTGGTACTAACCATGATATTTCTTATTGTGGAGGTACAAATCCGGAGCATGTGGCGGCAATAAATTCTAGAGGAGATGGTTATCAAGGAGAGCAAGAGTATAGAAGCAATCAACAAGGAGGTTGGAAACAACCTCAACAAAGCTACAATCAAGGCTTCAACCAACCTCAATAAGGATGGAATCAACCTCAACAAGGGTACAACCAAGCTTAACACCAAGGGTATGTGCAAGGGTATAACCAAAACTACATCAAGGTGGTTCATCCTCACAAGGGTATAATGTCTACCAAACTCCACATCAAAGAGCTAATGTCCAAAAGGCTCCCCCTAATCCTCCGTTCCCCAAATAAAATCCCGAACCTACCTCTCTCTAAATTCTCCAACAACTCCAATCCATGAACCAAATTCTCCAAAATCATGAGCAAAGGTTTCAAAAGCTACAAGCCCATAACAAAAGGCTTGAAACCCAAATTGCTCAAGTAGCTGAAAAAAACCCCTCTACTCCTACAAATCAACTTCCGGGCCAACCCATTCCTAATCCCAATCTTCACCAAGCTAAAGCTATCCATTTGAGGTTGGGAAAAAGTTATGAGAGTCCCAAAATGCCCAATGATAGTGAAGAAAATGAAATTAAGGAGGTAGAGAAGGAGGTTGAAGTTGAGAAAAAAGTTGAAGTTGAGGAGGTTGCGAAAGAAGGAGAAAATGTGGAGAAGGAAAAGACACAAATCCAAGTTGGTGATAAAGCTCCGTTGCCATCATCTCCGCCAACCAAGACCTATGTGCCACCGGTTCTTTACCCTCAACGGTTGGTGGAGAGAAAATTGAGTGACAAGTTCACCAAGTTCCTCAATGTGGTGAAAAGCCTTCAAATCAACATTCATTTCCTTGAGGCTATGTCTAAAATGTCGGTCTATGCTAAACTTTTGAAGGAGATCTTCTCCAACAAACGGAAGCTTGAATATGAGCTTATCACTTTGCCATACCAAATAAGTGCTCTAGTGCAACGTGCTATGCCCAAGAAGCAAAGAGACCCCAAAAACTTCACTTTGCCTGTGTAGATAGGTGTTTTAGAGCCTAAGGGTGCATTGGTCGATTTAGGAGCGAGTGTGAATTTGATGCCACTGTCCATCGCTAAGCACGTTAACTTTCCTCTCCATCCCATGCTGAAAACTATTCAATTGGCGGATCGAACTGTGAGAGTGCCACATGGTGAGTTGGAGGACGTGCCAATCCAAGTTGAGCATGTGTTTGTTCCTTGTGATTTTGTGGTGATGGATATGGAGGAAGATCCGGAGACTCCTCTTATTCTTGGAAGGCTCTTAAGACATTGGTTGCCGTGATAAATTGCAAAACTGATACAATCACGATTGAGGTAGCCAATGAGCGGGTTGTGTTTGAGTTTTGTAAAACTTTGAA
Source organism: Beta corolliflora (assembly GCA_947648045.1). Lineage (NCBI taxonomy): Eukaryota > Viridiplantae > Streptophyta > Magnoliopsida > Caryophyllales > Amaranthaceae > Beta > Beta corolliflora. The sequence continues at coordinate 1,180,584 of CANSZD010003227.1, read as the reverse complement.
GAGGCCTATGATAGAGAGAATTTGCCGGGTCAATCTAGTGGAGAGTGAGATAGAAGATTTTGAGAGAGTGATTCACACCGGGGATGAGTTGTATGCTTCTCTTACCGAAGCCCCGAGCTTGGACATGGAAGAGGTGAAGGAATTCTCCATGCTTCTTGACAGCACTACCATTAAGGAGATACAAGATGAAGCATTTGAGGTTCAAGCTACATCCATTGACAAAGAGGAGTGTTCTAAGCCTCCTCTCAAGGTAGAGTTCAAACCCCTTCCCTCCTTTCTTAAATATGTTTTTCTTGATGATGCATGTACTTATCCTATTATTGTCAACTCGAGTCTTGATGACATCTCTATATCAAAATTGATTGAGATACTACAAAAATATAAAGATGTCATTGGGTACTCGATTAATGACCGTAAGGGGATAAGCCCTTCTCTTGCTATGCATCGTATCCATCTGATAGTAATGCCTCATCCATAGTGCATCAGAGAATGCTCAATCCCAACCTTAAAGAGGTTGTGAAAAAAGAGATTATGAAATTGCGTGACGTGGGAATCATCTGCGCTATCTTAGATAGCAAGTGGGTGAGCCCGATTCATGTAGTTCCTAAAAAAGGAGGCATGACTATTGTTGAGAATGAGAAAGGAGAAACTATTTCTACTAGAACTGTAACCGGGTGAAGGGTTTGCATTGATTATAGGAAGTTAAATAAATCCACCCGCAAGGACCATTTCCCTCTCCCTTTCATTGATCAAATGTTGGAAAGGCTTGCTCGTCATTCACATTTTTGTGTTTCTCGATGGTTATTCCGGATTCTTTCAAATCCTTATTCATCCGGATGACCTAGAGAAAACCACCTTTACTTGTCCTTATGAGACATTCGCATATCGAAGGATGCCCTTTGGTTTGTGTAATGCCCCATCTACTTTTCAAAGGTGTATGACAGCAAATTTCTCTGGCATGTTGGAAGATTCTATTGAGGTGTTCATGGACGATTTTAGTGTGTGTGGTTCGTCTTTTCATACATGTCTTATTAATCTTGAGTGTGTATTGAAAAGGAGTCAAGAGACGAACCTCGTCCTAAATTGTGAGAAGTGTCACTTTGTGGTCGAGGAAGGCATTGTCGTTGGGCATAAAGTGTCAAAGAAGGGCATTGAAGTGGATCTGGCAAATGTTTCGATTATTGAGAAGCTTCTGCCACCGAATTCGGTGAAGGGAGTTCGTGCTTCCCTTAGACATGCGGGTTTTTACCGGCATTTCATCAAGGATTTTTCTCAAATAGCCAAACCATTGACGAATCTACTTCAAAAGGATGTGGATTTTGAGTTTAATGAGTCTTGTATTAAGGCTTTTGAAACTTTGAAAAAGGCCCTCACTTCGGCCCCCATTGTGCAAGCTCCGGATTGGAGCTTGCCTTTTGAACTGATGTGCGATGCTAGTGATTTTGCAGTGGACGTTGTTCTTGGACAACGCAAGGAAGGAATACTACATGTGATAGCCTATGCAAGTAGGACCTTGGATGATGCTCCACGGAATTATGCAACCACGGAGAAAAAGATGTTGGCCATAGTCTTTGCTTTTGACAAATTCCGGTCTTACTTGACCTGCAATAAGGCTATTGTGTATATGGATCATTCTGCGGTCCGTTATTTGATGAGTAAGAAAGATGCAAAGCCTCGGCTCATTAGGTGGGTGCTACTTCTTCGAGAGATTGATTTTGAGATGAAGGAGAAAAAGGGGACGAAAAATGTGGTAGCTGATCATCTTTCTCGTCTCCCTCTTGATGAGAAGGTCTTTGATCCTGACGAGACCCCTATTGAAGAAGATTTGAGAGAAGAAGCCTTATTCGCCATTATGAGTAATGAGATTCCATGGTTCGCCGACATTGCAAACAACTTAGCTTGTGGGATTGAACCTCATGGCTTCAATTCTCAACAAAGGAAGCCGTTTTTCAAGGAAGCTTCGAGGTTCTATTGGGATGACCCTCTCTTGTTTAAGAAGTGTACCGACGGTGTGTTTAGAAGATGTGTGCCTAATCATGAGATAACTTTGGTGTTGAATCATTGCCATACCTTGGCATATGGAGGGCATGGTGGAGCAAGCAAAACTATTGCTAAGGTGCTCCAATGTGGTATGTTTTGGCCTTCGTTGCAAAAAGATGCTCGTGAGTTTGTTTTGAGCTGCGATAGATGTCAAAGGAGTGGAGGCATCACAAAAGATGCCTCAACAAAACATTTTAGAGGTTGAGCCCTTAAATGTATTGGGAGTTGACTTCATGGGTCCTTTTGTCCCTTCTTTGGGCAACATGTACATCCTTGTTGCGGTTGACTATGTAACTAAGTGTGTTGAAGCCATCGCCTCCCCCACCAATGACCACAAGGTTGTAACCAAACTTCTTATGAAGATCATCTTCCCAAGGTTTGGAGTGCCCCGAGTATTGATAAGTGATGGCGGTTCACACTTCGCCAAGAAGCAATTGGAGGCACTTTTGAAGAAACACGGAGTGAATCACAAAGTTGGTCTTCCCTATCATCCCCAAACACAAGGCCATGTTAAAGATTCCAACCGAGAAGTGAAGAATGTCCTTGAGAGAGTGGTAAATAAGACAAGGAAGGATTGGTCTTTGAAGCTTGATGATGCACTTTGGGCTCTTCGCACGGCTTTCAATACGCCTATAGGTACCACTCCCTACCGCCTCGTGTATGGTATAGCTTGTCATTTGCCGGTTGAGCTCGAGCACAAAGCTTGGTGGGAAATAAATGAGCTAAACATGGATCTTCATTTGGCGGGAGATGCTCGAAAGGACACTAGTAGAAAAATGACGATTTGCGTATCTCTACTTGAGTCACATGCTTGCAGAACTGACGCAAATGATCAGGAAGAGACCATTTGCGTCGGACATTAGAAAACATGCGACCCAAATAACCACAGCATATTAGTGGAAGAATCATTTACGTCGCATGGTAAGGAGAGAATGACGCAAATGCCAACCACAATATGCGTCGGCCGTTAAAGCTGTGCGACGCCAATGCTTAGATTCCATGATCTGCTTCACATTTAAAGGAGATGCGACGCAGATGCGACACACATTATATCTTCAGCCAAATGAGCGGTTATCTGCGTCGCACTTAGCTGGGACGCGACGCAAATCAAGTAATTTTTGCTATCTGCGTCGGACCTTCATTCACGTGCGACGCAAATGGTCTCCCCCACATTACTTTTTCAAACGACACATTAATTCGAAGCCCTAAAATTAAACTATACTCACTCTCAAACTCCACTCTCACACTCTCTCTCCTGCGATTGCGAACCGTTGACCGTCGCTCAAACTATACTCACTCTCGCCGGCAACCGTCGCTTCTCCGAGGAATCCCTATTCGTCGGCGAATAATCTCAACCCATCTTGTCTTCCATTCTCTCTCGTTTTTTCGCTCGTCACCATCCTCTCTCTCGGTTATAGTGATAGCCGTCACTCCCCAGCCACCTGTGCACCGCCGGACCCAACCCCGCAGCGTTTCCCCTACTCTCTCGTCACTCACACCTCCCACACTCTCTTTCCTCTCACGCTCGTCGCTGCACCACAGCTGGGATTCCTGCTTCGTTGTCAAGCCGCCGCCGCTTCCTTCCCTCTGGTCTCGCCGGAGCGCCACTCTACTTCTCTCCTGTCCTCTGTCGTCGTCGCTGCTCACTGGAGCAGAGGTATGAGATTCATCATTCATACCTTTGCTTTATTATATCTGATGAATAATGTTAGTTATAATCCAAGCCTAAAATATCAATTTCAATTTTGAATTTTCCTTTTTTTTTTTCTAGATCTTAATCAAGGAGTTTATAATACTACATTTCAATGTATTGAATCAATTTCTTGCATGTGTTTCTTGAATTCTCACTTTAGAATTATGTGTTTCGATTATGAGTTAGAATTCTTGAATGCTCACTTTAGAATTTCAAAACTTATAAGAGTTTATATTATAGTTTCCTATTTACCTTGAATTTGTTAAATTTAGTGATATGTTGTGTGACTATCCAAACTCATCTCTTTCAATGGTGTTGTATTCTCTCAATTTGCCTCTCCTCTACATTGTATTGCAGTTGCCACCTTCTGTCTTGTGCTAGTCGATTTTGCCGGTTCTCCAAGCTCACCTCGTTGTGCTTGTCTTCGCTGCTCCTTGAGAGCAGAGGTATATATTATACCTTTTGTTATTTTATGATTTACGTTAATTTAACCAATAGTTTGGATTTGTGGATTTTTTTTATTTGTCCCTATAATGTTGAATTATGACCAAACCTATATGGGGGTTGGGAAATCTAAGGAATTGTTTGGTTATATGATTGAAAAAGTATATGTGAATTGTTTGGTTATGTGATTGGGAAAGTATATGTTGAATTATGACCAAACCTATATGAACATACTTTAATGGAGCGGGGAGGGAAATATGGTTTGTGCTGTTTAATTGCAATGTGTATCATTAGCCTAGATACCCGTTCGAGGCTTACTCATTAGGAGTAAATCTTGAATAGTCCCCAGTTTGGGACTGTCTTTGAGTTTCTTATCTCACTTAGGATGTGAATGAATGTTTGGTTTTCGATTCTAAGAAAGATCTAGCTCGTTTCCCTAAGCATTCTCTGGGTACATATGTTGATAGTTTAGCTACTATCATCATCATGTACTTGGAGAACCAAATTTTTCTTAGAATTGAAAACCAAATGTTCATTCACTAGTGAGATGAGAAACTCAAGGATGGGTTAGGTTGGAGTGATAAGGACCCAAATGTTCATAACTGCATTTGATAAGACACTTTGAATAATGTGATCGGTTGTTTTATTTGTTTGGTGTCTCTAGTGTATGAATATGGATCGAAACTGGATATATGGTAATCGGATTTTGACGACATTTCTACATGGGGTTGATGAATTTATCAGGGTTGCGTTACAACATCAATCGCAGAATGGGTCAAAGTTAGTCTTGTGTCCTTGTTGTGATTGTAATAACTCTAGGGGGCATCGTGATGTGGATCAAATTAAGGATCACTTGATTCGTCGTGGGTTTAAGAGTAACTAGACAAGGTGGACATGGCATGGAGAGTTTTATGATCAGGGTATGAGTTCCACTAGCTTGTGTGATGATTTGCATGTTGATCACATTGATGATGTGGTTGAGGTTGATATCGAAAAAGGAGAGGATGATAATGAGAATGATAGGGTAGTTGATGAGAATGATAGGTTAGATGAGATATTGCACAATTTGGAGGATGAAGGAACTGATCGTCCGCATATGTATGATAGTATTCTAAGTGCAGCGGACAGTACACCATAAACCCATTCAATGAACTTAACCGAAAAATTTATCCACCATTTTCGATTCTTATACAACTCACCAATTTTTAAGAAATCATTACTCAAGTCCAATTGAAAAGATGTACCTTTGATTTGAATTCTCATATTCAAACTTCAATTGTCCAACTCCTCAAGAAGTCCATGAAAAACACTAGCTGCAATCCGACAGTAGCAACCCAGAGCAACCAACATAAAGAAGGGAACAAATTGAGATAAAATACCTAGAGAACTACTAATTGGGGAAAACTAATTGAGAGAAAAATTTGGAAATTAAAAGAAATATTAAACTACGAAAGGAAATGAAAGAGGTGAAGGAAAAGCATCGAGATGGGAGGTTGACCCCTGCGGCGGCGCACGCTGGAAGAGGGAAACGCGAACGGCGCCGCCGCAGGGGAAACTAAGAAGGGTTAGGGATTCGACAGGATTTTTTATATGATGCTACAGTTTATATCATATAAATTTTGCATTAATCTATGTTATTAAAGTTAGAATCAATAAAGCCAAATTTAAAAAATTCATGACATTGCTTGATCCATTTTTATCTAATGTAAATGTAATACTTTAACTTTTACGTTCCAAAACACAACATCAACCATTAATAATGACTTTTAGAATGTATTACTAAAATGTAGTAAATTGGAAATGGAGGGGGTCTTGTTTAGAAATGTGTTTTGAATAAAATTAGTGGTTAGAGACTTGGGAGTTAGAATTAGACATAAGAACAGAAAAGAAGAGAAAAAAATTAGAGTTTTCCAAGAGCGGTAGAGTTTACAAAGAAAGGGAAAAGAAAAGAAACAATAAACAAGGCAATAAAGGTTACTAAAAAAAATATAAATAGAAGAAGACTAAAACCGAAGTCTGTTGTTGCAAGGAGTCGAATCCGTTATGCATTTTAAGATGCAAGTGTTTGGCGTACATAGTCCAACCACCAGAGCAAAGAGTAATTTCTTTATCTAGTGCTCCCTTTATTCCATTTTAAAATGCTTGATTTGCAACAAAAAGATAGGGGGCATGTGCCTCCTAGAACCTCATGTACATTCACCCCTCTTCAAAGAAGGATCCAGGATTTCAATTTTGGGGAGCACCAAATTATATAAAAGATTGATTATATTATTTGATCTATTTTATTTAATATAAATATAACATTTTAACTTTACGTCCAAAACACAACATTAACCATTAATTCTTTTGCAGTATATTACTTAAAATGTAGTTAATTGGAAATGAAGGGGAGGCTTTGATAGAAATGTGTTTTGAGTAAAATTTATCGTGAGAGACTTAAATGTTAGAATTAGATATAAAATAGAAAAGAAGAGAGAAAAAATAAGAGTTCCAGGAGAGGTAAAGTTAAATAAAAGGAAAAAAGAAAAGAAATTATAAACAAAACAATAAAAGCTACTCAAAAAAGAAAAAAATTAAAATAAAGAAGACTAAAACTAAAATCTGGTGTTCCAGGGAATCAAACCCCTTCTCCATTTTAAGGTGCAAGTGTAATATCCCGAAAATTTGAGCTTGCTTAAATTAAATAATAATAATTAGTGACTAAATTATAGGTGCGACTAAAGTTTGTTATACATCATGTAATTATACATGATGATTTTGATTAAATAATTATATGCAATATTGAATAGCAAATAATAAAATGTTGGCTCAAATTGATGATGTTAAAAAAAAGGGAAAAGAAAAGGAGAAAAAGAAAAAGGAAAAAATTAATACAACAATACTGATTTCATTCCTCTATCTCCATTTTTCCCTCACAAAAACTCAACAATGGATTTCAAAGCCAAATGAATTTTTCTTGCACACAAAAATCTACTGCAATTAAAAACTCCATAGCCATACCAAACTCTCCCAAAATTCAATTGTTTTTCAATTGATCAACACAAACTCACAAAAATTAGGAACCCCAACACTGACTATAAATAGCCTTGGTTGCTCCACCATTCATCCCTCACTCAGCACCAACCACTTCACTAAAATATCTTGCCGGAAAACTACCCCAATTCTTGCCAGAAACCGCCACCCAAAACACCCCTCAAACTTCCCTATATTCACACTACACCTCTCTGTCACCCCCTTTGTTTTCACCACCGCAGCGCCACCTTCTGACGCTGCCACCGCCATGAAACATGACAAATGAAAGTGAAAGATAGTGAATGGCAGTACTATGTTCTCTAGGTCGTGCACGTGTCGTTCTGTTATCTGGTGGCAATGCCACCTTCTGATGGGGGACAACGTCCTCGGTGGCACCCGCATGATGTCATTATATGCCACCTTATGATGGGAGACAATATCCTCGGTGGCTTTGCCTTATGTACTATTGGCATTATATGCCACCTTTTGATGGGGGTGAATATCCTCGGTGGCTTTGCCTTCTGTTACGATCTATGACATTATATGCCACCTTCTGATGGGGGATGAATATCCTCAGTGGCTTTGCCTTCCGTTATGGCATTATATGCCACCTTCTGATGGGGGACTTCTGTCCTCGGTGGCTATGCCTTCTGTTGTACTCGCCAAGTAACCAAAGAAAGTTTTATTATAATTGAATATGATAATGGAGATTATATTAATGAATGACTTTTAAATTCCTGATTCGAAGTGTTTGCTTATGAAAGGGTATTACTATATTCTCTTCTCCCTGTTTGCAAATAAAATGAATTGAAATGAATTTACGATGTTAGAGTAGTACATTACTGAGCTTCGGCTCATGACGTATTGTTTTTTATTTTTAGGTATGAGCAGAACCATTGCAAGAGCGTTGTTAGTAAGGAATATGTTCAAGAAGAAATCATTATTATTTGGGTCGAGCATTTGTGTATTAAGTATCAAGGATGATTTAAGGCTACATTGTATTAGAGGGCCCATATTCCACAGGTTTAAGTATGAGTAATTGTGTTTAATTAAGGTTATGAATTTTCGGGACGCTACATCTAGTGATTGGATCAAACAGTCCAACCACGAAGCAAAGTGTAATTTTTGTATCTAGTGCGCGCTAAATGCTTTTGTTCTATTTATGATGCTCGCATTTTGAAAACAGAAATTGGGAGCCACGTGCCATCCAGGATCCTATGTAGATCCGCGCCCCTATGTACAGTCATATGTAGTAAGAATGAAAATAAGGATAAATAGATAAATGGCTCATGTTTGTTCTACACATTTTTATTATATCGACTCTAAAGGACCTAGTCTAGGTTAAAGACCATGAATCTTCACGACCCAAGAATTAAAAATCAACAAAACACCATAGCTTCAAGCAATAAACTCATTGATACCATGAAGTATAAAACAAGCATATCTTATTGGTATAGTGGTTCCGCCCCCGATCTGCCAACCATTTGGCCGGGGATATATTCCTTTTCCCCTCCCCCTTGTGGGATGAAAAAAAAACCCTTCGTAATTGGTGGTTCCAGATTATATCATTTTGAATCCATTTCTCATATTTTAGCCCCTTGGCTCTACTATAGTTTCTCATATTTTAGCCCCTTGGCTCTACTATAGACATCATATTTAATATTGATAAACAACAATGTTTGTTAGTAATCGTTCTATCTTAAGATACTCATACTTTATCAGAGATCTTAATTACAACGACATATAACCATAAGGGGCATATCCCTAAGACACTCTGGACCCTAAGCGATTGGGTGTTAATTGCTTGTTTGCATTGCATCAACATTGTTTTAAAGCATATTTTGAACATTCACTAATAACATATAATATATATATATATATATATAGGTCCGGTTGAATACCGGTTCAGCGGAACAGGGCCCCAAAAATTTAGGGCCCAAATTTGGTTGGCAAATCGGTGAACTCACCCGCAAGATCAGAACAAACTTTCCATCTTCTTCACTCCATAATTCTCTCTCCTCTTCATAAATCAAAATCCCCAAAAAATCATGATATTATTCAACTTCCCATATTAAAATTAATAATCACTCTCTTTGTTCAAGAAATCATCTCATTTCCAATCTTAATTTTCACCAAAAAAAAAGCTCAACTTTCATTACCCCTTCCATATTTCCAATTCTCCTCAAGAACACCAAAAATGGAGATTTCTAACGGGAAGAAATTTTTTTGCTATTTATTTTCGACTTCTTTTATCATCCAAAAAAAAGATTCAAACTTTGGTTTACAAATTACAATACGGGAAGAACAAAGTCTTCAATTTTGATTGTGGGAGGTCCGAAGGTGAAAAATCAAGAATTTGTGGGCTAATTTGTCATCAAAGTCTTCACTTTTAAGGTAATTTCACTTTCTTTTATGCCATTTTTCTAGTAGAGATTTATAGCAATTCTGAAACTTTATAATTTGAAATTAAAATTTATAATATGTAATTCTTATGATGTTGATTTTCTGCAATTCTGGATAATTAGGGAATTTTAGTACTAGGGGGCTTTTTTTTATATGATTTGTGTATATTGAGGAATCTGGTAGAAGTGGAATAAATTTGTTGGATGATTTTTCATTGTTTGAATATTTCAAGTAATTTATATTTTAAAATCCTTTTAATCTTTTTTGGGATTTTGGTATTGTTCTGATGTTATTGTGGTTTATTGAAATTTAAGCATATGGATAATTTCATGAAAAATCAAAACAAAAAAGAAGATGGAATGGTTTATTAATGTCATGTCAATTTTGTTCTCCTTGGGGTGTCCGATAGTTGTATTCTGTTTGATCAGAATTCTCCTAGTGATCATGTTTCAATTGGCAAAATTATCCGCTAAGAAATCTCCTAGTAATCATGTTTAAATGATATTTGATAGGCGTTGATATACTTGAACTCTATCTTCTATTTATTCTGGTTGTTGTATTATAGATAATACTTAGCTATTATTCTCTAGGTTGATAGATATATTCTAGCTGGATTCCTATTCTTTGTATAATGTATTCTTATACGTAGCTTACTAAGTAGTTTACTAACTACTTTGTATTTATATATACTTGTTCAATTAATGATAATATTTATCACTTTCTACAATTCTCTAATTTATACAATTTTGCCTAATTCAATATTGATATGCAATTGTGCCTAATTCAATTGATGTAATCTAAAATTACTTTGCTTGGTTTTTCTTGCGAGAATGCAGTCTACAACCTCCGACCACATTTGTTTTTTCTTCCGAGAATAGCAATAGATAACGATATTTCGAAAAAAGTTGATTATCTCTCATCTTCATGAAAAACAATGCTTCCCAAAATATATGGTGGACGATTTCGCTTCGAAGAATGCTAGAAGGATGACTTTGTTTAAATAAAAGATCCTACTAGATTTTTTTTAGTTTTGGTTTATTTATCAAGCTGTAAAGAACGATTTATGACAAATAATAATAAAAAAATTATAATTTCTTCTTTATAAATTTTTTTAAAGGGCCCCATTTTGATGGATAGGACAGGGCCTCCATATTTCATGAGACGGCCCTATATATATATATATATATATATATATATATATTGGTGTATGTAGCAATTATTATACTCATTTCATATATATAAATATAATATTCTTTGTTGCTCATTAAAATCCAAAGTCTACTTTTCTTGTATATAGAACTCTTTACATTTGAAAGTAACTTAATTCTTAATTGGTTGCACGATTATGGGAGGAACTTATAAATGACTTAAGGAAATTTTGCGGGCAGCATGTTGGTATTCCACAATAATACTTCTATTGACTATTGTGCATTTGTGCGTGCATGTACTGTATTCTCCTTTGGAAATGTCAAATGCTCAACGACGGCGGTTAAGATATGAATAGAATTTTTTGGAAAGTTTAGCCATAGATGTTAGGCACTGTTCTTTTGAATTGGGAGAAACTGAGCTGAACTGAATTGAATTGAACGGACTTGAACTGAATTGCGAGAAACTGAACTGAACTGAACTGAATTGTGAGAAAGTTGAACTGAACTGAACTGAACTGAACTGCGATAAACTAAATTGAACTGAAAATAAGTCCAAAAAAACATGACCTTATTGTTAAATTATCTTTAAATAATTCTAACATCAGATACTGCTAAAATAATGAATAGGAGTACTGTAGTATAACTTATAGTAGTAGAATTATTTTGTTTTTACGTTGTTATTAGATTATGTAAATAAATCTTTGATTTATTTCTTTGTATACCCCTTTTATGTATATCTTTGATACCTTCCTAGTATAGACTTTGTATAAATACTCTTGTGTTTAATGAGAAAGGTAAAGGGATTATTTCCTACATGGTATCAGCCTAGGTTTAGGGTTTCCTTCTCTCTTCCTATCTTCTCCCTCTCCACGCCTACCCTTCTCTTCTCCTTTTCAATCTCGCTCGGCCACCATGACCGACGCATCCTCTAAAGCTTCATTTCATCCTGCACTTGCAGTGAACAATATTAAGACCTTTATCCCTATTACTTTGGAGATGGAGAAAGTTCAATACTCCTCCTGGGCAGAACTTTTCAAAATACATGCTCGAGCCTATCAAGTCTTGGACCACATCATCCCTCCCGAATCGTCTACTACTTCTTCCGCTGATAAAGAACTTTGGTCCCGGCTCGACGCTATTGTCCTTCAATGGATATATGGCACGATATCTAGTGATCTCCTTCACACAATTCTTCAACCCGATTCCACGGCTAAACAAGCGTGGGATCGCCTGCAAGATATTTTCCAGGACAATCAAAATGCTCGTGCCGTTCATTTGGAAAATCAATTTACTACGGTAAATATGCACGATTTTCCCAACATCTCATCCTACTGTCAACGTCTCAAAATGCTTGCCGACCAACTCGCTAATGTTGGTGCTCCTGTGAATGAAAAACGCATGGTTCTCACCTTGGTTCGTGGCTTGCCTAAAGCTTTTGATAACGTTGCCTCCATGATTCAACATAGTGAACCTCTTCCTTCCTTTTACAAGGCCCGTTCCATGCTTACGTTAGAGGAGTCCCGTCAAGCATCCCAAGCTACTGTTGAAGCGTCCGCCGCCGGATCCGCCCTTCTTGTTGATGCTTCCACCGAGTTACACTCTACAGGCTCCGATTCATCTCGTTTTTCCACCCCACGTGGTCAGCGAAATTCCGGCCAGCACAACCGCCGTGGCAGTGGCGGTGGCCACCGTGGCAAAGGTCGTGGTGGGTCTGGGTCCGGCCTTGGGAGTGGGCCACAACAACAACAGCAACCTTAGTATTCGGCCCCTCCTTCGTGGCCTGCTTGGGGACCTTGGCAGCAGCCCCCCTTATGGTCTCCTTGGGCCTCAGTCCCATGGGCCGTCCCCCCATGCCCATACCCAGCTGGGCCCTGGTACCGCCCTGCCCCTTCTGCTCGCACCCAGCAGCCCGGAGTTCTTGGCCCGCGCCCAAGTCAGCAGGCCTTCACGACCCAAATTGCTTCACCCGAGGCTTATGACGCCACTCCTACAGATATTGACGCAGCGATGCACACTTTAGCTCTCGCTCCTCCGGAAGATGGTTGGTATATGGACACTGGCGCCACCTCTCACATGACATCACATGACATCCCACCTCTTGATGAGAAGGTCTTTGATCCTGACGAGACCCCTATTGAAGAAGATTTGAGAGAAGAAGCCTTATTCGCCATTATGAGTAATGAGATTCCATGGTTCGCCGACATTGCAAACAACTTAGCTTGTGGGATTGAACCTCATGGCTTCAATTCTCAACAAAGGAAGCCGTTTTTCAAGGAAGCTTCGAGGTTCTATTGGGATGACCCTCTCTTGTTTAAGAAGTGTACCGACGCTGTGTTTAGAAGATGTGTGCCTAATCATGAGATAACTTTGGTGTTGAATCATTGCCATACCTTGGCATATGGAGGGCATGGTGGAGCAAGCAAAACTATTGCTAAGGTGCTCCAATGTGGTATGTTTTGGCCTTCGTTGCAAAAAGATGCTCGTGAGTTTGTTTTGAGCTGCGATAGATGTCAAAGGTGTGGAGGCATCACAAAAGATGCCTCAACAAAACATTTTAGAGGTTGAGCCCTTAAATGTATGGGGAGTTGACTTCATGGGTCCTTTTGTCCCTTCTTTGGGCAACATGTACATCCTTGTTGCGGTTGACTATGTAACTAAGTGTGTTGAAGCCATCGCCTCCCCCACCAATGACCACAAGGTTGTAACCAAACTTCTTATGAAGATCATCTTCCCAAGGTTTGGAGTGCCCCGAGTATTGATAAGTGATGGCGGTTCACACTTCGCCAAGAAGCAATTGGAGGCACTTTTGAAGAAACACGGAGTGAATCACAAAGTTGGTCTTCCCTATCATCCCCAAACACAAGGCCATGTTAAAGATTCCAACCGAGAAGTGAAGAATGTCCTTGAGAGAGTGGTAAATAAGACAAGGAAGGATTGGTCTTTGAAGCTTGATGATGCACTTTGGGCTCTTCGCACGGCTTTCAATACGCCTATAGGTACCACTCCCTACCGCCTCGTGTATGGTATAGCTTGTCATTTGCCGGTTGAGCTCGAGCACAAAGCTTGGTGGGAAATAAATGAGCTAAACATGGATCTTCATTTGGCGGGAGATGCTCGAAAGGACACTAGTAGAAAAATGACGATTTGCGTATCTCTACTTGAGTCACATGCTTGCGGAACCGACGCAAATGATCGGAAGAGACCATTTGCGTCGGACATTAGAAAACATGCGACCCAAATAACCACAAAGATATTAGTGGAAGAATCATTTACGTCGCATGGTAAGGAGAGAATGACGCAAATGCCAACCACAATATGCGTCGGCCGTTAAAGCTGTGCGACGCCAATGCTTAGATTCCATGATCTGCTTCACATTTAAAGGAGATGCGACGCAGATGCGACACACATTATATCTTCACCAAATGAGCGGTTATACGCGTCGCACTTAGGCTGGGACGCGACGCAAATCAAGTAATTTTTGCTATCTCAAGCGTCGGACCTTCATTCACGTGCGACGCAAATGGTCTTCCCCACATTACTTTTTCAAACGACACATTAATTCGAAGCCCTAAAATTAAACTATACTCACTCTCAAACTCCACTCTCACACTCTCTCTCCTGCGATTGCGAACCGTTGACCGTCGCTCAAACTATACTCACTCTCGCCGGCAACCGTCGCTTCTCCGAGGAATCCCTATTCGTCGGCGAATAATCTCAACCCATCTTGTCTTCCATTCTCTCTCGTTTTTTCGCTCGTCACCATCCTCTCTCTCGGTTATAGTGATAGCCGTCACTCCTCAGCCACCTGTGCACCGCCGGACCCAACCCCGCAGCGTTTCCCCTACTCTCTCGTCACTCACACCTCCCACACTCTCTTTCCTCTCACGCTCGTCGCTGCACCACAGCTGGGATTCCTGCTTCGTTGTCAAGCCGCCGCTTCCTTCCCTCCGGGTCTCGCCGGAGCGCCACTCTACTTCTCTCCCCGTCCTCTCGTCGTCGTCGCCGCTCACTTGGAGCAGAGGTATGAGATTCATCATTCATACCTTTGCTTTATTATATCTGATGAATAATGTTAGTTATAATCCAAGCCTAAAATATCAATTTCAATTTTGAATTTTCCTTTTTTTTTCTAGATCTTAATCAAGGAGTTTATAATACTACATTTCAATGTATTGAATCAATTTATTGCATGTGTTTCTTGAATTCTCACTTTAGAATTATGTGTTTCGATTATGAGTTAGAATTCTTGAATGCTCACTTTAGAATTTCAAAACTTATAAGAGTTTATATTATAGTTTCCTATTTACCTTGAATTTGTTAAATTTAGTGATATGTTGTGTGACTATCCAAACTCATCTCTTTCAATGGTGTTGTATTATCTCAATTTGCCTCTCCTCTACATTGTATTGCAGTTGCCACCTTCTGTCTTGTGCTAGTCGATTTTGCCGGTTCTCCAAGCTCACCTCGTTGTGCTTGTCTTCGCTGCTCCTTGAGAGCAGAGGTATATATTATACCTTTTGTTATTTTATGATTTACGTTAATTTAACCAATAGTTTGGATTTGTGGATTTTTTTTATTTGTCCCTATAATGTTGAATTATGACCAAACCTATATGGGGGTTGGGAAATCTAAGGAATTGTTTGGTTATATGATTGAAAAAGTATATGTGAATTGTTTGGTTATGTGATTGGGAAAGTATATGTTGAATTATGACCAAACCTATATGAACATACTTTAATGGAGCGGGGAGGGAAATATGGTTTGTGCTGTTTAATTGCAATGTGTATCATTAGCCTAGATACCCGTTCGAGGCTTACTCATTAGGAGTAAATCTTGAATAGTCCCCAGTTTGGGACTGTCTTTGAGTTTCTTATCTCACTTAGGATGTGAATGAATGTTTGGTTTTCGATTCTAAGAAAGATCTAGCTCGTTTCCCTAAGCATTCTCTGGGTACATATGTTGATAGTTTAGCTACTATCATCATCATGTACTTCGAGAACCAAATTTTTCTTAGAATTGAAAACCAAATGTTCATTCACTAGTGAGATGAGAAACTCAAGGATGGGTTAGGTTGGAGTGATAAGGACCCAAATGTTCATAACTGCATTTGATAAGACACTTTGAATAATGTGATCGGTTGTTTTATTTGTTTGGTGTCTCTAGTGTATGAATATGGATTGAAACTGGATATATGGTAATCGGATTTTGACGACATTTCTACATGGGGTTGATGAATTTATCAGGGTTGCGTTACAACATCAATCGCAGAATGGGTCAAAGTTAGTCTTGTGTCCTTGTTGTGATTGTAATAACTCTAGGGGGCATCGTGATGTGGATCAAATTAAGGATCACTTGATTCGTCGTGGGTTTAAGAGTAACTATACAAGGTGGACATGGCATGGAGAGTTTTATGATCAGGGTATGAGTTCCACTAGCTTGTGTGATGATTTGCATGTTGATCACATTGATGATGAGGTTGAGGTTGATATCGAAAAAGGAGAGGATGATAATGAGAATGATAGGTTAGATGAG
Source organism: Beta corolliflora (assembly GCA_947648045.1). Lineage (NCBI taxonomy): Eukaryota > Viridiplantae > Streptophyta > Magnoliopsida > Caryophyllales > Amaranthaceae > Beta > Beta corolliflora. The sequence goes on along the minus strand of CANSZD010003227.1, from coordinate 1,164,312 downwards.
ATATTGCACAATTTGGAGGATGAAGGAACCGATCGTCCGCATATGTATGATAGTATTCTAAGTGCAGCGGACAAATTAAACCTATGTATTTGGGGTGTAAGAATTTCACTAAACTTTATGGCATCCTTACATTGTTCAATATGAAATCGAAGTATAGTTGGACAGATAAAAGTCTAAGTGAGTTGTTCACTTTTTTACAAGAATTGCTACCTCAAGGGAATGAAATTCCCAACTCTACCTATGAGGCAAAGAAATTGTTGTGTCCATTATGTATGAAATATGAGAAGATACATGCATGTAGAAATGATTGTGTGCTATTTTGAAACGAGTACAAGGATTTGGGTGAGTGTCCAAGGTGTGGAGAGTCTCGGTACAAGATAAAGGAGGATGATGAGGGAGTGGGAAAGAAACTCCAATCATTTCAAGATTTAGGCGTTTATTTTCGGATGAAAATGATGCTAAATTATTAAGGTGGCATGCAGACAAGTGGAAGAAAGATGGGATGCTTAGACATCCGGCTGATTCTCCGCAATGGAGAAATATCGATCGAAAGTTCCCCGGTTTTGGTAAAGAACCTCGAAATCATAGGCTTGGACTTTGTACAGATGGGATGAACCCATTTGGCACACTATGTACCCAGCATAGCACTTGGTCGGTTCTACTGACTATTTATAATCTGCCCCCTGGTTATGTATGAACCGTAAATTTATTCTGCTATCGCTTCTTATTTCGGGTCCTAAGCAACCCGGAAACGACAAAGATGTGTATCTTGACCCACTCCATAAAGATCTGAAATTGTTGTGGGATGAAGGTGTTTCGATGTTCGATACGTATGCGAAAACTGACTTCACATTACGTGCCATTATATTTTACACGATTAATGATTTCCCGGCTTATAGGAATTTGTCAGGGTATACAGTTAAAGGAGCAAAGGCATGCCCTATTTGTGATGAGGATATGATTGATGAGCGGTTACATCATTGTGGAAAGAATGTATACATGTATTATCGTACATGGCTTCCTTTGGATCATCCATTTCGTAAGTAGAAAAAGTTGTTCAACCGAAAAATGGAGATGAGAGAAGCCCATGTACCCTTACGTGGAAAAAAGGTCTCTAAGCGGGTAAAGGATATTGAAATAGTGTTTGGCAAGCCCTTTAAAAGTGTCTCAAAGAACTTATACAAGAAAAGGTCTAAGTTATGGGACCTCCCATATTGGGAATGCTTAGAATTCAGATATTGTCTTGATCTAATGCACATTGAGAAAAATGTTTGTGATGCCATTGTCCGAACATTGTTGAATATGCCCGGGAAGCCAAAGGATGGAGTTAAAGCTAGGAAAGACATGGCTGAAATGGGCAGACCAGAACTAGCACCTCAGGAACGGGGACAACGCTATTATCTTCCACCAGCTTGCTACACTTTGTCTAAGAAGGAGAAAACGAGTTTTTGTGAGTCTCTACATAGGTTAAAGGTCCCTGCTGGATACTCGTCAAATTTTCAAAACCTTGTCTCACAGAAGGATTTGAAACTCATTGGTTTGAAATCTCATGATTGTCATATCTTGATGCAGCACTTATTACCTGTTGCAATACGAGGAATTTTGCCTTCCCAAGTAAGATACACGATTACAAAGCTGTGTTTCTTCTTCAGAACTATCTCTAGCAAGGTGATTGATCCTAACACTCTAGATAACTTGCAAGCCGATGTAATGGAGACGATGTGTCAATTTGAAATGTACTTCCCACCATCGTTCTTTGACATCATGCCTCATTTGATAATTCATCTTGTCCGGGAAATAAAACTTTGTGGGCCCGTTTGTATGAGGTATATGTGGTCTTTCGTAAGGCATATGGGTACTCTCAAGGGCAAAGTGATGAATCCAGCGAGACCAGAAGCATGTATTGTCCAAAGAACAATTGCGGAGGAAGTAGTTGAATATGGAAGTCAGTATTCAGCACGTGCACAAGCAATTGGATTGCCAAAATCTAGACATGAAGGAAGGCTTGATGGTTGTGATACCATTGGGAGAAAAAGATTGTGTCTTGATGGAGAGTTGAAAAGAAAAGCAGAATTGTTGGTGTTAGAAAATCTAAAACAAGTCCATCCTTACTTAGATGAGAACAAGAAGATGCTTAGTGTTCAGTATCCATTAAAGAATGAACGTCATGAGTTGATGATTGAGCATAATCGGTCGTTCGTTGATTGGTTTAAAGAACAAGTTATGAACCAACTATCTGACCCAAAAAACGATGTATCGGATACGTTGAAATGGTTGGCATATGGGTCAAAGATGCAAGTTCTTTCCTATGAAGGGTATGACATTAATGGTTATTCATTTTACACTGAGCGGCAAGATGATAAATCCACGATGCAAAACAGTGGTGTTACATTGGGGGCTTTGTCATTAGAGTATAAAAGTAGAAGGGATATAACGATTGTTGAGACAACGAAGTCTTACTACGGGTTCATTGAAGATATATTAGAACTTGACTATGTTGACTTCAAGATTACGCTCTTCCAATGCAAGTGGTTTGATATTCGTCGTGGTGTAAAGAAGGATGAACATGACTTTTTTACATTAGTCAATTTCAGCCGGTTAGGGCATCATGAAGATACTTCGATATTGGCATCACAAGCAAAACAAGTATTCTACATCGTTGACCATGTCGATTCAAAATGGACTGTTGTCATTGAAGGAAAAAGGAGAATACTTGGAATTGATGATGTACACAATGAAGAAGAATACAATAAGCGATTCAATGAAGTAATTGCTTCGTCAGTAATCATTCCAAGTACATTAGGGGAAGATTTGGACACCAATTACATTCGTCGAGACCATAATGAGGGATTTTACGTTGTCAAAGAAAAAACTGATTAATAGGTAACTTATGTAATATTATTGCAACTACTATTGTTTATAATATTCAATTATATACTTCATTGATGAATCTAACATGTCTTTGGTTTCAGGTGTAGTGATGGAAGATGACATAATGCATGATGCATCCGATGATGATCGGCAGCCACGTTATGAGGCCGAGATTACTGATGGCGGAGCTCGTAGGAAGAAAAGAGTGAGCAAGCCTAGAGGTCATACAAAAGGAATACGTTCCAAACCCGGGGTCCAAAGAGTACTTCAGTGGGATGATTAGATGCGTCCGATTGGGGAGCATGTTGGTGCATACAAGACACATTGCGGCGAAATCAGTAGAAGCAAAGTGTCTATCTGGTCGGTTCTAAATATACCTTAAAATACCGCAAGTGTACGGGTCAATTAAAGTAAATATAATGTAAGCAAGATATCATTTCCCACAAGGAGGTATAATCAACTAACAAATTAAGAGACACTAATATTATTTAGATGATCCGGAAATAATGAATGGTGGTGATAAAATAAACTACAAAAATACGAACTATACTAATTCTAACTCTAAAAACGTCAAACAATAAGTATAAATCAAATATAAGAAATAGTTCTAGGACTTAGATTTCGTCAATTACCTTCTATAATGAAATTAAACTAGTTGTCGGATTAAAAGCTATTTTATTGCAATGATCGAATTTCCTATAATATATTATCTCCTCTTACAAGGTAGAAAACGTGTATTTAAAATAATCTTACACCTACTTCCGTGGTCATAACAATTAATATAGACCCATTACGAACAAGAAATTCATATAAAACCACCCCAAGTGTATAACTATTCCTAAAATTATACTACTTGACGTTTAATAATCCCACGAACTAATATTGAAATTTCACTTCCGCTAATAATCCAATACCTTAAACATATAATCAACTGGCCAAATTAATTTTAGGAAAACAAACCAAGATTATTAAATTGCAATTATAATAAATCAATCCAAACAACTTAGTTCAAATCATTGACAGAAAATAAAAGACTACATCTAGTCCTAAAACATGAAAATTTAGCTAGACATTGAAACTAAATTAACCCAACTAATTGAAAATAAAAGTCTGAAATTAAACATAGTAACTGACGAAATTTAATAGCATAAACTAAGAGAAGGGAGAAAGAAACTCCAGATTCATAAGAATCAGATGAACGTTAGCCTTGCTCTCGCGTCGGCTCTCGTTCTCTGGTCTCCTCCTCTGTTGTCTTCGTCCTCTGGTCTCGTGCTCTGCGTTGCTCCTTATCCTGATGCGGCTCCGTTCTTCGTCCTGTTCTATTTTTGATCCTCCCATCTCTGGTTTTTTAAACCCCTTCTTATCCCCTCCAAAAACCTTAGTCTTAGGTTTTCCTTTTTCTTTTCTTCCGTGGCTAGCTGTAGCTCTCCCAATGTGTTGGTCTTTTGGGCCCATAATAAGAAAAAAGGTTTTCCCTTTTTTCATTCTTTCTTTTGGTTTTTTTTTCATTAGTCTTGCAGGAGTGTAGGTTTTGGCTTTAGTGGATGATCCATCTTCTTCTCTTTTTTCTTTCTAAATTCTTTTCTTTGATAATTTTACCTACAACAAAACAATAGAGTAATAAAGAAATGGGTAACAAAAACAAATTAGCATGGAAGTACTAGAATCAAGCAAGTAATTAATTGAGCGCGTTTTCATATTTTAAATCAACATTGTTACTCAAGTAATTTAACTCTTATAACGTTAAAATATGAGAAGAAAACATATTATAAGTCTCATAACTTATACCAAAAAGTAATATAATGGGCAAAAATCATGTATAAAATATAGTCTTATCAACTCCCCCACACTTAAGATTTGCTAGTCCTCGAGCAAAATAGGACTATATAATAGTAGCATCTATATGTCAATATAAATTTTAACTTCCCAACTGACTGACTTTTCAGGCAAATTCTAGTATAAGCAGCCATAACTTAACTGAAAGTTTTCACAAAGACCAAAAATAACTTTTATAGAAACAATTTTTTTTCAAAAACATTGTTTAGACATCACAAACAATGAGCCAAAGACCAACCAACTCTTCAAAAAGCATACTACTTCATGTATTAGTGTTTCCATTACATCTTACCACAACCATATTCAAGATTTGAGTAATTGAGCAATCAACTTGGTGAACTCTCACTTTAGTTGTGAAAATAAAAATAAGTGTATAGTCACTCATGTGTTTGAGGTGTAACAGTTATCACTCAAAACCTACGAAGTCGACTCGAAATACAATATGTCGTCTTTAAATTTGCATATCATTCGATTCTGCACTACTTAGTAAGACATGGAGCATACAAAAATCAGAAGGACTTTAGTAAGGTTGTAATGTAAAGTTCAGGTAAGGGTACGAAGTATTTGGGATTTGGTGCTCAAAAGCTTAAGACTAGTGGAGTACACAATATGTAACAAGGCCAAAAGTAATAGCCACAATCAAAACTCCAACTATTCAAATGTTAGCAATATATATCTAATAATAAACTTCCCCGAACTCATTTTCATTCTAAATATCAACCTTTTCTTTCTTTTTCTTTTTCTTTTTTTTTCATATTTTGTCATTTCTTTTGTTCCTTCATATTTTTCATTTCATTTTGAAATTTTCTTTTTGTCAGCATAATTGAAAACTAATAGGATCACCTACACATAGAAGTATGACGTACAACCCCATTCAAACCATGTCATATATTCCACTAGCTCAAAGCTTAGGCAAAAGTCATGTGTTTAGGAAATAAGCTTGTAATGTGGTTTAAACAAAAGAAATAGGCTTAAGGCTCAGAGGGGCTTTAGAAAGAGATATGATAATGCAGGTGGCTTAGGCTAAATGTGGTTCAACAAAAACGAATGCCTTAATCATTTTTATGTATGCTCATGTTTCAATGTAGTCTCGAAGAAACCAATGCAAATTCAAGAGTTTATACTTCACCTGGAACTAACACACACTCTCATGAAAAACTAGAGACTAACATAGATGTTTTAGTCTATTAAAAAGCTCAAGAGTATCACAACGGCTATAGATGTCCACCAAGTCAATCACAATCAAATCATAAATAACCATTCTTACCACTTGCCAAACACTTACACAATGATACTATGCAATTCTCTAAATCAGTCAACATAACACCCATTAACTTGCAACAAAACTAGAAAAACTTTTTTTAAATTCAATCTGATTGGTGTCTTTTCCTCCTCCGATGAATGGTGTTTCGCATTGGAAGGTGTAATGTGGTATGGTGATATATCAAGGAAAAATGAGCTAAGAGGAAGGGGGTTTCGGGTTTCAGGATTCAAGGTTGTCCATTTGTGTATGAGATTAACGAATGTTAATTCTTAATCTAGGTTAGGAATGATATTGCATTGCTTTTCATAGCTCTCAATTTTTTGTTTATCTGACGTTGCTACACATTTTTTGGGGGTTCATATTATGCTCACCGAGTCACTTGTAGTGACTCATATTGCGTGTGAGAAAGTCATAAGTGTAACAGCCCTCCCCAAATAGCAGCTTAATTATGACCAACTATAATTAACTAAAGAGCTAAGCTGCTAATTAGAGATGCTGTTAGTACAGATTCCTAACCCACCTTGCCCTTGGGAGGTTAGGGAATCTGGAAGTATCTAAGCATATCATGAAAACAACTTAAATTATTTAATTATTACATCATAGTCTAAGTATTTAGATAACCGAGTTCAAAATATAGTTACATAACATACTCGTTATAATACAGAAAACACAACGCAACGGCTGTTCACATAACACGAACATTCCAGACTTAAGCTAATCTTTAACCTTCAGTTTAGTCCTGCAAAATAGCTGAATCTGCCCCCACCAGGACAGGTTCAAGAGAACAAAACAGTCAGCTTACGCCGGTACACAAGTCCCACCAGTTGCAAAATAGTAAGGTGGCTGAAAGTAGACTTCATTTTGAAGTAATAACATAACTATGGTTTCAAACACTTTTATTCGCTTAATTGCATAGTTCCTTTTTACTAATGTAAAAATAATAACAACATCATGAAGATATCAAGTGACTCTCCATAAGCAACATTATACTCTTTCCAGCGATTACTTAAACATCTTTATACCAATCAAAATATTTCTTGCTCTGGGAAGGAACACGAATGGAGGCAAAGTCAATTCTCCAAACTTTTGAGGGACGTCTCCCTACCTTTCTTATTTCCTGCTTGCAAGACTTTCTAGGTCATGACCCTTCATAATGGAGAAATACCCGCTCCGGAGCAATACCCGCTCTGGAGCAATACTCGCTCCAAATACTTAAAGAGCAAACCCGCTCTGTGAGCGTTGTTCATCACTGCTTACGCAGCTACTTCCCTTCTAAAACTAGACTTTTAATAATTGCAAAACTTACACTTAAATATACAAAACTTTAGTCTCAATACTTGATGGAACCAACTTCATAACTATCTAATTTATCAAAATAAGTTTCGTAAAACAAGTTTGCTATGTCAAGTTCCACTATATTTGGAAATGTGACTTAACAACCATGTTTCGAAAGAGTGCTATGATTAATAAAGATGATTAAAGGCAGGGTTATCAAAATATGGTAGTAGGAGAAGGGTTCAAAGAGTGCACTTAACATATAGAAGATTACTTCCCACAAAGAGAACATAGATCAATTTAGATGGTTCTGGGTTTGGTGTTAATGAACAATGGTCTTATGTAATGATCGCTTGTACTTCTTGGGTTTAGCCAAAGTTTAGGTTTCAAACTTAATATATATAAAGGCAGTAGGTATTCATCATGAAAAAAAACATTGAAAGGATCAAAGGCACAAGGGTTTACAAGTTCAGAAAGTGATTGAGCGAAAAGTCGAGTTTTTAAGTGTTGTTTACTTCTCAAACAGAGGTTGTACTTAATATAAGAGGAAGATGTGATACAAGGTTGATCAACAAACAATATAAGTACTTTACAGTAGTTTACCATAAAAGGGCAGCAACAATGAAGGCATCTAAACAAAGCTCAATCGAAGTAGATGCATGGTTTGATCGGTTTTAGAGGAACTTGACATGCAACGATTTCTAATTCGAAAATCATCAACCACAAATCGTAATTACCACATTGAAATCAACTACTTATAACTTCTTAACAAAACAGTAGGTTTCCCACACAAAACATATTCGTAGCTTTCATAAATTCCATAAACAAGGGTTATGCTAACAATTAAGAAAGTAAAGCTTCAAAGGGTGGTTCTTGTGTACCTTAACTTGGCGTCTAGGAAATCAAATCTCACTTAGTAACTTTTACCACCTATCCAGCACCCTCTTAGGACCTTAGGTAAAACATTCATCACCTTAAAGTTAGTAATTAACCCAAAGAAATCAAGTTTCAAACTAATATACCTCATGCATGCTGAAATTCAGTCATAACTCACCTTCCTTGGTTTTTCTTAGGGTTACAGGACTGGGACTTCAAAACTAACACCTGCCCAGTATGGAGGACACCTTGATGAACCTAGGAAAGTGTTTGCATGCACGTTTCAGAGCAAGGAGCCAAGAGAAGCAAGCTGCCAAAAGCAGACCTGCTGCTTCGCCAGAATGGCGTGAGAAAGGGGAAGGAGAGAGATGTGTGTTTTGTATGTATCTTGTGAAATGATTATGGTGAAAATGAATGAGGACCTTCCTCTCATATATATAGTGAATGGGTAAGGGCAAAATCGTAATTTTCGGTTTAATATTAGGGGTAGAATCGTCATTTCCCATGCTTATGTATTAACTAGAATTTCCAAGGCTTTTAACTTGGATACTCTTCTCAATTCCCTCTTAATACTTAATTATTCTTAACTAAATTTCTCCAAAGTATATTATATATCTTAATAGAAATATCTTGACCTAATCAATCTTTAATCTCACTTCCTCAAGTAACAAAACGATATCAATAACTAATACAAATCCCATAACTCTAAGACGATACTCAACATTTTTAACATAATTCATAGATAACTCAATTATCACATAGCTCATGTTATTAGTTAGCTAATAACACATAATATCTACATTGGCAACCAAAATTCACATAACAATCATTTAAATTTTAAGATTTCAAAATGTAACGGCTACAACTTAATTTATCATCGTTAGCCCAATAATCGTGGATTATCGATTCTAATCTTAGCTTAATAAGTCAGGCTATTACACTCTACCACCCTTAAAGTAGTTTCGTCCCGAAACTTATAACATACCTTGGAATAATTGCGGGTATCTTTTTCGCATATCCACTTCTTTTTCCCAAGTTGCTTCTTCTGTTCCATGATTGGTCCAGAGTACTTTAACCAAAGGTTGTTTTCATGATATGCTTAGATACTTCCAGATTCCCTAATCTCCCAAGGGCAAGGTGGGTTAGGAATCTGCACTAACAGCATCTCTAATTAGCAGCTTAGCTCTTTAGTTAATTATAGTATCAACCTTGTATCACATCTTCCTCTTATATTAAGTACAACCTCTGTTTGAGAAGTAAACAACACCTAAAAACTCGACTTTTCGCTTAATCACTTTCTGAACTTGTAAACCCTTGTGCCTTTGATCCTTTCAATGTTTTTTTTCATGATGAATACCTACTGCCTTTATATATATTAAGTGTGAAACCTAAACTTTGGCTAAACCCAAGAAGTACAAGCGATCATTACATAAGACCATTGTTCATTAACACTAAACCCATAACCATCTAAATTGATCTATGTTCTCTTTGTGGAAAGTAATCTTCTATATGTTAAGTGCACTCTTTGAACCCTTCCCCTACTGCCATATTTTGATAACCCTGCCTTTAATCATCTTTATTAATCATAGCACTCTTTCGAAACATGGTTGTTAAGTCACCTTTCCAAATATAGTGGAACTTGACATAGCAAACTTGTTTTACGAAACTTGTTTTGATAAATTAAGATAGTTATGAAGTTGGTTCCATCAAGTATTGAGGCTAAAGTTTTGTATATATAAGTGTAAGTTTTGCAATTATTAAAAGTCAAGTTTTAGAAGGGAAGTAGCTGCGTAAGCAGTGATGAACAACACTCACAGAGCGGGTTTGCTCTTTAAGTATTTGGAGCGGGTATTGCTCCAGAGCGGGTATTGCTCCATTATGAAGGGTCATGACCTAGAAAGTCTTACAAGCAGGAAATAAGAAAGGTAGGGAGACGTCCCTCAAAAGTTTGGAGAATTGACTTTGCCTCCATTCGTGTTCCTTCCCAGAGCAAGAAATATTTTGATTTGTATAAAGATGTTTAAGTAATCGCTGGAAAGAGTATAATGTTGCTTATGGAGAGTCACTTGATATGTTCATGATGTTGTTATTATTTTTACATTAGTAAAAAGGAACTATGCAATTAAGCGGATAAAAGTGTTTGAAACCATAGTTATGTTATTACTTCAAAATGAAGTCTACTTTCAGCCACCTTACTATTTTGCAACTGGTGGGACTTGTGTACCGGCGTAAGGCGATCGTTTTGTTCTCTTGAACCTGTCTCGGTGGGGGGCGGATTCAGCTATTTTGCAGGACTAAACTGAAGGTTAAAGATTAGCTTAATTCTGGAATGTTCGTGTTATGTGAACAGCCGCTGCGTTGTGTTTTCTGTATTATAACGACTATGTTATGTAACTATATTTTGAACTCGGTTATCTAAATACTTAGACTATGATGTAATAATTAAATAATTTAGGTTGTTTTCATGATATGCTTAGATACTTCCAGATTCCCTAACCTCCCAAGGGCAAGGTGGGTTAGGAATCTGCACTAACAACATCTCTAATTAGCAGCTTAGCTCTTTAGTTAATTATAGTTGGTCGTAATTAAGCTGCTATTTGGGGAGGGCTGTTACAATAAGTCTGTTGTCAGTGTCACCTGCTCGAGTCTTTACTACCCTTTCAGTTCTTTCCTTGGTTTCTAAAATCCCCAGGCTCTCCAGGGTAATGCTTATTAAGCCAACTGAAACTTAATCTTCGACATTAGAATCACTAATGATGGTTGTAGCAAGCTTAAACGTTGACAAACATGTCATCTCAACAATAAAGGATCTACCGTCACTACTACAAAAAACCCTTATGGAGTCACCTCAAAACAACCTATGGCATCGCCTCAGAGGCGACTCCGTAGCTACCGACACAATAGGGTCAACTTTACGGAGTCGCCTGTGAAGTGACGCATAAACACACCTTTTGCGTCGCCTTTTATGTATTACACGACACATTAGGTCTCTTTCTCATATTAAAAGATTGACTTTATGAGTCGCCTGGATACATGTAGGCGACACAATAGGTACATTTTGAAAAGAATTCAAGGGCAACGAAGTCGCCTGGATACATAATAGGCGATGCAATAGGTCCATTTTGGAAAAATTTAAAAGGCGATGGAGTCGCCTGCTACATAAGAGGCGACTCGATAGACTCTCTTGATGTTTTTATGTAAAGGCTATCGTGTCGCTTCTTAATGGAAGGCAACGCATTATATCCTTTTTTTTCTCACGCCATATTTTATTCATCTAGTATAAACTTACTAAAACAAAATATTTGAACACAAAAATTGTCTATATATTAATAGATAATTAAGTAATTTTTGCATTGTAACAATACAAATTTCATTTTATATCCTTTGCTTCAAGAGTACAATAACAAAAAGCTACAAACAACAAGTAATAAAAAATCTACACAATCTTTCTCTTACTGTCTTACATCATCGATCTCCTCTTGAGAATAAGGCTCAACAGAGAAATGGTACACAATAAAAAAAACAAAAAAATTAAAGAATTATTAGTAACTACCGGTGATAAATAATTGCTAATTTCTTATACAATTCAAGTAAATATATGAATTATGTTGAAAATTAGTATAACACATTTTGCACTTCATTGGCCTTTTGTGACACAAGGGTCACTATTTGCTCCATATACTTCATGACGTAAGCCGCATTCAACTACGCCGGGTTGTTGAGCACACTAAAATTATTAAAAAGTACATATTACCATCACAAATATTAACAAAAAAAGTAAAAAGAGTGAACATACAAAATCAACCAAATTCATTACCAGAACGTAAGCTCAACAACTAATAAAACAGCAAGGTTCTCAACAAGATGTCACTCACTCACTCACGAGTCACGACTTTCGACAAACTAAACATAATTAAAGATACACAATGTTACAACACTAATCTCAAACATAACAAAAAGGGTAGAACCCCAAATAATAAAACTAGCCAATCTCATATAAGAGTCACTCAGAACTTTTAACAAACATCTAGCAGGCATAACTTATTCTATCAATCAGTAACCAAATTAATCAAAAACCACAACAAATGTAACCTGAAATTAGATTATTAACCCCCCCCAAACATGTGTTGAGATCCTCTAGAGTTTCAAAATAACTCTACACGGTAGAGTTTGTTAAATATCAGTCGTTGATTAAGAAATCAAAGGCTTGTATTGTCTCTCCCAAAGATCCCCCCTATTTCCCCCCCGAATATCCTGCCCCTATCTTTTCCTTTCTCACAATCATGAGCCCTTGATTTTATAATATATAGTTAGGATTCAACTCCACTTTGTAGAGTTTTCATAAAACTCTAGAGGATCTAGACCCCCCAAACATGTATTAAACACAAGAAGACGACACTCAATATTCGTTGCGAGCACTGCATAAAAAACCGATTAGCGTAAACATTATAATAACTAAAATCAGGAAAAACATGTGATCAACATTATAATTAATTGGATATCTCAGAAAATTAGAGAAATTCTACTTATGTGAGGCATTTATTCAAATTTGCTATCTAATTCATGCATTAGCATTTCAGAAAAAGAAAATTAAAATCAATTTTTTCAACAGTTTTAATTCAAGAGAAAGGAAGAAAGAAGGAAAATGTACACGAAAGAATAATTGGACTCGAAAGAGAGTAAGAACTAAGAACTAAGAAGAAAGTATATCACTAAAAATAATCTCAGAGAAAGAAGAGACTAGAGAGAGAAGTGAGATTAGTAAAAGGAGAAACCAAGAGAAGTGACTACAAAAGGAGAACATCAAAGGGCCAAAGAGGCTGGGTCGCTGGACAATACATTCTATGAACACAATTTATCAGATTTGATTATGTAAGCTCATGTAAGCTAATAATGTGAAACATTAGGAATTATTTTTGTGATGCAACTCTGCAGAAACATATAGTAGTATGTCCAGCTATTCTCACTTAGCAAATTTGCCTCCTAATTACATGTATTGTGTTTCTTTTTTTTTTTTCATTGGATCAGAGATTATGTCAACACAAAACATAGAGCCACCACCAGCTGGTTGTCCATGAGAAAATGGATGCTGATGCAGTAGGTGATTCAGAATCAACTGAAGTGGTTGCCAAGCAAATATCTTCTACTTATGAGCGAAATACAAAGAGGAGGGTTTGGGAAACTTCCTCATCATCATTAAACTTCAAGAGAGTAAAGGCTGCTCATGTGTCTGATCAGTCATGTTCAGATTCTGTTTTGCTTCTAGACAAGGAAGACAACGAAAATTTCCCTTCTGATGGAACACACTTAACATTAGAAAGTGGAATGAATTGTTCAATTGCAGTCATGCATCCTATTTTGGCTAAACCTTGTTCATATTTTGACACTAATCTATATTAAAGAAAACATGTATATCGAATGTTGTTAGATTTATTGAGGGTATTTTTCAAAATTTTAAGTCTCACAAATTTCACTAATACAAAACTAGCCGGCCATCCATGACTTCAAAATGATGGTAACGTTCCAGTCTTCTTGATAGAAAAATAGGTATTGCTACCAGTGACCACATCAAAAGATGCATTGGCTAGTGCAGAAATTACAATCACTAACAAAATAAATACTTAAAATGTACAAAATGAAAAACGTCAAAAAATCCTTTGCAGGATTCAGACCACGGCAACAAACATCCATGAACATAAGAAATCTTGCATTTTGTGTTCCAGAGAATGCCCAACAAAAGAAGGCATTTAGTCTTCCAAAGAAAACAAAAGAGGAAGCTGCAATTTGAATAAAATCTTCCAGGGCCGAAAATTCACTTGATTACTTTGTATTCAGAAGAAGACTCCACACAGTAGTAACAATGGCAAAACCTCGAAATAACTGATATCGGAGAGTACAAAAACAAACTTAAACAAAAATCTCTTGGAACATATTACTACCATCATACTAAAAACTAATAAGATAGAAAAAATGGCACAAGCCTAGCAGACAGTCTAATCATCGAACAAGCTCAATCCAATGTCTTAACATCTAAATTTCAACACTATCTCCAAAACCTCGAAATAACTGATATCGGAGAGTACAAAAACAAACTTAAACAAAAATCTCTTGGAACATATTACTACCATCATACTAAAAACTAATAAGATAGAAAAAATGGCACAAGCCTAGCAGACAGTCTAATCATCGAACAAGCTCAATCCAATGTCTTAACATCTAAATTTCAACACTATCTCCAAATTAACCCATCAATTAAAACTACTATACTATCAACAAGAACCAATACAAAAAAAGTAAATTCCAAGCTCTTATTCATACTTCCTTCTAACAACTCACAAACTACTATATATCTTGGTAATCTATTGATCAAAACACAATAACAAGATCAAGCTGATTTTAATATACCACATCAACCCATAAATTGGGTCTTTGAATAAACAATAGAAATAGAAAGAATTGCAGAGAGGAATAACAACATCAATACGCAGCAGCAAGGACGGGAAGCCGCAACCAGAGCAGACATAACTTGGGCACAACAGCAGCAATTGCACAACAACAACAGCAACGACAATAAGAATAGGGGAAAACAAACCTCATTCTGTAGCTCAAAATTTCAGGTGTCGTGCAAGCTAAAAAGGTTGTACCAGTGACACAAACTTAAATTCAACATTATTCAAAACTTGATGTCATTCCTTTATGGTGCGCCATTATTCAAAAATAGTAAACATCTTCACAAACATCTGGCAGGCATCCATTGAAAGAGAGGAGAAAGAACGAAAAAAAGGTTTTCTTCCCCGAGTATGGTATAATACACCGGCGTGTGCGACCACGATTAACCCCAGGTGCGTCGGCGAGTGTGCTGGGTGAGTGTGAGGACGATGCGAAGGTTCGCTGGTGAAGACGACGCGGTGGTTCGCTGGTGAAGACGACGCGGGAGAGTTTGAAGAAGACAAAGAACCCTAAGAGTTCGAAGAAGAAGAGATGGCCAAAGGTGCGGCCCAATCCAGCCCAGCCCACCTCGTGGGCCGTGTGGGTCGAGCCCGTTAAAAGCCGGGTCAAGCTCGCCTCGAACCATGAAATTGGTGGATGGATCGTGGGCCGAATTTTTTAAGCCCAGCCCACGAAAGCCCGCTACTAGAACCGCCCAGCCTGGTCCACAAATCGGTCCAGCCCGGCCCATGAACCGGACCAGCCTAGCCCAAGTAATTATTCAACCAAATTATGTACTCCCTCCGTCCCATATTATATTGCTTCTTTCCTTTTAAAGTGTCCTAAAATATAATTCTTGTTTCCATTTTTTTATTCCACCCCTTTCCATGATTTTCCTAGAAAAATTGTGCCATCATTATTTATTTGCCTCTTGGAAATAGTTAATTGCTTTGTTTATTCAATACAAGGGTTGAATTAGTCATGCATTTAATGCTTTTTCACTACTTATTGTCATTCTCTCTCCTAAAATCAGCTTTTTCCCCATAAAATTTATTTTCAATACACAAATACTCTTTACATTCCTATTAGATTCTATTTACCTTAATACCCGTGAAAAAATAGAATCAGGCACTATAATATGGGACGGAGGGAGTATATTTTAATAAAATTTTATATATTTTAATCAAATTGCATATATTATAATTCAGTCAAATTCAAAAAAATAAAATTATTCATTAATATTAATAATTATATATATTTTAATTAATTTTAATGGTTTTATTTATGTAACAATAATAAATAATTTCAATGATTCAATAATTTTGAAAAAAAAAAATAAAAAAAATCTCATGCCGGACTGTCAGCCCAGTCCAGCTCGCTAGGCCCACGAACTGCTAAAACTGCTCCACGAACCGTGAAAACCGGTAACAGACCGGTGTGGGCCAAGATTTTTCAGCCCGTGGACCAGCCTGCCCAAACCGTGAATTTCACTGTTCGGTCCTGGACCGTGAAATCTCAGCCCGGCCCGCTAGGGCCCACAGATTGGCCCGTCCAGCCCGCACCAGTGGCCATCTCTAAGAAGAACCCTAAGAGTTTGAAGCAGACGAATTGGTGAAGAATTGGGTTATTTACTTTTTTTTATGGAATTGGGTTATTTACTAGTCATATCTTTTTTCTTTATTTCTTGTGTTTTTTTTGTTACTCCTCTTTATTGTTTATTCTTTTACATCAATAAAAAATACCATGTAACTTCTCCTAAAAAATACAATGTAATTATGTGGCGCCCATCATTTATGTGAGGGGGTTTCCAAAAATTTTCGTATTACAACTTATAAAGTCGTCTCTTATTTAAAATTTGACACGAAAACCTGTCACATCGCTTCTTAGTTATTAGGCGACACGATAGCTACTGCGCTCAACAAATTTTCATTTTGGACAAATCACCTAAGGCGTCGCCTGCTATTAAAAGTAGGACACATAAACCTAACATGTCGAATATTATATAACAGGCGACACGAAAAGCCTATCATAAATTCTTTTTCTTTTTTATGGTTGTCTAAATTGAACCTTATGCGTCGCCTGTGTTTTAATAGGAAACTCCAAAACCTTATATGTCGCCTATTATTATAAGGCGACTCTAAAACGGCGACTCCATAAAGTGTTTTTGTAGTAGTGCGGAGAAGCGCTTTTTACTCTTTTAGTTTCTTGTGATCTGTTTTTAGTCTTTTTTCTAATTGTTGTAAGGGTCTTTAATAACCCTAGTGCTTGGTAGTGTGTAAACATCTTTTACTTATGCAAAATTTCATGATGTCAAAAAAAAAAAGTTTATGTTAATTTATAGTTGGATTTAGATTAGAACCATGCTTTTCACAGTCAATCTCACATCCCCTTTTAAGATACCAGCAAAGGGTGGAGGTTTCACTTTCAACTGCATGGCTCTTTTAATTAGGGGTTGTTCTTCTAGCATTAATTTAATGGCTCATAGATAACAGTGCATGAATGGAACTGAATGGCTAATATGCATGTACCGATTCAATATTTGGCTTTGGTTGTATGGCGTGTGCACTTTAGTTTGAGCATTTTTTATTTGAGTGTGTCTTGAGTATAACCTGTTACGTCATAACTTATTATTGTGTTAAAAATTCTCACAAGTACCTAATGACACATACTACACAAATAATAACATGAACTACACATATAATGACATGAATATGATGTCATCTAATTCATGTCATATGAGATTTTTTACAAAATAAGCTCTGGTTTTGTCTTGTTATATCAAAAGTTATGGTGTAGCAGGTATACCTAGGAATTTATGTTTTTTATTTATTCACGAGAACATTATAGGAGTCCTAATTCAATTCAAACACAAATATTGAGTCCTCTAATATGATATTTGGTATGGTTTATATAATAAGAGTACATGGTGTGATAAAGAGATCTTATTTAGAATACTTTGAGAAGACATTAATGATATAATTAAAAGTATTGAATTTTTTTTCTGAAACTTTAATTCTTTTGTAAAAATTTAGGACTTTATTTGTACTGAAACTCTAATTTTATTCTTTTATTTTCATTGCTAAGTTCTTTAGACAACATTCGATAAAGATGCCAAATTTTGTGACCTCTCTTAAACTATTAAGGGGCCGAGTATTTAGGCTCAACTATATGACTTTTATTTTTTTTTCTTACCATTAATTTTGTATCTCATAGTGTATTGAAGTGAATGGTTAATATGTAAAAGCACGTATGTAAGATCGATAGGTACGTCGCTTTACTTGGACTCTTCCCAGTTCGTGTAACACATTCCTTAAATGGCGGCAAACATGATTGAATATGATCGATTATATTGCTCATATCCCCTTCCTTTAGTGCATTAATTCATATTCTGTAATCTGGTGCTCTAATTCTACACATTCCTTCAATGGCGCCAAACATCAATTGAAGTGGGGGTACTACTAAGCTTATTCACGGGTCATAAACTCATAACTCATACGACCTGCAATCTATGGTTCACATGGCGTCATTTACTTATGTGCAATTAAATATGTACGTTTTGTTCATTTACTATTACAAAAAATAGTCATGAATATATGCATATACATTATATATAAATTAAGCTTAATTAGTCGTTGATATTTGAATATATTAGAAAGATCAGCCCTCAACAAGATAATCGAAGTCCTGGTTTCTTTCTCAGATGGTCAAATTATAAATATATCTTTCAACTAAAGTACCTGGTGCCATCCAATTCAAAGAATTGGACTAACTATCACATAATACAAGTGTCAAAATATTGCATTACAATTTCAATTTGTGTAAATTCTGATAAGCAATAATCCAAAAATGTAATGCATGTGATGTATCACATTCATTTTCAAATTAACGATAACAACTTGTCTTGTAGCCAATGTATACTAGTCTTATGTTTCACTATAACTCCCTCCGTCCCATAAAATTCTTCTCACTTTTCTTTTAAGAGTGTTTCTTAAAGTTTTTCACGTTTCTAGTTTATTCTACTTTTGGCAAAGAAATATATTATTCTTTTTTTTGCTAAGTAATTAATCAATATATTGAACCAAAACAAAATATACAACCTATAACCTTTAACTAGGGAGGAACAAGCCAACTAGGCCTGTTTACAGAAAATCGTGAGTGAAGTTGGCAAGTTTGTGAAAGTAGATAATGCAACTTTGAAACGTGAGAGATTACAATACGTAAGGGTGTTGATTGAGGTAGATGTATCTCAAGAATTCCCTGATGAGATAATTTTTTAGAATGAATTGGGACAGGACACTTATGTGAAGGTTAATTATGACTGGAACCCAGTCTTTTGTAGTGTCAGTAAGGTCTTTGGGCATGAAGATCTCAATTGTAGGAAGAAACAGGCATGGATTCCTAGGAAGGTGCCTAATGAGCAGAATGCAGCTCCCTAAGAAGTTGTGAATGCTCAATCTCAGAAGCAAGTGGACCCTGAAGGTTTTCAACTAGCTAGTAGGGCTGTGAGACTACCTACTAGCCCATTTATTAGAACTGTGATCAGAAATTCTTTTAATGCCTTGGCAGAGGATCCTGATGCAGCTGAAAATGACAAGGAGGAAGATGAGGGAGAGAATGATGAAGGGGAAGGAATTCCTCCTCACCTAATGGATAAAATTTGTGCTTGGAATGTCCGGGGGTTGACATCCCAAGGAAGTAGAGGGTTGTGAGGGAATTTCTTGCTCAACACTCTGTAGGGTTGGTTGACTTGCTAGAATCTAAGGTAAAGGCTGTAGTGTTGGGGAGCCTTTATCAAGTTATGTTTCAAACATGGTGCTTCACTTCTAATTTGGCTTATCATCCTGGTGGGAGGGTAATTTTGGCTTGGAAACCAGATGTTTTATCAGTTGATAGTAGAGGTGGTGCTAGTCAGTGGATTCATTGCTTTGTGAATCCTAAAAATGGTGATAGTGGATTTGATTGTATATTTGTGTATGCATTCAATGAGAGAAGCAAAAGGGAGGTTTTATGGGATTATTTAAAGGTGTTGGCTCAGAAGATTGAGGGTCCCTGGATGGTGTGTGTGGGGATGATATGTGTGTCGTGTACCTAACAAAATTAAATAACCTAACTAACCTCCTAACTATGTAGTAGGCCAAGTCAGGGTCGATCCCACAGAGACAAACAATACCAAACACTAGTTATTCTTGACTCAATTCAACTAAACATGTGACAAACTACTATGATCAATGAACTAATAAACTACTATGAATGTAGTGCAACTAATAATGTGAGAATAAATTCAAGGGCTAAAAACACCTAGAATTAAGCATCACCACTAGCATAATTAATGTAAAGATAAATTCCTACCCCAAACTAGTCTTTTAAATGTTCACAAGGAAAAATACTCCACTAGTGGAAAAACAAGGAAGGGCTGCGGTCAAAACAGCCCTAAGGGTTGCGTTTTTGGCCAGCAGCCCTTTCCATAGCAGCCCTTCAATAGATAAGAAGGGCTGCGGTTTTTAGCCGCAGCCCTTCACAACGAAGGGCCGCGGTTTAGGCCAAAAACGCAGCCCTTATAAGCTTGAAGGGCTGCGTTTTCGCTTAAACCGCCCTTCTCTATGTGAAGGGCTGCGGTTTTAAGCCTAAACCGCAGCCCTATTTAAGTGAAGGGTTGCGGTTTAGGCTTAAAACCGCCCTTCACATTCAAATTTTTTAAAAAAAAAAAAATTGCACCCCCCATCCCCGCCCACCCCCCGCCCCAAGACACCCCACCCTCTCGCCCACCCCAAGACCCCCCCCCCCCGCCCACCCCCCCCGCCCCTCACCCCCACCCCCGCCCACCCCAAAGACCCCCCACCCCCGCCCACCCCCGCGCCCCCCGCACACCCCACCCCCGCCCACCCCAAAGACCCCCACCCCCTGCCGCCCCCCCCCGCCACCCCAAGACACCCCACCCCCGCCCACCCCCCGCCGCCCCCCTCACCCCCACCCCCGCACTCCCACCCCCAGCCCCACCCCCCCACCCCACACCCGCCCACCCCCGCACTCCCCTGCCCCCCCACCCCCGCCCCCACCCCACCCAACCCCTTCACTCCCCGCACCCCCCACCCCTGCCCACCCTCGCCACCTCCTCCACCCATTGCCGCCCAGCCACCCCAAAGACCCAACCAGCCCCATAACCCGCCCAAGCAGCCCCACCATGGCGGCCCCCCCCCCCACCCAAAACCTCCCTTCGACACAATAAAAAACGATCAAATTGCAATAATAATATATGACAAGTTTTTGAACGTAATATAACAATTAACTTTAAATATGTATATATTTAATAATGTGAAAAATGTACATAGAATTAATACAAACTATAGATGTATCATAAGCAATCATCGCAAATGTGGGACGCCAACTTATCCCGAACTTCATGTAATTCGTCTGTGGTGAAGGCCCTCAAACGTGGTGTGTTATTCATATAAACCTTGCAAAACAACCAAGGAATAAACACATAATATAAGAATTCAATCATTTACGTACCGTAGTTAGTAGTTCTAAAAATGACATATACCTTCCCGAAATTCAATCAATAATAAATGCAAGCCTAAAACTCTACACACTAGTTATATTATACCTTATATTATCATATTGAAAAAGAAAATGGAGTTAAATGAAGCGATAAGTACGAATTAGACGCGAAAAGGCAAAAATAGGCCTAAAATGCCCTTTTCGTTCCCAAAATTCAACCTACAACAATTGCAAACCTAAAAATCTACACAATAGTTACATTATGCCTCATATTATCATGTTAAAAATGAATTTGGGGTTAAATGACTCGATAAATACGATTTGGAAGCGTAAAAGGCAAAAATAGGCCTAGAAATGACATTTTCGTTCCCAAATATATGCATGTGCTACTTTGGTTTCTAAACCAATTAATACCTATTACCAATCGATCTAATCTAAACTAACATATACTAATAAGTTACATACCTTTTGAAGATCATCGGCGTTAGTGCACTGGTTGACGATATCGAACATGTACCTCAGCACGTAATAGCCACATGCAAGTCCATCTTCTTGTTGCAGACACTAAATGTTCACCAAAGGATGCATCCAATGACATTCATGTTAATTAGATGTGTAGTATGTGGCTAAAAGTGTTTCTATATAAGGACAAATAAATTAGTCATGTTACCTCGACTGATATCCAAACAGGAGCTTTTGGTGCTCGAAGTCCTGTTGCACTAATATGCTTCATCACACTACATCAACAACATTATTATAAGATTAGATGTACTAACTGTTTATATATTTAAAGATGATGAAGAATGTGTAATATTAATAAGTGCGCATATATTGAGTTTCGATTAGGCTACCTATTTAACAATGATTTGATTAGTAAGGTCCGTGGTGGTTGTCGACGCAAATAATCAAAGTGGTAGACTTCGTTACGTGACAAACATATCGCAAGCAGTGTCCAATGAGCCCTACAACAAGAAAATATAGTTATTATTAATCGTAGAACAATTAATAGGTCAATTTAAGTATCGAATAATAAAAGTAAAGCGAGTTTAACAAGCATACTTTTTAATATAAGGAACAAGAATGATCTGATGATATCCAAAACGAGATGATGCTTTGAAACTCATGTCGAGATACTCTTTCACTTCGGCTTTGTTTTGTAAGCAATTGTCATCTCGTATTATGTTTGGACATAACCAACCAAACATTGCACTAGATGTTGCAAGCAATTCATTGTATAATAACCAGAGAAATTATATTGATTATATTAAAAGTAAACCAACAATTACTTATTATGGATTTGAAAACTACTTAAGGCATATATATGTATATGTATATTTAATTTATATACTTATGTATTACCTCATGAATGTTTGTATCATGGAAACATTCAACTCTACCCCACATAAGAATTCTTTAATATCAACCTTTGAAATGAATGTCGATGAGTCCTCAAGGTAGTGGAATTGTTGCTCCCCCAAAGCAACATCAATTGCGCTTTCATCAGGTAAATCGCTAGCGCACTCATGTAACCAAAAGCATGGCGTAGTAAGGCTCCGCACCACCTCTGGATCGATAATAAGTGGATTTTTTGTCTTAGAAACATTTCCCGTCACCACATTTCGTTCACCTTCATCACGTAAACTTGCTTTCTTATAAGGTGAACATGCCTTCTTTCCCTTCCCCGGCATGTGAGTCGGCCTTCCCCCAAACCTAGTATTTAGTTAAAAGTAAAGATATTACCGACTATCATAGGAACTATAAAAGAAAACACGCATATATATATATATATATATATATATATATATATATATATATATATATATATATATATATGAATGTTAATCATTGTACCTCATCTCGAAAACCACACCAATGCACGCGGCCACGAACATAATCGCCAAGGGCATCATTTAGCTAATATAGACCAACTTCGGCCGGCGGAAAGAGGTAATTCTTGAAACCCGACACAATTTCATTGAGGGTGACCACATAGTGATTATGATCCACTAACCGGTTATGCAATCGTACTCGGTCACTAGGGGTTGTGCATGGCCATGAGCTACGAGGATGAAACTATCATAACCATCTCCTCCAGCTAATAGTTCACATGGTGTCTCTTCCTGTAAAAAAAACTCTATTTATAGTTAGTCTATGAAACAACATATATATAGTAAGAATTTCATGCATTTAAGAACGTAACAATAGTTGTTTAACAAAGCAAAGGGATTAAGTGATTACCTTCAACTCGGGTCCTACAGGTGGATCAGGCTGGCTAGGTGTAGTATCACTACCCTTCTTGAATGCAGCAAAAGTCGGTAAACCCATTTGCTCCAAAATGGCGTTGAAGTTATGGGTCATCTCCTCCCTTAGCTCCTCCCGAATTGCAGCTTTCATAGCCTCCACATCTACTGACGTTGCCGAATTCACACTACTTACACTTGATTTTATCGCTGTAGTGTATTGATCACCATATACCTTTCTCAAACCGAGGCGGACACCTCCTACGCCCCTCACGCGTCCACTGTGGTCCGGTCCTAAAGTTTCGTGCAATGCATCAATGTGTCCTTTAGGAGTGAACTCACCAGTTGCCTCTTTTTCCTTCAAGCCAATCTACATAAGTATAAGAGAGAAATGCTTGTGAGCGCAAAAGTTATATTATATATACCTTATATAACCATATAATCTGTACTTACAATGGTGTTGGCTATCTGTTGTGTTCCGGGGTCAGGTAAGACTCTTTTTCCCTTTGCATCAACCCCATGCATCGAACACCACCAATCGAGGACTCTATCTCGGTTGCTGAGGATGTGCAATCTGTCGTCATTGGCCACTCCCGTTGCCGTTGTCGACCCTATTGTGGGGTAATGGCTGAACATCCACTTCTCTCTCACCTCATTGTACGAATGAGCACCCAAATGATGATAATACTTCCTAGCTTTTGCACTCGAGCTACTTTTCTCACGACTTGCCTAAAACACACAATTATAAACAAAGGTTAGCTACGTACGGTGCTATACAATATCTTTTGGATCTAAGTTTATTAAATCTTAATAAAATATTCTTACAATAGCTTGTGGGGTTGTTTTCTTGGCAACAAATGCTTCCCACTCTTCAGGTTTGATAGTTTTCCATATTTGAAATGGTAATTTGGATGGTGCAGATGATGTTTCCGGTGAAGCCTCATGATCGGCTTGTGTTTCTCCGCCGTAGATGTTCTTCTTCTTTGTACCTACTACTTTCCTCCACTTAGTGATCCACCCAGACACTAACTTAGCCTTGAAATCTCTGAATCTCTGGGCAACCGCGGATAGAAATACATTCTTCTTGGCTTCATCATCTTCGATATTGAATTGATTCTACAAAAAACGCAGTTCACAAATTAGTTTTCGCAAATGTTGTAATTTATATGCTATAAGTAATATTACACATATATTTAACTAAATAATTAAGAAACTAAACGTTATTGTACTTGAAGCTTACCATGGTATCTTCCCATAGACAGCGCTTCAATCCCTCGGGCACCTCTTTCCATGAGTGCAAAATGGAGAGTTTATGCATGCAAATGCCAACTTGCATGCCATACTTTTGACGCCACTTTCCACAAGGTTGACCCATGTTATCGTACTCCAAAGTCATATTTGTATGTTTCCCTAGTGACTTTGTAGGTCCCCTTCCTTTTCTCTTTTTCGTTGCCAATGACTTCCTAGGCATTTGTGCATTTATCTCTTCAGGGCGAAATCGAGACAATTTACCCCGTTCCTTTCTCGCATCGAAAGACTCATCCTCGGTAGTGTGTTCAAGCACCACTTGTGGTGTTATCCGTATGCACATCCGCCATCTCACCGAAATTGTACAAATAATGCATTAATATAACAAAAAAATTAAAATTAACATTGCCACTAAGGGGGTGGGGTGGGGGGGGGTTACGTGGCAAGGGGCAGGCGGTGCGGGGAGGGGAGAAGGCGAGCGGTGCGGGGAGGAGGGAGGGAGGGGGGCAGGGGAGGGGGGGGAAGGGAGGGGACCGGAAAGTGGGGGGGGGCGGGCAGTGAGGGGGAGGGAGGGGGAGCAGGGGGAGGAGAGGGGTGCGGTGGGGGGGAGGGGAGGGTGTGCGGTGGGGGAGGGGAGGGGTTATGCGGTGGGGGGGGGGCTGCGGGGGAGGGAGGGCGCAGGGGGAGGGGGAGGGTCAGGCCGTGGGGGGAGGGGAGGGCTGGCAAGAGGGGGAGAGGGGTTGTGCGGGGGGGAGGGAGGGGCAGCGGGGGAGGGGGTCATGCGGTGGGGGGGAGGGGGAGGGCTGTGGGTGGGGGAGGGTCAGGCGCTGGGGGGGAGGGGAGGGGCGGCAGAGGGGGGGAGGAGGGCCGGTGCGGTGGGGGAGGGAGGGGCAGCAGGGGGAGGAGAGGGGGTCATGCGGTGGGGGAGGGGAGGGGTGTGCGGTGGGGGATTCGAGGGGGAGGGGCGGTGGGGGGAGGGAGTGGCGGCGGGGGCGGGAGGGGAGGGGCTGCGGTGGGGGGGAGGGAGGGGAGGGGGTGTGCAATGGGGGGGGGAGGGGAGGGGCTGGCGGTGGAGGGGGAGGAGGGATTTGGAAGCGAAAAGGCTAAAATAGGCCTAAAATGCCCTTTTCGTTCCCAAAATTCAACCTACAACAATTGCAAACCTAAAAATCTACACAATAGTTACATTATACCTCATATAATCATGTTCAAAAGAATTTGGGGTTAAATGACTCGGTAAGTACGATTCGGAAGCGAAAAGGCTAAAATAGGCCTAAAATGCCCTTTTCATTCCCAAAATTCAACCTACAACAATTGCAAACCTAAAAATCTACACAATAGTTACAGTATACCTCATATAATCATGTTCAAAAAGAATTTGGGGTTAAATGACTCGATAAGTACGAATTGGACCCGAAAAGGTAAAATGTGGCCTAAAATGACCTTTTCGTTCCCGAAATGCAACCAAGAACAAATGCAAGCCTAAAAATCTACACAATAGTTACATTATATCTCATATAATCATGTTCAAAAAGAATTTGGGGTTAAATGACTCGACAAGTACGATTTGGAAGCGAAAAGGCTAAAATAGGCCTAAAATGCCCTTTTCGTTCCCAAAATTCAACCTACAACAATTGCAAACCTAAAAATCTACACAATAGTTACATTATACCTCATATAATCATGTTCAAAAAGAATTTGGGGTTAAATGACTCGATAAGTACGAATTGGACCCGAAAAGGCAAAATGTGGCCTAAAATATGATCTTTTCGTTCCCGAAATGCAACCAAGAACAAATGCAAGCCTAAAAATCTACACAATAGTTACATTATACCTCATATAATCATGTTCAAAAAGAATTTGGGGTTAAATGACTCGATAAGTACGAATTGAACCCGAAAAGGCAAAATGTGGCCTAAAATGACCTTTTCGTTCCCGAAATGCAACCAAGAACAAATGCAAGCCTAAAAATCTACACAATAGTTACATTATATCTCATATAATCATGTACAAAAAGAATTTGGGGTTAAATGACTCGATAAGTACGAATTGGACCCGAAAAGGCAAAATGTGGCCTAAAATGACCTTTTCGTTCCCGAAATGCAACCAAGAACAAATGCAAGCCTAAAAATCTACACAATAGTTACATTATATCTCATATAATCATGTTCAAAAAGAATTTGGGGTTAAATGACTCGATAAGTACGATTTGGAAGCGAGAAGGCTAAAATAGGCCTAAAATGCCCTTTTCGTTCCCAAAATTCAACCTACAACAATTGCAAACCTAAAAATCTACACAATAGTTACATTATACCTCATATAATCATGTTCACAAAGAATTTGGGGTTAAATGACTCGATAAGTACGATTCGGAAGCGAAAAGGCTAAATTAGGCCTAAAATGACCCGAGAATCATGTCACATGGCAGTGGAATGCCCATCAGCTGGTAGCGGCGGAGTTGAAACTGTTATAAATGTGGAGAGCACCAGATGGGCTTTCGATTGCCATGTGACCTGACTCTCCACATTTACAACAGCCCCACCACCACCGCCACTACTGCCCCCCACTGCAATCCCTCATTGCCATGTAGGCGTAAAATGACCTTTAATTTTCGTTTCCGAAATTCAACCAAGAACAAATGCAAGCCTAAAACTCTACACAATAGTTACATTATACCTCATATAATCATGTTCACAAAGAATTTGGGGTTAAATGACTCGATAAGTACGATTCGGAGCGAAAAGGCTAAATTAGGCCTAAAATGACCCGAGAATCGGGTCACATGGCAATGGAATGCCCATCACCGGTAGCGGCGGAGCTAGTGAGAAGTGTTACAAATGTGGAGAGCATTCCATTGCCATGTGACCTCACTCTCCACATTTGTAATACAGTCCCACCACCACCGCCACTACTGCCCCCCCTGCACTCCCTCATTGCCATGTAGGCGTAAAATGACCTTTAATTTTCGTTTTCGAAGCCTAAAAATCTACATAGTTACATTATAAAACAAAAAAGAAAATGAAAGATAGTAGTGATACCAAACATGTGTTTCAACTTACAACAATGCCTTCACAACAATGCCTCACCCACCCCTATCCACCCTCCCCCACCCCTCCCCACCCCCGTCCGAGCATCCCCCGCCCCTCCCCCACCCCATGCCCAGCCTCCCCCGCCCCCCCCACCCCCTTTCCAAAGATCCCCGCCCTCCCCCCACCCCATGCCCAGCCTCCCCAGCCCTCCCCCCACCCCATGCCCACCCTCCCCCACCCCATGCCCACCCTCCCCACCATCCCCCACCCCCTTTCCAAAGATCCCCCGCCCTCCCCCCACCCCATGCCCGGCCTCCCAGCCCCCCCCCACCCCCTTTCCAAGATCCCCCGCCCTCCCCACCCCATGCCCAAGATCCCCAGCCCCCCCCACCCCATGCCCAGCCTCCCAGCCATCCCCCATCCCCCGCCCAAAGACCCCCACCCCCTACCCACCCTCCACAAGCCCTCCCCCCACCCCCTACAATCACATTTTACAACACAAAATAGAAGAGAAATTAAATAAAACAAAGAGGAGAGAGAGAGTAGAGGGGAATTACCGACAATGCAATAGTGGTGGTGGTGGTGGCGTCAAGGCGCCGAGAGAAGAGAAGAAGAAGGAGCTCATGCAACGCTGAGAGAAGAGAAGAAGAAGTGTGCACCGGCGATGGGACGGTGCTCCGGCGATGTGTCGGTGCTCCGGTGATGGCCGTTAGGGCAGTGCGAGTTAGTGTGAGGGATAGGAGTGAGTGTGCGAGTGAGTGTGAGGGTGAGCTGAGTGTGCGAGGGAAATTTGCGAGTGAGTGCTACTGTGTGTTGCGCGCAAAACTCACAGGTTGAAATGGGCGGGATAGGAAGGGCTGCGCTTATCCTAGAAAACGCAGCCCTTCGTGTATGAAGGGCTGCGGTTTCTAGGCTAACCGCAGCCCTTCACATAAAGGGCTGCGGTTAGCCTTAAAACCGCAGCCCTTCATACTGCATCAAGGGCTGCGGTTTTAAGTCTAACCACAACCCTTCACAAAAAGGGCTGCAGTTTCCTTGGAAACCGCAACCCTTCATACAAGAAGGGCTGCATTTTTAATAAAACGCAGCCCTTCTTGCGCAACCCTTCCTTTTTTTCCCCTAGTGCTCCCTAAATAATACCATAAACCTCTCCCGAGTATCTATGGCTTCCCTAATATGCAATCAAGCCTACTCCTGTGGAATCATGCAAATTAAAGACATTAAACACAACATTCAAACTTCCTAACAATCCATTCTACCTACTCCCGTGGAGAATTTCATGTCCTTAATTAATTAAAATACTCAAATCCGTCAAAACCCAACTCCCGTCGTGATCAAGACAATGGAATGATAGCAATACTAATTATTCCTAATCTAGTATTGGAAATTGCACAATCAATTAAGCAAGAACAATTAAGCAACTAAATTGGGGATTTGAAGGAATAAATCAAACATCAATCATGGCTAGGGTTTACTTAACCCTAGATTGGAAAAATACTCACACATATTAATTAAAGTAATCAAATAAAATATAAGGAGAAACATAACTAATAATCAAGATTATTAAATAAAAGAAAATACTTGAATTGATGATGAAAAGATGAAGTCTTGAATAATTTTCCAAAGCTAAAAGCAAAACAACTGCTTCCCTTGTTTACGTCGCTAGAGAGAAATAAAAGAAGTCCTACTTGAATAATGTTAGGGAAATATTATGTAATAAGGAGTTTCCTTATTGTTGGAGTCTTTGTTTAGATAGGTTTATATTGTTTCCTAATTCATTTAGGAAACATATCTCTTGTATCATATATATTGACTGATCAATGAATGAGAACACAACACACTTTACTCTAAATCTATCATGGTATCGGAGCAAGGATAAAACACGACAAATTTTTTTTATTTTTATTTTTAAAACCTTCCTCATGGCCGGCGAAGATGAGGGCAGTTCCACCCCACCGCCGCCTCCTTCTACAAAACTAGATATCACTTCACCCTTTTACCTTGGCACTGGAGATCGTCCCGGTGACTTTATAACTCCCACTCGCCTCAAACACGACAACTATGATGAATGGAGCGCAGACATCCGTCTTGCTTTAGAGGCTCGTCGCAAATACGGCTTTCTTAATGGCATCATTACCTCTGTTGTACCTCCCTACACCGAAGCCGATTGGACTACGGTGAATGCTATGTTGGTCTCTTGGATCCTTAACACCATTGATCCCGACGTCAAAGGTACGTTAACTAAATATAGATAGGCTTCTCGTTTGTGGGTACATCTTAAAACTCGTTTTTCCACTGTTAATGGCCCCCGCATCCAACAACTTCGTTCATCTATTGCCCGTTGTGAACAAACCAAAAGTATGTCCGTTTCTACTTACTATGGCAAACTTAATTCATTATGGGAGGATTTGTTTCATCTCGTTCCTTTAATCAACTGCTCTTGTTGTTCAATTGTACCGCGGGTTCTCTACATGAATCTCATCGTGAAACCGAAAAACTGTTTGATTTTCTTATGGGTTTGTATTCCGATTATTACTCGCGTCTTCGTACACAAATTTTATCCATGGATCCCCTCCCCTCTTTAGACCGAGCATATCAACTTGTGGCCCAAGACGAGCGAGTTCGTCTCGCCAAACCTGATTCTACAGAACCTCGTGATGTTGTTGGGTTTGCTGCCCGCCCAGATTCATCTCGTGCTCGTGGGCCTGCTGATCGCCCAATCTGCACGCATTGTCACAAACCGGGCCATGAGTCAGTCCGTTGTTACTCTCTTCTGTTTTGTACTCATTGTAATATGAAGGGCCATGATATTAATGGCTGTTTTGAAATCCACGGGTACCCTGAGGCCTGGCCCAATCATTCTCGCCCAGTAGCTCGTGGGCCGCGCACTCCAGTCCAGCCTGCTCGTGGGCGTGGCTCTTCTAAGCCAAGCGCCAATTCTGCTCTCGGCCCAGCAGCCCAGGCAGTAAGCCCATCCACCGCTAGCACTTCCACAAGTCCATCCACCTTGTTCTCGGCCGACCAATGGAAGGCCCTATCCGGGCTCCTTGGCAATGCTCGTATTCCAGAGGATCGGCTAAATGGTTCGTTTGATTTCAATTTTTGGATTATTAACACAGGTGCTACGCATCATCTTACTGGTGAAATTACATGGTTGTTTGATTTGGTTGATATTTCACCATGTCCTGTTGGGCTTCCTAATGGTGACTCAGTTGTTGCTACTCAAAAGGGTTCTGTTTGTCTTTCTCTTACTATCACTCTTTATGATGTTCTGTATGTTCCTCAGTTCAGCTGTAATTTACTTTCGGTTTCACAACTTACTAATGATTTGCACTGTGTTGTTCAATTTTCCTCCTCTATGTGTGCTATACAGGACCAACTGAAGGAGCTGATTGGAACGGGACGTAGAACGGATGGACTTTACTACATCAATGGAGGTGACATGGTTAACCACGTTTCAGTTCATGGTGCTGCTTCGGAATTTGATTTATGGCATCGCCGGATGGGTCATCCTTCAGAGAAAGTAGTGAAGTTACTTCCTCCTTTATGTGGTCATAAGGGTAGTTTAAATGGCCATTGTGAGATTTGTTTTCGTGCAAAGCATCCTAGAGACAAATTGCCTCTTAGTAAAAATAAAGCTTCTATAATTTTTGCAAAGATACATTGTGATTTGTGAGGCCCCTATAGGCACCTCTCCTCTTGTGGCGCTCGCTATTTTTTGACTATTGTTGATGATTATTCTAGAGCAGTTTGGGTTTATTTGATGGTTGATAAAACTGAAGTGTTTCAAATGTTCATGAATTTTGTTGCTATGGTTCAGTGTCAATTTTATACCACCATTCAAATAGTCCAAAGTGATAATGGGACGGAGTTTAACTGCTTGCATGCTTATTTTGATGCTATGGGAATTCTTTTCCAAACTTCTTGTGTTTCTACTCCACAACAAAATGGCCGAGTTGGACGTAAGCATAAACATATTCTTAATGTTAGTAGGGCTCTTCTCTTCCAAGCCAACCTCCCTATCTACTTTTGGGGCGAAAGTGTCCTCATCGCTGCTCATCTCATTAACCGCACTCCCACCCCTTTACTTCAAAATAAAACCCCTTTTGATGTTCTTAAAGGTTTTTCTCCTGCTTATGAGACTATTCGTACTTTTGGGTGTCTTTGCTTTGCATATAATCACAAAACTAAGGGTGACAAGTTTGCTAGTCGAAGTCGGAAATGTATTTTTGTGGGTTATCCATTTGGGAAGAAGGGTTGGCGTCTATATGATCTTGACACTAATGAATTCTTTATCTCTCGCGATGTGAAATTTTTTGAGGAGGTTTTTCCATTTCTTACTTCTGATGATGTCAATATTGATCCTCTCACTTCATTTCCTCCCTCTACTGAGTCTATACATAAAAATTTTGCATTTTCCGAATTTTATGACTCCACACCTCAAATCATTCAACCAGATCTCTCTGAGCCCACTCCACCAACTCATTCTACTACCCCTGAGCCCACACCAGAAAATCCGAACCCTCTATCATCATCCTCTACCACTGCGCCCACATTAATTGTTCCCCAGCCTACCATAAATGGGCTTCATGACTCCCCTCTCTCTAACACTACCCAGCCGCCTCATTTATCTTCTCCACAACTACATCCCAATTCCCGGCCCAGCATCAAAAATCCACTTCACAAATCCCAGGCCCCATCTCCAAAATTCCCGCCTACCCAATTGCTCCCCAATTCTCAGGCCCACCAACCTTCCCCTTGTTCGCTGGACTTGGGCCCCATGTCTCGCCCATCTGCCGCTACTGATGACCCGTGTTGTTCCCCCTCTGCTGGGCCTCAGCCCACAAATTATGTCTCCTCTACTTCAGACGAGCCCCCTGCTTTTTTGGGCCGCGGCTTTCGCAAAAAATACCCATCAGTCTTACTAAAGGATTTTATCACCAACAATGCTCAAGTAGTTAGTCCATCTTCTTCTGCTTCTCCTTCCTCTTCGGCTACTTCAGTACTCCTTATCCATAGCTCATTACATCAATTGTGCAAATTATTATGTGAATTACCAAAAGTTTCTTGCAGCTGTTGTGACTAATACAGAACCGAGGTCCTTTAAAGAGGCTATGCGCGATGATCGGTGGAAAGCATCTATGCAGGATGAAATACGAGCTTTGGAAGATAATGGTACTTGGACTTTGGAGCCTTTGCCTCCTGGTAAACGTGCTCTAGGCAGTCAGTGGGTTTATCGTATTATATCTGGCCAATGGTGAGATTGAGCGTCTCAAATCTCGTCTCGTGGTTTTGGGCAATCATCAGGAAGCAGGTATCGATTATAATGAAACTTTTGCTCCTGTTGCTAAAATGACTACTGCGCGTGCCTTTCTTGCCATAGCAGCTTCCAAAAACTGGGAGCTTCATCAGATGGATGTTCACAATGCCTTCCTTCATGGAGATCTTGACGAGGAGGTTTATATGAAGCCACCACCTGCTTTTCAAGGATCTAATCCCAATCTTGTCTGCAGACTCCGTAAGTCTTTGTATGGCCTTAAACAAGCTCCTCGATGTTGGTTTGCCAAATTGGTAACCGCTCTGAAAGATTATGGTTTTCTTCAATCTTACTCTGATTACTCTCTATTCACTTACACTAAGGGCACAGTTCAAATTAATGTGTTGGTGTATGTTGATGATTTGATTCTTTCTAGTAATGATTTCGCTGCCTTATATGCTTTCAAGTCCTATTTGTGTGCTTGTTTCAAAATGAAATATTTGGATTGCCATTTTATACGAGATGCTATCCTTAATGGTCTCATTGCTCCATCATATGTGTCCACCAAGGCACAACTTGCAGATATTTTCACCAAGGCCCAAGGCAAGGCCCAGTTCGAGTTTCTTTTGTCCAAGTTGGGCATTCTTGATCCATCCCATGCTCCAACTTGAGGGGGGGGGTGCTAGGGAAATATTATGTAATAAGGAGTTTCCTTATTGTTGGAGTCTTTATTTAGATAGGTTTATATTGTTTCCTATTTCATTTAGGAAACATATCTCTTGTATCATATATATTGACTATTCAATGAATGAGAACACAACACACTTTACCCTAAATCTATCAAATAATGAATCCTTGAATAATGAGTAATGAATAATCAATAATCCTCATCTAATTAGAAAAACCCTAACATAAAATTATATCTCCTAATACTAGTAGGATTCTAAGTTACAAGATAAGGAAGGTCCACTAAATCATTAAAGAGGCGGAATTTAGCAATCCGTGCGCGCATGGAAGCCTCAGGCAAACTGGGCCAACTTGCGAAGCTCATATCTCCTAGCATATAACTCGCCTTGGACCGTGAAACCTATCGTTGGAAAGCTCTTCAAGCCTACTTATGAATGACTCTTGAATCAACCGATTATCATAAACAAGTCAAAAGGTATGGATACAAGAGTGAACATGACTCAATTTCCACAATTCTTTCAATGAATTCCAACTCCAATTAGCTCCAAATTGCATTCAAATATATGTGTAATGATCCTTATCAACGTAGCTAGCTTCAAATTGCTCCTAAGTACCCAATCTTGTCCAACAATACTCCAATTATGTTCTCAATACCTGAATTTCATCAAAGAATACCAAAAACACACAAAAAGTGTAATATTTCGCAATTAAGTAATACTATGCAATTTTGAACTACAATGCACCAAAATGCTCCTAAAATGCAACCTAAATGCACCTAAAAACTACATAAAAATACGATACATCAAACTCCCTCAAGCTAAACCATTGCTTGTCCTCAAGCTGTTGGACATAGACATTAGAAAAGAATGACGACCTATAATATGGGACTACGATAGGGCCAAGCACACAAGTGAGCACACGAGAGATACAATTACTACATGAAACCAGCATCGCACAATCTCAAACAAAGCCGCATAACACGTCATGTAACGCAATCAACTCTGCTAGCATACCACAAACGATCTTCCCCAAGCTAGATTTAACCAAACCTGAGAGACCTCACTATAGTCATGTGCATTCATACTCTTATGTGTTTATGGCAAAACAATGACACTCAACCTAAGTCACGTCGACTCAATTGAAACACATACTCTTTAACTTTATACGCCCATAATGTGTCGTCGAGTTTCACAGACCAATCTTTTCTAGTTCTAGCAATCGTCTTTTCCAAGATAGTTTTGAGTTCTCGATTAGAAATCTCCACTTGACCACTTGTTTGTGGGTGATATGAAAGCCGTACTCGATGATGTACTCCATATTTCCTGAGCACTGCCTCGAATCTATTCTCTAGGAAGTGCTTGCCGCCATCACTAATCAATACTCTTGGTACACCAAAACGAGGGAAGATAATCTTCTTAAAGAACTTGCTTACCACGCGAGCATCATTGGTTGGAGTAGCTATGGCTTTAACCCATTTGGAGACATAATCGACAGTGACCAATATATACTTATTCCCATAAGAAGAAGGGAATGGCCCCATGAAATCAACTCCCCACACATCGAACAATTCTACCTCAAGGATGTTATTCAGAGGCATTTCATTCCTCTTAGAAATGTTACCAGTACGTTGACATCGATCACAGGATGTGATATGTTCATGAACGTCCTTAAAATGGCTTGGCCAATCAAAACCACACTGAAGTATCTACGCAGCAGTCTTACTAGTACCAGCATGACCCCCACAGGGTAGATTGTGACAATGGAGTACGAGAAAGAGGCGGGGGCAAAAATAAAGCAACCGGGATCGTTCAATACAATGAGATCATAAGACTTCCTCTACTTATTGATCAAGTACGAACTACTCGCTTTTACCCTTACAAGGATGTTCCTTTGTTACTAGCATATTCATAAACGTTCGGGTGCCTTTTGAGGGCTCCCTCATTTGTTGGAAAGCGGTAGCAACATGTTCGAGAAATCACGGGTGACGAACAACCTACACAAGTTTCGCTTGCTTACTCGCCGTTCTGGGTACGTATTCATAATTTGCCTTTTAATTATCGATCCATGAAGGATGTTAAAATAATAGCATCTTCTTTAAGGGTTGTAATGGAGGTTGAGAATGACGAATTGGGCATGGAGAAATTTTGTAGGGTTAGACTGATGATGGATGTTAATAAACCGCTTCGGCGTTTTAAAAAAATTAAAAATAAGAATAATAGTGTTGTGACAATCAAATACAAATATGAAAGACTTCCCTCTTTTTGCTTTTTGTGTGGCTCCATGGGGCATCATGAAAAGGATTCTCATGAAGTTGCAGATGATGAGGGGGATAAGGAGTTGTGGTGGGGATTATGGTTAATGGCGTCACCTTGTAAAGGTCGTACCCAATACATAGCAGAAGAAGTTGTAGTGTTGAAAGGGAGAAAACAATTATTTGTGCGTAAGGATTCACCGCAATCCTCGTCCTCAAACGGGAAACAAATGGCTCAGGGAGGTCCAACTCGAAGTAGACATGAATGTGAGGAGGATGATAGAACTGGGGAAAATGATTTATGTGAGGTGGCTGGAGGACAAAAGGGAGCGAGGGAGTATGAAGGAAGTCCAAAAAAGTGCGAGAGGGAGCATGGGAGTGGTGAGGTTTTGGGGCCAAACTCGATGTTGATAGGTGGTGGGGGAGATGTTGAGGAGGTTTTAGCTCTGGAAAAGCAAGATAATAACTTGGCATTCTCGATGGGGTGCGCTCCATCTACTGGAGGACGAAAGAAAAAGGTAGCTCGAAAGAGAATGAAGCCTGGGCAGTCTGGGGTCTCATGTACTAGTACTGGAGGTAGTCAGGAGCTAGTGGAGGTGAGAGGTGAAAAAAGGAAAGAATGTGGTGGGGGAATGATAGAAGAGATGGTGGCAGATGGAGTAATGGAGAAGAGGTTACGTTGTAATGATTTAATGGATGAGAGTTACGTCTCGTTCAATGTAGCGGAGGTTGGCACTACCCAACCCCGCGAAGGCCAATGAAAATCCTAAGCTGGGCTGTCGAGGGCTTGCAACCCTCGTACGGTGAATACTCTCGGGATTGGTCTTTGGAGAGATAGGTCAAACATTGTTTTTCTTATGGAAACAATGATAGATAAGCAAGCTCTAGAGAAGGTGAAACGAAGATTTGGTTTTGCAGATGGTATTTGTCTTGATAGTGTAGGTTTGTCAGGAGGTATGGGTTTTTGGTGGAAAGATATTAATGTAATTGTACGGTCTTTTTCTACACACCATGTTGCTGTTGATATTTGTGACGATAACGACGCTGTTTTATGGAGGGCAATTGGTGTTTATGGATGGCCCGACGCTGCTAATAAATGTCAAACTTGGCAATTAATGCGTCGGCTTTGTGAAGGGTGTGATATCCCTACTGTTGTCCTTGGTGATTTCAATGAGATCACTAGTCTGAATGAGAAGTTTGGAGGGGCAATACGGGGTGAAAGCCAAATGGATGCCTTCAGTAGTGCTATTGATGATTGGTGATTTCAATGAGATCACTAGTCTGAATGAGAAGTTTAAAGGAAATGTGTTCACTTGGCAGCAGGGCAATTCTGTTGAGACTATTGTGAAGGAAAGGCTCGACCGATTTCTTGCGAATAATGGGTGGCTTGTTATGTTCCCCTATTCGGAAGTAATTCACTTTCCCATTTATAAATCGGATCATGCTCCGATTCTATTGAAGTTTGGCAAGGATAAAACGAGATATAAGAAGGGGAATATGTTCATATTTGAAGCTCTCTGGTTGTCAAAAGAAGAGTGCGAACAAGTGGTGGCACAAGCTTGGAAAGAGTGGGTGGCTGATGATATGAATTCTCGGGTTGCTGGGGTGGCAGCGTCACTCACAAAGGGGCCCAGATCACTTTTGGGGATATACAAAAACGCATCCTTAAGGCGGAAAAACAACTCCACCGACTTCAAGAAAAACCGCCAGATGGTAGCATCATGGAACAGTGTCAAATTGTAGCAAATGAGTTAGATGAGCTTCACAGATTGAAGGAATCATACTGGCATTCGAGGTCTAGGGCGAATGAACTCCGTGACGGGGATAAGAATACATCTTATTTCCATAATAAAGCAAG
Organism: Beta corolliflora; assembly: GCA_947648045.1. NCBI lineage: Eukaryota > Viridiplantae > Streptophyta > Magnoliopsida > Caryophyllales > Amaranthaceae > Beta > Beta corolliflora. The sequence goes on along the minus strand of CANSZD010003227.1, from coordinate 1,126,693 downwards.
TCAGAGAAGGAAAAGGAATGAAATAAAAGGCCTGTTCAATGATGAGGGTGCGTGGATACCTGCGAAGGATGGCCTAGAAGGGGTAATATCCACCTACTTTGAGAAGCTATTTTCTACTGATAACCCGAATGAGTTTGAAGAAGCGACGGCTGGTATAGAGCCTTTAGTCACCGATGTAATGAATAAGATGTTGATGGAAGAGCCGAATGGGGAAGAAATTAGAGCTGCATTGTTTCAAATGCATCCTAATAAAGCCCCGGGAATCGATGGTATGCATGCAGTATTTTTTCAAAAATTCTGGCATATTGTAGGTTCTGATGTTATATGTTTTGTGCAACGTTGGTGGAGAGGTGAGATTGAGTTGAATGATGTGAATCAGACATGTATTGTACTTATCCCTAAGTGTGCTGATCCGAAAAATATGTCAGAGTTCCGACCAAATAGTTTGTGTAATGTGTTATACAAAATAATTTCAAAAACTCCGGCAAATAAATTGAAGATGTGTCTGGGAGAAATTATATCCACCAACCAGAGTGCTTTTGTTCCAAAACGATTGATAACAGACAATGCACTAATAGCGTTCGAGATTTTCCATCATATGAAGCGTGGAGGTGAAGGTAGGGATGGTACTGTTACTTTGAAATTGGATATGAGTAAAGCATATGACAGAGTAGAGTGGTGTTTTCTGGAGCACGTTATGATGAAATTTAGTTTTGATGTTCGGTGGATTCAGAAAATCATGTGTTGTTTACAGAGTGTGTCGTTCTCTTTCAAGTTCAACAACCAAGTATCTGGTAATGTTGTCCTGGGAAGAGGCCTTCGACAAGGTGCTCCTATCTCTCCTTACCTATTTTTACTATGTGCAGATGCTTTTTCTATGTTGCTCAACAAAGCAGCGAGAAATAATGAGATCCATGGAGTGAAAATATGTAGAGGGGCTCCGAGAATTTCTCATCTCTTTTTTGCAGATGACAGTATCCTGTTTGCTAGAGCTAATTTGCAAGAATGCTCTAAAGTTGCTGATATTATCAGTACATATGAGAGAGCTTCCGGTCAAAAAGTTAATTTAAGCAAAACTGAAGTTGCTTTTAGCAAGAAGGTGTCTGTGGAGAGGCGCAAGGAGATTGTTGAAACACTGGGGGTTAGAGAAGTAGACAAGCATGAGAAATATCTGGGCCTTCCGACGATCATTGGACGCTCAAAAAAAGGTGTGTTTGCTGGCTTGAAAGAAAGAATATGGAAAAAGTTGAATGGTTGGAAGGAAAAATTGTTGTCCCGCTCCGGGAAGGAAATCTAAATTAAAGCGGTGGCACAAGCAATTCCAACTTACATTATGAGTATCTTCCGCAACCCTGATGGTTTACTTGATGAAATTCATGCAATGTTAGCAAAGTTTTGGTGGGGATCAAATGGTTCGGAAAGAAAACTTCATTGGCATAATAGGGAATCGTTGTGTCTTCCGAAATCTATGGGGGGCATGGGATTTCGCGACCTCAAATGTTTTAACCAAGCAATGCTTGCAAAACAAGGTTGGAGGCTATATGAAAATCCAAATTCTCTGCTCTCTACAATATTTAAGGCTCGGTATTTCAAGAATTCTGAGTTCTTAGATGCGCTTCGAGGATATGATCCAAGCTTCTCCTGGAGAAGCATATGGGGAGCCAAGACGCTGCTACTTGATGGCCTAAGATGGCGAGTTGGAAATGGGATTAAGATCGGTGCCTAGGTTGATTCGTGGTTGCCAGGAGAGGAAAGATATGCTGCTCATACTCCACATACTGTTACTGAACCAACCCTCCATGTTTCAGACCTCATTGATCACGAGATTGGATGGTGGAATGCACACAAAGTGAATTTGCTGTTTAGGCCGGATGATAGTGCCCGAATTCTTGACATCCCGTTGTCGAAAATTTGGCCCTCTGACTGCAAGTATTGGTGGCCCAATGTGGATGGAATTTATTATGTCAAATCGGGTTATTGGCTGGGTATGCTGGGCCGAACACAAGCATGGCAATTATATGCGGATGTTCATGAGACGAAACTGTGGAAGACGGTCTGGGCTATAGAGGGGCCAAATAAAGTGAGACATTTTGTTTGGCGCGCTTGCAAAGGCAGTTTGGCGGTGAAAGAGAGACTCTTTTATCGACATATAGCCCCGGATAACAAGTGCACAATTTGTGGTGAGGTGGAGACAATAATTCATTAGCTCTTTTTTTGCAAACATGCGATGGAAATCTGGAACATTAGTGACTTTGTGCTGCATATTCAGGATGCTCCAAAAACATCATTTGCTGAGGCAGTTTGTGTGGATGGCAGGCAGGGTGAGTTGTGAGGAGCTGCGACATTTCGTAACTCTATCATGGGCCTCTTGGACTTGTCGCAACAAACAAGTCTTTGAAGCCTCATCTCCATCTGCAGTTCATGTGGCTGCTGGCTTCTGTAAGCTTGTGTAGGACACGCGTGAATGCTCGAAGAATGCACAAATCAAGGTGATTCCACACCCTCGTGTACCATCTGCTGCAGCGTGGATGAAACCCGAGCCAGGCTGGGTCAAAGTGAACGTAGATGCGCATGTGGGGGTCAATAGAGTGGTGGGTCTTGGGGTTGTTATCCGTGAATCGCAAGGAGGGTTATTGGTCACAGCAGCAACACGCATGAATGCTGCCTGGGATGCTCGTATGGCGGAAGTAGCTGTAGCACGTTATGGAGTAATGATAGCTCGAAGATTTGGGTTCACAAATGTGTGTTTGGAAGGGAATGTGTTGTCTGTCATCTCTACTCTCTGTAGCAAACAAATGGGATTTGCTCCTATCTACTCTCTATTCTCGGATATACTCATGCTTAGTGAAGTTTTTAATGCTTTTTCGTGTTGTCATGTTAGGAGAACGGGAAACACCGTTGCACATCTAATGGCAAGGTGGAATGTGAATGTTAATTCTGAGGTAGTTTGTACAAACTCTTCTCCCCAAAGTATTACAACTTTGGTGGAAATGGATTTGATTTAATAAAACGGTTTCTCGCGTTTCCTCTCAAAAAGCAACTAAATTGGGGATTTGAAGGAATAAATCAAACATCAATCATGGCTAGGGTTTACTTAACCCTAGATTGGAAAAATACTCACACATATTAATTAAAGTAATTAAATAAAATATAAGGAGAAACATAACTAATAATCAAGATTATAAAAGAAAAGAAAATACTTGAATTGATGATGAAAAGATGAAGTCTTGAATAATTCTCCAAAGCTAAGAGCAAAACCAAAGCTTCCCTTGTTTACGTCGCTAGAGAGAAATAAAAGAAGTCCTACTTGAATAATGAATCCTTGAATAATGAGTAATGAATAATCAATAATCCTCATCTAATTAGAGAAACCCTAACATAAAATTATATCTCCTAATACTAGTAGGATTCTAAGTTACAAGATAAGGAAGGTCCACGAAATCATTAAAGAGGCGGAATTTAGCAATCCACGCGCGCATGGAAGCCTCAGGCAAATTGGACCAACTTGCGAAGCCCATATCTCCTAGCATATAACTCGCCATGGGCCGTGAAAACTATCGTTGGAAAGCTCTTCAAGCCTACTTTCGAATGACGCTTGAATCAACCGATTATCCTAAACAAGTCAAAAGGTATGCATACAAAAGTGAACATGACTCAATTTCCACAATTCTTTCAATAAATTCCAACTCCAACTTAGCTCCAAATTGCATTCAAATATATGTGTAACGATCCTTATCAACGTAGCTAGCTTCCTATTCTCAATACCAGAAATTGATCAAAGAATATGAAAAATACAAAAAATGAGTAATACTTCTTAAATTAAGTAATAGTATGCAATTGTGAACTACAATGCACCTAAATGCTCCTAAAATGCAACCTAAATGCACCTAAAACTACATAAAAATACGATACATCAAACTCCCTCAAGCCAAACCATTGCTTGTCCTCAAGCAGTTGGACATAGACATTGGAAAAGAAACACGACCTATAATTTGGGACTACGATAGGGCCAAGCACACAAGTGAGCACACGAGAGATACAATTACTACATGAAACAAGCATCGCACAATCTCGAACAAAGCCGCATAATACGTCATGTTACGCAATCAACTCTGCTAGCATACCACAAACCATCTCCCCTAAGCTAGATTTAACCAAACCGGAGAGACCTCACTATAGTTATGCGCACTCATACTCTCATGTGTTTATGGCAAAACAATGACACTCAACCTAAGCCAAGTCGACTCAATTGAAACACATACTCTTTAACTTTGTAGTCCCATAATGTGTCGTTGAGTTTCACAGACCAATATTTTCTAGTTCTAGCAACCGTCTTTTCCAAGGTAGTTTTGAGTTGTTGATTAGAAATCTCCACTTGATCACTTGTTTGTGGGTGATATGAAAGCCCTACTCGATGATGTACTCCATATTTCCTGAGCATTGCCACGAATCGATTTTCTAGGAAGTCATTGCCGCCATCACTAATCAATACTCTTGGTACACCAAAACGAGGGAAGATAATCTTCTTAAAGAACTTGCTTACCACGCGAGCATCATTGGTTGGAGTAGCTATTGCTTTAATCCATTTGGAGACATAATCGACAGAGACCAATATATACTTATTCCCATAAGAAGAAGGGAATAGCCCCATGAAATCAACTCCCCACACATCGAACAATTCTACCTCAAGGATGTTATTCAGAGGCATTTCATTCCTCTTAGAGATGTTACCTGTACGTTGACATCGATCACAAGATGTGATATGTTCATGAACGTCCTTAAAATGGCTTGGCCAATGAAAACCACACTGAAGTATCTTCGCAGCAGTCTTACTAGTACCAGCATGACCCCACAGGGTAGATTGTGACAATGGAGTATGAGAAAGGGGCGGGGGCAGAAATAAAGCAACCACGATCGTTCAATACAATGAGATCATAAGACTTCCTCTACTTATTGATCAAGTACGAACTACTCGCTTTTACCCTTGAAAGGAAGTTCCTTTGTTACTAGCTTATTCATAAACGTTCGGGTGCATTTCGAGGGCTCCCTCATTTGTTGGAAAGCGGTAGCAACATGTTCGAGAAATTAAATTCCTTTAACTCTCAAAAACTTTAAAATGCGAAATAATGGGTGATACTTCACTTTCTGGAATGCATCGTCTAGTCATTCCATCAGCACATGATTTGTACAGAAAAGGATCATCCCAAAAGTATCTACTCACCTCCTTATAGAATTTCTTCTTTTGTTGTGATGAATGACAATGAGGAATTGTACCACTAGCCATGTAATTGGCTATATCAGCATACCATTGGATCTTCGTAGTTGCGAGAGCTAAGAGTTTCTCATCAGGGAATGAATCATCAATATGAAGATCTTCATCACCTTCACCATCAAGGACAAGTCGAGAGAGATGATCAACAACCACATTTTCGAGTCCCTTCTTATCCTTGATTTCAAGGTCAAATTCTTGCAACAAAATCCTCCGAATCAAGCTGGGCTTAGCATCTTTCTTGCTCATCAAATACTTAAATGCCGCATGATCTGTATGAACTGTCACCTTGGACCCCACTATATAGGATCGAAATTTCTCCATAACATACACCATTGCTAGCAATTCTTTCTCAATGGTGGCATAGTTCAGCTGGGTTGGAGTAAGAGTCTTGCTTGTGTGGTAGATGACATGGAGCTTGCCATCCTTCCTCTGACGCAATACTGCTCCCACTGCATAGTCACTAGCATCACACATAATCTCAAAAGGGATATTCCAGTCTGGCGATTGAATGACAGGGGCAGAGATGAGAGCTTGCTTTAACCTGTGAAAAGCCTCAGTACAAGCATCGGTAAACACAAAAGGGACATCTTTGCCTAAAGGTTCAGTTACAGGTCGAGCAATTTTAGAAAAATCCTTTATAAAACGGCGGTAGAATCCCGCAAGACCAAGAAAACTCCTTACTCTTTTAACAGAGTTAGGAGGTGGTAAACGCTCAATGACCTCTATCTTTGCTTTGTCGACTTCGATTCCCCGATGAGAAACAACATGACCCAAAACAACTCCCTGTTGCACCATGAAATGACCCAAAATAACTTCTTGACATCTATGGAGCACCTTTTGTAAATTAGCAAGGCAAACATCAAAGGATGTTCCATAGACAGAGAAGTCATCCATAAATACTTCCATAGAGTTCTCAATAAGACTTGAGAAAATTGCCATCAGGCAACGTCGAAAAGTGGCGGGAGCATTACGTAACCCAAATGGCATCCTTCGATATGCAAAGGTGCCATAAGGACATGTAAAAGTAGTCTTTTCCTGGTCACTTGGATGAATAGGAATTCGGAAAAAACTGGAATATCCATCCAACCAACAGAAAAAGGAATGTTTTGCCAACCCCTTTCTAACATCTGATCAATAAAAGGAAGGGGAAGTGATCCTTTCGTGTGGCTTTATTCAATCTTCTATAGTTTATACACATGAGCCACCCTGTTATAGTTCTAGTTGGAACATGCTCACCTTTCTCATTTTTGACAACTATCATGCCTCCTTTCATTGGGACTACGTGTACAGGGCTAACCCACTTACTATCAGAGATAGGATAGATTATACCTACATCAAGCAATTTTAGAACCTCCTTCTTGACTACTTCCATAATATTTGGATTAAGTCGTCGTTGGGGTTCAATTGAAGAGGCATGTTCATCCTCAAGAATGATTTTGTGCATGCAAAATGAGGGGTTAATTCCCGTAATATCGTCAATGATGTATCCAATGACATTCTTATATTTCCTTAAAACAACAAGTAATTTTTCAATTTGAATGTCATCAAGTTCAGCATTGACAATAATAGGGTAAGTATCATTGGGACCCATGAAAATATATTTCAAATTAGAGGGGAGGGGTTTCAGTTCTACCTTAGGAGGCGTAGTACTCTCTTTAGATTCTCTCGAGCTCAACACCTCCTTGATAGGGTTTTCAGATTCCACTGCCCATATCTCCTCTAGAATTCTCTTATATTCCATGGTCTCCCAACCTTCTTCATCAGCACTACCCATCAAAACTGTTTGTAATGAATCATCAAAGTTGTACACTGAAGACCTTGGCTTCTACCACCTCATCGAGAGCATCTACTCTATAAACAGTTTCTCCCATTGAAGGAGAATTCATGGAGTTGGTGAGTTTGTACTCCATCTTCTCATCACCTACTTCAAAGGTGATCTTACCTTTCTTCATGTCAATTATGGCTCCAGCAGTGGCCAAAAAGGGTTTCCCAAGGATAATGGGAGCCTGTGCATCTTATTCCATCTCCATAACAACAAAATCACATGGAATGAAGAATTTTCCAACTTTTAAGGGGAACATCTTCAAGGATACTGAGTGGAAACTTGACAGTTCTATCTGCTAGTTGTAGGGAGATACGTGTGGGTTTCAGTTCACCCATATTGAGCTTGTTGCAGATTGATAAGGGCATAACACTGACACTTACCCCCAAGATCACATAGAGCATTCTTGATAGCAATGTCACCAAGCTTGATAAGAATAGAATAACTGTATGGATCTCCTAACTTCTTAGGAAGCTTATTCTGCAAAATAGCACTATACTCATCTATTAGTGAAACAGTGACATTCTCTTCAATTTTTCTCTTGTTTGAGAGCATGTCTTTCAAAAACTTAGCATAAGAAGGCATCTCCGAGATAGCATCCAAGAAAGGAATGTTGATGTGCAACTTTTTCAAAATGTCAAGGAACTTCCCATACTTCTTCTCTAGTTTTGCATGAGTTAATCTTTGAGGGAATGGAACAGGAGGTTTGTATTGTTCAATAGGTATGACAGGGTGGTCCTTTTTCTCAGGCTCCTTAGCTTCACCATCCAACACCTTCACTCCTTGATCTTCTTCACACAACTTTGTAGTCTCTTCTTCACTTTCCTTTTGGTCAATCACCATCTTCGGGGGCTCTTGTAATTCTTTACCACTCCTCAATGAGATATCATGGATATGTCCATTCGGATTTGGCTCAGTTTGCCCTGGAAGTTGGCCTGAAGGCTTTGAGAGATGACTAAGTTGTTAAGCAAGTTGAGTCATCTGATTCTCCATCAATTTATTATAAGCATTAATTTGTTGAATGGAATTGTTGAAGAATTCATTTTGCTTCGCTTGATATTCAAGTTGATTTACTTGTGAAGAAGCTAAATTCTCCATTATGGTCTCAAGGTTGGATCTAGAGGATGATGGCGAGGGGTTGAAAGGTGGTCTCGACTGAAATCCGGGTGGTTGGGAGTAATTTGTGATGGGTGGTTGAGGTTGTTTTTTTTGTAGGAGAAATTTGGGGGATTTTTCCAACCTGGGTTATACGTGTTTGAGTATCGGTTGTGTTTGTGGTCTTGTGTTTATTAGGGAATTGGCTTGCTCAGATGTCGCCGCCATGGTGTTGTATTGACACTCATTCAATGTGTGACCATGCACTTCACAAATCTCACAAGCAGGTGCTATTGGAGTTTTGGCCATGAAAGTATCGCCAGGTGCGGCATCGATATAACTTCTAACATCATGCTTCAGACCATTGTAAAATGTCTGAATTAATAGCCACTCAGGAATACCATGGTGTGGGCATTGTCTCTGCAAGGCTTTGTATCTCTGCCATGCCTCATTGAGAGACTCCAACTCATGTTGTTGAAAACCTGATATCTCATTTCTAAATTTGGAAGTTCTCATAGAAGGGAAGAATTTGTAGAGAAAGGCTTTTTTCAGTTCTGCCCATATGGAAATCTTTCTCACCTCTTCTTCTTTCAACCATTCCTTTGCTTCATCCCTAAGATAAAAAGGAAAAGCACAATATCGAATCAGGTCATCAGAAACATTTGTTAGTTTCAAAGTATTACACTTCTCTAAAAAACTAGCCAAATGATCAGTTGGACTCTCCTTTGGTGTTCCCGCATAAGATTCCTGTGAGTTGAACTAAATGAATTGTGGCTTGAGCTCGAAGTGTGTAGCAGTGGTGGTTGGCTAAATAAATCAAAGATAAACTAATATAATACCGTTAGTCCACGACAACGGCGCCAAAATTTGGTTAGGTGTGTCGCGTACCTAACAAAATTAAATAACCTAACAAACCTCCTAACTATGTAGTACGATAAGTCAGGGTCGATCCCACCTAGACAAAAAATAACAAACACTAGTTATCCTTGACTCAATTCAACTAAACAAGTGACAAACTACTGTGATCAATGAACTAATAAACTACTATGAATGTAATGCAACTAATAATATGAGAATAAATTCAAGGGCTAAAACACCTAAAATTAAGCATCACCACTAGCATAATTAACGTAAAGATAAATTCCTACCCCAAACTATTCATTTAAATGTTCACAAGGAAAAATGCTCCCTAAATAATACCGTAAAACTCTCCCGAGTATCTATGGCTTCCCTAATATGCAATCAAGCCTACTTTCGTGGAATCATGCAAATTAAAGACATTAAAAACAGCATTCTAACTTCCTAACAATCCATTCTACCTACTCCCGTGGAGAATTTCATGTGCTTAATTAAAATACTCAAATCCGTCAAAACACAACTCCGTTGTGATCAAGACAATGGAACGATACCAATACTAATTATTCCTAATCTAGTATTGGAAATTGCACAATCAATTAAGCAACTAAATTGGGGATTTGAAGGAATAAATCAAACATCAATCATGGCTAGGGTTACTTAACCCTAAATTGGAAAAATACTCACACATATTAATTGAAGTAATCAAACAAAATATAAGGAGAAACATAACTAATAATCAAGATTATAAAATAAAAGAAAATACTTGAATTGATGATGAAAAGATGAAGTCTTGAATAATTCTTCAAAGCTAAGAGCAAAACCAACGCTTCCCTTGTTTACGTCGCTAGAGAGAAATAAAAGAAGTCCTACTTGAATAATGAATCCTTGAATAATGAGTAATGAATAATCAATAATCCTCATCTAATTAGAAAAACCCTAACATAAAATTATATCTCCTAATACTAGTAGGATTCTAAGTTACAAGATAAGGAAGGTCCACTAAATCATTAAAGAGGCGGAATTAAGCAATCCGCGCGCGCATGGAAGCCTCAGGCAAACTGGGCCAACTTGTGAACCCCATATCTCCTGGCATATAACTCACCTTGGGCCGTGAAACCTATCGTTGGAAAGCTCTTCAAGCCTACTTTCGAATGATCTTGAATCAACCTATTATCGTAAACAAGTCAAAAGGTATGGATACAAGAGTGAACATGACTCAATTTCCACAATTCTTTCAATAAATTCCAACTCCAACTTAGCTCCAAATTGCATTCAAATATATGTGCAACGATCCTTATCAACGTAGCTAGCTTCCTGTTCTCAATACCTGAAATTGATCAAAGAATACGAAAAATACACAAAAGGAGTAATATTTCGCAAATTAAGTAATAGTATGCAATTATGAACTACAATGCACCTAAATGCTCCTAAAATGCAACCTAAATGCTCCTAAAATGCAACCTAAATGCACCTAAAAACTACATAAAAATACGATACATCAAACTCTCTCAAGCTAAACCATTGCTTGTCCTCAAGCAGTTGGACATAGACATTGGAAAAGAAAGACGACCTACAATATGGGACTATGATAGGGCCAAGCACACAAGTGAGCACACGAGAGATACAATCACTACGTGAAGCATGCATCGCACAATCTCGAACAAAGCCGCATAGCACGTCATGTAACGCAATCAACTCTCCTAGCATACCACAAACCATCTCCCCCAAGCTATATTTAACCAAACCTGAGAGACCTCACTATAGTCATGTGCACTCATACTCTTATGTGTTTATGGCAAAACAAGGACACTCAACCTAATCCAAGTCGACTCAATTGAAACACATACTCTTTAACTTTGACTATCGACTCACTTTCCAATCAAAATAGATAGCAAGGTGATGGTGAATGCTAAATGGAAGGAAAGTTATGCTAATGCAAGGGCTGCTTTCTTGAATGAAGGTGAATTTGATTACACCCCATGTCTTATTTCCTTTCATGAGGGTAGTGATCATTGTAAAAAAAAAACCCTTCAAGTATTACACTATGTGGAAGAGTTCTACCAAGTTTGAAAATCTGATTCAAACTTGTTGTAATGAAGATATTGAGGGTAACATGATGTTTAAAGTGCTTTAGAAGTTAAAGAAGGTGAAGAAAGAGCTGAAAGAATTAAACAAGGCTGGCTTTATGCAGATTGAAGTAGAGGTGATTTGTGCTGCTACAGCTATGGAAGACATTAACCTGGTAATGTTGCCTTAGCAGATGAAGTGGTGAAGGTTGTGAATGAGTATAAAATCAAGCATAGGGCCTATATATGTCTTTCCTTAAGCAAAAAGCTAAAGTTGCATGGTTGAAGGATGGTGATGATAACTCTACCATTTTTCACCAAAGCATTAGACAGAGGAGAGTTAAGAACTCTATTTATGGAATATATAATATGGCAGGGATTTGGCAGGATACAAGTGAGAAGGTGAAGGATGCATTCCTAGTTTATTATAAAGGCCTTCTTGGTGAAACTAAGGCCAACATAACTCCTGTCAATTGGGAGGTGGTAAGGGCTGGTACTACCGTTACTCATATGCGAAAAGAAGAATTAATGAAACCTTATTCCCCAAATGAGGTTAAGCAAGCAATATTTTCCATTGATGGTAATAGAGCTCCTGGGCCAGATGGCTTTGGCAGCTTCTATTTCAAGGACATATGGAGGATTGTTGGTGATGAAGTGACTGCAGCAGTCCTTGACTTCTTTGAGCATGGTAAGAAGTTGAAAGCTCTAAACACAACACTTTTTACTCTCATTCCTAAAAATGCTTGCCCTAAGAATGTTAGTGAGTTTAGGCCTATTTCCTGTTGCAATACCTTATACAAATGCATCACTAAGATGATTTATAATAGGTTAAGGCTTGTGCTTCCTTGTTTGATTGAAGAGAACCAAAGGGCCTTTGTCCATAGTAGGAAGATAGTGCATAATATAATGATTGTCCAAGACTTGGTATGCAAAAGGCTTATGATACATTATAATCGAAAAGTTGCTAGTCCTAGCTGTATCATTAAGCTTGATATGCAAAAGGCTTATGATACATTTGATTGGACTTTTTGAGAGATATGTTAATGGCTCTTGACTTTCCTGTTAGATTTGTGGATCTTGTTATGGAGTGTGTTTGTTATGTTCTCTTTGATGATTAATGGGGAGCTACATGGTTTTTTTGCTTCTAAGACAGGGGTTAGTCAGGGTGACCCCTTATCCCCCCTCCTATTTGTGATTTGTATGGAATATTTGGCTAGAATATTGGCCAAAATGAGTGAATTAGACCAATTTCATTTTCATCCTAGATGTAATTCCATTAAGCTAACTCACCTGAGTTTTGCTGATGATTTGATATTGTGCTCAAAGGGTGATTATGCTTCTGTATATTTAATGTTGAGAGCTTTCAGATTATTTTCAGAGTCTTCAGGCTTGAAAACTAATGTTCAGAAGTCTGCTTTGTATTGTTGTGGAATGAATGAGGATGATATTGTGAGAATTCAGAATGTTTCAGATATTATGAGGAAGTCTATGCTATTAAGATACTTAGGGGTTCCAATTCATGCAAAGAGAATCTCTGCTTCTCAATGTGATTGTCTGGTTGATAAAATGACAGCTAAGATTAGAGTTTGGAGTACCAAGAATATCTCTTATTTTGGTAGAGTCCAGCTAGTTAATGCTGTCTTAATGAGTATTCATGGGTATTGAGCCCAAATTTTTGTTTTGCCTGCTAAAGTCATTAAAGATATTGCAAGTATTTGTAGAGCTTACTTGTGGTCTGGGAATCAATTATGCTCTAAGGGTGGTTATGTGGCTTGACAGGAGCTATATAATAGTAAAACCTCAGGTGGTTTAGGGTTCAGGAATAGCAACTTAATCAATTCGATGGGTTCACTCTGTCAATATTACATACCTTTTACCCTCTTTTACTACTTGTTTTGGGTTCAAATTATACTAATTTTATGAGTTTTCATTGTTTATTAGTAGAAAGTATAATTTGCCAGAGAGTGGGTATTTATTATAAAATTGGGACATTGCATATTATTTTCTATTTTTATTTATCTAATTAAATTGTTAAAACACTTTAATTCTTATTGCTTATATAGGTACAATTACAAAGAACAAGGTGGGAGTAATCCAAAGTTTACAAGGAAAAACAAAAAGAAAGAAAGGAGTGCAGCCACATAAAAATTGAAGGAGAAAAAGAACTTTGGTTGGGCCTAAAATAGCCACGTAAGACATCAAAAAGGACACAGAAGAAAAGGAACCTCATCCATCAAAGAATAAGAGGAAAAACCTTTGCTGGGCCAGGAGGACAATATCTGACAGCTAGCCACGGAAGAAAAGAAAAAGGAAAACCTAAGACTAAGGTTTTTGGAGGGGATAAGAAGGGGTTTAAAGAAACCTGAGAAGGGGGCACGAGATATAGAGGCCCAAAAAGGAATATAAAAGAGGGAAGGCAACAGTGAGACGAGGGAGAAGGAGCGACGCACAACACAACCGAAGGAAATACAGAGGAGATTGACGCATCAGCGAGCAAGCCGCTAAATTCATCCATTGTGTTGGGAGTTTCTTCTGTTTCTCTACTCACTATTTTTATTCAATTGTTAAACTTGTAAAATTACTATGTCAAGTATTAATTTAGCATTGTTATTCAATTGGATTGATTTAGTTGTTATGTCTTGCTAAAATTCTTTGTTTTAGGTTAGGGATGTAGTCTTTTATATTTCTATCAATGAATTGAATTTGCTGTTTGGGTTTGATTTATTATAATTGCAATTTGATAATCTTGATTTGTTTCATACTATTAATCTGGCCAATTGATTGTATGTTTAAGATATTGGATTATTAGCGGAAGTGAAAGTTCTATATTAGTTCGTGGGATTATTAAACGTCAAGTAGTATAATTTTAGGAATAGTTATGCACTTGGGGTGGTCTTTTATATGAATTCCTGTTCTTAATGAGTTTATATCAATTGTTATGATCACAGAAGTAGACATAAGGTTGGTATAGATATACGTTTTCTACATTGGAAGAGGAGATAACATGTTATTGGTAAATTCGATCATTGTGATATACTATTTCAACCCTACAACTAGTTTAATTTCATTATAGGAAGTAAAAGATGAAACCCGAAACCTAGAACTATCTTTTAATACTTGATTCTTGCCTATTGTCCGACGATTTTAGTTGTTAGTATTAGTATAATTTCTATTTTAGTAGTTTAGTTATCACCACCAATCACTATTTCCAGATCGTCTAAATAATATTAGTGTCTCTTAATTTAGTAGTTGATTATACCTCCTTGTGGGAAACGATACCTTGCTCACCCTATATCTACACTAATTGACCCGTATACTTGCGGTATTTTAAGGTACATTTAGGACCGACCAAGTTTTTGACGTTGTTGCCGGGGAAGAAATAATTCAATATCATACTAGAGGGAATTTAATATTAGTCTAGACTTTATTTTTTTTGTTAGCACTTCTTTTATTTTTTAATATAATTTTCTTTTTCCCCTTCATAAGCGTTTTGTTAGTGATATCTTTGTGTTCTTGAATTATTAGTATTAAAAATTTTAATAATTAGTTTCTTCCCCTAATCACTAGTAGTTGTGTTCTTAACTATTTAGTGTAGAAGTTGCTGCACTTTTAGTGATTATCTTTTTGCTCCACAGAATTATTAAGTTAAGTTCAAAATTTCTGATATTTATTAGTGTATGCCACGTACTAACCGTTCTTTGGTTTCTTTTGATCCTGAGATTGAAAGAATAACTCGTGCACTAAGGAAACATAAGAGGTTGGAGCAAATACAAAAGCTGCCAGATTTTGATTTGGAGTACATCTTCTCTGAAGAATCTGACAATAAACCAGTAGAGATGGGGGATGACAACAGTGAAAAGCCCTAACGTGATTTTGCTATGCCGAATGCTAGTGGTGCACCTTCAAGTATTGTAAGGCCTACTATTTCTGCTAATAATTTTGAGCTTCGCCCTGCCTTAATTCAAATAATTCAACAAGACCAATTAAGTGGCCTAGATAATGAAGACCCTAATGAACATATAATCACTTTTCTTGACAAATGCGACACTGTTAAGTTAAATGGAGTGACTGACGATGTTATTCGACTTGGTTTGTTTCCGTTTTCACTTAAAGATAAAGCTAAAATGTGGTTAAAATCTAATCCACCTAATTCATTTACAACATGGGCTACATTATCTCAAGCTTTTCTTAGTAAATATTTTCCTCCTGGAAAGACTGCTAAGTTTAGAAACGATATAACTAGTTTTGCTCAATATGATGGGGAGTCTTTATATGAAGCATGGGAAAGGTTTAAAGATTTACAACGTAAATGTCCTCATCATGGTGTTCCTGATTGGTTGCTAGTGCAAACTTTTTATAACGGTCTTAATGAATCTGTTAGAATAACTATAGATGCAGCCGCCGGAGGTGCAATAATGGGTAAAACCACTGATGTAGCTAATAGATTACTTGAAGAAATGGCTTCTAATAATTATCATTGGTCTAATAATAGGGGTAAACCAAAAAATATTGCTGGTATGTATGAAGTAGAAGGAATTAACATGTTAAATGTAAAAGTTGACAACTTAGTCAATTTGTTTACTAAAATGAGTAATGTCAATTCTGTGTCTACTACTATGCCATGTAATATGTGTGGAGGTGCTCATTTAACTACTCAATGTGCTAATGTTGAGCAAGCTCAATATGTTTCTAATTTTAATAAGCACTCACAAAATGATCCCTATTCTAATACTTATAATCCAGGCTGGAGAAACCATCCTAATTTCTCTTGGAGGAATCCAGGACAACAAAATATTAATGTTAATTCACAACATCCACCTACATTCCACCAAAAACAAAATCAACAAGAAATTAGACCAGCATGGGAATTGGCCATTGAAAAATTAGCTAATGCTACTTCTAAAAGAATTGAAAAGTTAGAAAGTAAAGTAGATCAGATTGCTATTTCTAATAGAAATGTAGAACTTCAACTTGGACAGTTAGCTAATGCCATCAATTCTAGAAGTCAAGGAGCTTTGCCTAGTAAAACTAATGTTAATCCTAAAGAGCATTGCAACGCTGTCACTCTTAGAAATGGTGAGTTAAGTAACATAAAAAGTACGATTAAAGAAAATGAGGTCGCCAATGAGAGTGAAAAAGAGAAGGAGAATTATGAAGCTGAAAAAGAACTTGAATCACCACCTTCTTCCCCAGTGACACCTTATGTTCCCCCTATTCCTTTTCCACAAAGACTTAAACAAACTAAATTAGATAGTGAATTTGAGAAATTCTTGAAAATGTTTAAGCAATTACGTATTAACGTTCCTCTTATTGATGCTTTAATGCAAATTCCTTCTTATTCTAAGTTTCTTATGGAAATTATGTCTAAAAAGAAGAAGTTGGAAAAATATGAAACCATTGCTTTGAGTGAGGAATGTAGTGCTGTGATTCAGAAAAAGCTTCCCCCTAAACTGAAAGACCCAGGAAGTTTTTCCATTCCTTGCACTATAGGTGATATTAAATTTTCTAAAGCCTTGTGTGATTTAGGTGCAAGTGTCTCTCTTATGCCTTTATCTATTTGCAAGAAGTTAGGATTGCGTAATATAAAATCTACTACTGTATCTTTGCAACTTGCCGATATATCTATCAAATATCCAATAGGAATACTAGAAAATGTGCTAATTAAAGTCGATAAATTTATTATTCCTGTTGATTTCATTATTCTTGATATGGATGAGGATACAGAGGTACCTATTATTTTAGGTAGACCCCTCTTGGCTACCGCTGGAGCTATTATAGATGTTAAGAATGGTATTTTAACGTTTGAAATCGGCGAGGATAAAGTTCACTTTAATATATTCAATTCTTCTAAAAATAATTCACAACGTGATCTTGTTTGTAAAGTTGATATAATTGAAGACATTCCTAAGAAGAAACCTATAACTGATGCTACTAATGTTCCAAGTGAAGTGTGTTTGAGTAAAACAGGTACTCCTCCTAAGCTTAAGAAAGCAAAGGTAAGAAAAGTTTTACCTACAATCAAGGAATGTTTTTCATGGAGGAAAAAGGGTGATTTTAAAACTAAAGGTAAGTCTCACTTGATTACTAAGACGACCACTAAAGGAGTGACTAACCCCCCGATTGATCCTGGTTAAATGAATGAGACTTGCTGGAAGTCAAGCTATTGACTTTAAAAGAGCGCTACTTGGGAGGCAACCCAAGCACTTTATTTTTTTTTCCCGCTTGATTTTACGCTTGTTTCCCTGTTTTTTTTTTATTTTGTAGTAGATTTATTAATAAGACGTGTCAGACGTCAAGAGTAATCACGCATGTTGATTTTGCATTTATCTTATCTAAGAAGCTCTAGCTGATCCTCTGCGAGCTGTACTGAAGTGCTGCCATTCTATGTCGTGTTGCTGCTGGTTCTATGTATTATGCTACTGCTGACTGTGTTGCATGCGAGACGTCGTCTTACACCCCAGGTTGTTTCTTTCTAAGTTTCTTATATTGCCACATTTCTTGCTAAATTATCCTCCTTCCCCATATAGTCTAAGTATATTCAAACATTAAGGACAATGTTTATAATAAGTGTGGGGGAGAGGCTTAAGCCTTGGATTGCTGGATTTGGTGTATTGCTTTGATGCTGGAATCAATTTTGTATGAAGGAACAGGTCTAGAAAATGAGGAAATCTAATTGGATATGTCATATTTTAGGGGAAGTGCTGCCAAAATTTGTGCAGAAATTTATAATTTTCATGTCTGATATTGATTTGAAGGCAAATTCCGTTAGCTTAATTTGACTGAAAAGAAAAAAAAATCAGTTTTTAAAATTGAATTTTAAAAAAAAAAATTCTAGTTTTGTTGCAAGTTAATGGGTTTTTATGTTGACTGATTCGGAGAATAGCATAGTATCATTGTGTAAGTGTTTGGCAAGTGGTAAGAATGATTATTTATGATTTGATTACGATTGACTTGGTGAACATCTATAGCCATTGTGAGACTTTTGAGCCTTTTAATAGACTAAGACATCTATATTAGTCTCTATTTTTCTCATGAGTGTGTGTATTAGTTCCTGGTGAAATATTGACTCTTGAATTTGCGTTGGTTTCTTCGAGACCATATTGAAGCATGAGCATACATATAAATGATTAAGGCATTCGTTTTTGTTGAACCACATTTAGCCTAAGCCACCTACATTATCATATCTCTTTCTAAAGCCCCTCTGAGCCTTAAGCCTATTTCTTTTGTTTAAACCACATTACAAGCTTATTTCCTAAACACATGACTTTTACCAAACCTTTGAGCTAGTGGAATATAATTTGGTGTTTGGAGTATTGTTTGTGAAGGGTATAAAAAAAAATTTATTATGGAGGTGGTGTTTTATATTTTATATCAATGATTATTATGAGATTGTGAAAAATACAATAAAGCAGACTGTTGAAAAAAGAAAAAACAAAAAATAAGAACATAGAAGAATTTATTGCAGTGAAAAAAAAAGAAAAGACGAAAGTGCATATTTTTATTGGTGTTTGCTATCCAATGATATTATTATGGTGAAGAAGTTAGCTTATATTTGAGTAGTTGGAGTTTTGACTATGGCCATTACTTTTGTCCCTGTTATAATTTTTTTTTTCACTCCACTAGCTCTTAAAGCTTTTGAGCACCAAATCCCAAATACTTCCTACCCTCTCACCTTAACCTTACATTACAACCTTACTAAGTCCTTTTGATTTTTGTTTGCTCTATGTCTTACTGAGTAGTGGAGGATTGAACGATATGCAAATTTAAAGATGATATATTTCATTTCGAGTCGACTTCTTAGGTTTTGTGTGATAATTGTTACACCCTAAACACATGAGTGATTATATTTTTTTATTTTTATTTGCACAACTAAAGTGAGGGTTCACCAAGTTAATTACTCAATTACTCAATTCTTGAATAGCGTTGTAGTAAGACTAAATGGAAACACTAATACATGAAGTAATATGCTTTTTGAAGAATTAGTTGGTCTTTGGCTCATTGCTTGTGATGTCTAAACAATGTTTTTGAACTAAAATTATTTCTATAAAAGTTATTTTTGGTCTCTGTGAAAACTTTCAGTTGAGTTATGGCTGCTTATACTAGAATTTGCCTAAAAAGTCAGTCAGTTGGGAAGTTAAAGTTTATATTAACAGATGCTACTATTATATAGTCCTAGTTTGCTCGAGGAATAGCAAACTTAAGTGGGGGGAGTTGATAAGTGTCTATATTACATACCTTTTACCCTCTTTTACTACTTGTTTTGGGTTCAAATTATACTAATTTTATGAGTTTTCATTGTTTATTAGTAGAAAGTATAATTTTCCAGAGAGTGGGGTATTTATTATAAAATTGGGATATTGCATATTATTTTCTATTTTTATTTATCTAATTAAATTATTAAAACACTTTAATTCTTATTGCTTATATAGGTACAATTACAAAGAACAAGGTGGGAGTAATCCAAAGTTTACAAGGAAAAACAAAAAGAAAGAAAGGAGTGCAGCCACATAAAAATTGAAGGAGAAAAAGAACTTTGGTTGGGCCTAAAATAGCCACGTAAGACATCAAAAAGGACACAAAAGAAAAGGAACCTCACCCATCAAAGAATAAGAGGAAAAACCTTTCTTTGGGCCATGAGGACAATATCTCGACAGACTAGCCACGGAAGAAAATATAAAGGAAAACCTAAGACAAAGGTTTTTGAAGGGGATAAGAAGGGGTTTAAAGAAACTCGAGAAGGGGGGCACGAGATACGAGAGGCCCAAAAAGGAATATAAAAGAGGGAAGGCATCGGTGAGACGAGGGAGAAGGAGCGACGCACAACACAACCGAAGGAAATACAAAGGAGATTGACGCATCAGCGAGCAAGCCGTGATTCATCCATTGTGTTGGGAGTTTCTTCTATTTCTCTACTCACTATTTTTATTCAATTGTTAAACTTGTTAAATTACTATGTCTAGTATTGATTTTGCATTGTTATTCAATTGGATTGATTTAGTTGTTATGTCTTGCTAAATTTCTTTGTTCTAGGTTAGGGATGTAGTCTTTTATATTTCTATCAATGAATTGAATTTGTTGTTTGGGTTTGATTTATTATAATTTTTTTTTTGGTAAGCAAGTGAAATGTAATATTAAACCAAAACACCAATACAACTAAAAAGAGCCAAATTAAGCTCCACAAACTAGCTGGACATGCCCAGCACCCAAGCACCAGGCTACAAACCTTCAAGCCATTCTATATCTCTATCTCTAATCTTTACACCCCAGCTTTAGCATCATTATATCTACCAAACCAAAGAAAACTTCTACATATGCTATTTATCTCCTTCAAGACACCTTTAGGGAATAAAAATAATTGCCCCCAGTAGACATGAATACTCATCAAAACAGTATTAATAAGTTAACATCTAGCTGCAAATGAGAGGTTTTTAGTACCCCAAACTCTAATTTTATTCACCATCTTGTCAATTAACCCTTGACAATCACGAGCCTTCAACTTACCAGTGGTAATGGGAACCCCTAGGTAGTTAAAAGGCAGTCTGCCAATTTTAAAACCACTCACATTAGTCACCCTCTGCACCACCTCTTCTGTCAACCCAGTAAAAAATACCTCTGACTTTTGAGTATTGACTTCTAAGCCTGAAGCATTTGAGAACATCTGAAAACCTTGCAAATCAGTGTAAATAGACCTAAAATCACCATTACAAAAGAGTAACAGATCATCTGCAAAACACAGATGGGTGAGCTTTAGACTTTTACATTTAACATGGTATTTAAACCCCTCCAACTCACCAATATACCTCATGATCCTATCCAGATAATCCATGCAGAGAGCAAACAGCAACGGGCACATTGGGTTCCCCTGTCTCAAACCTCTCTGAGCCCCGAAAAATCCAGTAGGAGTCCCATTTCACATGATTGAAAACATTGAAGTCTGCACACATGTCATGATTAAATCAGTAAAAGGTTCAGGGAAACCCACCCCAACAAGCAGCTGCCTTAGGAAACTCCAATTAACCGTGTCATAAGTTTTTTTTAAATCAAGCTTCATCATACAACAGGCCCGAGTTGTCTTCAGCTTATAACACTTGACAAGATCTTGACAGATCATTACGTTGTGCAGAATGCTTCTCCCTGCCACGAAGGCCCCCTGACTTGGAGAAATGATGTCAGGCAGCACTAAATTCAATTTCTCACTGATAAATTTGGTTATACATTTGTATAACACTGAGCAACAAGCTATAGGGCGAAATTCTGTAACATTTGCAGGGCACTTAACCTTAGGGATTAAGGTTAGAGTGGTTACATTGATTGCTTTCAAAAGTTTTCCAGTTTTGAACACATCTAGAATAGCATCACTCACTTCATCTCCTATGATGTCCCAACAATGTTTGTAAAAACAACTATTGAGCCCATTAATACCAGGAGCTTTATCATCTGGAATACTAAACATAACCCTTCTGACATCATCTTTAGTAAACTCTCTCTGTAAAATATTCAAATGAATCTCATTGAGATTCTTCCCATTGCAGACCAAGGCCTCCAAAACAGGTTGTTTCTGAGCTCTACAAGTGAACAAATCTTTATAGAACTCTGTGAAAGCAGCATCAACTTGTTCCCTGGTATTAACCCATGTACCATTTCTGTCATTAATGGCATGCACTTTATTCTGCCTCCTCCTACTTTTCAAGGCTTGGTAAAACACTTTTGAATTTTCATCCCCACATTTAAGCCAATTCAACTTTGACTTCTACTGCAGCATCATATACAAATTCTTTTTTGCATCTTTAACAACACTCAAAGCCAACTTTTCTTATTCTATGAGAGCATGATCAGTAGGCTTCAGCACTAACTCATTTTGAAGCAAACCCAATTCATACTTGGCTTTCACCACTCTAGCTTCAACATTACCAAAACCAGTCTTATTTAGCTCCTTCAGATCATTCTTCACTAACTTCAACTTCTGAAACACCTTAAACATTTTACACCCAGGGATCGGAGCACTCCAATTTCTTCTCACTATCTCAATTAATTCAGGATGCTGACACCACATGTTATGGAATCTGAAAGGCTTCTTTTGGTTGCTATCAGGATACACACATAAGAGCATAGGAGTATGGTCAAATTCCCCCTCTGACAAAAATGCAACTTCAGCCTGTTCATAACTATCTATCCATCTAGAATTAGCTAGAACCCTATCAATTCTAGACATAACTCTTTGATCCCCTTCCTGCTTATTACACCAAGTATAATGTCTCCCTGTAGCCCTCACATCATCAAGTTGACACACATTCAAACAATCCCTCATTTGACTAATCTCATGAACTCTCACAAGAGCCCCAATTCTGTCTTCCATACAACTCAAAGCATTAAAGTCCCCTAGCAAGAGCCAGGGGCTTTGACAAGTGTTAGCAATACATTTCAAACCATGCCATAATTCCATTCTACTATGACCATCATTAAATCCGTACACAAAAGTGCAGTAAAACATAACACCATGTTTAGGAGTTACATGACAGTGGATAAACTGACTTGTAACTTGGACAATTGACACATCAAAAGCATCCGGGCACCAACCAATTATTATTCTACCATTTTCATGACGACTAAGATTGTGAGTGAAACACCAACCTTGACAGAGATTTTGATAAACTCTCCCAAGATTATGTGCCTTCACCCTAGTCTCCAAGAGGCTAAACAATTTTATGCTGTGAGAAGAGATAGAGTTCCTCACCTCAATCTGCTTCAATTTATTGTTTAAACCTCTTATTAATTGGTAGTTGATTTATTATAATTGCAATTTGATAATCTTGATTTGTTTCATACTATTAATTTGGCCAATTGATTGTATGTTTAAGATATTGGATTATTAGCGGAAGTGAAAGTTCAATATTAGTTCGTGGGATTATTAAACGTCAAGTAGTATAATTTTAGGAATAGTTATACACTTGGGGTGGTCTTTTATATGAATTCCTGTTCTTAATGAGTTTATATCAATTGTTATGATCACGTAAGTAGACATAAGGTTGGTATAGATATACGTTTTCTACCTTGGAAGAGGAGATAACATGTTATTGGTAAATTCGATCATTGTGATATACTATTTCAACCCTACAACTAGTTTAATTTCAATATAGGAAGTAAAAGATGAAACCCGAAACCTAGAACTATCTTTTAATACTTGATTCTTGCCTATTGTCCGACGATTTTAGTTGTTAGTATTAGTATAATTTCTATTTTAGTAGTTTAGTTATCACCACCAATCACTATTTCCAGATCGTCTAAATAATATTAGTGTCTCTTAATTTAGTAGTTGATTATACCTCCTTGTGGGAAACGATACCTTGCTCACCCTATATCTACACTAATTGACCCGTATACTTGCGGTATTTTAAGGTACATTTAGGACCGACCAAGTTTTTGGCGTTGTTGCCGGGGAAGCAATAATTCAATATCATACTAGAGGGAATTTAATATTAGTCTAGACTTTATTTTTTTTGTTAGCACTTCTTTTATTTTTTAATATAATTTTCTTTTTCCCCTTCATAAGCGTTTTGTTAGTGATATCTTTGTGTTCTTGAATTATTAGTATTAAAAATTTTAATAATTAGTTTCTTCCCCTAATCACTAGTAGTTGTGTTCTTAACTATTTAGTGTAGAAGTTGCTGCACTTTTAGTGATTATCTTTTTGCTCCACAGAATTATTAAGTTAAGTTCAAAATTTCTGATATTTATTAGTGTATGCCACGTACTAACCGTTCTTTGGTTTCTTTTGATCCTGAGATTGAAAGAATAACTCGTGCACTAAGGAAACATAAGAGGTTGGAGCAAATACAAAAGCTGCCAGATTTTGATTTGGAGTACATCTTCTCTGAAGAATCTGACAATAAACCAGTAGAGATGGGGGATGACAACAGTGAAAAGCCCTAACGTGATTTTGCTATGCCGAATGCTAGTGGTGCACCTTCAAGTATTGTAAGGCCTACTATTTCTGCTAATAATTTTGAGCTTCGCCCTGCCTTAATTCAAATAATTCAACAAGACCAATTAAGTGGCCTAGATAATGAAGACCCTAATGAACATATAATCACTTTTCTTGACAAATGCGACACTGTTAAGTTAAATGGAGTGACTGACGATGTTATTCGACTTGGTTTGTTTCCGTTTTCACTTAAAGATAAAGCTAAAATGTGGTTAAAATCTAATCCACCTAATTCATTTACAACATGGGCTACATTATCTCAAGCTTTTCTTAGTAAATATTTTCCTCCTGGAAAGACTGCTAAGTTTAGAAACGATATAACTAGTTTTGCTCAATATGATGGGGAGTCTTTATATGAAGCATGGGAAAGGTTTAAAGATTTACAACGTAAATGTCCTCATCATGGTGTTCCTGATTGGTTGCTAGTGCAAACTTTTTATAACGGTCTTAATGAATCATTTAGAATAACTATAGATGCGGCCACGGAGGAGGGCAATAATGGGTAAAACCACCGATGTAGCTAATAGATTACTTGAAGAAATGGCTTCTAATAATTATCATTGGTCTAATAATAGGGGTAAACCAAAAAATATTGCTGGTATGTATGAAGTAGAAGGAATTAACATGTTAAATGTAAAAGTTGACAACTTAGTCAATTTGTTTACTAAAATGAGTAATGTCAATTCTGTGTCTACTACTATGCCATGTAATATGTGTGGAGGTGCTCATTTAACTACTCAATGTGCTAATGTTGAGCAAGCTCAATATGTTTCTAATTTTAATAAGCACTCACAAAATGATCCCTATTCTAATACTTATAATCCAGGCTGGAGAAACCATCCTAATTTCTCTTGGAGGAATCCAGGACAACAAAATATTAATGTTAATTCACAACATCCACCTACATTCCACCAAAAACAAAATCAACAAGAAATTAGACCAAAGCATGGGAATTGGCCATTGAAAAATTAGCTAATGCTACTTCAGAAAGAATTGAAAAGTTAGAAAGTAAAGTAGATCGATTGCTATTTCTAATAGAAATGTAGAACTTCAACTTGGACAGTTAGCTAATGCCATCAATTCTAGAAGTCAAGGAGCTTTGCCTAGTAAACCGATGTTAATCCTAAAGAGCATTGCAACGCTGTCACTCTTAGAAATGGTGAGTTAAGTAACATAAAAAGTACGATTAAAGAAAATGAGGTCGCCAATGAGAGTGAAAAGAGAAGGAGAATTATGAAGGTGAAAAAGAACTTGAATCACCACCTTCTTCCCCGGTGACACCTTATGTTCCCCCTATTCCTTTTCCACAAAGACTTAAACAAACTAAATTAGATAGTGAATTTGAGAAATTCTTGAAAATGTTTAAGCAATTACGTATTAACGTTCCTCTTATTGATGCTTTAATGCAAATTCCTTCTTATTCTAAGTTTCTTATGGAAATTATGTCTAAAAAGAAGAAGTTGGAAAAATATGAAACCATTGCTTTGAGTGAGGAATGTAGTGCTGTGATTCAGAAAAAGCTTCCCCCTAAACTGAAAGACCCAGGAAGTTTTTCCATTCCTTGCACTATAGGTGATATTAAATTTTCTAAAGCCTTGTGTGATTTAGGTGCAAGTGTCTCTCTTATGCCTTTATCTATTTGCAAGAAGTTAGGATTGCGTAATATAAAATCTACTACTGTATCTTTGCAACTTGCCGATAGATCTATCAAATATCCAATAGGAATACTAGAAAATGTGCTAATTAAAGTCGATAAATTTATTATTCCTGTTGATTTCATTATTCTTGATATGGATGAGGATACAGAGGTACCTATTATTTTAGGTAGACCCCTCTTGGCTACCGCTGGAGCTATTATAGATGTTAAGAATGGTATTTTAACGTTTGAAATCGGCGAGGATAAAGTTCACTTTAATATATTCAATTCTTCTAAAAATAATTCACAACGTGATCTTGTTTGTAAAGTTGATATAATTGAAGACATTCCTAAGAAGAAACCTATAACTGATGCTACTAATGTTCCAAGTGAAGTGTGTTTGAGTAAAACAGGTACTCCTCCTAAGCTTAAGAAAGCAAAGGTAAGAAAAGTTTTACCTACAATCAAGGAATGTTTTTCATGGAGGAAAAAGGGTGATTTTAAAACTAAAGGTAAGTCTCACTTGATTACTAAGACGACCACTAAAGGAGTGACTAACCCCCGATTGATCCTGGTTAAATGAATGAGACTTGCTGGAAGTCAAGCTATTGACTTTAAAAGAGCGCTACTTGGGAGGCAACCCAAGCACTTTATTTTTTTTTCCCGCTTGATTTTACGCTTGTTTCCCTGTTTTTTTTTTATTTTGTAGTAGATTTATTAATAAGACGTGTCAGACATCAAGAGTAATCACGCATGTTGATTTTGCATTTATCTTATCTAAGAAGCTCTAGGCGATCCTCTCGCGAGCCGTCTTGAAGTCTTTGCCATTCTATGTCGTGTTGCTGCTGGTTCTATGTATTATGCTACTGCTGACTGTGTTGCATGCGAGACGTCGTCTTACACCCCAGGTTGTTTCTTTCTAAGTTTCTTATATTGCCACATTTCTTGCTAAATTATCCTCCTTCCCCATATAGTCTAAGTATATTCAAACATTAAGGACAATGTTTATAATAAGTGTGGGGGAGAGGCTTAAGCCTTGGATTGCTGGATTTGGTGTATTGCTTTGATGCTGGAATCAATTTCGTATGAAGGAACAGGTCTAGAAAATGAGGAAATCTAATTGGATATGTCATATTTTAGGGGAAGTGCTGCCAAAATTTGTGCAGAAATTTATAATTTTCATGTCTGATATTGATTTGAAGGCAAATTCCGTTAGCTTAATTTGACTGAAAAGAAAAAAAAAATCAGTTTTTAAAATTGAATTTTAAAAAAAAAAATTCTAGTTTTGTTGCAAGTTAATGGGTTTTTATGTTGACTGATTCGGAGAATAGCATAGTATCATTGTGTAAGTGTTTGGCAAGTGGTAAGAATGATTATTTATGATTTGATTACGATTGACTTGGTGAACATCTATAGCCATTGTGAGACTTTTGAGCCTTTTAATAGACTAAGACATCTATATTAGTCTCTATTTTTCTCATGAGTGTGTGTATTAGTTCCTGGTGAAATATTGACTCTTGAATTTGCGTTGGTTTCTTCGAGACCATATTGAAGCATGAGCATACATATAAATGATTAAGGCATTCGTTTTTGTTGAACCACATTTAGCCTAAGCCACCTACATTATCATATCTCTTTCTAAAGCCCCTCTGAGCCTTAAGCCTATTTCTTTTGTTTAAACCACATTACAAGCTTATTTCCTAAACACATGACTTTTACCAAACCTTTGAGCTAGTGGAATATAATTTGGTGTTTGGAGTATTGTTTGTGAAGGGTATAAAAAAAAATTTATTATGGAGGTGGTGTTTTATATTTTATATCAATGATTATTATGAGATTGTGAAAAATACAATAAAGCAGACTGTTGAAAAAAGAAAAAACAAAAAATAAGAACATAGAAGAATTTATTGCAGTGAAAAAAAAAAAAAAAAGACGAAAGTGCATATTTTTATTGGTGTTTGCTATCCAATGATATTATTATGGTGAATAAGTTAGCTTATATTTGAGTAGTTGGAGTTTTGACTATGGCCATTACTTTTTTCCCTGTTATAATTTTTTTTTTCACTCCACTAGCTCTTAAAGCTTTTGAGCACCAAATCCCAAATACTTCCTACCCTCTCACCTTAACCTTACATTACAACCTTACTAAGTCCTTTTGATTTTTGTTTGCTCTATGTCTTACTGAGTAGTGGAGGATTGAACGATATGCAAATTTAAAGATGATATATTTCATTTCGAGTCGACTTCTTAGGTTTTGTGTGATAATTGTTACACCCTAAACACATGAGTGATTATATTTTTTTATTTTTATTTGCACAACTAAAGTGAGGGTTCACCAAGTTAATTACTCAATTACTCAATTCTTGAATAGCGTTGTAGTAAGACTAAATGGAAACACTAATACATGAAGTAATATGCTTTTTGAAGAATTAGTTGGTCTTTGGCTCATTGCTTGTGATGTCTAAACAATGTTTTTGAACTAAAATTATTTCTATAAAAGTTATTTTTGGTCTCTGTGAAAACTTTCAGTTGAGTTATGGCTGCTTATACTAGAATTTGCCTAAAAAGTCAGTCAGTTGGGAAGTTAAAGTTTATATTAACAGATGCTACTATTATATAGTCCTAGTTTGCTCGAGGACTAGCAAACTTAAGTGGGGGGAGTTGATAAGAGTCTATATTACATACCTTTTACCCTCTTTTACTACTTGTTTTGGGTTCAAATTATACTAATTTTATGAGTTTTCATTGTTTATTAGTAGAAAGTATAATTTTCCAGAGAGTGGGGTATTTATTATAAAATTGGGATATTGCATATTATTTTTTATTTTTATTTATCTAATTAAATTATTAAAACACTTTAATTCTTATTGCTTATATAGGTACAATTACAAAGAACAAGGTGGGAGTAATCCAAAGTTTACAAGGAAAAACAAAAAGAAAGAAAGGAGTGCAGCCACATAAAAATTGAAGGAGAAAAAGAACTTTGGTTGGGCCTAAAATAGCCACGTAAGACATCAAAAAGGACACAAAAGAAAAGGAACCTCACCCATCAAAGAATAAGAGGAAAAACCTTTGCTGGGCCATGAGGACAATATCTGACAGCTAGCCACGGAAGAAAATAAAAAGGAAAACCTAAGACAAAGGTTTTTGAAGGGGATAAGAAGGGGTTTAAAGAAACCTGAGAAGGGGGCACGAGATACAGAGGCCCAAAAAGGAATATAAAAGAGGGAAGGCATCAGTGAGACGAGGGAGAAGGAGCGACGCACAACACAACCGAAGGAAATACAAAGGAGATTGACGCATCAGCGAGCAAGCCGTGAAATTCATCCATTGTGTTGGGAGTTTCTTCTATTTCTCTACTCACTATTTTTATTCAATTGTTAAACTTGTTAAATTACTATGTCTAGTATTGATTTTGCATTGTTATTCAATTGGATTGATTTAGTTGTTATGTCTTGCTAAATTTCTTTGTTCTAGGTTAGGGATGTAGTCTTTTATATTTCTATCAATGAATTGAATTTGTTGTTTGGGTTTGATTTATTATAATTTTTTTTTTGGTAAGCAAGTGAAATGTAATATTAAACCAAAACACCAATACAACTAAAAAGAGCCAAATTAAGCTCCACAAACTAGCTGGACATGCCCAGCACCCAAGCACCAGGCTACAAACCTTCAAGCCATTCTATATCTCTATCTCTAATCTTTACACCCCAGCTTTAGCATCATTATATCTACCAAACCAAAGAAAACTTCTACATATGCTATTTATCTCCTTCAAGACACCTTTAGGGAATAAAAATAATTGCCCCCAGTAGACATGAATACTCATCAAAACAAAGATTAATAAGTTAACATCTAGCTGCAAATGAGAGGTTTTTAGTACCCCAAACTCTAATTTTATTCACCATCTTGTCAATTAACCCTTGACAATCACGAGCCTTCAACTTACCGGTGGTAATGGGAACCCCTAGGTAGTTAAAAAGGCGATCGCCAATTTTAAAACCACTCACATTAGTCACCCTCTGCACCACCTCTTACGTCAACCCGAAAAAAAATACCTCGACTTTTGAGTATTGACTTCTAAGCCCGAAGCATTTGAGAACATCCGAAAACCTTGCAAATCGGTGTAAATAGACCTAAAATCACCATTACAAAAGAGTAACGAGATCATCTCGCAAAACACGAGATGGGTGAGCTTTAGACTTTTACATTTAACATGGTATTTAAACCCCTCCAACTCACCAATATACCTCATGATCCTATCCGAGATAATCCATGCGAGAGCAAACAACGAAACGGGCACATTGGGTTCCCCGTCTCAAACCTCTCCGAGCCCCGAAAAAATCCGGTAGGAGTCCCATTTCACATGATTGAAAACATTGAAGTCCGCACACATGTCATGATTAAATCGGTAAAAGGTTCGGGAAACCCACCCCAACAAGCAGCTGCCTTAGGAAACTCCAATTAACCGTGTCATAAGTTTTTTTTAAATCAAGCTTCATCATACAACAGGCCCGAGTTGTCTTCAGCTTATAACACTTGACAAGATCTTGACGGATCATTACGTTGTGCGGAAATGCTTCTCCCACGCACGAAGGCCCCCGACTTGGAGAAATGATGTCGAAAGGCACTAAATTCAATTTCTCACCGATAAATTTGGTTATACATTTGTATAACAACGAGCAACAAGCTATAGGGCGAAATTTCGTAACATTTGCGGGGCACTTAACCTTAGGGATTAAGGTTAGAGTGGTTACATTGATTGCTTTCAAAAAGTTTTCCGAGTTTTGAACACATCTAGAATAGCATCACTCACTTCATCTCCTATGATGTCCCAACAATGTTTGTAAAAACAACTATTGAGCCCATTAATACCAGGAGCTTTATCATCCGGAATACTAAACATAACCCTTCGACATCATCTTTAGTAAACTCTCTCTGTAAAATATTCAAATGAATCTCATTGAGATTCTTCCCATTCGAGACCAAGGCCTCCAAAACAAGTTGTTTCCGAGCTCTACAAGTGAACAAATCTTTATAGAACTCTGTGAAACGGCATCAACTTGTTCCCCTGGTATTAACCCATGTACCATTTACGTCATTAATGGCATGCACTTTATTCCGCCTCCTCCTACTTTTCAAGGCTTGGTAAAACACTTTTGAATTTTCATCCCCACATTTAAGCCAATTCAACTTTGACTTCTCTTGCAAAGATCATATACAAATTCTTTTTTGCATCTTTAACAACACTCAAAGCCAACTTTTCTTATTCTATGAGAGCATGATCGGTGAGGCTTCAAGACTAACTCATTTTGAAGCAAACCCAATTCATACTTGGCTTTCACCACTCTAGCTTCAACATTACCAAAACCAGTCTTATTTAGCTCCTTCAGATCATTCTTCACCAACTTCAACTTCTGAAACACCTAAAACATTTTACACCCAGGGATCGGAGCACTCCAATTTCTTCTCACTATCTCAATTAATTCAGGATGCTGACACCACATGTTATGGAATCTGAAAGGCTTCTTTTGGTTGCTATCAGGATACACACATAAGAGCATAGGAGTATGGTCAAATTCCCCCTCTGACAAAAATGCAACTTCAGCCTGTTCATAACTATCTATCCATCTAGAATTAGCTAGAACCCTATCAATTCTAGACATAACTCTTTGATCCCCTTCCTGCTTATTACACCAAGTATAATGTCTCCCTGTAGCCCTCACATCATCAAGTTGACACACATTCAAACAATCCCTCATTTGACTAATCTCATGAACTCTCACAAGAGCCCCAATTCTGTCTTCCATACAACTCAAAGCATTAAAGTCCCCTAGCAAGAGCCAGGGGCTTTGACAAGTGTTAGCAATACATTTCAAACCATGCCATAATTCCATTCTACTATGACCATCATTAAATCCGTACACAAAAGTGCAGTAAAACATAACACCATGTTTAGGAGTTACATGACAGTGGATAAACTGACTTGTAACTTGGACAATTGACACATCAAAAGCATCCGGGCACCAACCAATTATTATTCTACCATTTTCATGACAGCTAAGATTGTGAGTGAAACACCAACCTTGACAGAGATTTTGATAAACTCTCCCAAGATTATGTGCCTTCACCCTAGTCTCCAAGAGGCTAAACAATTTTATGCTGTGAGAAGAGATAGAGTTCCTCACCTCAATCTGCTTCAATTTATTGTTTAAACCTCTTATTAATTGGTAGTTGATTTATTATAATTGCAATTTGATAATCTTGATTTGTTTCATACTATTAATTTGGCCAATTGATTGTATGTTTAAGATATTGGATTATTAGCGGAAGTGAAAGTTCAATATTAGTTCGTGGGATTATTAAACGTCAAGTAGTATAATTTTAGGAATAGTTATACACTTGGGGTGGTCTTTTATATGAATTCCTGTTCTTAATGAGTTTATATCAATTGTTATGATCACGTAAGTAGACATAAGGTTGGTATAGATATACGTTTTCTACCTTGGAAGAGGAGATAACATGTTATTGGTAAAATCGATCATTGTGATATACTATTTCAACCCTACAACTAGTTTAATTTCATTATAGGAAGTAAAAGATGAAACCCGAAACCTATAACTATCTTTTAATACTTTATTCTTGCCTATTGTCCGACGATTTTGGTTGTTAGTATTAGTATAGTTTCTATTTTAGTAGCTTAGTTATCACCACCAATCACTATTTTCAGATCGTCTAAATAATATTAGTGTCTCTTAATTTGGTAGTTGATTATACCTCCTTGTGGGAAACGATACCTTGCTTACCCTATATCTACACTAATTGACCCGTATACTTGCGGTATTTTAAGGTACATTTAGGACCGACCAACCCACAACTGGTGGAAGTTGGTATTTGAAAAGGCTTTGTGTTATCAAATAGCAACTTAAATAGGTGTATAGCAGACAAGAATTTCAATGTATGCAATATTATTCTATGAAGATGGTGATGCATAGGATGGTTGAGCAAAAGCCACCTGTGCACTGGGATGCCTTTGTATGGAATAGGCTCAGTATCAACAGGTATAAGTTTATTAATTGGTTGGCAATGAGAGGCAGGCTTCACACAGCTGAGAGAATTGATGTATATTATTAGTTGGCTTCTACTGATTGTGGGTTGTGTGGGGATGCTACTGAAACTCAGGCCCATCTACTCTTCCAATGTTGTTATAGCAAGTAAGTCATGAAGCAAATTAAAAGCTGGATGGGTATTCACACCTCTATGGATGACTTAGTCAGAGTGATCAGATGGATTTCTAGCTGCAGAAGATCCAAGTTCTAGAGGGCTCTCGTAATGCAACATTTGCAGGGATAGTTTATGGAATTTGGTATGCAAGGAATGATTGTAAATGGAATCATAAAGTTCCCACAGTTCAGTGTCTACTGAAAACAATCAGAGAGAATGTTAGGCGTAGAATTTTCCTTGTTATGCCTAAAAAGGTTTATAGGAGTGATCTTAACTGGTTTTATACCTTGTGAGTTGTTGTTCTTGTTGCTGAGTTTTGGTGTGTAAATAGTTTTTTGGCCTGACTAGGGAGGAGGGGTGTCCAACCTAGTTGGTTTGTTCCTCCCTAGTTAAAGGTGATAGGTTGTATATTTGGTTTTGGTTCAATATATCGATTAATTAATTAGCCGAAAAAAAATACTCACAATGTTTCATGTCTTTGAAAAATAGAATTCCAAAATTAAAAAATTGATCTCTAGATTATGAGTGAACTCTTAAGAATGTAATTTTATTTAAATTTAAATTTACTTAAAAATGATGCAATTATAATTTAATGGATGGATTTCGCTACATAGAAATGATAACAAATTTTTTTTTGAGCGAGGAACATTATCAACATTAACAAACCTTGTATTATTAGATGTAATCATGTCTAATCTTGCTTTGTATTTACTTATGCATGCATCCTAGGGCTGTTCAGAGTGCGGTTTGGACCGCACCAAACCACAACCCAAACCGTTTTTTCGCGGTTTGGGTTGGTTTGCGGTTTCAAAATTGCGATTTGGGTTATGATTTCAAGCAAACCGCGGTTTGCGATTTGGGTTGGGTTTTAATTTTTGTAAACCGAAACCGCACCGTAAACCGCAATTTTATATAAATTTTTTTAAATTTTTTTTTATCTATTTTGATTTTTTTTTAAATACAATTGACAAGGTGTCATACAAGTATACAACTAAAAGTAGAAGTTTGAGGTAAAGAACTTGGACACTTTTGATAAATTATTATTTATGTTCAATTATGAAGTCAACTTCATATTTATTTAGACTCTTTATATTTATTAATAATTTTTTTTTTTACTCTTAGATTACAAAATTAATGTCACGGAGGAAAAAATGGTTAAACCGCAAACCAAACCGCATCAAACTGTTTTGCGCGGTTTGGTTTGGGTTGGTTTGGCCAAAAGTGCGGTGCGGTTTGGGTTGGGAAAATGTCAAACCGTATATTTGCGGTTTGGGTTGGGTTACATCCCAAGCCGCACCAACCCAAACAGGGAACACCCCTAACCACTCATGATTACTTTGAAGGGATTGAACAGACTACTCATTTAAACTAGATGCATCTTTTTTCTAGGGAGCTCATTCCCTAAGTTACTCTAAATTTAAGCGTGCTTGGCTAAGAGTAGCCTTGGGATGGGTGACCTCCTGGGGAGTTTTCTCTGGGTGCGCATGACTGAGGACAAAATACAACGTAAGAACTTGTTTTGTTATTAAGGACAATTATTAAGAACTTGTTTGGTTATTAAGGACAAAATGCAACGTAAGAACTTGTTTGGTTATTAAGGAAATTTGAAGAATATCTTGAAAGACAATTTCATAACCCCTTCTTTTTCCAAACCATTATAAAACAATTGAAATTAAATGTTTTTCAAAAGAGTATGTAAAAATATTAACAATAACAAAATTTAAATACCAAAATATAACTTTTATATAAGTATGAAATTTATTAAGATCAAAGATCTAAAATATAATTTGGAATATAAACTCAAACTAGAAAGTTTGTAAAATAATAAAACAGATACGTAGTACTCACATAAAAAAAACAACACTTTATTGAAAAAGAACAGAAAGTATATACTGTCTCACATAATAACATATACTATCAAGTAACTAGCAAATAACATAAATGCAATGCAACACACAGGACTATATTAAAATAAAATTAAAGCTTATTTTTAAATTGCAAAACACAAAACAAATTAAACACACAACTAAACCAAGAAGGCTATAAATTACTTCGCTTTCGCTGTGCACTCTGATAAAAGTGAAAATAAATTACATGTAAGAGGCCCTGCAAATAAGATTAACAAACTTGGTAGACTAATTCCACCAATAATACAAGTAACTATACATATAACATATGCTCCTTAAGCATGAGAGCACACCACATTCCCATAAGGCTTCCCTTTTACTTACTCTACCCATCAAACTCTCATTATAGTGAAACAACTAAACTTAATTCTAAACAAATTTAATCTCCTATGGCTAACTAATAATTCTAAAGAATCATTAGCAACTCTGTTTCAGAGTTTAGGAGCGTTTTGCTCTGATACCAACTGTAACACCCCAGAATTTCAAAGCGGAAAAAGAAAGGAATAATAATAGTATTATAGGACGATGGCGGAAACATCGTCTTCTGGGAATGCCACTACTAATACAAAGGTATTTAAATAACTATGTGAAGAGACCAACTTAAATAAATAATATAAATAAATATCTAATTCAGAGTATTCCAAATGAGAAAAGTCTAACTAGAAGTCTAGGCCTAAAACAACTATCATTTCATTCTCGCAACTCAACCCGAACCCAAAACCAAAGAAGATTCTCATCAACATAACCTGCAAAAATATATAACAACAATCCACAATCAGTGGGGAGTAACTAGCAGTTCTCCCAGAACAAAAGAAATCAAAGCATGATTCAAACATAGATTAATAAGAAAGGAAATAATAAAGTCAAGTCAACTACGATATGCATCCACTTCCATATAACTCACAAATAACGCAAGTGAATAATAAATAGCAAGTGAGTTGGATAAAAATAAATAAATCATCTCCAAAGTACTTTTATAAAAATAGAAGTATAGGTAAAACAAGTTATTGAGTCAGAAACCGAACGCCAGTGAATCGCAATTCACTTCCTAAAGTTTGTCAGATCGCAATCTCCAGGTCAGTCTATGGGCTTACGTTCCCCACTGCCTGTGTCTAAGAATGGCTAAACTCCCGATGCAGGGTAGAACACGCAGAACTCCCTGACCTCTCGGACGACAACAATTAACCCAGGTGTACCCCTAGTTCGCAAACCAGGTGGTTGGCATGTTCTTCACCGGGGAGTACATCTATCCCACCGGATATTCTTATCTCAAAATAAAATCATAAATATCATCAAAGTATCATTCATCTCTAAAACATTCGTCAAAAGGGATGCCACCCGGCCTTATACCCATAATTCATCAAAAATAATTCTTCAAAAATCCTCAAAGTAGTAACTTACAAACTTACAACAAATGTCTCCAACAATAAACACCTTGAACATCTCTAAACATCAACAATGATATTAAACTAGTTTTTACAGCACCAACAATTCAATCAAAAATACATCACCAATTAACTCCAAGGCTTATTCAATAAAAGAGTAGTAACAATTAATTATTTTTCTCATAAATCAAACATAAACATAATGATACCCAATAATACTTACTGCAACCTACTGAACATCAGCAACCAAGAACATAATAGATTACAAATTATTTCTGATTAACAAGCTCTCAAATAATTTAAAAGAGTATCCTCAATTTCACAACAAAACCCAATAATAATTATTAAACTAATAATTTCGAGCAGTAAAATCACAAGAAAATTATCATACGACCCTAATGGTTCTAATGGCATGGTAAAATTTTTATTTATAATTTTCGGGCTCTAAAAGTATTTTTAAACGCTAATTTACAGATTACTCAATAAAGCCAATATAATAATTAAAAATAAAAATAAACGCCCAAAAATTACTAAAAATTTACATCACATGCAAAAACTCCCGAAAATACATAATATACAAGCAATTAATTTTTCGGCCACCAGGAATAATTTTCATGATTTATATACTGACAGAAACAATAATGCGAAAACAGATATATCAATTAAATAAACTGGTAAACAGTAGAAAACAATTATTCTAAGGTATTTAATACATATTACACATATAACATGATCCAAGAAAAATAATTTCAGCAATTTTAACATTCGTTTAATAATTATCATGCAAATAAGCCAAAAGCGCACAAAATACCAATTAAATCAAATAAATACTAAAAATCAGACGAAAATTATTTTTCTATATACAATATTTACACAGCATGCATCAAGTATATTCATGTCGAATTTCGTCGATAATTTCATTCAAAAAGTATTTTAAACAATTCCTAGCGTAATAATCTAATACCGAATAATACTTTAATCACTATTGTTCTAAGATAACTACTAGTTACCTGGAACGTCGGGAGGAGAGCGAGTCTAAAGAGATACGAAAAATATGCGAGCAATCCAATTCCTCCATGAACGATAATTGTAGCAACAAGTCACTAGGCGTTTTGGTCCTGAACGTTGAAAACTCTTATTTCGTACTGCTCTGTTCCGACCATGATTCCCGGTGATCAAATGACGGATTCTAAATTGCTCCAGTCAAAGTTAATAACAAGATGTTGTAAACGTTATGTCCAAATTTGAAGACGATCAAACGGTTAGATCTTCGGCTACGGTTATTTTCGTGAAGGTGTGACAGGAAAAACCGGGTTGAACCTTTCTATTCTTTTCCTCTTCCTTTTCTCTCTTTCTTTTCTTGAAAACGGTGAGGGTTAAATGAGAATGATGCTGAACTTCTTTTAATAAAAATCAGAATTTTATGGCAAGGAAAAATGAAGGGTTTAGGAGAAATGATGAGGGGGGTTATGGGGGTTACAAACTATCAAGGGTCATCAATTAAAAGAAATGAAATAAAAGAAGAGAAACTTCTTCCTTCTCCCTCCCCATAGCCGGCTGTCCAAGACCAAGTACACCAAGATGATTTCGGCCCAAGTCATCAAAGGTTCACGCATCAAAAGTCCGTCACGCGACAAATCGATAAATTCCTAAATCGCGCCTAAACTTTGAAAATACTTAATAATGAAAATAATTCTAATAAATTATATTATAAATATAAATATAATGCACACATT
Organism: Beta corolliflora; assembly: GCA_947648045.1. NCBI lineage: Eukaryota > Viridiplantae > Streptophyta > Magnoliopsida > Caryophyllales > Amaranthaceae > Beta > Beta corolliflora. Next base: position 1,088,710 of record CANSZD010003227.1, on the reverse strand, counting down.
AACACTCCATATAATAAAATAATAATTCGGCTCCCAAAGTATAAAGAATAAAAATCATTAATCTAGAGAAAATAATAGTTTTAGGGAAAACTTTTGCGGAAAAACTAGGAGCAAAATTATGGGTTGTTACAACTCGTATCTCTGATTCTCTCTCTTCCACTAACCAGCAGTCAACAACCAGACCAGGCACCAGCTCCTGCCGACGAGTCACCACGCGCTAGTCCCGCCACCAGCCCGTGGCCTTAATCTTCTCTTACTAGCACGACTCTCGTCAGCTAAACCATGCCAGCGCAGCCGCAGTACCACCAGCCTCACCAGACCACTCCATCTCTCACTCCCCACGGTGACCAGCAAGGCAGCAAACTACTACACCACCAGCACACCACCTCCTATTCGCTCTCGCAACTCGTTACTCCCCAACCCCTCTCTCTCTCTCTTTTCCCCTTCTTCTTCCTCGGGGATTCTTTGTATAAGTTTATTTTTTATTTGCTTAAGTTTACTATTTTTTTAGATATATATATTTATGCTTAATTATTCGTTTTTTAAGTTATTTGCAGTTTCAATATTATAATTGGATGTTTGTTGTGTTTGATTTGAATTTGGGCGATGAACTTGATTTTATATATAAGTGTTGTTTATTAAATTTTGTATTTATTGAATAAGTGTTGTTAAATTAATTTTTTGGTAGAGAAGTTATGGACATATCTGTTTTAGACCTGGATCCGTAAGATCCGTAGTATCTGGATCTGGATCCTAATCCAACCTTGAGAAACGGATTTGGATCTGGGTACATAAGGACCCGGTTCAGATCCGGTCAGTTGTCATTCCTATAAGGTAGTAATCTGACATTGAAGTCCACATTTCCTCTATAAATACAGAAGCATAATCTGCATGCTCCAGAAGCATATAGAAAACTAAATAATTTGTGTTGAAGAACTGTCTTTGCATTTTATTTTTTCAAAAAATTGTTCTTCAATTTAAATGTGGTACTTTTTTCTTTTTTTCCCCCTTTTTTCGTTTAAATGATGCAGATAGCTAGCAGTAATAATTATCCCCCCTTTTTTTTCTCTTCTTCCTTTTTCTATTTTTTGATGTCTCCCATGTGTTGCCATATACAATAGACTAGCCTTATATGCACGCGATGCGTGCGAAATCATTATTGGAATTTAATTAGTTGCGTAATTATATCTAGTATTAATTTATAGAAAAATTATTTACAAAGTTTATCGAAGGAAAAACATATTCATAATGTAACAATATAATATCAAAGATAGTAAATGAAATCTCTAATGTTGCTGTGATTTTTCATTATGGGAAAAAAATTTGATAATGTTGAGTTTGTGTTTTTGAGGGTATATTTATAACTTTCTATGAACCTCAATTTTCTAAGAGTTCCTATATATAGTAGAGTGTTTGTTGTATTATTAATATTTAAAATAATCATCTTATAATACCTATATGATTATTTAATTATGACTATAATTTCCAAGGTCAATTAAAATAGAGTAAGTATAATTCATCTCTTATACCAAATGGCAAAAAGAAAAAAGCTTCCCATCTCAATCCATTTTTTTGGCGACACTCCCCTGATATCTGTAATCTCAATCTATCAATTTTTTTTAGAGACAATCACTAAAAGAATTATGAAGAAATGTCAAATATCGGTTTTTTGAATAGTTAAAGACTCAAGAATTATATTCTACTTGCTGCAATTTATTTGATTCAATATTAATTGTTTTAATTATCCTTATTAGTACCTCAACTCAATAGGTCTATCTATATCATTTTTTTTACCCCTTTTTCATATACAATATAAAGATAATATATATAATATCATAATTCTAAGTAAAAACATATCAAGACCATTCCAATACTTATCAGTTATCACCAAAGACCCCAATCACATCAAACGCTCCAAAACACATCAATGATCATCAACTAAAGATTCATGTTTGGCTCATAACACTTTTCCACCACATCAGCAAACACCAGACCCCAAAACACATCAAATGCTCCAAATAATTTCCTTCCTTCCTCCCTATTTAATTCACCAACAAACAAACCCTCTAATTTCTACTATTTCTCTCTCGTGTTTATCAGTTGCTTTCTCTTTCTCTCTCTTAAGTATCCCCATTTTCTCTCTCGTCTGTCATCGCCGCCGACGTTTCTGGCATACCTCCGCATCTTTTTTACCTATCCCTCTCATCTCTTTATCTCCCATCCATAAAAAATCACAATATAAACGTTTCACTGGAAAAAAACCCGTTTACAAAACAAAGAGAATTTTATTTGTTCCCGAATAATCTGAGGAGTGGGAAGTGGGTTTATGCTAAAAAACGGAAAATTTTTTAAAACCCAAAAAAATTATTATTTTTTGCCATCCTTAAATTTTCAGGTTTTTGGGAGAAAAAGAAAAAGTTCAAGCTCAAATGCAGCCTAATGGCGGTGTTCCGGCGGTTTCCACCACTGCCGGCAGTGGTGGGTCCTCCGGTGGAGGGATGGCACCGGAGCAGTTCGTAACGACGTCGTTGCATGTGGGTGATATGGAGGTGATGTGAGTGATTCACAGCTTTATGATGTGTTTAATCAAGTGGGTCAGCGTTTTTATTAAAGTTTAAAGATTTATTGAAGAACTAATCGAGGTCGGCGGATATATTCTGGTTTAAAGTTGGGAATTTGGGATGTTGAATCAACATTTGGTGATTTATGTTTATGGGTATTTGATTGAAACAGACGGAAATGAATGTGGAGAGAAATCTTAATTTGGTCTTCAAATGCTATTAAAGACTTGAAAATGGGTCCAATGCATACTAATATGGGCATTTGGTTGATGGTCCTTTGATTAGCAAGTTGGCATCAAAGATGTATCCGATTGAGGTCTAAGGTTTATGCTACTTTCATAAATTGGCAAGAATATTGTGCTCATTGCAGTATTATGCTCTCTCTCCATACCGTGCAATATTTAGAGAAGGTAAGAATCCCTTGTTGTTCTTGGATTGGTTGGTAAAAAAAGGTACATTTTACAAATCAATTGTTTTAGGGTGCAAAAAATGGGAAAGAACAAAAATATAGATTTCTTGTTCTGAAAATGCTGTTGTTTAGTCGATACATTTTTTGTTATGAAATGTTGTTGTTCTGAAAATGGGAAAGAACAATATATTTACACGTATCGCACGTATCAATTGTTTTAGGGTGCAAAAAATGCTGTTGTATTCTTATTTGTTCTGTTTTTTAATGTTGAACTAAAATCAATTTTTTTTCAATGTTGAACTAACATCAATTTGGCCATTCGTTAGTAGTTGGTAATAAAAGGTGTCTCTTACTGCTTTTTGTCTAATTATTTTCGTTTTACTTGCAACTACATCTTACAGCCATTTCTTTTTCTTTCACATATATATTTCAAGTTGGGTAAAGACGTACCTTTTTTCGTTTTCCCAATTGAACTTGCAATGCTTTGCTTGCTGTTTTGAATGTCTATGGTGCTTCAGTTATTCTTGCGTCCATAATCAAAATCACAAAAGAAAGAATGTTAGACTTTAAATTTGTATAGGGATTATGGATAAATAAAAATTATTTATGCTTTATAATTACCGAAGGTTGATTTTCAGTTTCAAATTGTGTAGGTGCTTGGAAGAGGATGAACTTGAGAATTTGCAGTGTTGTTGAAGGTTTGGAAGACGGAGAAGATAGAGAAGAAACTGTCGCAGTGCCGTGTAGTGTTTTATGTTTTTTTTCTTTTTTTGGGTGCTTTATTGTTACACTAAGTAACTGCTACATATATAGCAGTTTGTTCCGAATCACTGCTTTTTTTCTTAGTTTAGTTTTTTTCTTTTTTCTAAATTTGCTGATTGGTTGAGTTTTTAATATTTGGTGGTAGTTGGGGGTATTTAAGTAACTTTGGGTGGACACCAAATCCTCAGGTATTCACATATAGAATAGAGATATATTACATAGGTAATCTAACACTGAAGTCCATATTTCCTCTATAAATACAGAAGCATAAGCTGCATGCTCCAACACCAAAACATCTCTATTCTTAGTTTCCAAAACTCATCTAACGAATATGCCTCCAAAAACAGCCACAATCTCCCTCTCCCTTGCTATCCTCCTCCTAACTATAACACTGTCTGTAAACACAAATTTTAGATTTGCGAAATAGAGAGTCAAAATATGTGAACAAAATAATATTTTATTGATCTTTGTAATTTTGGGTTACAATCTCTAATGATTTGATCCTCTGATTCAATCTCCACGAATGGTTTGACTTCCTTGAATGAGGGCCTCCAGGCTTGATCTCCTTCAAGTTTGGTCGTCTAAAATGGAACGGCTTTGATGTAGAATAGAACGGCACGTCAGCTTTGTATGCTTGTTGTCCTGGTTCTACTGGAAGAATTTTTGATGTTGATTTGTTGTTGTTTACAAACAAATATGATCTTCTTAAATGAGGGCCTTCAGGCTTGATCTCGTCCAAGGTTGATCTTGTTTCCTTCTTCCAGGAAGATAGCTTGATGTGACTTGACTGGCAGAGAGAATTTGAGAGATTTATATTTTTGTCTTATGTTTTCTCCTTCTCCGCGCCGGAGTTCGATTTCTTCTCTTCTCCCCTTGTAAGTGAAGAGGAGAGTTTTATTTATAGAGTTAGGAGAACCCTAGGGTTTCCACTTATCTTGCCTCCTGGACCTCATGGACATAACTCTCTTAAGAGTCCAACTTTAATGAGTCCATGACCCCATAATAGATGACTTAATTAAAGTAGGCCAATTTAATAATAAGCCCAAATTAATTTATTTCACGACCACCTATTTATTTTAAGTCAACATTTGACTTTAAGACTTTAAGGAGTCAACTAAATGTATGACATGGGATATAATAAAATTTTCATGTCTACAAATTGCCCCCTCGAGACTGTATCACGTACACAACTTGAGTGTTTAAGCGTGATCGAGTCTCGATTTTTTTTTTTTTTTTGAAATGGATCAGGTAAAGCTTATTTTGTAAGCTTACAAGTTACAACCATACTTTATCATGTCAAGATTGTCAACCATAAAACGTGGATTTTTTTTATACATCCATGCTTACCAAGTAATTATCGAACTTCATGAGCGTGGCTAGACTTTGCTCTCTATCTTATTGGATAAACATGAGAGATACCAATACCACAAAATTCTCAACAATTATGAAGATAAGGCATGGCAACTTAATTTTAGCTTGTTGAGAATTGTTATCCAAGGAATATTCGCCCAACTTATGGCTATATATATAACACCATCGTGACTCAATTTTTTCATCTTTGAAGACAAGACCCAGCAAGGCACTCTTAAGTCACGAAGGAAGCACTTGAATAGCCAAAGAGGAGTCTACCAGGGATCATCCTAGAAGCAAACCATGGAGCAGCAGCACGCCAAACCATCTTGGAGGGTAGTTGAATTTTTTTTTTTGTGCAGGCTTAATATGAAGTGCATTAAAGATGGAAGCTTTTCCTTGTTTGCTCGCCTCCAATCTTTGACAGCATAGAGCCCATGGACGCTGAAGTGGTTCACGCTGACGTGGTGACGACATGAAGAAAGAGATGCCATTATTGCCTCTAATTTGAGCTGTGACGCCATAAGAAGGAGCCAAGCCATTCTCGTCGACGTCGTGATGCCATGAAGGAGACGTAGTCCATGCCGCATCGTGAGTTTGTGCAGCCCGTGCTCACTGTTGTTGTGCTGCTGAAAACTGACGTGGTGGTGCCAAAGAGACTGAGACGAACCGCCTTTGATGCCTCGAGATGACGGAGGAAGAGCCACCCAAGTTTTGATACCGCCAAAATTGAAGCCGAGCCATGCGCCCATGCCTTGACACATTGATCGAGGAGAAGCAACATTGAATCAGGGAGCCCAAATAATCACATGCACCAGACCACATCTCTCACCATATAGCTGGAGTTGAGCCATGAGCCGATGTAACAAGCATAGCCCTTCACTTTCCTATTGTTTTGACGTCATAGAGGAGCCAAGCTATTCTCGCAAAATTATGATGCCATGAAGGAGATGTCGTCCACTCGTCCTTGTCGCGTGGTGATTAAAGCCATGAATGAGCCGCCAACGTGGTAACGCCATGAAGCTCGCCTTGTTGTGACAAATGCCGACGTGAAGACTTCCATGCCATGGTGAACCAACGAGACTGGTGACTGTCAAAGTGTCAAGCCTACTGACGCCATAGAGAGGAGCCCAGCCACACAAGTGACGTCTCGACGCACGAAGGACGTAGTCATCTGGCTTGATATTTTGACGCCACGGAGGACCAAACTGAGACTAGTGCATCGGTCGAGATTGAACAAATAACATCTCATAATTATTCTTTCCTTGGTGTGGCGTCGCTGTATTTCATGGTTTTGTTTTCTTTGTTTCTCAATGCTTCTGGTACATTTTGATAAAACAAAATCACATGCATGGAGAACTAGTTAGGTTGGTGCTGATGATTGCTGCACTTTTTCTTTCTTTTTGTTTTTTTTAGAAAGAATGGCTAACATGCTGCTAGCATCAATGCAGCATCCAACGTTTTGATTTTAATTTTTTTTAACTTTTTTGTTCTTTTTTTTTTTTTTGGAAGTGTGATTTTTTTTTGTCTTATTGCATCATGATATGATAACACATTATCAGATGCTAAGGTAATGCACGCCACTTTTGAATTTTTTTTTTCTTTTACGACTTCTCCTTTTACTCGAGATCATATGGAGATCGTTGACAAGGAGTAGCGGAGCTATCATTTTTGACGTTAATATATAAACATGATCATGAAATCTAGCTAGCACTACATACAAGATCAGTGGTGCATCATCATTATTCTATTTTTTCATGACCTTTCATGGCCATGTGGATGGTATTTGATCATGGTGATCTGGTGCTTGGGTGCTTTCTCCAAATCTTGTTGTATATTGTGTTTGTTTTCAAAAGTGTTGGTGCATGAAGCTTACTCCAACATTCATTTTTTTTAGATCTCTGGTGCTTGAAGGCTTTCTCCAGATCTCAAGGAATGAGTTAATGCTTCCGAGCCTTCTCTGAACTCATCGTCTGGCCTCTTGCTCTAATCTCCGGTGCTTGACAGCTTTCTCCGGAAGAGTGTTGGTGCTTGAGAGCTTTCTCCAATCTCCATGCTGAACATTCTTGTCGAATCTCTGGTGCTTGGAAGCTTTCTCCAGGTCTTCGTGGAGTTTTGATGAAGTATTGGTTCTTGGAAGCTTTCTCCAATCTTCGAGTGAGTGATGTCAAAGTTTCATGCCCATCATTCAGTAAAGTGGATTAGTGAAGAAAAAATGGAACGACGGCTATGCCCCCAAGCTTGTACTTCATTTTTTACATTATTTATGTAAAAGCATGTTTTGACTTTCCTTAATGGAGTACAATTTTTCAACTTTAAGTTTTATTATGCGGTTGCTCTTGAATATTTAATTGCCCAAGATGCCTACGTACCAAATAAAGTGATTAATCTACACCTTTTTGGATCAAACCAAACGTAGTTCAATTTTCCAATGTTTTTTACAAGAATGCAGTTTATACTCTTGCTTAGGAGTATTTTTTTTGTTTCTGCCGTTTATACTCTTGCTTAGGAGTATTTTTTTTTGGATATTTGTCTTTTTGTGATTTTTTTTTTCACAAGGTTGCAGCCATGATCGTCCATCGACATAGATGTCTAATCAGAATCCTCTTCATGGTTGGCTATCGTCATCTCCATTTCATGAGCCCGAGTTGCCAGTTCTTGGAATGTGTTTGGCTTTATTCCTTTCAATATGTACGTCAAGTTCCAATGCATTCCTTGGATGCACAACTCTACAGCAGATGCTTCAGACAAGTGATCTTTGCATTGAAGACACAACGTTCGCCGTCGATTGATATATTCTATGACAGGCTCATCCTCCAGCTGGGTGGTTTGTGTCAACTCAATCATGCTGACAATACGGCGAGTGCTGAAGAAACGATCCAGAAACGCTTCTTCCATTTGTTCCCAGTTGTCAATTGATCTAGCGGCTAAGTCGGTGTACCAATCGAATGCCACTCCTTTTAATGATCGAACAAACTGCTTCACAAGTAGGTCTCCTTCAGTACCTGCATTATTACAAGTTTCAATAAAGTGTGATATATGTTGCTTGGGATTGCCAATGCCATCGAAATGCATGAATTTGGGAGGTTGATAACCCATAGGCATTTCTAGGGCATCAATTCTCTTTGTATAAGGCTTGGTGTAGTGGGCGTTCCCGTCAAAATCTCCATCAAGTTGGCGTTTGACAGTTGTGGCTATCATATCTTGAATTTGTTGGAAATTGAATGAATCACCATGGAGCACTCCATCCTTTGCATTAGGCTTTGACTTCCTGCTAGATTCGGATCCACCACTATCGCCTTCAATTTCATCACTTGGACGTTTCTCGAGTTTCTTTGTCAGAGCAGCAAGTTGTTTGCGTTGGAGTTTGATTTGTGCTTCTTTTTCCTCATTCTCTTTGGCGAGTTTGTGAATGAGCATCTTCATGTTTGCTAATTCTTCCTCCATGGTATTTGCTTCAATGGTCATGACACTTACATTAACAACGTCCGTTGCTCCATTGGTTGACTCTGTCGAAGGATCCATGCTTGGAGGAAAGGATTTGTTGGCCATCATGGTTGAATGAATTTGCTTCGTTGCTTAAACGGAGAAAGAGATGAGAGGTAGAAATTGTCCCACCGAGCGTGCCAAATTTGTAAACACAAATTTTAGATTTGCGAAATAGAGAGTCAAAATATGTGAACAAAATAATATTTTATTGATCTTTGTAATTTTGGGTTACAATCTCTAATGATTTGATCCTCTGATTCAATCTCCACGAATGGTTTGACTTCCTTGAATGAGGGCCTCCAGGCTTGATCTCCTTCAAGTTTGGTCGTCTAAAATGGAACGGCTTTGATGTAGAATAGAACGGCACGTCAGCTTTGTATGCTTGTTGTCCTGGTTCTACTGGAAGAATTTTTGATGTTGATTTGTTGTTGTTTACAAACAAATATGATCTTCTTAAATGAGGGCCTTCAGGCTTGATCTCGTCCAAGGTTGATCTTGTTTCCTTCTTCCAGGAAGATAGCTTGATGTGACTTGACTGGCAGAGAGAATTTGAGAGATTTATATTTTTGTCTTATGTTTTCTCCTTCTGGCGCTGGAGTCTGATTTCTTCTCTTCTCCCCCTTGTAAGTGAAGAGGAGAGTTTTATTTATAGAGTTAGGAGAACCCTAGGGTTTCCACTTATCTTGCCTCCTGGGCCTCATGGACATAACTCTCTTAAGAGTCCAACTTTAATGAGTCCATGACCTCATAATAGATGACTTAATTAAAGTAGGCCAATTTAATAATAAGCCCAAATTAATTTATTTCACGACCACCTATTTATTTTAAGTCAACATTTGACTTTAAGACTTTAAGGAGTCAACTAAATGTATGACATGGGATATAATAAAATTTTCATGTCTACACTGTCCTCCGCCCATACCGACTGCCCGGGCTTTGATTCAGTCTCTGACGTCTTGCGTCATTACGATTTACCTCCCGGGCTTTTCCCTGATTATGTGGAGCACTTTGAGTGTGACCCAATCAACAAAGACTCCCTCCGATTATCGATTAAATTGCACGGTGTTTGTACCGTGAGTAGGTCACTGGAGGGTATCGGTAATCGTGTAGTCTGCCAACCCCAAATATCGGCGACCATATCCTACCGACACCTCACCAATATCAAGGGAGTCACTGTCACGCTCACCTTTATGAACCACCCAATTGGAGATCTCATGACAGTTACTGATGCCACAGTTTTCCGCGCTGTTTTGGGCAACTACCTTCAGTTCAATTCTGACAAAGGTGAAAGTCCGTGGTTCCCTGTTGCTTTAATTCAGGTACCTCCCACCTGTGATAGCAGCGCCTTCGATTACGATGGCTCTGTTAGATCAGTTGATTCGAAGAATAACAACCATGATATTCCGAATTGGGTTTATAATTATGGTCGCCCACTTGTTGTTTAAGCTAGCTGTTGCTCGCATTGTCTACGTTTGTGTTATTGTGTCCACTATCCCTCCCTATTGTTATGTACTTGTATTGTTTGAATAAATCTGCTCATACATAAGCAGCAGTTTTACGTTGAAGTATGGTGATGTGAAAATTAAGAAATTTTATCTATGGAATCATTATGTTAGTTGATGTATTCCTCAACTTTTCACACTAGTCTGCTCTACCTGCGAGTTGCGAGTTGCGAGTTGGATCATAGAGAATTTTTCCCATCGCGTAAAACTACTGCTGAAGTTTAAGAAACTTCATTATGCAGCCGCAAGTTTTTGAAATGTACCACATATGTTTGAGGGTTGAAATTTTTTCACAAAATAGCCATTTACCCCTAACGAGTAATAGACAGATCCCCGTACTAGTATGTGAAGAAAAACCTTCCCGCAAAGGTATAAAATACCGATAAGAAACTGACAATAAAGACAACTTTTCATATAGCTGCATATTAGTTTAGAAGAAACTAACTTTCAACATTTATATATCTGCTATAATGAAGGGAGTGATATCCCACTACTACTCTAGCCTTGAACTTGTAACTTTTGGTTTGTTAATGTTTTAATATATTGCCTCCTTTAACAAAAAAAAAAAAATTCCACTTTTAATCCCTCCGTCCCATAATCAGTTTTTATGTGAATGTAGGTAAGTGGAAAGAATTAATATTGTGGGGGAAAAACGGCTTTAAAGGGATAGAACTAGCGAGTATCCCCGGCGATGTTCCGAGTTGTTGCTTTTCGTAATTTTTTGTTTAGTGAAGAAAAATTGACGTAATGACATGGTAAGTAATTTGCATTAGAGGCTTAGAAGAGAGTGCCATGTGGCACGCAAACTTTCTTAAGAACACCTTTTAATATATTTGTATAGATGGAGAATAATGGGTGAAAGAGCATTAAATGTATGACGAACTCGAATTGGGTTGAGTAAACAAAGAAAAAAAATTGAGCGAACACTAGTAGATAAAACCCTAACTCATCTGGTTATAATAAGCTTAAGTGATCCGGAAATGCGCCGAAGCGGGTGTGGGCAGAACAATATAGAAACCTCAACTCATCCGGTTTACAATCGGATCAGTTAACACTTTGCTGATCCAGTTATGAGTTGAAATTCTGATCAATTAGTGTAGTAATTAATTCGGTTTTCAGCTCCCACCTGATCCGTTAAGTGTAAATTAAATTTAAAAAATCCAGGCCTTCATCAAATATCTCACCACAAAAAAAAGTAAATGAAATTAAGAACGAAACTTCTACAATCTCAAATCCTAGATCTAATTGAGCAACGAGCACTGAGCGAGGAGAGAAGAGATTGGGGACTAAGCGACAATGGTGATGGTTGTTGCTGTTGGTGGTGGAAGCAAAGGCGAAGATGGTGGTGGTTGGTGACGAGCGATGGCGAGCGTGGAAGCAAAGGCTAAGATGAGATAGGATGTTGGCATTCGTAGGTTCGACGGTGAAAGATGGTGTTCGCGGGTGGGTTCGTGGTGGTTTTGGGTGGGATTGGAAAATAGGAGTAAGGCGTAAGGAAAGAAGAAAGAAGAACTCTGAGGGGGTGGGAGAGGATAAAAGAGAGAAGGGGGAAACATTTGATGAAAGTAACTAGGATTTGCATGTTAAAAGTTTTGTTTTGGGACGACCTTATTTTGGCTAGTCAAATGATCCGGATTGACATAGAACCATATCAGATTTTGTTAAATGATCCGGTTCAGCGCCCCACCAGATCAATTAAATAGTCCTTTTCTTTGGGCGCAAAAAGTTTCACTCAATTGAGCCGGTTCAGGACCCACCAGATCCATTTTTTAGTATCACTTACCATTTTTCCACTAGTGGAATAAATAATGGTGGAACGGTACTTTTAGGTAAATCAAGGAAATATATGGAATTAAAAAAAAAAGGATACAAGAACAACATTTTGAGACACCAGAAAAGAATACAAGCACTATTTTGTTGGAGTGACGATGACGGATCTTGGACCAAAAAATTAAGAGCGCCGAGTTTCAATCCCCTAAACAATAAAATGAAAGTTGTGTCCTTAAGACCTTGACCATTATGCTACATGATATATTTACTTTGTTTCAAAATACTTGACACACTTCTTCGAGCACGCTTTCCAACGTATAACTTTGACTATTAATATATTTACTTCCCTACATGTACAGATTATAAAAAGTTGATTTTATGAAACTATATATCGAGACACATCTAACAAGATCTCACATGACTATATTTTTCCTTATGTAAAACTCACAAAAACATGGTCAACAGAGAGTGTGTGAATAGTGCATAAGTCAAACTGTGTCATCTATTTTGAAAAGGAGGAAATATTATATAAATATTAAATACAACCTATCTTTTATATTTAATATGCCAAAAAAAAAGTATGCGTCAAGCCAGTGCAACGGTAACTAAGATCCTCCCTTATAAGGGACGGAAGGAGTAGTTCTCTAGTAATATCAAGAACCCGAAGCGACATTTGAGATTAATTAATCAATAAAGGGTATAACCATGAAAATATCTCAAGGTTTTATCGTGTATATTCTTAAACTTCTCAAGTACATGGTGAAATTCCCTGTAACAAAATATGGTGAGTTGCTTAATATTTTGGGATATCCTTATTAGAGTTGTTTAAGGTCGATTCGGTCTTAAACATGTTCGGGTTGGGCCTAGTCTTCAGGCCCGGCCTAGCCCTATCCATTTTAAGTTTTTTGGGATGAGTTTTGAACAACTTAAAAAGGATTTTTTAGTTTAAATTTGGCATGACTTGATTTTGTCCCAAAAACCCCGTTATATTTGGTCCAAAATAGTAGGTTTTGCCTACAAAAATTTGGCCTTAGATTTTGCCCGGCCCAACCCCACATGTGGGCTGAATGTTCTTGAGGCAACCAGACCTAAACCTAGTCCGCCCACTATTTAATCACCTCTAATTTTTATTGTCTTGTTTGTTGTGACAATTGCCAAGACATATCAATAAAGGGTAGGATATTTCCATTACTGAAAAAGATCAAAATTTTAAAAGGTTTGACTTCTAAAATACACATGGTAAGTTCATGAACAACTCACTCGGCCCGCTACACACTTATTTCCCCCAAACCCTAAAAATATCCCGCCGCTCCCATTTTCTCTCTCTCTCTTCTTTCTTCTTCAACAACACTTCTCCCACCTCCTTTACAGTTAACGATGGCGATAGTTTACTTTTCTCATTCTTCGCTCCTTTTCATCTTCTTCTCTTCATTCCTTAAAATTTAATTTCCAATCATCTCCATTTTCTTCTACTCAATATTTCTGACATCCTTTGATTTTCCGCCATTGATGCACAACCGGAGCTTCCAGAGTAACATCAATGACGGTTCTCGAAGCTTCGCGACTCGACAATCATCGGGAGGTGATCTATTATTCTTCTTTTTTTTTTTTTGGTAAGTAAGTAAAATTGAATTATGAACAACACACAATCATACAACCTATCACTTTGTAACACAAAGTAAAAAACAACTATACAGATATCAACGGACTTAGTTTTCTTAGGAATTCTAGACTTAACTCTATTCTTCACTATGTATTGAACTTCCTGTACAACCTTTCTAATACACTGAACTTTCAGATTCCATAGAGCATTATTACGCTCCTGCCATATCTTGTACATCATTGCTAACAAGCTAGAAATTATAACTTGTTTCCTGAACTTAGTCTTCTTGCACCTCCTCTGAACCCAAGCAATAATCAGAGTATAGTTCATCAAATTTACCTGAATACCTAACCAGACTTTAATCTGAATTAAGCATTGTGTGCTGTATGGACAGTCAAAAAATAAATGTTCACGTGTTTCAATGTTGCTGTCACAGATCAGACATTGGTTTGAATTAATGACCCCCATCTACTGAAGTCTATCTCTAGTTTGCAGTCTTTTGAGGACAGCTAACCACCCAATAAAGCTGTGTTTAGGGATGTTATTATGATCCCAAACAGCTTTACACCAATTCTTCTTCTCACCCTCATCATGAATGAGCTTGTATATCTTTGCTGTACTGAAATGATTCTGACTAAGCCATCCACCACCAATTTTGCCTTGTAATCTCTTGCTTGGCCTTACAAATGTATTTAAGCACCCAACTTGCAACTTGAGGAGTATTAAAATTACTCCAATCTTGGTTTTTAATGTACCTGGTGTGCACCCATTTTACCCAGAGATTGTCAACTTTCATTGCTATTTGCCAAGCCTCCTTTCCTACCATAGCAATGTTCCATAGAAACAAATCTCTAAAGCCAAGCCCTCCATTACTTCGAGGCTTACAAGTTTCCTCCCACTTAACATAATCTGGTCTTGAGCTATTGCATGTCCCAGTCCACAAAAAAGCTCTACAAACAGCAGTCACTTGTTTCAGAACACACTTAGGCAGCAGAAAAATTTATGCCTAGTAGACACTAATACTCATAAGGACATAATTAACAAGCTGTCTTCTGCCAGTAAAAGAAATATTACGAGTGCTCCACACCCTAATCCTAACAACCATCTTTTCAATCAACTGCTCACAGTCCCCAGCAGATAATTTCTTAGTGTGTATAGGCACACCTAAGTATCTAAAAGGTAAAAGAGCATGAGATAATCCAGACATATCTTGCATTCTTTGAATCTCATATTGTGCCATGCCACAACTAAAAAATGCAGACTTAGACAAATTGGGCTTCAATCCTGTAGTGGCTGCAAACAACTCAACCCCTTGAAGCAGCATACTTGCTGAGTTGTAATCACCTTTGCTAAACAGAATAAGATCATCTGCAAAGCAAAGGTGATTCAGGCCAAGAGTTCTACATCTAGGATGAAAACCAAAGCTAGGTTGCTTGCCAATGTAGCACATGGTCCTGGATAAATACTCCATGCATAAGACAAACATAAGAGGGGACATTGGGTCCCCTTGCCTGAGTCCTCTTTTAGATCTGAAAAATCCAGTAGGGCATCCATTTACCATCAGAGAAAAAGTGGGACTAGTAACACAAGTCATCACCATCTTCACAAAGCTGGTAGGAAACCTTAAAGCCATCATCATCTCTTCCAAGAACTCCCAGCTTACAGTATCATAAGCCTTCTGAATGTCTATCTTCAAGAGGCAACATTTTTGCTTCTGGCTTCTTCTATACATTTTAACTATATCTTGACAGAGCAAGATATTGTGTAGAATGCTTCTGTTAGAAATAAAAGCACCTTGTGTTTGTGAAACTAAACTAGGCAAAACCAGTTTAAGTTTCTCACAAAGTAACTTGGTAATGCATTTATATACTACTGAACAGCACGAAATTGGCCTAAATTCACTAACCAAGTTAGGACTCTTGACCTTAGGAATTAGAGTTATAGAGGTAACATTCACAGACTTGAGTAGCTTCCCTGTTGCAAAGAAGTCTAAAACTGCATCTGAAATATCACCCCCAACTATATCCCATGTTTTTTTTAAAGAAAAGGCTATTGTAACCATCCATCCCTAGAGCTTTTTCATCAGGAATTGATTTCATTACCTGTTTAACATCATCAGCAGTGAAGCCACATGACAGAAGATTCTGCTGCTCGTCAGTCAAAATATGCCCCTCATTGATGATCAACTGTTTCACTTCACATCTTTTTTCCATCTTGTTCCCTAACAACCCTTGATAGAATTCAACAAAGCTTCTTGAACCCCTTTCTCATCATGCACCCAGTTACCATGCATATCCTGGATAGCATAAATCTTATTTGTATTCCTTCTAGCTTTAATGGCTTGATGAAAAAGTTTAGAATTTTCATCACCAAAGCATATCCAGTTTTCTTTTGCTTTTTGTCTTAAAAAAGACAAGTATATGTCCTGGGCTTTCCTGTAATCCAGAGTAGATAATCTTTCTACAATAGTGAGATTAGCATCCCCATGACTTGCATGTACCTGCTCTTGAATTTGTAACAAATTCTGAAAAGCTTTACTAGCCTGAGCCTGCACATCTGAAAAACTCTCTTGATTCATCTTCTTAAGCTCTTCTTTCAAAAGCTTTATCTTCTAAGTCACAGAATACATTTTACACCCAGGGATATTCTGTTGCCAAGTTGTTCTTACTAAATCCATGAATCCAGGAGCTTGAATCCACATGTTGTAGAACCTAAAAGGCTTTCTACCCCTTTGTTCTTTATGCACACTAATAATGCCAGGGCAATGATCATACTCACCTTCTGGCAAATATTTGACCACAGCTGATTCATATACATTACACCAGGCTTCATTAGCAATCACTCTGTCTATCTTTGAAAAGACCTTTTCAACCCCTTCCTGTTTATTTGTCCAGGTATAAAATCTACCAATCTGCTTGACATCAGTTAACTCACAAGCAGTAAAACAAGCCCTAAAATCTTCAATCTCATGCAATCTGACAGGGGAACCAATCCTCTCATCAAAGTTCAAAACAACATTAAAATCACCAAGTACAACCCAAGGAATAGTTGTTTTGATTTTTTCCAAATCACTCCACAACACCCTTCTCTCCTGTTTATTATTAGAACCATAAACAAAAGTACACATAAAAGGAGGAGCAATACCCATAGGTGCAATTTTACAGTGAATCAATTGATCAGTGACTAATTCAATAGACACTGTAAAAGAAGATGGCAACCAAGCAATTATAATCCTACCTCTATCAACAGCACAACTATTTGTTGTAAAACACCAGGCAGGGCACAGATTTTGATAAAGATTCCCCATCTTGGACATCTTTACCTTTGTTTCCAGGACACCAAATAAAGAAACTTTATTAGCAGCAATAAACTTCCTAACTGCCACTTGTTTAGTCCCTTTATTCAACCCCCTGACATTCCACACTAATATATTATCCATGTGGAGAGTCAAGGGCCTCTAACCCCTGCACCTCTTTTTCCATTTCCCCATGTACCTCATAGAAAATTTCTTCAGTTGAAGCATTCAGAATGTCAAACCTATTATTCACAGGTGTGCTTGATACCACTGCCTGAACAGGTGTCCTGGTTGCTACCTTAACAGCAGGTATCATCTCGTCTGCTTGTCTTTCAGTTACATTAGGTTTTTGCTTCTTTACCCATTTCTGGACAATCTTCTGAACAGGTTTCTTCTTGACACAATCATCATGCACATGACCATATCCCTTACATACAGTGCACAAAATAGGTTTCCATGCATAAAAAACCCTCTGCTTCATTATAACACCCTTCTCATTCTTGAAATAAATCTCCTCAGGAAAACATTGATCTATTTCAACCTCAACAACAACCCTAGCAAACATCAATCTGTCTCTATTCTGAGTGGCTAGATCAACATTCATAAACTTCCCAACAACACCTACAATCTTACTAAGACTCTTAATACCCCAATATTTCAGTTCCAAACCATGTAATTCAATCCATAGTGGAACTTTTTGAACAGTCTTTGTATTCCAGTCAACATCAGGTCTCCATCCCTGAACTATTAATGGTTTCCCATCAAAAAAATGAAACTCATCTGCAAGAATACTATCTTTTGAATCCTCGGTCAACAGTCTAACCATATATACCCCATTCCCAATTGCAGTAATCTTGTCAATCCCTCTCTTACCCCATATTCTTCGAAAGAAACCCTCCATTACATGTTGTGGTGGGCTTGCTCCTAACACATAACAAACCACAGAAAATTCCCAATAATTCACCTCCTCTACAATATCATCCCATTCAATTTCAGGAATATCACCTTCAATTTCATTATGGGTATTCTGATTCACCATATTGTTATCAATTTTCTGACTATCCTCCATATTAGCCCTTTTACTACCCTGAATAGGCATTTTAATCTCAGGAACCCAAGAAACCTTTTTATTAGACCCAGAAATGACAACACCATTCTGGTCCAGATTAAGATTTCTTGACCCAGAATTCAAATTCACATCCGGAACTTCAGACCCAGCAATCACATCATGAATTTTACCAGAATGATGGGAACTAACACCACTATTCAATACATTCAACCATTCAGAGAATAGATGTTTATCATTTGACTGTTTTTGCAATTCAATCAAAGAAGATTTGGGTGTTAAAAGCTCACCTTCTTCATCGCTCACATTTGCAGATTGCACCATACTACCTTTCAGAACTTCCTCCATTGTGCACGTTTTATTGGCATCCGCAGATGTTGGCCCACTCTTCTCCTTCCCCTTGTTCATGGCTTTCGAATTTTTTGACCCACGAGGTCTGCCCATGGCTACCAGTTCGCACTGGAGAACCCGCGAGAGAGAATTTTCAAAAGCTGAGTATTTTTATCTACACACTTTATTATTTCTATTCTTCTTCTCTCTCTCTCCTATCTTGTTCAATTTTAGTTGAATTTCTGGAAAATTATCTGACTTCAAATAAATTTGAGTTTGTGTAGTGAAATAGAAGCTAGAATGAAGATTTATTCTGTTTCCACACAATTCGCTGCTAAATAAAATCATCTCAATTACTTTGCTTTTAGTGCTATCATCTGAATAAAATCACAATCCGCTGTTGAAGAGAAGTGAAAACGTCGAAGATAAACAAGCGAGTTAGCCGGAAATTCATCTTTTTCCGACGAGTTTAAGCAAGCGAGTTGAAGACTATTCTGGAAGTGGTTGAGGAGTGTCGCAGGCAAGGGAGGTTAGCTAGAAATTCAGCATTTTCCTTGTTCAATCGTTGCGGTTTTGTTCATTGCATTGTAAATTTTTCCCTTTTCATTGTCGTTTTCAATTTCAAGACTATTCTGGAATTTTGTTGGTTTATTGTTTGTTGTTCGGTTTATAAATTATGGAATTTTGGATAGTAGTAAAGAAATTGACGTTAGGTGTGTTGTTTTATGGTTTTGTTGGTTTATTGCTTGCAATTTGCTACTATAATTCTACTGCTTCTATTGTATATTTCCATGTTTTTGAGGCGGTTTGTTTTTCCTCAATGCAATAATAAAGCATTCTTGCTTTGGTACTGTTTTTTTTTCTCATAGAACATCATTTATGTCGCATGTTTGCAATGTGCGACGCAAATGGCTCCTCATCTGTGTCGCATTTTGCTAAACATCCGACGCAGATGCCTACCATTTCGTGCATGCTGGGTGCTGCTTGCAGGATCATGTGCGTTAGAAGTTCCTTAATGTCCGATGCCAATCGTGTCTCCCAAATTTGCGTTGAGGCCTGTGGCGCCGGACACATGTCAGACGCAAATGGGGGTCTGGCATCCGACGCAAATCGTTGATTCTGTACTACTGATTATACTGGGTTAGTTGAAGTTACTATGAGAACCATCCTTATATGAGAATTTTTGAACACTTTATATTAATCTTTAACCAATATGAAATCAATTTTAGCTAGATTGTAATAGGTTTCTCCATTGCGGGGCCAATCTTTGAGAAGGATTATCATATAATATCCTAATAAAGAATTTTATTTTTACTCAATTGGATTACTATTTTAGTGTTCTCAAAGTCTGATGAGAAGACTTCTTATAAGAGAAATGTGAGAACATTAGAATCTCAATTATATATGGCAACACATGGGGGACAACAAAAAATAGCAAAAGCAAAAAAAATAGGGGGATAAACTACTCCATTTAAACAAAAAATGGGGGGAGGGGAGTGCCACATTTAAATTGAACAACAGTTTTTTTGAAAAATTAAAATGCAAAGATAGTTCCTCCAATTTTTAACTTTCTAAACTTCTTATTTCAGGTTATTCAATGCAATTTCACAATTGATTTTAATTTTCTATATGGTTTCGCACCCATTGCGTGCATATGAGGCTATTAATACTTCAAAAACAAAATCCTTTATTAAAATATATTGCATATTAGACAAATGGATTACATATAATTAAACACTTACTACTTTCTGTTTCACGTTCTGATGTAAAGCTTGATCTCGCCTAAACTCAACCCTGATTATAAAAAGGAAATTTGATTTTAATAATTCCACCTTTTGGTGGTTTTCTCAAAATAGTCCAACCTTTCCATAATCCCAACTTGACACCTAAACTTTTCAAAATGAGCCATTTGACTTGAAACCTGTAAACAAGTAAAACTACTTGTTTATTTTTATTTTTCAATATCTGTTTCTCTAACCCCTCCTATCTCCTCCCTAATCTCAACCCTCAACAACTTCCTTCTCTCTTCTCCCTAATCTCAACCGTCAGCAACCTCCTTCTCTCTCCTCTCTGAGCCCCTCGAAATGCATTCGCTCGACATACACCATTTCCACATGGGTTGTAGATATGCTTTTTGTATAGGCATGAAGATAGCCCGTAATAGTCACATACAGATCCAAACAACAGCTGTGAAAATAAACCATTCCCAAAATGAGAGGTAATTAACTTTTACATAGTGCTAACGAGCTACTACATACTGCTAGCAGCTGCTCAATTATCTGTAAGCAGATTTATTTATATATCCATAAAATTAGTTGCACAAGTACTACTTAACCAGGCCATTAACAACGAACAGCATCAGCAACTGTTCCTTAAGATTAAGCAACATCAAGAAGTTTGCTGTCATAAGTGCATGGGGGCGGTTTCTTCAAGTTTCCGATGGGGTACACTGGACTGTGTCCGATTGTAGTATTAAACTGAAAGATATAACTGAAGAAAGCTTCGACCTCCGTGACAGGAACAAGTGGTTGCTCATCTGAGATGGTGGTCATGCATCCCTTAAGATCGGTCAGGTTGTTGTATGGGTAGCACCCAAGTCTGCTGGCGGACACGAGTCATGTTGTCCACCATGAATCTTGTAGGACGTGATCTCACCATGGTGAGCCAAGCCACTCCTGAGGGTTGTCCGAGATGGCACTCGCACACGGCCACTAGAAAGGACAAAATAAGGGAATCTTCCCTCCAGTCAGACTCATCTCAGTCGTACACGTGTCAACGGATTACCTACCCTATCAGATGAACAGTACTCCTATAAATAGCCAAATGGTACTATTCTGCAAGTACATTAAAACCACTACATTCTCTCAAAATCTTTAACGGACACATACTGACTTGAACGTCGGAGGGGGTTTCTTCGCATCGCCCCCATGGGTAGTTTACGTTTGTTTTCTTGCAGCCGTCCAGACACGGACGCCCCCACAATCATTGACGGACATCTCTGTGGTCCGCCACTGTTCCAACACCGGAACAACTTGGCGCTAGAAGGAGGGGACCTCCTATCTTTGTGAAGCGGTCATGGATAAGACAGACACCACAAGTCGCAGTCCACCAGGATTCGAAACCGGTCAAGGGTCTTCCCAACCCCGTATTATCGGACCCACATTAGGGGCACCTGAGTTTCACTTCAGGTGTCCGAGAACAATGATGAGCGAACCCCGAACAACAACATTTCCCAGGTGAACCCTGGTAACATACTACTCAATCTAGCTCAACTGAGTCAGTTTTCTCCAGAACAATTGAAGATGGTTTCTTCGTTAATACAAATGCTGACGGACGCTTCACAGAATAATGGTAACACCCCAACTCCTAATGCTATAGTCGGTCAACTCCGTAAGCGATCACTGGCAATGATCGGTAGAAACGCTGACGGTACACCGATAAGGAAGATGCGTACCTTCACTCGTGAGGGACGACATTTGGAGAGGCAGCTACAGGATCCTGGGTGTGAAGAGACACTTTTGGATACCAAAGAGCTTGACAATTCAGAAGACGAGAACCAAAGTCACCCCCACCGAGAGTACAACACCAACGGTGCTAGTAACTATTCTACTGACGGACATTTGTTGACCAAGCCTAAACTCTCTCCCTTTGTGCCGGAGATTCTGAATCATCATATGCCAAGGATTAAAATGCCATCATGTAAATATGATGGTAGTTCTGACCCCGATGATCATGTCGCGGCGTATGAAGGACACATGTAACTGTACACCATGGATGCCATATCGTGCAAGGTGTTCCCATCCACCCTGACCGGGATTGCTCAGACATGGTTCAAAAGTATTAAGCCTGGTAACGTTTCTAGTTTCTCTCAGCTTTCATCTATGTTCAGCACTCATTTTGTGAGCAATAGGTGTCGTGAACACACTACTGGGGAGTTATTATCCATCAAGCAAGGAGAAACAGAGTCCCTTCATGACTTCATTGATCGTTTTAATGTTGAGGCCGTCACAATTCCCCGTTTACAGCCGGATGTGGTTGTCCTGACCTTGATGACGAGACTGAGATAAGGGTCTACATTCAAGAGTTATCTGGGTCGCAATACTTTCACGTCACTAGGGCTGGTGCTTGGGAAAGCAAATGATTTCATAAGAAGAATTTGACAAAGCTACTAGCAATCAATATCACGACTCTAATAAGAAGAAAGTTGAGAAGTCATGGAAGGGTAAGGGTCGCGACAATGATCGTTGTCGTGACGAGAGGAAAGAGTCAAACATGGTGAAGAATGAGAATAATCGAGAGCGTGGTGACTGGGAGTGAATTGAACGCAAAGAGAAGTTTGATGCGTACACAAAGCTCACGACTCCAAGAGCACAGATATACACCATGAACAAGGAAAGCGACAAACGATAGCGGCCAATGGAATGTGACTGAGATTTACCTATCTTACCAACATCAATTATATTACCTGTAAGATTGTCTCCAAAGGTCACGGTTCCTCCATTATAGACTGAAAGTGAGAGAAATTTGGATCTATCTCCTTTCATGTGCTTAGAACAACCGCTATCGAGGTACCACATATTGTTCCCCCTCACTTCAGCTTGTACCATAGCAAACTAGTTAGTGGTAGGAACCCAATCTAGCTTGGGTTCCTTTGTTGGACTTGAGTCTTTCTTAATTTTCCAAACCTGCTTTACTAGGTACGTGTTCCTCTCAATACGTTCTTCTCTGGTGGAACAGTCAGATACAATGTGACCACTGTTCCCACAGTAAGAACATATTTTACTACTTGGCAGATCAACATATTTTTTCTTTTTGTTTTTCTTCTTGTGATTGAAACCTAGACCATCTCTTCCTTTGTTTTGATACTTTTGTATCCATGTGACTAGGTCAGGAAGCTTGTTCCTTGAGGGTTCCAGTTTCTTCCTTAATACCAGATTTTCTTGAAAAATATTTTCATAATCGTTTTTCAAATTTTTAGCAATATTTCTGGTATAAATTGAAGAGATTGTTCCTTCAGGAATAAACAGTTTCAATTCTGTCAATTCCAAATTCAAAAGATAATTTTCGTTTTTGACTTTTTCAAATGCTTCTTGATAAGTTCTACTCTTGTCAAAAAGTTCAAAGAATCTTTTTTCAGTATCACACTTTAATGTGTTAAGCCAATTAGAATGATTCTTAGTAACTTTCAAGGCATTAGTTAATTGATCTCTTTTTGCGCATACATCTTTGTAGTCATCTAAGGATTCTAATAAAAGTTTTAGTAATTGGATTTTATTAAGTTCTGTAAATTCCTCTTCAATGGCATTAAAAATTACCTTGGGGGTTTGATGATTCCACTTTGTCCTCGATATTCGTCATGAGACATAGATTGGCAGTTTCTTCCTCAGTTTATTCCTGCTCCTCCTCTGAGTCAGACTCTCCCCATGCTGCAACCATGGCTCTTTTCATATCATTTTTCAAAAATGACTTTTGTTGTTCCTTGCCCTTCTCTTTGTATTTTCCTTTTGCTTTCTCATTTTCCCATTGAGGACACTCCTTGATGAAATGATAAAGGCCTCCACACTTATGGTAACTTAGCTTCGTTGGTTTCTTTGTGACCTTTCCTTTGTAATTATTGTTAAAGAATTTCTTGAATCTTCTTACAATCATCGCAGCTTCTTCATCATCAGTTTCTGAATCTTCTTGTTCCTCTGACCTGAGGGCCAGAGCCTTAGGCTTTGATGATTCAGTTTCATGAGTTTCTAGGTGTAACTCATGGGTCATGAAGGAACCAGCAAGTTGTTCAATGTTGAAAGTTGTGAAGTCCTTGGTTTTCAACAATGCCGTTGTATTGGCCATCCATTTCTCATCTTGTGGAAGACTCCTTAGTACCTTACGAACCTGTTCCTCTGGATAGATTTTCTTTCCCAGAGATTCAAGTTCATTTATGATGTTTGAGAAGCGAGTGAGCATATCTTGAATAGGCTCCTTTTGTTTCATGTGAAACAATTCGTACTTATGCATGAGCATATCGATCTTTGATCGTTTCACTTCGCTTGTTCCTTCATGAGTGATTTGAATGAGTTCCCACATTTGCTTTGCAGTCTTGCATCCCATGACTCGGTTGTGTTCATGCGGACCAAGACCACAATGGAGTAGCTTCTTGGTCATGTTGTGCATCTCCATTTTGTCGAAGTCCTCTTTGTCAAACTCGGCAAGGGGTTTAGGAACCAGCTCCCCTTTCTCGTTCTTCTTTGTGATTTCAAAGTTACCAATTTCAATTACCTTCCATACTTGATAATTTTCAGCTTTAATAAATATCTCCATACGATTCTTCCAATATGGATAATGTTTGCCATTGAACTTAGGTGGGCTTTGAGTTGAATACCCTTCATCAAGCTTTTCTCCCGTAGTGTTCATTGTTCCAGGTACAATCTCCTAAGTGTTAGCTAATTCTGGAGGTACTAGGCTCTGATACCAATTGTTATTCTAGTATGAACACTAGACAAACTACAAGAGGAGGGTGAATTGTAGTTGAGGGAAAATTTTCAAAATGTTTTGCGGAATTAAAACAAAATGAAAGTAGAAAGAGACAAACACACGAGATTTTTACAAGGAAAACTTCCTACGCCCAATAGGAAGAAAAATCTTGACCACGAGGGATTTTGACTCAAACTCTCTTTACTATAATAGGCCAAAAGACTCTATCTTTTTACAATAACCTATTAACGGACCTTCTCTGTTCCTCTAGGAACTTATTCCTAGTCACCCAGTTTCCCCTAAACTGATGACACTCACTTTGACTTCACTCGAAGTCTTCTCTCTTCTCTCTTTCTTTTTCTCTCTTGATTACAAGGATATTCTGTGAATTCTCTCTCACCAACACACTATGAATATTACAATAAGTATGTAGAATACAAGAGAAAATTACGTGAAAACTTTCTAAGTGGATAATTAATTTTCGCTCAAGAAAGTCATAAGTTTTCAACAAGTAATTTCTTCCTTATATAGCTGCTATAATTTTTCCTTCATATGGACATTTTGTACTCCACGTTCTCCATGATGTTCGCTTTGTAGTGGTGTGGAGATCATGACCCTAATTTTGCTGCACTTCCTCCACGTTTATTGCAACGGAAATAAACTACCTTCCCCTATCCGTTAGTGGGAGAATTTCCAGCGCATGCATAGAGGTTGTTGGAGAACTTCAAGGAGTTAGCTCCACATTTTATGCCACGCCTATTCCAACTGATTTTCAAGCACAAACAACAGCAAAAATATCTAATAACTTTGAGAATCTTTTATTCAAAGATTCTAAGTTATTAGAATATTAAACATACCATATGATAAAAATTCAAAGTGCATAAAATAAATATCTTGACTTAGATTAAATAATTAATCTTTCTCCACAAGATATAAATGCAAAACTAAACATTAAATTATTTTTGGTATTTTATATTTTTCGCAAAATAAAAACTATATTATAACCTAAGTATTTGGCATCATCAAAACATGGAATACAACAGAAGTATATGTGGACGATTCGATCGTCAAAAAATAAGACTGAACGCGAACACATTGACAACCTGGAAGAAACCTTGAACACTCTGAGAAGGTACAAGATCAAGCTTAACCCAAAAAAATGTGTCTTTGGAGTAAGAGCGGGAAAGTTATTGGGATTTATGGTTAGCAAGAGAGGAATTGACACCAATCCATATAAGGTTCGAGCAATTGTTGATTTGCCGAAACCAAAAAGTGTCAAGGACATTCGGAGATTGACAGGTAGAATTGCAGTACTAACTCGCTTTATCTCCAAATCAGGCGATAAGGCCTTACCTTTCTTCTCATTACTGAGAGGGAAAAAAAATTAATGTTTTCCTTGCCATGGCTTCGATGCACGATAAGCTATCATGCACCGAGAGAGAAAACTTGGAGAAGAAGTCTCAATTGCATGTACTGATTCAATATTTGGCTTTAGTGGTTTGGCATGTGCACTTTAGTTTGGGCATTTTTTGTTTGAAAGCGTCTCGAGTGTAACCTGTTACACCATAATTTATTGTGTAAAAAAGTCTCACAAGTACATAATGACACATACTCCAATAAAAATGACATGGACTAAGCAAAATAATGACATGAATCTAATGTCATCTAATTCATGTCATATGAGTTCTTTTCACAAAATAAGTTATGGTTTTTGTGTTGTTATACCAAAAGTTATGGTGTATCAGTTATACCCAAGAATTTTTGTTTTTCTTTATATCCATAGGAACATTATAAGAGTCCTAATTCAATTCAAACACAAATGTTGAGGCCTCTAATATGATATATGGTAATACTACATGGTGTGATAAAGGGATCTTGTTTAAAATACTTTTGAGAACAAATTTAATGATATAATTAATAAAAATTGTAAATCTTTTGCTGAAACTCTAATTCTTTTGCGAAATTTTAGGACTCTATTTGTACGAAACTCTATTTGCGAAGTTCTTTTGATGACATCTAATAAAGAAGCCAAAAATTTCGACCTCTCTTGAACTATCAAGGGGCCGAGTATTTAGGCTCAACTATATGACTTTTAGGTTTTTTCCTACCATTAATTTTGTATCTCATAGTGTATTGAAGTGAATGGTTAATATGTAAAAGCACTAATGTAAGATCGATAGATACGTCGTTTTACTTGTTCGCAGTTCGTGTAACACATTCCTTCAATGGCGTCAAACATGATTGAATATGATCGATTATATTGCTCACATCCCCTTCCTTTAGTGCATGCATATTCTGTACTCTTGCGCGCTAATTCGTGATACACATGTCCTTGATGGCGCGAAACATGTTTTTTATTGGTTTCTCGCCAAACATCAATTGAGGTGGGGGGTACTACTAAGCTTACCCAAGGGTCATAAATTCATAACTCGTACGACCTCCAGTCTATGGTTCACATGGCGTCATTTATGTGTAATTATATATTACAGTTTTCTTCATAAATTATTACAAAAATTGGACATAAATATATAAATTAAACTTAATTGATAGTAGATATTTGAATATATTAGAAAGACTCCGCCCTCGACAAGATGATCAAAATCCTGGTTTCTTTCTTATATGGTCAAAAGACTGCATTAAGGTTTCAATGTCTGTAATTTCTGATAAGCTATAATCCAAAAATGTAATGCATGTGATATATCACATTCATTTTCAAATTGAAGATAACAACTTGTCTCACAGCCAATGTATAGGAGTCCTATGATTATCTATTACTCCCTCCATTCCATAAAGTTCCCACTTTTGTTTTAAGAGTGATCCTTAAAGTTTTTCACGTTTCTACTTTATTCTATTTTTGGCAAAATATATATTATTCTATTAACCAAAAGCCATAACTATTAACCTCATATTATAAGTGTATTTGTTGAAAACCATAAGCATTGGTGGTCGAATTGGACCGCCAAAAAGCATGTTGAGGATGACGAATCAATCAATGTGTTTTGAATTTCGAGAAAAATAATTTTGCATTAAAAGTTATGCCTTCTAGTTAATAGTCCTGGTATTGAATTAGTAGTTCTAACTTTCAGGTTGTTAGTTATGGTTTTCAAGCTAATAATAAAATTATTTTATTTGAATGATGATTTTTATGTTAATAATTACTTTTTGGTTAATATTTATGGCATTTGGTTATTAGCTAAGGTTTTAACGTTAATAGTCTTGGTTTTGAGTAAATATTTTAAACTATTAACTTAAGAATTAAGTTTTGTTTAATAGTTTTGGGTTAATGGTTATGGTATTCTGATGAATAAATGATTTTTAGTTTGATAGTTATGATTTTTGGATACAATTAAAGTTTTATTGTTATAAGTTATAGTTTCTGGGTTAATGGTAATTATTATTTATAGTTTATTTTGTGGTTTCGGGTCGATAGTTATGGTTTTCTAGATAATGGCTATGATTTTTGAATTAAAAGTTATGGTCAATTAATAATTATGATTCTTTTTAACAAGTTAGTTAAAGCGCGTAACTAATAGATGCAATGCAAATTTAATTTTGCTAAGTTAACTAATTGGTCTGACATTATAACGGCATACCGTCTTTTTGAAGTGTGTGTGTTTTATATTTCTCTCTTTTATTTGTTGAGAGTGAGCGAGTCTAAAGCTATTTCATTCTTTTCTCAACTGTAGAGTGTATGCGCATGCATGTTTAAGTGTGTATGTAATGTAAGGGGTTAAGATTAACGAAATATTGTAATTTGGAAATGAAAAGGATATTCTATGAGTCCAATTTATACTTTTTCTCATTTTATTACTTGATCAAGTAATCTTGGATTATGTCTACGGGAAGTTTTTTTTAGTTTATTGGTACTGAAGATCGAATATTATTCATTCATTTTTTTAGGTGCATCAAAAGTGGATCTAATAATAAGATTGACAAATGTGACAAATGTGATCATCCATTTTTAAGAATTTTCTATTACTCGTAATGTTTCTATTATATTTTAGTAATATACTAGGTTTCAGGCCCGTGCATAATGCACGGGAACTTTTTAATATAATAAGAATGTGTATATATCAGATTGAAAACGTATAAACGATTCTTTATGTTAACTTGTTCAAAAAATTTGTGTTTAAGAGTATATGTTTTTGGAAGACTTCTTTTTAGTGCAAAATTTATTAAGAAGCTACTTCCTCCGTTCTAATTCTATTCCAACAATGAGATTTTTACACTATTCATTCACCATGCTACCCTTTTACTATATATTGTGATTTTTATGTAAGGAAAAATATAGTCATGTGGGGTCTTGTCAGATTCGTCTCGATATATAAATATCAAATTTGTATAATTTTACTAAAAAGTAATTAAATATATTAATAGTTAAAATTGTGCATTGGCAAACGTTAAAACTCAATTGTTGCAGTAGAAAAAGAACGGAGGAAGTATAACATAATGAGAAGCAATTACATCATCATAAGCAAAGCCAACAACACTTTAGGAGGAACATTGGAAATCCATATTTTCTTTCACACTTTCGATAAAATTGAACCTCCAATAACTCATTTCCAATTTACTTTTTGCCTAAATACCTTATTCTGTGTTGTTACCTGAAATTACCACAATTTCGATGATATACTTTATTTTACATTATTCGTTGTTTCATCTGACGGAATGAGTATTATATAATATTAATTATATAAGAAAATCATGGTGTTGCTTAGCTTTAAAGAGTAAGTGAGTAACATATATTTTAGCAAGGTTGTTTTTTTAACGATTCAAGTCTAATTTATCCCTATCCTATCTCCCTGCTTTCGTTGGTCATTGTACAAACCAAAATGTGGCAAGTAAAAGAATCGAATAAAGAATTAATTACATGGCATGAAGTTTATATTAATTTAGAGGCCTGGTTTAGATAAAAAACGACGCATTTTTACATCCAAGATATCGCACTCAGTCTTACGTCCCCTATAAGATATCAGTACAAGGGTCGTGGTTTCACATTCAACTGCATACCTCTTTTACTTAGGGATTGTCCATCTACCATTAATTTTGTCTCATAGATAATAGCCATGAATGTAAAATCCATTGAATTTTTCGTACCTGGACTCCTCCCATTTAGTGACACATTTCTTTACTGGGGCCAAACTAAATTGATATATGATCGATTGCTCACATGACTCCCTTCCTATTCTGTACTTTTATATTATAAGCTTTTGAGTCTTGCCAATTCGTGATACACATGCCCTTGATAGCGCCAAAATATTATTTGATTGGTTTCTCTCTTTGTGATACACATGCGGTATGCCGTTAATACCGGAAGACATACCATCTATGGTGGATCCAGGATTTTACGGATGGTGGGTCACTACCATGGTTTGAAAATGTAGTTTCGATTGCGGTCGCAGAAGTGGTAGTGGAGTCAGAACGAAGAAGTTGACGATAGACTGCATCGCAATTGCCATGTCGTGATTTTTATATTAAGTTTTTTCAAGTGATATTAAAAAATTTTGTACTAAATATCATGAAACAAGATCCGTTCTTAAATCTGTTCCAAAAAAGAAATTCATGCAGTTATTAAATGTTTTTTTTGCTTGCAACATTTTCTAAAAAGTTGCATAATACTTGCAACATTGACTTTTTTGGCAATATATTCTCTCTTTCTTTCTCCTAGTAGATGGGAGCTAGGTCCTTATCGCTTTTTTTTTTCTTTTCTAAATTCTTGTGTCATACTTCAATATTGCAAATAAAAAGAAAAGCGGAGGAAGTCCATAAAAGATTAAAAAGATCCTAAACATTATATGAATCAAATGTTTCATCCCTTTTGTTATCAAATAAATAAAAAAATCAAGGCCAACATTGCCATTCAATAACCTCTTGTATAAAAAGCCTAGCCCTTCCCACCAAAAAAATTCTAACTTTTAAAAAGTAACTCTACTCTTATTTGATCTAATAATTAACAATTCACTTTTAAAAAACCTACTACTAAATAGAGTACAAAAGAAAAAGAGAACAAAAAAAAAATTAAAGAAAGAATTTACCACTTCAAAAAATTACCCCAAAGAATTTCTTTTTTGAGTTAAATACAATTCGTGGGGTTTATGAGTTAAATTACCCCAAAGAAATTCTGAATCAAGTACAACATGTGGGTGTGGGGCCTTGAGGGTAATTTTTTTTGTGCCCTTCTCTCTCTCAGTTTCTTCTTTCTCTCTCTCTTCTGAATTTCTGGTTCTCTAAGAACTTCAAAACCATGGCCCTTTTTTTCATGTTCTCTCATGTCCTCTTCTTCCAGTCAATCAATTATGGCATTTAATCTGAGTTTTGCTCTTCTTCGTTGCGGTCGGTATACCAGAAGTTAAAACTTCTGGGTTTTTTTTCAAAAAATAAAAAATAAAAAACAAAACTTCATTTTTTTTTCTCAAATAATGGTGGGTCACGTGACCCACCATGACTAACCGTGGCTCCGCGACTGGATACCATTCAATTGTGAAGTAGGGAACCCGTACTTCTATGCTTATTCACACCACGACTCATATCCATTTTACGGTTGCAATTATAGGTAACTTTCTATGGTTCGAATTATAGATAACTTTCTATGGTGACAATTATAGATAACTTCCTTCCAATCAGAAACTGTCACAAAAATAACTTTATAAACTTTCTTATTAAAAAGAAAACGAAAAATACACCCTAAATTGATGCCAAAATACTGGTTCTTCTTCCTCGACTCTTCTATCCGCCATAATCTTCTTCCCCCTCTACCTTCTAGTAGTAAATATGTGCTACAAAGTATTATTGTTGTATTTCTCCTCCCTTCTTTCTGGATGACACAATTATGTTTTATGTTTACTTTCGTACGCATCGTGTATATATAAGACTAGCTAGTATGCAAGTAGGACAAGACTTAGGTAGCGCCGATTTCAATGCATGATAGTGTGTAATAGAATTTTTTTCAAATTTGAAACATAAGCGGATATATTATTTTAAGAATGGTTCTTATTTTAGTGACTAAACAAAAATACTCACAATGCTTTACTTGATTATACTGATAGATTTCAAGGTAGGGTTGTTACTACCTATGAAATTCAGGATTTTGCTGATTGTTTGCAAAACAGTGACTTATTGGAGTTAAGAAGCTGTGGGCATTTTTATTCTTGGAATAATAAAAGTCAAGGTGATGCTAGGATCCTTAGTAGAATTGACAGATGCATTGTTAATTCTCAATGGATGAGCAAATATTCTGGAGTGGTAGTTGAATATTTAAATCCAGGGCTCTCTGGTCATAGTGCTTTACTAGTGAAATGTCCAGTTTTTACTAGCTCAGGGGGAAGGCCTTTCAAGTTTTTTAACTACATGAAAGATCATGAGGACTTTACTCAAATTGTGCATGATTGTTGGACTAATTTTGGGTCTGCCTCTTGGATGAAACAAGTCTGGAGAAAATTTAAAGCAATGAAGGATAAATTAAAGCATCTGCATCAGAGAGATTTTGCAAATTTGAATAAGAGAATTGCTCAACTCAGGGAGCAGCTTGACATAATTCAACCAGCTCTTCAGGGCAATTGTGCTGATGAGTTTCTTCATGCTCAGGAGTCTGAGTATATGGCTTTATTGAGGAAATTCCTAGCTATTGAAGAAAGTGCTTACACACAAAAATCTAGAATTCAATGGCTCAAACTAGGTGATGGCAACAATCAATTCTTTTTTCATGCAATGAAAGATAGATTTGCTAGAAATAGCATTGATGTCCTTTATGATGCTCATGGCAACAAATTAACTCAGACTATGGATATTCAATTAGAAGTGCTGAAGTTTTATAAAAGTCTAATGGGTTCTGCTGCTGCTAGTATTCCCGGTGTTGATATTACAATTATGAAAGCTGGTAAACAGGTCAGTGTTGCTGCAATGCATGATCTTATCTCTCTTGTTACTACTGATGAAATTGACCATGCTCTTATATGCATTGATGATAGCAAGGCGCCTGGCATTGATGGGTTTAATAGCTTTTTTTAAAGAAAATTTGGCATGTTATTAAACCTCAAATGTACATGGCTATTTGGGACTTCATTGATAATGGAATTTTACCTGATGAGGTAAATTGTACTTTAGTCACTCTTGTGCCTAAAGTTCCTAATTCTTCTTCTGTTAAGGATTTGAGGCCTATTACCTGTTGCACAATCATTTATAAGATCATTGCTAAAATTATCACTTTAAGGCTTCAGAAGGTCATTGGTGATATTGTTGATCTTGCTCAAGCTAATTTTATTCCTAATAGGGCTATTTATGATAATATTTTGCTTGCTACTGAGCTTATTAAAGGAAACTCTACTAAGAATATCAGCCCCAGGTGTATGGTGAAAATTAATCTTAGAAAGACCTACGATTCAGTTGAATGACCTTTCTTACATATGATGCTCTCTGAGTTGGGCTTTCCTTAAAAATTTATGCACTGGATTATGCTTTGTGTTACTACTGTCTCTTATACTATTCATTTTTTTTTGCTAATTAAGTAAATTTCATTGCTCATCAACAGTAATACACCAACCTAAACCAAGTTAACGAACCAACTAGGTTGGACCTTTAACCAAGGCAAGGCTCAATTACAACAATTTAAAACAAAACACCTAATTCAAAGGCTACTAAACCATACATAATCTTCCCTGCTAATCTTTTTAGGCATCACTAATTTAACTCTACTTCTTACTATGCTTTTCACCTGACTCACACTAGTGCTAATACTAGGAATATAATTCTGCCAGTAACCGGTATTCCTACTGTGCCAAATTCCATATACCACTGCAGCTATGCCAGCAGCCATGATAAGTTTCTTGAATTTGGAATGCCTACTGTTCCTCAGCCACCTGATAAGACTTGATAAGATATTAGCAGAACTGCTCATACCCAGCCAGGATTTAATTACCTTCAGACATTCTTTACTATAATCACACTAGAAGAATAAGTGTGTATGTGATTCTGGTGCAGCATCACAAATCAAACATTGATTAGACCTACTAACTCCCACCTTTGCCAGCTTCTCCGTTGTCTGAAGTCTCTGTTGTATAGCCAGCCATAATATAAATCTGTGCTTGGGAACATTAAGTCTATTCCAAACAATTGTGTCCCGTGTCACTTTGTCTTTTACCCCTGTGATTTTATCATACACTGACTGTATTGAGTAGTTCTGCAGTGTACTAAACTCATTTTCAGTGAACAGCAGCTTCATTTGTTCTTTTACTCTACAAATACATTTCCAATACCAACTCACCCCTGTCTTAGGAGTGTAATTCCACCAGTTCTCACCCTTGATATATACAGAATGCGCCCACCTAATCCACACATTATCGTGCTTCGAGGATATTGCCCACACATACTTGCCAAGATACGCCACATTCCAACTAATCACTTCTCTAAAGCCTAAACCACCACATGACTTGCTCCAGCACAACTGATCCCAAGCTATAGGACCTGGCTTCTGTGAAAAGGCTTGACTGCTCCATAAAAATGCTCTGCATATTCTCATCACCTCCTGTAGTACACTTTTAGGTATGATGAATACATGAGCCCAATATTTATGCAAGCTAAGCAACACAGTATTGATAAGTTGTGTTCTAGCACTGTATGACATATTTCTGGTGCTCCAAATCCTTATTCTTGCAGTCATTTTCTCCACAATCATCTCACATTGTGCATTTGAAATCTTCTTAGAACAAATGAGAACACCCAAATACTTGAATGGCAGCTTACTCTTCATGAATCCTGAAGCTTCTATAATTCTTTGTGATTCTGCTTCCTTCATACCACATGAGTAAATGGCAGACTTACTAACATTTGCCTTCAAACCTGAAGTATCAGAGAAAAGCTTGAAGACCTTCAACATCAGGTAAACAGAAGTAAACTCTCCTTTGCAACACATGATTAAATCATCAGCAAAGCACATATGTGTCAATTTTACTTCTCTACATCTGGGATGATACTGAAATTGTTCCATCTCACTCATCTTGAACAGAATTCTAGATAGATATTCCATGCAAACTACAAATAACAAGGGAGACATGGGATCCCCTTGCCTTAATCCCCTGGTAGATTTAAAATACCCCTCCATATTTCCATTTAAAAGAAGAGAGAACATGGGAGTTGTAACACATTTTATTACCAAGTTAACAAAATGTTCAGGGAATCCCAATTGTTGTAACATTTCTTGCAAAAACTGCCAATCAACAGTATCATATGCCTTTTGAAGATCTATCTTCATTAAAATCCTGGGCTCACTTTTTTCCTACCATACTGTTTCACCATGTCCTGAATGACCATGATATTATGCACAATAAATCTTCCATGTACAAAACCACCTTGGTTTTCCACTATGATATCAGGTAACACTTATCTAAGCCTCCCACATAGGACCTTTGTTATACATTTGTATAATGTATTGCAACATGAAATAGCCCTATATTCAGTGACATTACTAGGACCCCTAGTTGTAGGTATCAAAGTAATTGATGTGTTGTTTAACTCTTTCAGTATATGACCACTCTGCAATGTATCTAAAACAGCATCAACAATGTCATCACCAATGATATTCCAAGCATCTCTATAAAAGAAAGATCCAAATCCATCTGGACCTGGAGCTTTGCTCCCTGGAATTGAGAACAAAGCTTTCTTAATTTCTCCAATTGTATATGGAGCATTAAGAATAGCAAGATGATATGTAGTTAATAGAGGTCCTGCTTGCACAATTTATGGCATCACATGAGATATAAGAGTAGTATCATTACCCAATAGCTTTTTATAATATGATAAAAAAGCTCCTGAAACAGCTTCAGGTGTATCATGCCAGACACCAAATTCATCATTTATACTGAATACCTGATTGTGCAGTTTCCTAGCTTTAATGCTCTAATGAAATAAACTAGTATTCTCATCTCCATCTCGCAACCAGTCCATCTTTGCTTTCTGACTCATAAATGAAACATAAGTAGCATGTTTCATCTTATATTCTTGTATGGCTGCTAATTCAGCTGCTGCTAATGTTGAATCTCCAGGGTTCAAATGGAGTTGCCTCTGAGCTTCAATCATGTGTGTATGTGCTCTCACCTCTGCTGCTTGTAGGTCAGAAAAACCTACTTTATTTAACTCTTTCAACGCACATTTAACTTTCTTCAGCTTCTGTAGAACCTTGAACATTTTTGAACCTTGTATAGATTCAGACCAAATTTGCCTTATTATCTCTTCAAACTGAGCTACTCCTTTCCACATGGTAAAATACCTGAATGGTTTTTTACCACTAACAATACCAGGGAACACTGTAAGTAGTGCAGGGGAGTGATTAAAGTCTCCCTCACATTGAAAGTTCACTTCTGCAGAAGGGAAACTATCTTGCCAACTTAAGTTTGCCAGCATTCTATCAAGCTTTGAAAAAACTCTTGCATCACCTTCTTTGTTTGTTATTCCGGTAAAGAAATTACATCGAGCATTTGATATCTCGTGACACCACAATCAACCATACATGTTCGATGTCCGAATTTGAATTCTCTAACTAATGAACCTACTCTTTCATCTGTATTCATCACATTATTAAAATCACCACACAGCAGCCATGGTTCAGAAGTTGCTATATTTCTCAAATCCATCCATAAATCCTCCCTTCTAGCCCTTTCATTAAATGCATAAATAAAGGTACAATAGAACCCAGTTGCACCACTACTTGGTTGAATAAAACAGTGAATCATCTGACTTGTTCCTTTGATGATATTGACTGTAAAACAACCTGCCTTCCATGCTAAAATAATCCTGCCACTATTATGATAGCAAGCATTTGTTGTAAAACATCAGCCCATAAACATTCTTTGGTAAAGACACCCCAGATTAGATGTTTTTACCTTTGTTTCCAAGAGAGCAACAATGCCAACTGAGAATCTATGAATGTATGCCTTCACATCTCTCTGTTTTTTGGCACTATTTACTCCTCGGACATTCCAACATAGCAGCCTATCCATTGGCAATAGGGAAAGTTCCCTCTCCCCTTACATTTCTAAGACCATCTGCAGTACCTTGACCAGCAGCTTCCTGAAGCAAAGAGTGGAAAGAATTACCAATACTTGTTGACTGAGTATTAGTAGTTCTAACCTTAATGGGTTTAAGAGCTTTCTGAAATCCATCTGGATCCAATGCCACCCTCTCATCCCTCAAAGTTACTATAGGAGCAGAAACAGCTTGTTCTGCCTCTACTGTCACTTTAACATTTTCCTCTGCTATAACTTCAGTAGGAGCAGGAACAGCTTGTGGTTGTACTCTTTTTGGCACCCAAATCTTCTTATGCTTCTAAATTCGACATTCCTTCCCTTCATGTCCAAAATTACCACATGTTTCACATTTATGGGGTCTCCATTCATACTCAATCTGCACTTGAACCCTATCACCATACTCATTTATAAAATGAACCTGATCTGGAACGTGTTGATCAATATTCATTTCAACTAGTACTCTTGCAAATTGTATTTTATCTCGATTTCTAGTTGCCTCATCTCTCTTAATGGGATCTCCTACCTGAGCAACTATTTTGTGCAATGATTTTTCACCCCAGTACTTCAATGGTAACTTCAATTGCACCCAAACTGGAATAGTTTTTATATCATCCTTCTCAAAATCAGTATCATGACACCAGGGTTTCATGATTAACGGTTTCTTATCAAAGAAGAAATGACTATTCAACACCTTATCTCTAGAATCCATGGCAGCAAATCTCATCAAGTAGATTCCTCTCTTGATCAAACCCACCTTATCCACCTTGTAAGATTTCCATATCCTTCGAAAGAAACCTTCCATCACTTGTATTGGAGGATTTGCTCCCAATACATAACATACAATTGATGAATTCCAGTATTGAATCTCATCCTCAATATCCTCTAAATCAACTTTAACAATCTCCTCTCCATTATGCAATTCATCCACATTCAAATCATTGTCTACTAAGTGTTCGACATTTTGCACATCTAACTCTTCAGTAATCATAGGGTGAAAAATGGGTATTGAATTACCTCCATGTGATGGTTCTGACCTCTGATGTTGTGAATCTACACTTCTATGAAGAGATTGAAGCCATTCATTGAAAGTGTGCCTCACTTCTAATTGTTGTTGTAACTGTTGCATTGATGATTTTGGTGTAAAAACCTCACCAATACCAAATCCAAAATCAATCGCCTCTACTCCTAGGATTTCATCCATCGATTGTGTTCTTAATGCCTGAGAATCCGACATTGGACCACGAACTTTTTCATTTTGCTTGCCTGAGTTAGCACCTTGAGATTTTCTAACCGTTTTTCTCGCCATGGCCACGGAGCACGTTAAGCTAAAATGCACCGAGAGAAAACGTGGAGAGAAAGTTTCAGGTTTATAGAGCTACTATTATTGGTGATGTTCCTCTTATACTATTCTCATCAATGGTATTCCTAGCCCTCCTTTTGCTGCTAAGAAAGGCCTAAGACAAGGTGATCCCTTGTCTCCCTTTATTTTTGCTATTTGCATGGAGTATCTGTCAAGGTGTTTGGATCAGTTAAAGAATATTCCTGACTTTAATTTTCATCCCAGATGTAAAAATCTTAGCATCACTCACTTAATGTTTGCTGATGATTTGTTACTCTTTTCCAGAGCTGATGTTAGCTCAGTTACTCTTATTATGCAAGCTTTCCATAAGTTCTCTGCTGCTTCAGGTTTAGAAGCTAATCTGGATAAAAGTAATGTGTACTTTGCTGGCATCACAAAAGATGAAATTCAAAATCTGCAAGATATCTTACAAATACCTACTGGAAGTTTTCCTTTTAGGTACTTGGGTGTTCCTTTACACTCTAGAAAGCTGTTTTATATTGAGTGCAAACCACTTATTAATAAAGTGGTGGCTACGGTCAGAGCTTGGACAGCTAAGAAACTTTCTTATGCTGGTAGAACTCAGCTGATTTCTTCAGTTTTACAAGGCATTCAATCCTACTGGTACCAAATAATTCTGCTTCCAAAAAAAGTTCTTAAGGAGATTCAATCTATTCTTAGAAACTTTCTTTGGACAGGTTTGGATACTAATTCTAGGAAGTCACCAGTTTCTTGGGATTATATGTGTAATAAGAAGGTGTGTGGGGGTTTGAATTTCAAGGAAATTACCTTGTGGAATAAGGCTGCAATTGCAAAACACTTCTGGGCCTTAGCTCAAAAGCAAGATTGTTTATGGATCAAATGGCTTCACTCCTGTTACATCAAACAAGCTGATATATGGACTATTAATGTTCCTAGAAGATTATCCTGGGCCATGAGGAATTTTTTTGACTCCAGGGCTGTTTTAATTGATGATATAACTTGCAGTCAGTTTATGCTTAATGGTAAATTTTCCATTAAAAAGTTTTATTGGTTCATGAGGGGTGACAATCGTAAGGTGAATTGGAGGAGGATCACTTGTAATAGCAGAGCTAATCCTAAAGCTATCTTCATTACTTGGTTGTTGCTTCAAGGAAGGCTAAGTACTAAAGATAGGCTTTTTCAATGGGGGATTGTGAGAGATCAAAGGTGTATCTTGTGCAATGCTGCTGATGAAACTAAAGAGCATCTCTTCTTCACTTGCAGCTACAATCTTCAGATTTTGGAGTGCCTGTTTGCAGTTAATTAGTGTTCCTATCATCACTAATTTAACTGCAATCATCCCTACAGTTGCTAAAGATAGTAGAGGAACAAAGAGGAATCATCAGCTGCTTAATATGGTTTTTGTTGAAAGTGTCTATCATATCTGGATGCAGAAAAACAAGAAGATTTTTGAAGATAATTTGCTTAATTAGTCCTCAGTAGGTTGTTAGACTTATTATTTTTAATATTGCTTGCAGAAGCAATCAGGATGTAAAGCATCTGCTGTTGTGATTGCTGCTTTCCTTTCTTTGTTTCTGTTGGTTTGGTGTGCTTGCTGTGTTCATCGTGTTCATCCTGGGCCTGTCCAGGTTCTGTAGTTGGGGGTTGGCCTTGTGGGCTCTTCTTCCAAACCCTTCCTAGAAGGTGGGGGAAGTTGGGCTCTTAAAGGTTTTCCTCCTTGTAGTTTGTACCTTTTTTTTGGTTTTCAATAAAAATTTTGAATTGCCAAAAAAAAAAAATAAAGGATCTACCAGAGAAGCGCCGCCTTTTACCCTTTTAGTTTCATGTTATATGTTTTTAGTCTGCTTTCTAAGTGTTGTAAGGTCTTTAATGACCCTAGTGCGTGGTGGTCCGTAGACTTCTTTTATTTATGCAAAATTTCGTGATGTCAAAAACAAAAGTTTATATTATTTTAGGGAAACTTTGTGAGAACAACCTTTTAAAAAAAATCTGACAAAATTAAAGAAGACCTTAGAAGAAAATATTTTGCGAGGAATAAGCTCGGCCCATTTTATGACATTGACCAAGCATTTTCCAACGTTGACTCGTAAAAATCAAACATGTGGAAGGCACGTGAACTACATCTCTTATGTTTCAATCCCATTTTTCTCCATTTTTCAGCATTGACCAAGTGTATTCCGGCATTGACTTCATCAGTATTTGAAGGACAATGAAATTGAAACATAAGAAATGTGGGCCAGGTAACTTGCCATGTTTGGTTTTGCTGAGTCAACACCATAAAGTACTTGGTCAATGCCCGATAAATAGGTCAAGGTTGTTCCTCGTAAAAAAATTATTTGTAAGGTCTTCTTTTACCAGATTTTTTTAAAAAGGTTGTTTCTGACAAATTCTCATTAATTTAAAGTTGGATTTAGATTAAAAACCATGCTTTTCCCAGTCTATCTTACATCCCCTTTTAAGATATCAGCAAAGAGGGGAGGTTTCACGTTCAATTGCATGCCTCTTTATTTTAATTAGGGGTTGTCCTTCTAGCATTAATTTAATGGCTCATAGATAACAGTACATGAATTGATCTGAATGGCTAATATGCATGCATTGATTCAATATTTGGCTTTGGTGGTATGTCATGTGCACTTTAGTTTGAGCATATTTTTTTTGAGTGTGTCTTGAGTGTAACCTATTACACCATAACTTGTGTTAAAAAGCCTCACAAGTCACAAGTACATAATGACACATACTCAAACAAAAATGACATGGATTATGCAAATAATCACATGAACCTGATGTCATCTAATTCATGTCTTATGAGGATTTTTACAAAATAAGTTGTGGTTTTTGTGTTGTTGTACCAAAAGTTATGGTGTAACATGTATACCTAAGAACTTCTTTTTTTCTTTATATCCACAGAAACGTTATAGGAGTCCTAATTCAATTCAAACACAAATGTTGATGCCTCTAATATGATATATGGTATGGTTTATACAATAAGAGTACATGGTGTGATAAAGGGATCTTGTTTAGAATACTTTGAGAACACATTAATGATATAATTTAAAAAAATGTAAATCTTTTGCTGAAAATTAAATTCTTGTGCCAAATTTTGGGACTTTATTTGTACCAAAACTCTAATTCTATCCTTTTATTTTCTTTGCGAAGTTCTTTAGTTAACATCTAATAAAGATGTCAAATGTTGCGATCTCTCTTAAACTATCAAGGGACCTAGTATTCACGCTCAACTATATGACTTTTAGGTTTTGTCCTACCATTAATTTTGTGTCTCATAGTGTATTGAAGTGAATGGTTAATATGTAAAAGCACTGATGTAAGATCGATATATACGTCGCTTTACTTGCACTCTTCCCAGTTCGTGTAACACATTCCTTCAATGGCGTCAAACATGATTGAATATGATCGATTATATTGCTCACATTCCCTTCCTTTTGTGCATTCATATTTTGTACTCTTGCGCGCTAATTCGTGATACACATGTCCTCAATGGCGCGACACATGGTTTGATTGGTTTCTCGCCAAACATCTACTGAAGTGGGGGTTCACATGGCGTCAACTCATACGACCTCCAGTCTACGGTTCACATAGCGTCATTTACTTATGTGTAATTAAATGTGTACGTTTTCTTCATTTACTATTACAAAAATTGGACATGAATATATGCAAATACATTATTGTAGACACATAATCGTGTCTCCTTATTTAAGGATCCGATGATAAAACATATTGTGGTCTTAATTGGTCCGACTCAAGGGCAGAGCAGTCCGAAAAGTCACCCAAAAACTATTTCGAAAAATGTTAAAGTCATATTTTAAAGCCCAATTAATTATTCCTGATAATTAATTACATTTTAAGCCCAACTCTTTGAAAAAGCCCAATTATTTATTTAATAATAATTAAATATTTTATTTAAATAAAATAAATATTTTCGAAGATATTTTAATAATTAAAATCGGATTTTATTCCGTAAAATAAGATTCCTGAAATTTTAAGATAAAAGAAAATATTTAAAACGCGTTTTATTAAAAAAGGTGTCAGAACGTGTCAAAGGCAAGACGGAGCGCTTAGCGCACCAGCCTGCGTCGAGCGCACAGTTGTGCGCCAAGCGCACAAGCCTGCCACGTAGACCTGTATGTCACATAGAGTCGTGCACCGAGCGCACTTCTCTGTGCGATGCACAGGCTGTCAATTTTATCTTTTTCAAAGCGTGTGCCACATGGGCACTGATGATTGATCATGCCGCGTTAGGTGCAACAATGTGCGCCGACAAGAGTGTTTGTGCGTCACACAGTCATCTGCGCCTTGCGCAGCTGGCGCGTGAAGTGCAGCTCCGTTTTTCCTATTTATAGGCTTCGATTTTTCGAATTAAAATACGATTTTTTTCCGCACACTTAACACTCGACTTTTACATTGCGAATATACATATTATGAACCTCTCTACAAAACCTCACTACAAAAATCATACCTTTCAAATTTACAAACACAAACACATTCAATCCTACATACTTTCAAACATTCATATTTTTGTCTTCACGATTGCTCGTCCAGAAGGTTGTCAATCTCCAAACCCAAGCCACCATATAATATTGAGGGTTCTTGAATAAATTTCCTATTTTTATATTGAAGTTACTAACAATTTCTGTTATGATGTAGAGCTTTAATATAAAATCATGCCTTTGTACATTCTAATCCCTTTTCTATATTCTATTTTATATTATTTATTATTCATATATACGCATGCAATATGATTGTCCTGTTATGCCTTTATCGTCCACATGTTACTTTTGCTAATCAAAGAGCTAAAGAACTGTTTTAATATAATTAATCAGATAATTTGAACAACCTGCTAGGTTTCCTGTAATTTGATTGCTTAATAATTTGTCACTAAAAAATAGTATTTTATACTTGTGTTACCTGAACCAACCTAGACTAATATTTTTTAAGGTGCATAAAAACATTATTTGGTTATTCTATTGCATAAAAATTGACATGAATCGATATTAACTGGAGGCTAGCAATGGGCGAATGTGGTTCCTGACTGAGTTCGTACCCTCACCCCCCGAACTCAATCTATGGTTCATTGACCATCTATGGAGTCAGGATGGGAAACCTACATTGGATAATAATTTCTAATTTGTC
The DNA here is from genome assembly GCA_947648045.1 of Beta corolliflora. Taxonomy (NCBI): domain Eukaryota; kingdom Viridiplantae; phylum Streptophyta; class Magnoliopsida; order Caryophyllales; family Amaranthaceae; genus Beta; species Beta corolliflora. Next base: position 1,045,628 of record CANSZD010003227.1, on the reverse strand, counting down.
CCTAAGATTTCCCAATATCCAATTTGGTTTATGAGCTTCCCTTTAAAAACTTGTTGGCGACTTCAAAAACGTTTTCAATAAAACCATTACAATGAGGTAGTCAATTACGTGCTCATCCCGCGTAGGCGAAATAAAAACACGCCTACAATTATATATAAATTAAACTTAATTAGTCATAGATATTTGAATATATTAGAAAGATTCAGCCCTCGACAAGATGATTGAAGTCCTGGTTTCGTTCTCAGATGGTCAAATTATAAATATATCTTTCAACTAAACTACCTGGTGCCTCCAATTCAGAGAATCGGACTAACTGTCATAGAATACAAGTGTTAAAAGACTGCATTAAGGTTTCAATGTCTGTAATTTCTGATAAGCTATAATCCAAAAATGTAATGCATGTGATGTATCACATTCATTTTCAAATTGACGATAACAACTTGTCTCACAGCCAATGTATACCAGTCCCAGGCCTGGCTATTAGGTTGTGTAAACAGTCCAATGGCATAGGGCCCCGGATTTATAGGGGCCTAAAATCTGGAAAATAGAAATATATTAAATATTGTGGCGCTCCTATACTTCAATTATAGACGCTGGTGGAGTTGGTTATAATCCGTTATTTTAAAACCCCAGCAATGGAGTCGAAGCATGCCGGTTTGTGTCTGCTTATGGCGGCTAATTCTTACTTATTTTTCCACTCTTTCACTTTCTTCTTTGTGATATTTTTTTTTTGGGGGATTGTGATATACACCAAATATTTCTTTCCTTTTACTCCTTTTCTGAATTCTTTTTCACAAGTTCCCAGGTTCAAATACTTCATTACAAAATTCTTCTTTCCTACTATAACTTTTTAAAGTGAGATATTAATATTATTAATGTTATCTGTGTAAGTAGAACATTGGTAATAGCTTGGTTTGAATTGAGTTGTTATATACAATTTCAAATTAGTTTGTAAGGTTTTGATTTTTCAATTTGCAAGATCATAATATTTAAAAAAAAATTATTATCTAAATTGCAAAAAGAAGAAAATATTTAATATTAAGGGACCAATTCTAAGATTAGAACAGGGCCTCCAAAATGTTTAAGACGACCCTGACCAGTCTTATGGTTATCTATTATTTCCTCCATTCTATAAATTTCCCACTTTTCTTTTAAAAGTGTTGCTTAAAGTTTTTCACATTTCTACTTTATTCTATTTTTAGCAAATAAATATATTATAATTCTATTAACAAAAAACCATAACTAGTAACCTCATATTATAAGTGTATTTATGGGAAATCATAAACAATGGTGGTCGAATTGGACCGCCAAAAAGCATGTTGAGGATGACGAATCAATCAAAGTTAAGGCCATATTGTGTTTTGAATTTTGAGAAAATTAATTCCGCATTAAAAGTTATGATTTCTAGTTAACAGTTATTGTATTAGATTAGTAGTTATAACTTTCACGTTGTTAGTTATGGTTTTCAAGCTAAAAATATATTATGGTATTTGAATGATATTTTTATGTTAATAGTTACGTTTTTGGTTAATATTTATGGCATTTGGTTATTAGCTATGGTTTTAACGTTAATAGTCTTGGTTTTAGGTAAATAGTCTAAACTATTAGGTTAATAATTAAGTTTTGGTTAATAGTTTTGGGTTAATAGTTATGGTATTCAGATGAATAATATGATTTTTAGTTTGATAGTTATGATTTTTTGATATAGTTAAAGTTTTATTGTTATAAGTTATTGTTTTTGGGTTAATGGTAATTATTTTGGATTTGTAATTATAGTTTATTTTCTGGTTTCAGGTTGTTAGTTATGGTTTTCTAGATAATGGTTCTGATTTTTGAATTAAAAGTTATGGTCAATTAATAATTATGATTCTTTATAACTAGTTAGTTAAAGCGTGTAACTAATAGATGCAATGTGAATTTAATTTTGCTAAGTTAACTAATTGGTCTGACGTTAAGCTTAACATCATACCATCTTTTTGAAGTGTGTGTGTTTTATATTTCTCTCTTTTTTTGTTGAGAGTTAGCGAGTCTAAAGTCATTTGATTCTTTGATGAGTGTATGCGCTTGCATATATAAGTGTGTATGTAGGGGGTTAGGATTAACGAAATATTGTTATTTGGAAACGAAAAGGATATTCTATGAGTCCAATTTATACTTTTCTCATTTTATTACTTGATCAAGTAATCTTGGATTATGTTTAGGGGAAGTTTTTGTAGTTTATTGGTACCAAAGATCCAATACTATTCATTCATTTCTTTTTTTTTTTTGCTAAGTAAGATAAGATATATTAGACAAAGACAAATTACATCTTAAGCTACCTGAAGGACAAACCCAACAGGAGCAACACAAAGAGTGTCAACAAAGACACTCCACACAAAAGACCACGAGTCTTACGGACTCAAAACCCAACTTTTATCGAAGACTAGAAAGTTTCCTAGGCAAAGGGCCAAAATTCTCATCCTAGTGACATTTTTCAACATTTTAACAAAATGAGCAACTGTAGGAATCTTTTTATTCCACAAGATTTCATTTCTACTCTGCCAAATCACATAAACCACGGCAAGAACAAAGAAGCCAAGGAGACATTTCTTCGAACTTAGAATGCTTGCAATCTTTAATCCATCTCGGGACTCTCTCAAGATCATTACCGAATATAAGAAATATGCACCAATTTTTAACCTCCCTGGAAGCATCTCCTACTATATTGGCACAGGAAGAAAAGATGAGTATGAGTTTCATCTCCCATATTACAAATCAGACATCTGGCATTTTCAACTAGCCCAATCTTGTGTAACCTCTCTGTAGTCTGCAATCTCTACTGCATTACCATCCAGCAAATAAATCTATGTTTAGGTAATGCCAGCCTATTCCACACAAAACCATGCCATGAGATACGAGGCTGCTGCTGCACCAGCTTCCTATACATAGCTTTAACTGAATAATGTTGCATATTACACAGATCATTCATAGTGCAGACTTGCTTAAGCTTTTCCTTTGTTGCACAAATCTGCCTCCAATACCAACTTACCCCTTGATTAGGGACATAATCCCACCAATCAGAGTCATGAAGATACACAGAGTGATCAATCCATTTAACCCAAACATTATCTTGCATATTTGCAATTTCCCAAACATATCTCCCCATACAAGCAATATTCCACCAAAGCACATCTCTAAAGCCAAGACCACCAGAGTTTTTCTCACATCATAGTTTATGCCAAGCAATAACACCAGGCTTTTGACAAAACATTTGCCCACTCCAAAGGAAGGCTCTACATATTTTATTGATTTCTTGCAAAACACACTTGGGAAGAATGTAAACTTGGGCCCAATATTGATGCAAACTCAATAAAACTGAATTAATGAGTTGCAGCCTTGCACTGTATGACAAGTTCCTTGAACTCCAAGTCCTAATTCTACCAATCATCTTATCAATTAAGATATCACAATGAGCTCTAGAAATCCTCTTTGAGCAAATGGGAACTCCCAAGTACTTAAAAGGAATATTACTTCTTTGGAAGTTAGACACCTCCTTTACCCTCTGAACATCATCATCATTCATACCACAACTATAAAAAGCTGACTTCTGGATGTTGGCTTTTAAACCAGAAGAGTCAGAAAAGAGCTTGAAAGCCCGGAGCATGATATAAATGGACTTGAAATCACCCTTGCAAAGAAAGGATGAGATCATCCGCAAAACATAAATGAGTAAGCTTCAAAGCTCTACATCTAGGATGATAAGAAAAGCCTTCCACAAAATCTAAATTCTTCAGAATCCTAGATAAGTATTCCATACTTATCACAAAGAGGAGGGGGGAAATAGGATCCCCTTGTCTCAAACCCCTCTTAGAAGCAAAATAACCATGAAGGCTACCATTAAACATGATAGAAAATTTAGGGGTAGACACACACTCCATAATCAGCTTGATAAAGTGACTAGGAAAATTCAAATATTCCATCATTTCCTCTAAAAAAGCCCAGTCAACAGTATCATAAGCCTTCTGAATATCAATCTTCATAAGACAACCTGGTTTAGCAGCTTTCCTCCCATAATGCTTAACCAGATCCTGAATTACCATGATATTATGCACAATAAAACGCCCATGAACAAACCCCCCTTGGTTTTAATTTATGATATCAGGTAAAACAGCCCTCAACCTATTAGCTAACACCTTAGTTATGCATTTATATAAGACATTATAGCAAGAAATAGGTCTGAAATCCCCAACATTATTAGGACATTTGATTTTAGGAATGAGAGTAATAGCAGTAGAATTAAGCTCTTTAAGAAGCTTACCTCCCCTGAAAAAATCCATAATTGCATCAATTATGTCTAGACCCACAATACCCCATGTATCCTTGTAAAAATGTGCTCCGAAACCATCAGGCTCTGGTGATTTATCACCAGGGATAGAGAAAATGGCCTCTTTAATCTCAATAGCAGAATAAGGCCTATCCAGCATTGCCCTGTGCTCCTCAGACAAAATAGAGCCACTATGCACAATAGCCTGAACAACATGTCTTCTGGAATCACACTTTGTACCCAGCAACTCTTGGTAAAACTCCGTAAACGCAAAGATGTACACGAGCGAAAGGATCTTGCAATTACCATGTTTATCATAAATAGCATAAACATGGTTTTGAATTCTTCGAGCTCTAATACTTTGATGAAAAAGCATAGAGTTTTCATCTCCATCTCTAACCCAAGTCATCTTGGATTTCTGTTGCAAATATTCAATGTAACATTGATGTTTCTCTTTATAGTCTTCCACAACCAACAATTTAGCATTAGCTAAATCTGTATCACCCGAATTCTAATGCATAAGAGATTGAACTTACTGCATTTTCTGAAAAGCTTGGATGTCAGCAATTTGCACATCCTGAAAACCATTCTTATTCAATTCTTTCAGCTCAGACTTGACTTGCTTCGATTTTTGAACAACCACAAACATCTTAGAACCAGTTATATCTCTATTCCAAGCATTAGAGACTATAGAACTAAAATTAGCAGCCCTTCTCCACATTGTAAAATATTTAAAAGGCTTTTTCCCCTCTTCTTGCCTTGGATAAACAGTTAATAACCCAGGACAATGATCAAAAGTTCCCTCATTCAGGAAACTTGCTTCAGCTGTAGAATAACTATCCACCCAACTTGGATTAGCATAATTCTATCATTCTTCGAGAAAACTCTTGAACTATCTTGTTGCTTATTATTCCAGGTAAAAAAATTACATGTAGAGTGTAAGTCACTCAAGTTACACTCCTGCATACACAGGTTTATCTGCTCAATTTCACTACTACGAACAAGACTACCAATTCTTTCCTCAACTGACATAACACAATTCAAATCACCACCTCACAACCAAGGACTATCAGTATTATATCTCTTTAAATCTTGCCAAACCTCCATTCTTTTACCACTATCATTAAAAGCATAAATGAAAGTGCACAGGAAACTTGGCAATCCACTAATAGGTTCAACCAGACAGTGAAGAGTTTGACTTGATCCACCAAGAATACTCACAGTGAAAACCCCAGGCTTCCAAGCAACAATGATCCTACCACCATCATGAAATGATGAATTAGTAGTAAAGCACCATCCTCCAAACATTCGCTGGTAAAGACTTCCCATATTAGAAGCTTTCACCTTAGTCTCTAGAAGACCAACTAGCCCAACATTATGATGCTGAATAAAATGTTTCACATCATTCTGCTTTTTGGCTAGATTAATCCCCCGGATATTCCAGAACAGGATCCTATCCATTAAAAGTGGAAGAGTTCCCTCCCCCCACTCCTATTTCTCCAATTACATGAGCATTCACAGCATCATTCTTCCTTAGATCATCATGTTCACTGTCAACTCCTAACATGTCAAAAGCATTATTAATGACAGTAGGCTTGCTTTGAGATTGTCTGACTTTAAGAGGCTTTAAAGCCTTCTGAAACCCATCCAAATCCACCAGAGCACTCTGATTTTCATATCTAACTTCAGTGTTTTGAACCACATTTCCATCCACAGAAACAACAACCTGCTTTGGAACCCAGATTTTTCTCACTTTAGCAACTCTGCACTCCTTCAATTCATGTCCCAGTTTATGGCAATGAGCACAAACACTAGGCTTCCATTCATAAGAAATATGTGCAAATTGTTTTTCACCATATTCATCCATAAAAGGCAAGAACTCAGGAAAATTCTGCTTCAATTTCACCTCAATTAACACCCGTGCATATTGAATTTTCTCTCGTCTTCTTGTAGCCTCATCTCGTTGTAATGGCTTCCCTAGTTGAGAGAAAATCTTGAATAATGATTTTTCTCCCCAATATTTGAATCCAACTCTCACTTGAATCCAAATAGGCAAGGTTTCAATTGCATCCTTCTCAAAATCCATATTCTGTGACCATGGCTTCATGATTAAGGGTTTGCTATCAAAAAAAATATACATCACCAAGAACCTTATCACGAGTATCCATCGCAGCAAAACGAACTATGAAAACTCCTTTCTTCACCACAACTACTTTGTCAACATTATACTGTTTCTAAATCCTTCTAAGAAAACCCTCCATCACTTGCAATGGCGGATTAGCACCAACAACATAGCAAACAATTGACGAATTCCAAAAATCAATTTCGTCCTGTATATCCTCTATATCAATATGCACAATAACTAATTCATCAATTTCAGATTCAACTATTTCATTCACAGATCCAAAAATAATCGGTTCATTCACAATATTTTCTATAACCTTTTCAACATCTAATTCCTCAATTTGTTGCAAAATTGGGATTACAAGCATACCTTCATTTACAGTTGACTCCACTGATTTCTGCTTAGAACTCCTATGAATTGAATCGAGCCATTCATTGAAAGAGTAACGGAGTTCCGATTGTTGCTTCAAATCCCGAAGAGACGATTTCGGGGTCAAAGTTTCTTCGCAAAATCCAAAATTAATTGCTTCTACTCCCATGATTTCATCAACTGAGCGAGTTTTAAGCGCTTGAGAATCCGAATTCGGACCTCTAGGCTTCACAACCTTCTTTCCACCTCCAGATTTTCTGGCCATGGCTACTGCGCATGTTATCAAACATACACCGAGAGAAAATTGGAGGGAAAAAAGTTGTGTTAGTGTTTTTTTTTTTTTTCCTTTTGTCTAAATCTAATTAAAAATTTCCTCTCATTCATTCATTCATTCATTTCTTTTAGGTGCATCAAAAGTGGCATCTAATAATAAGATTGACAAATGTGATCATTCTGTGTCGTGAATTGGTTATTTTTGTCAACTTTATTTTTTATTTTTGACAACTTTCTATCACTTGTAATGTTTCTATTATATTTTAATAATATGTTATCTCTATCTCTCCTAGCACAAGAGGTTTTTTTTTTAACGATTCGATTCTAATTTATCCCTCTCTATCTCTGTGTTTTCATGGGTCATTGTACAAACCAAAATGTGGCAAGTAAAAGAATAGGATCAAGTATTAATTATATGGCATGAAGTTTATATTAATTTAGAGGCCATGTTTAGATTAAAAACGACGCACTTTTACATCCAAGATATCGCACTCAGTCTTAAGTCCCCTTCAAGATATCAGTATAGAGTCGAGGTTTCACATTCAACAGCAAGCCTCTTTTACTTAGGGATTGTCCATCTATCATTAATTTTGTCTCATAGATAATAACCATAAATGTAATATCCATTGAATTTTTCGTACTTGGACTTCTCCCATTTAGTGACACACATTTATTTACTGGGGCCAAATTAAACTGATATATGATCGATTGCTCACATGACTCCCTTCCTATTCTGTGCTTTTATATTATAAGCTCTTGAGTCTTGCCAATTCGTGATACACATGCCCTTGATGGGTTATATTATTAATTAATTGATTTCTCGCTTCGTGATACACATGCCGTGAAGGGCGTGAATACCGCAAGACATACCATTCAGTTGTGAAGTGGAGAACCCGAATTCTATGCTTACTCACACCACGGCTCATATCCTTTCTACGGTGACTATTATAGATAACTTTTTGAGGAAGAGGTGGATAATTAATCTAAGGTTAGTCGCCTAGTGGAAGAGGATTCTGGGGCTATATCACGTACCGACTGCGGTCGAATATGTGATTAGTTTTCAGGCTGGGGCGATCCATAGGTCATTGTGGTCGAAAATGTGGAGTCCTCAGGCGCAACAAGAGCGTTGCTGTTCTCAAGTAAGGGTGTATGTAATACCACTCATGATTACTTTGAAGGGATTGAACAGACTACTCATTTTAACAAGATGTATCTTTTTTCTAGGGAGCTCATTTCCTAAGTTACTCTAAATTTAAGCGTGCTTGGCTAGGAGTAGCCTTGGGATGGGTGACCTCCTGGGGAGTTTTCTCTGGGTGCGCATGACTGAGGACAAAATGCATCGTAAGAACTTGTTTGGTTATTAAGGACAATTGTTGGCCCTGGATGCGTATTGGCGACAATAGACTCGACTTCTTATGGGTCGGGTGTTACATACCTAGTTGGTTCGCTTGGCCTTGGGGTTCACTTTCGTTTTAAGGAACTAAAATTCAATTACTTAGCTAAAATAATAAAGATTCAAACTTGCAATCCCTAGTTCCAACCACAACAGATATAATTTCTAAACGAAATTATGACCCCTCTCCTCTTCTCCAACACTCGAACCCCCAAAGTCCCATCTACAAAGATATGGCAAACTCCAGGAGCGATTTTTCTATTGACCTGATTTCCTAGAGCTTTCCTTATCATAGAAGAATTGGGTCCTTGTATTGCCTACCTATCACATCCAATACTTAATAACGCCCTAACACAACCATAGACAAATTAACAAGGAAAACTAGGACAACTGACCAACATAGAAGTTAAGAATATAGAAGTTAAGCCGACTAATTGAACAACTGACCAACATATCAAATGGACAATGACCTTCGACGTCTACTCCTTCACTTATCAAACAGAACGAGAACTAGGATGTGGAGACTTAGGATCCATAATTTGCTTCACAGCTTTTTTGATCTAAAACCCTCAAAATGGCGGCGTTTAAATGGGGATTGGTCGCACTTGCATCGGTGCACGGTGGGCATCAACCTCTTGCTTTCTCCGTTGAAATCGCGATGAGATTGAGTAGCAACTTCTCCGGTCGAAGAGTGGTGGCGCGCTCGAGAACTATACAAGAACAAAGAACAAGGAACGAAAAGGAGAAGGGAAAGGGGCTAGAGGGAGGGGGGTACGGGGATCGACGGCAATCGTGGATAGCGTTGAGGCAGCTTTGGCGGCTGTAAAGCCCCCCTATGGCTTCTATGGCGCTCGCTTTTTCTCTGGGGGTTGGGAGGTTAAGGAATTTTTTAAAAGACACACTTTAAATTAAAGTTGGCACCATTTAAAGTTAATCAGAAGTTAGGCGACCTTTTAGACAGCCAATCACTCATAGTTTGGAGCAGCAATGTCAATTTACATTTTAAATTTCTAATTTGATTTTTAATTAGCAAAAACTACTCCGTATAAGTCTAATACAAATTCTGAAATGAAACGGGTGCATAATAGAATTATTATTAGACAGAGGTAATTTTTTGCCATAAAGATTTACTTAGTAAAGCGACCTTTTGAGGTAAAAAGATATATATTTTTTTTCTAATAGTAATCCAATTTGACTTAAAAGTAACCCCCTTTTTACTTTAAAGGGGACTAAAAATGTAACAATCTTCCTATAAGTGCACAAGTTTATTGTGCAACCGTGGGAGAAAATATAATAATATAATTTAGATTATTTTTTTTCCCTTGCAACTAAACTACCAAGTAGTACATTCATGGAAAGCAACGTTACTTTAGATCAAACTAGCCTTATATGCAAGCATTGCGTGCGAAAGCTTATATAAAACTAACTTAATTGTGTTGAAGAACATTCCTTACATTTTATTTTTTAAAAAAATTATTGTTCAATGTAAATGTATTACTTTTTTCACCCCTTTTTTCGTTTAAACGAAGCAGATAGTGAATAGTTATCCTCATTTTTTTTTCTTTTTTTCCTTTTTCTATTTTTTGGTGTCTCCCCAAGTGTTGTCATATATAATAGAGATATTACGGTAGTAGGAATGGCAATGTATCTTGGACCCGGTTAGGATTCATGGATCCAGATTCATTTTTTGGGATCTGTATCCCAAAAATATAGACCCGTCGGATCCGGGTCGGATCCAAATCATGTGATTAAAATGCGGATCCAGGTCTACTCCCAGGATCCGGACCAGATCTGTGGATCCGTTTTTACATAAAAAAGCTCGGTTGGTGTCATTAACATTGGGCTTAGGCTATTATATAAAGTAACACAAAACCCTAAATATCAATGCTCCATATCCCTGTTTGGCTGTTTCCTCCAAACCAGGAAACCCTCACACAACTCGTATCTCTCATTCTCTCTCTTCCATCAACAAGCAGCCAACAACCAGACCAAGCACCAGCTCCTATCGGCGAATCACCACACGCCAGTCCCGCCACTAGCTTGCGGCCTTAATCTTCCCTCACTAGCACGACTCTCGTCAGCTAAACCATGCCAGCGCAGCCGCAGCACCACCAGCCTCATCAAACCACTCCATCTCTCACTCCCCACGGTGACCAGCAAGGCACCAAACTACTACACCACCAGCCCGCCACCTCCTATTCTCTCTCGCAACTCATTACTCCCCAACCCCCCTCTCTCTCTTTTCCCCTTCTTCCTCGGGGATTCTTTTGTATAAGTTTATTTTTTATTTGCTCAAGTTTACTATTTTTTAGATATAAATATTTCTGCTTAATTATTCGTTTTTTAAGTTATTTGCAGTTTCAATATTATAATTGGATGTTTGTTGTGTTTGATTTGAATTTGGGCGATGAGCTTGATTTTGTTATATAAGTGTTGTTTATTAAATTTTGTATTTTTTGAATAAGTGTTGTTAAATTAATTTTTTGGTGGAGAAATTATGGACGGATCTGCTTTAGACCCGGATCCGCAAGATCCGCAGTATCTGGATCTGGATCCGAATCCAACATTGAGAAACGGATATGGATCTAGGTTCATAAGGACCCGGTTCGAGATCCGACCGATTGTCATTCCTATAAGGTAGTAATCGACATTGAAGTCCACATTTCCTCTATAAATACAGAAGCATAATCTGCATGCTCCAGAAGCATATAGAAAACAAAATAAATTGTGTTGAAGAACTGTCATTGCATTTTGTTTTTGCAAAAAATTATTCTTCAATTTAATTGTGGTACTTTTTTTTCCCCCTTTTTTCGTTTAAATGAAGCAGATAGCAGTAATAATTATCCCTCCTTTTTTTTCTCTTCTTCCTTTTTCTATTTTTTGATGTCCCCCATGTGTTGCCATATATAATAGATATATTACATAGGTAATCTAACACTGAAGTCCACATTTCCTCTATAAATACAGAAGCATAAGCTGCATGCCCCAGCACCAAAACATCTCTATTCTTAGTATCCAAAACTCATCTAACGAATATGTCTCCAAAAACAGCCACAATCTCCCTCTCCCTTGCTATCCTCCTCCTAACTATAACACTGTCCTCCGCCCATACCGACTGCCCGGGCTTTGATTCAGTCTCTGACGTCTTGCGTCATTACGATTTACCTCCCGGGCTTTTCCCTGATTATGTGGAGCACTTTGAGTGTGACCCAATCACCAAAGACTCCCTCCGATTATCGATTAATTTGCACGGTGTTTGTACCGTGAGTAGGTCACTGGTGGGTATCGGTATTCGTGTAGTCTGCCAACCCCAAATATCGGCGACCATATCCTACCGACACCTCACCAATATCAAGGGAGTCACTGTCACGCTCACCATTATGAGCCACCCAATTGGAGATCTCATCATGACAGTTACTGATGCCACAGTTTTGGGCAACTACCTTCAGTTCAATTCTGACAAAGGTGAAAGTCCGAAGTTCCCTGTTGCTTTATTTCAGGTACCTCCCACCTGTGATAGCAGCGCCTTCGATTACGATGGCTCTGTTAGATCAGTTGATTCGAAGAATAACAACCATGATATTCCGAATTGGGTTTATAATTATGGTCGCCCACTTGTTGTTTAAGCTAGCTGTTGCTCGCATAGTCTACGTTTGTGTTATTGTGTCCACTATCCCTCCCTATTGTTATGTACTTGTATTGTTTGAATAAATCTGCTCATACATAAGCAGCAGTTTTACGTTGAAGTATGGTGATGTGAAAATTAAGAAATTTTATCTATGGAATCATTATGTTAGTTGATGTATTCCTCAACTTTTCACACTAGTCTGCTCTACCTGCGAGTTGCGAGTTGCGAGTTGGATCATAGAGAATTTTTCCCATCGCGTAAAACTACTGCTGAAGTTTAAGAAACTTCATTATGCAGCCGCAAGTTTTTGAAATGTACCACATATGTTTGAGGGTTGAAATTTTTTCACAAAATAACCATTTACCCCTAACGAGTAATAGACAGATCCCCGTACTAGTATGTGAAGAAAAACCTTCCCGCAAAGGTATAAAATACCGATAAGAAACTGACAATAAAGACAACTTTTCATGTAGCTGCATATTAGTTTAGAAGAAACTAACTTTCAACATTTATATATCTGCTATAATGAAGGGACTGATACTCCCACTACTACTCTAGCCTTGAACTTGTAACTTTTGGTTTGTTAATGTTTTAATATATTGCTTCCTTTATCAAAAAATAAAATAGACCATTTTTAATCCCTCCGTCCCATAATAAGTTTTTATGTGAATGTAGGTAAGTGGAAATAATTAATATTGTGGGGGAAAAACGGCTTTAAATGGGTAGAACTAGTGAGTATCCCCGGCGATGTTCCGAATTGTTTCTTTTCGTAATTTTTTGTTTAGTGAAGAAAAATTGACGTAATGACATGATAAGTAATTTGCATTAGAGGCTTATTAGAAGATAGTGCCATGTGGCACGCAAACTTTCTTAAGAACACCTTTTAATATATTTGTATAGATGGAGAATAATGGGTGAAAGAACATTAAATGTATGACGAACTCGAATTGGGTTGAATAAACAAAGAAAAAAAATTGAGCGAACACTAGTAGATAAAACCCTAACTCATCCGGTTATAATAAGCTTAAGTGATCCGGAAATGCGCCGAAGCGGGTGTGGGCAGAACAATATAGAAACCTCAACTCATCCGGTTTACAATCGGATCAGTTAACACTTAACTGATCCAGTTAGGAGTTGAAATTCTGATCAATTAGTGTAGTAATTAATTCGCTTTTAAGCTCCCACCTGATCCGTTAAGTGTAAATTGAATTAAAAAAATTCAGGCCTTCATCAAATATCTCACCACAAAAAAAGCAAATGAAATTAAGAACGAAACTTCTACAATCTCAAACCCTAGATCTAATTGAGCAACGAGCACTGAGCGAGGAGAGAAGAGATTGGGGACTAAGCGACAATGGTGATGGTTGTTGCTGTTGGTGGTGGAAGCAAAGGCGAAGATGGTGGTGGTTGGTGACGAGCGATGGCGAGCGTGGAAGCAAAGGCTAAGATGAGATAGGATGTTGGCATTCGTAGGTTCAACGGTGAGAGACGGTGTTCGTGGTGGGTTTGGGTGGGATAGGAAAATAGGAGTAAGGCGTAAGGAGAGAAGAAAGAAGAACTCTGAGTGGGTGGGAGAGGGTAAAATAGAGAAGAGGGAAACATTTGATGATAGTAACTAGGATTTGCATGTTAAAAGTTTTGTTTTGGGACGACCTTATTTTGGCTAGTCAAATGATCCGGATTGACATAAAACCAGATCAGATTTTGTTAAATGATCCAGTTCAGCGCTCCCACCAGGTCAATTAAATAGTCATTTTCTTTGGGCGCAAAAAGTTTCACTCAATTGATCCGGTTCAGGACCCACCAGATCCATTTTTTAGTATCACTTACCATTTTTCCACTAGTGGAATAAATAATGGTGGAACGGTACTTTTAGGTAAATCAAGGAAAAATATGGAATTAAAAAAAAGGATACAAGAACAACATTTTGAGACACCAGAAAAGAATACAAGCACTATTTTGTTGGAGTGACGATGGCGGATCTTGGACCAAAAAATTAAGAGCGTCGAGTTTCAATCCCCTAAACAATAAAATGAAAGTTGTGTCCTTAAGACCTTGACCATTATGCTACATGATATATTTACTTTGTTTCAAAATACTTGACACACTTTTTCGAGCACGCTTTCCAACGTATAACTTTGACTACTAATATCTTCACTTCCCTACATGCACAGATTATAAAAAGTTGATTTTATGAAACTATATATCGAGACAAATCTAACAAGATCTCACATGACTATATTTTTCCTTATGTAAAACTCACAAAAACATGGTCAACAGAGAGTGTGTGAATAGTGCATTAGTCAAATTGTGTCATCTATTTTAAAAAGGAGGAAATATTATATAAATATTAAATACAACCTATCTTTTATATTTAATATGCCAACAAAAAAATATGCGTCAAGCCAGTCTCAACGGTAACTAAGATCCTCCCTTATAAGGGACGGAAAGAGTAGTTCTCTAGTAATATCAAGAACCCGAAGCGACATTTGAGATTAATTAATCAGTAAAGGGTATAACCATGAAAATATCTCAAGGTTTTACCGTGTATATTCTTAAACATCTCAAGTACATGGTGAAATTCCCTGCAACAAAATATGGTGAGTTGCTTAATGTTTTGGGATATCTTTATTAGAGCTGTTTAAGGTCGATTCGGTCTTAAACATGTTTGGGTTGGGCCTAGTTTTCAGGCCCAGCCTAGCCCTATCCATATTAAATTTTTTGGGATGAGTTTTGAACAACTTAAAAAGGATTTTTTTTAGTTTAAATTTGGCATGACTTGATTTTGTCCCAAAAACCCCGTTATATTTGGTCCAAAATAGTAGGTTTTGCCCACAAAAAAATTGGCCTTAAATTTTGCCCGGCCCAACCTCACATGTGGGCTGAATGTTCTTGAGGCAACCAAACCTAAACCTAGTCCGCCCACTATTTAATCACCTCTAATTTTTATTGTCTTGTTTGTTGTGACAATTGCTAAGACATATCAATAAAGGGTAGGATATTTCCATTACTGAAAAAGATCAAAATTTTAAAAGGTTTGACTTCTAAAATATACATGGTAAGTTCAGGAAGGGACGTAGGAGTATATAATATGTACAAAGGGAAAATAAACAGGTTCCTTAAAAAAATTCAAGAAAAGTGGATATAGCCTTTCGGATAATTCACTAGTAGAAATATGATAATTTGTGTCTCCCTATTTGCGTCGGACAGAAGAAAGACTGACGCAAATGTTCATGAACAGACAATTTGCGTCGGATGTTAACAAAGATCCGACGTAAGTAACCACATCAAATGAGTAAAAAGAAGATTTGCGTGAAAGGGTCTAGAGCACGCGACGTAAATGATTGAAGCCAAAGGGTGTTTGGATCCAATAATGTGCGTCGGACGTGCCCAAGGGTGCGACGCAAATACCATTTGCGTCGGACATTGACGAATGTGCGACGCATATATGATTTAATGATGAAAAATAAAGCTGTTTTGGGCCATGATCTGCGTCGGATGGTCCACTAGACGTGATGCAAATGAGTAAAGCAAAGGTCATCATATAAAACTCACTCTGCCCGCTACACACATATTTCCCCCAAACCCTAAAAATATCCCGCCGCTCCCATTTTCTCTCTCTCTTCTTTCTTCTTCAACAACACTTCTCCCACCTCCTTTACAGTTAACGATGGCGATAATTTACTTCTCTCATTCTTCGCTTCTTTTCATCATCTTCTCTTCATTCCTTAAAATTTAATTTCCAATCATCATCATTTTCTTCTACTCAAAATTTCTGACATCCTTTGATTTTCCGCCATTGATACACAACCGGAGCTTCTAGAGTAACATCAATGACGGTTCTCGAAGCTTCGCGACTCAACAATCATCGGGAGGTGATCGATTCTTCTTCTTACTCTCTCCTATCTTGTTCAATTTTAGTTGAATTTCTGGAAAATTATCTGAATTCAAACAAATTTGAGTTTGCGTAGTGAAATAGAAGCTAGAATGAAGATTTATTATGTTTCTACACAATTCGCTGCTAAATAAAATCATCTCAATTACTTTGCTTTTAGTGCTTTAATCTGAATAAAATCACAATCCGCTGCTGAAGAGAAGTGAAATCATCGAAGATAAAAAAAGCGAGTTAGCCGGAAATTCATCTATTTCCGGCGAGTTTAAGCAAGCGAGTTGAAGACTATTCTGGAAGTGGTTGAGGAGTGTCGCAGGCAAGGGAGGTTAGCAAGAAATTCATCATTTTCGTTGTTCAATCGTTGCGATTTTGTTCATTGCATTGTAAATTTTTCCCTTTATGTTGTCGTTTTCAATTTCAAGACTATTCTGGAATTTTGTTGGTTTATTGTTTGTTGTTCGGTTTATAAATTATGGAATTTTGGATAGTAGCAAAGAAATTGAAGTTAGGTGTGTTGTTTTATGGTTTTGTTGGTTTAATTCTTAGAATTTGCTACTATAATTCTACTGCTTCTATTGTATATTTCCATGTTTTTGAGGGGGTTTTGTTTTTCCTCGATGCAGTAATAAAGCATTCATGCTTTGGTACTATTTTTTTTTCTCATAGAACATCATTTGTGTCGCATGTTTGCAATGTGCGACGCAAATGGCTCCTCATCTGTGTCGCATTTTGCCAAACATCCGACGTGGATGCCTACCATTGCGTGCATGCTGGGTGCTGCTTGCAGGATCATGTGTGTCGGACGACATTCCTGATGCCAATCGTGTCTCCCAAACTTGTGTTGAGGCCTGTGGCGTCAGACACATGTCAGTCGCAAATGGGGGTCTGGCATCCGACGCAAATCGTTGATTCTGTACTAGTGATTATACTGGGTTAGTTGGAGTTACTATGAGAACCATCCTTATATGAGAATATTTGAACACTTTGTATTAATCTTTAGCCAATATGTAATCAATTTTAGCTAGATTGTAATAGGTTTCTCCATTGCGGGGCCAATCTTTGAAAAGGATTATCATATAATATCTTAATAAAGAATTTTATTTTTACTCAATTGGATTACTATTCTAGTGTTCGCAAAGTCTGGTGAGAAGACTTCTTATAAGAGAAATGTGAGAACATTAGAATCTCAATTATATATGGCAACACATGGGGGACAACAAAAAATAGCAAAAGCAAAAAAAAAATATAGGGGGATAAACTACTCCATTTAAACAAAAAAAAGGGGGGAGGGGAGTGCCACATTTAAATTGAACAACAGTTTTTTTGAAAAAATAAAATGCAAAGATAGTTCTTCCAATTTTTTACTTTCTAAACTTCTTATTTTAGGTTATTCGATGCAATTTCACAATTGATTTTAATTTTCTATATGATTTCGCACCCATTGCGTGCATATGAGGCTATTAATACTTCAAAAATGAAATCCTTTATTAAAATATATTGCATGATAATATTTTGAATTTGAAATGCAATCCTTTTGTAAGATTGACACCGCAAGAAAAAGAACAATTACATATTAGACAAATGGATTACATATTGGTTGAAAACACTTACTACATTCTGTTTCACGTTCTGATGTAAGACTTGATCATCTCGCCTAAACTCAACCCTGATTATAAAAAGGAAATTTGATTTTAATAATTCCACTTTTTGGTGGTTTTCTCAAAATAGTCCAACCTTTCAATAATCCCAACTTGACACCCAAACTTTTCAAAATGAGCCATTTGACTTGAAACCTGTAAACAAGTAAAACTACTTGTTTATTTTTATTTTTCAATATTTGTTTCTCTAACCCCTCCTATCTCCTCCCTAATCTCAACCCTCAACGACCTCCTTCTCTCTCCTCCCTAATCTCAACCCTCAACGACCTCCTTCTCTCTCCTCCCTAATCTCAACCCTCAACAACCTCCTTCTCTCTCCTATCTGAGCCCCTCGAAATGCATTCGCTCGACATACACCATTTCCACATGGGTTGTAGATATGCTTTTTGTATAGGCATGAAGATAGCCAGTAATAGTCACATACAGATCCAAACAAATTGAAACAAACAACAGCAGTGAAAATAAACCATTTCCAAAATAAGAGGTAATTAACTTTTACATAGTGCTAACAATCTACTACATACTGCTAGCAGCTGCTCAATTATCTGTAAGCAGATTTATTTATATAGCCATAAAATTAGTTGCACAAGTACTACTTAACCAGGCCATTAACAACGAACAGCATCAGCAACTGTTCCTTAAGATTAAGCAACATCAAGAAGTTTGCTGTCATAAGTGCATGGGGCGGTTTCTTCAAGTTTCTGATGGGGTACACTGGACTGTGTCCGATTGTAGTATTAAACTGAAAGATATAACTGAAGAAAACTTCGACCTCCGTGACAGGAACAAGTGGTTGCTCATCTGAGATGGTGGTCATGAATCCCTTAAGATCGGTGAGGTTGTTGAATGGGTAGCACCCAAGTCTGCTGGCGGACACGAGTCATGTTGTCCACCATGAAACTTCTAGGACGCGATCTCACCATGGTGAGCCAAGCCACTCCTGAGGGTGGTCCGAGATGGCACTCGCGCGCGGCCACTAGAAAGGACAAAATAAGGGAATCTTCCCTCCTGTCAGACTCATCTCAGTCATACACGTGTCAACGGATTACCCACCCTCTCAGATGAACAATACTCTTATAAATAGCCAAATGGTACTATTCTGCAAGTACATTAAAAACACTACATTCTCTCTAAATCATTAACGGACACATACTGACTTGAGCGTCGGAGGGGGTTTCCTCGCATCGCCCCCGTGGGTAGTTTACATTTGTTTCCTTGCAGCCGTCCAGACACGGACGCCCCCACAATCATTGATGGACATCTCTGTGGTCCGCCACTGTTCCAACACCGGAACAACTTGGCGCTAGAAGGAGGGGACCTCCTATCTTTATGAAGCGGTCATGGATAAGACGAACACCACAAGTCGCAGTCCACCAGGATTCGAAACCGGTCAAGGGTCTTCCCAGCCCCGTATTACCGGACCCACAAGGGCACCTGAGTTCCACTTCAGGGTGCCCGAGAACAATGCTGAGCGAACCCCGAACAACAACATTTCCCAGGTGAACCCTGGTAACATACTACTCAATCTAGCTCAACTGAGTCAGTTTTCTCCTGAACAATTGAAGACGGTTGCTTTGTTCATACAAATGCTGACGGACGCTTCACATCATAATGGTAACACCCCAACTTCTAATGCTATAGCCGGTCAACCCCGTAAGCGATCACCGGCAATGGTCGGTAGAAACGCTAACGGTACACCGATAAGGAAGATGCGCACCTTCACTCGTGAGGGATGGCATTTGGAGAGGCAGCTACAGGATCCTGGGTGTGAAGAGACACTTTTGGATACCAAAGAGCTTGACAATTCAGAAGACGAGAACCAAAGTCACCCCTTCTGAGTGTACAACACCAACGGTGCTAGTAACTATTCGGCTGACGGACATTTGTTGATCAAGCCTAAACTCTCTCCCTTTGTGCCGGAGATTCTGAATCATCATATATCAAGTATTAAATTGCCATCATGTAAATATGATGGTAGTTCTGACCCCGACGATCATGTCACGGCGTATGAAGGACACATGTAACTGTACACCATGGATGCCATATCGTGCAAGGTGTTCCCATCCACCCTGACCGGGATTGCTCAGACATGGTTCAAAAGTATCAAGCCTGGTAACGTTTCTAGTTTCTCTCAACTTTCATCTATGTTCAGCACTCATTTTGTGAGCAATAGGTGTCGTGAACGCACTACTGGGGAGTTATTATCCATCAAGCAAGGAGAAACAGAGTCTCTTCATGACTTCATTGATCGTTTCAATGTTGAGGCCGTCACAATTCCCCATTTACAGCCGGATGTGGCTGTCTTGACCTTGATGACGAGACTGAGATAAGGGTCAACATTCAGGAATTATCTGGGTCGCAAGACTTTCACGTCACTAGGGCCGGTGCTTGGGAAAGAAAATGATTTCATAAGAAGGGAAGAATTTGACAAAGCTACTAGCAATCAATATCACGACTCTGATAAGAAGAAAGTTGAGAAGTCATGGAATTAAGGATAAGGGTCGCGACAATGATCGTTGTCGTGACGAGTGGAAAGAGTCAAACAAGGTGAAGAAAGGGAATAATCGAGATCGTGGTGACTGGGAGAGAATTGAACGCAAAGAGAAGTTTGATGCGTACACAAAGCTCACGACTTCAAGAGCACATATATACACCATGAACAAGGAAAGCGACAAACGATAGCGGCCAAAAAAGATGTTTCACAAGAACCGTGACAAGACTAAGTGGTGTGATTTTCATGGAGATCATGGCCACCTAACTGAGGATTGTAGGCACTTGAAGCATAATTTGGAGGCTCTCATTCGCAGAGGCTAGTTCACTCAGTATAAAATTCACATAAATTATGGTGATTTAGTGAAGTTCAAAGACCATAACGTTCAATCTCGGATAAAGGAGATACATGTGATTAGTGACGGCCCAATTCATGGCGGCAGTGTTAATGGGGCAAAGGTAAGCTTAAAGGAATTCAGACATCAGGTAAATTTCAGTGAAAGTTGCCATTGGATGAAGCCACTAGCCATGCCAGGCATGTCTTTCTCGGTCAAAGATGCTAAGCATGTGGTGTCTACCTATCACCTCACTATGTTATACGTATCCAATCAGGGTACGACAGCAAAATTAAGTGGAAATCAGGAGACCGCCAAATCATGTTACTTGATGGCTTTGAAATAGCCGGCATGAAAGATTCCTATCGAAGATCTATGTCCGCCAACATGGAAGGAAAAAAGGGCTAAAAAGAAAGCAATGGCAGAGGAGGAACAATCAGAGAAAAAGAATTAAAACGCTATGGAAATAACCATGGAAGAACTAGAAGCCAAGCCATATGACTCACCAAGGCCCAAACCTGATGGCGAGTCTAAGCACGAAATGTTGGCGGACGATTCGACAAGGGCGGTCGCTGTTAGAACGGACATGGACCCAGATGTCAGGATCAACTTGGTGACTCTCCTACGAGAAAACGCTGATGTGTTTGCATTCTCAGCGGATGAGATGCTTGGAATAGACCCGGCCGTGATGGTCCATCGTTTGAATGTTGACAGTACAATCCGTTCTGTCAAACAGAAGAAAAGAAATTTTCAGTAGAAAAGAATAAGGCCATCAAAGAAGAAGTTGATAAATTGCCGGCTGCCGACTTTATTGAAGCTTGTGATTACCCAGAATGGGTGGCAAATGTAGTGATGGTGCAAAAAGCAAATGGCTAGTGGCGGATATGTGTTGATTTCACGGATCTTAACAGAGCCTGCCCCAAAGATTGCTATCCGTTACCAAAGATAGACCAGCTGGTGGACTCCACTAGCGGTCACGCATTATTGAGTTTTATGGATGCATTTTCGGGGTATCACCAGATCAGCCTCTTAGAGGCCGATAGAAAGAAAGCTGTATTTATCATGGACTGTGGAGTTTACAATTACAAAGCAATGCCCTTCGACTTGAGAAATGCTCGAGCAACATATCAGAAGCTGGTCGACAATGTCTTCGCGGACCAGAAGGGGAGAAACATTGAAGTATATGTGGACGATTCGATCATAAAAAACAAGACTGAACGCGAACACATTGACAACCTGGAAGAAACCTTGAACACTTTGAGAAGGTACAAGATCAAGCTTAACCCAAAGAAATGTGTCTTTGGAGTAAGAGCGGGAAAGTTATTGGGATTTATGGTTAGCAAGAGAGGAATTGACACCAATCCAGATAAGGTTCGAGCAATTGTTGATTTGCCGGAACCAAAAAGTGTCAAGGACATTCGGAGATTGATAGGTAGAATTGCATCACTAACTCGCTTTATCTCCAAATCAGGCGATAAGGCCTTACCTTTCTTCTCATTACTGAGAGGAAAAAAAATTTAATGGGGAGAGGAGCAGAGTAAAGCTTTCATTGCGGTCAAGGAGCACTTGAAAACTCTCCCTACCGTTTCTCGACCAGAGATAGGGGCTACTCTGCAATTATACATCGCGGCCTCACCAAAGACTGTCGCAGCCCTTTTTGGTGGAGAAGGAGAAGAGATAGCAACCAAAATACTTTGTCAGTCACATCCTTCATGGGTCGAAAAGACATTATCAACTGGTTGAGAAGATGGCGGTAGCTGTGATAATTGCCGCGAGAAAGCTCAGACCATATTTTGATTGTCATCCCATTCACGTTTTGACAAACCAGCCTCTAGAGAAAGCATTGCAGAAAATAGATAGTTCAGGTCGCCTTCTTAAATGGCCAGTTGAATTATCCGAGTACGACATCCAATACAAACCCATAACCGCTATTAAGGCGGAGGCACTGACGGACTTTATCGTAGAAGCATCTTATGAAGAGGAAGAGCTGGTCGAAAAGGAGACATGGTTGTTAGAGGTAGATGGTTCATCGAGCGTGAGTGGATCAGGAGCCGACATTGCAATGACCAGCCTGAAGGAAATATTTTTGAATACGCAATAAAATTCACATTTCCAGCTTTAATAATGAAGCAGAATATGAGGCCGCGATTGCTGGTTTGAGAATGTGCATAGCTGCTGGTGAGAAGAGCGTATCACTAAAAACGGACTCACAAAGTTGAAAGGGGAGTTTGAGGTCCGAGAAGAAAACATGCAGAAATATGTTGAAAAGGCTAAAGAAATGATCGCCCAGTTGGATCATTTTGAGGTTCAAATCATTCCTAGGGGCGATAACACTAAAGCAGATGCATTATCTAAACTAGCAAGCTCTGATTCTCTTAATATACAAAGATCTGTCATGGTAGAAATTTTTAACGAGAAAAGCATCACTGAGAAGATTGTGACCGTGAACAATATCAACCAATGGGGTTAGCCCCTATTATGTAACACACAACTGCAGAATTCCAAAAATCAACCACCTCCTCGATATCATCAAGATCAATCTGAACTAAATCATCATTGCTATCCAGTGATTCAATTTCATGAACTGAATTAACTTCTTGATCATCATCTACATCATCAAATTGTTGTAAAATAGGCACAGATAGCGTACCAATTTCAACAATGATTCCTGAAGTCCTGCGATCCACCATTTCAGCTGATTTATGCATTGATTGAAGCCATTCATTAAATGAATGCCTCACTTCTGATTGAACTTGCAGCTGCTTCAGCGATGATTTTGGTGTAAGAATCTCATTTTCAAACCCAAAATCCAGTGCTTCAACCCCCACAATTTCGTCAATCGATCGAGTTTTACGTGCTCCGTGAATCGAAATAGGTCCCTTAGGCTTGTTCTTCCCATTTCCTGGCTTATTTTCATGAGATTTATCCCCAGTTTTCCTTGCCATGGCTTCGGTGCATGATAAGCTATCATGCACCGAGAGAGAAAACTTGGAGAAGAAGTCTCAATTGCATGTATTGATTCAATATTTGGCTTTAGTGGTATGGCATGTGCACTTTAGTTTGGGCATTTTTTGTTTGAATGCGTCTCGAGTATAACTTGTTTTACCATAATTTATTGTGTAAAAAAGTCTCACAAGTACATAATGACACATACTCTAACAAAAATGACATGGTCTAAGCAACATAATGACATGAATCTGATGTCATCTAATTCATGTCATATGAGTTCTTTTCACAAAATAAGCTATGGTTTTTGTGTTGTTATACCAAAAGTTATGGTGTATCAGTTATACCCAAGAATTTTTATTTTTCTTTATATCCATAGGAACATTATAAGAGTCCTAATTCAATTCAAACACAAATATTGAGGCCTCTAATATGATATATGGTATGATTTATATAATAAGAGTACATGGTGTGATAAAGGGATCTTGTTTAGAATACTTTTGAGAACACGTTAATGATATAATTAATAAAAATTGTAAATCTTTTGCTGAAACTCTAATTCTTTTGCGAAATTTTAGGACTCTATTTGTACGAAACTCTAATTTTATCCTTTTATTTTTCGTTGCGAAGTTATTTAGATAACATCTAATAAAGTTGCCAAATATTGCGACCTCTCTTGAACTATCAAGGGGCCGAGTATTTAGGCTCAACTATATGGCTTTTAGGTTTTTTCCTACCATTAATTTTGTATCTCATAGTGTATTGAAGTGAATGGTTAATATGTAAAAGCACTAATGTAAGATCGATAGATACGTCGTTTTACTTGGACTCTTCGCAGTTCGTGTAACACATTCCTTCAATGGTGTCAAACATGATTGAATATGATCGATTATATTGCTCACATCCCCTTCCTTTAGTGCATGCATATTCTGTACTCTTGCGCGCTAATTCGTGATACACATGTCCTTGATGACGCGAAACATGGTTTTTATTGGTTTCTCGCCAAACATTAATTGAGGTGGGGGTACTACTAAGCTTACCCAAGGGTCATAAAATTCATAACTCGTACGACCTCCAGTCTATGGTTCACATGGGGTCATTTATGTGTAATTAAATATTACAGTTTTCTTCATAAATTATTACAAAAATTGGACATAAATATATAAATTAAACTTAATTGATAGTAGATATTTGAATATATTAGAAAGATTCAGCCCTCGACAAGATGATCAAAGTCCTGGTTTCTTTCTTATATGGTCAAATTATAAATATATCTTTCAACTAAAGTACATGGTGCCCTCTAATTCAGAGAATCAGACTAACTATCACATAATACAAGTGTCAAAAGACTGCATTAAGGTTTCAATGTCTGTAATTTCTGATAAGCTATAATCCAAAAATGTAATGCATGTGATATATCACATTCATTTTCAAATTGAAGATAACAACTTGTCTCACAGCCAATGTATACGAGTCCTATGATTCTCTATTACTCCCTCCATTCCATAAAGTTTCCACTTTTGTTTTAAGAGTGATCCAAAAAGTTTTTCACGTTTCTACTTTATTCTATTTTTGGCAAAAATATATATTATTCTATTAACCAAAAGCAATAACTATTAACCTCATATTATAAGTGTATTTGTTGAAAACCATAAGCATTGGTGGTCGAATTAGACCGCCAAAAAGCATGTTGAGGATGACGAATCAATCAATGTGTTTTGAATTTCGAGAAAAATAGTATTGCATTAAAAGTTATGCTTTCTAGTTAATAGTCCTGGTATTGAATTAGTAGTTCTAACTTTCAGGTTGTTAGTTATGGTTTTCAAGCTAAGAATAAAATTATTTTATTTGAATGATGATTTTTATGTTAATAATTACTTTTTGGTTAATATTTATGGCATTTGGTTATTAGCTAAGGTTTTAACGTTAATAGTCTTGGTTTTGGGTAAATAGTATAAACTATTAGCTTATGAATTAAGTTTTGTTTAATAGTTTTGGGTTAATGGTTATGGTATTCTGATGAATAAATGATTTTTAATTTGATAGTTATGATTTTTGGATATAGTTAAAGTTTTATTGTTATAAGTTATAGTTTCTGGGTTAATGGTAATTATTTTGGATTTGTATTTATAGTTTATTTTGTGGTTTCGGGTCGATAGTTATGGTTTTCTAGATAATGGCTATGATTTTTGAATTAAAAGTTATGGTCAATTAATAATTATGATTCTTTTTAACAAGTTAGTTAAAGCGCGTAACTAATAGATGCAATGTAAATTTAATTTTGCTAAGTTAACTAATTGGTCTGACAATATAACGTCAGACCATCTTTTTGAAGTGTGTGTGTTTTATATTTCTCTCTTTTTTTTGTTGAGAGTGAGCTAGTCTAAAGCTATTTCATTCTTTTCTCAACTGTAGAGTGTATGCGCATGCATGTTTAAATGTGTATGTAAGCAGGGGCGGATCTAGGATTTTGAATTTGGGGGGTCCTAATTAAACCAAGCAAATAGACAATGATCACAATACACAAATGAGGAATTCAGTTTTAACTATAAGAAAACTAAACTTTACATTATTTAAGTTATTTATTAGATATACCTTCATTATATTGATATTTTAATACTATCCCTATTTTTAGTAAATTCAACAGATTGACTCTTAGCTGTAATATCTTCAGTTATATGTTCCTAAAGTTTTTAAGAAATTGATTGATATAAATTTAGTAAATGTAAATAGAGACAAATCCAAAATTTTACATAGTAATTCTTGGCCATAATTTTAAAAAACAATAGTGTATAAAGAGAAAAGATAAGAGCAGGAAGTAAAAAGAGAAATAAAAAACAAGAGACAAGGCTTCAAAGCAAAGAATAAAGAAAAATAAAAAATATATATAGATGGAATTGTACCGAGGGATCGAACCCACGTTAATGCAAGAAGTTGCGAGATAGTTGACCACTAGAACAAGTTGGATTATATGAGTTTAGTGCGCGGATATTACCTTTATCAATTGTACAAATCAGCGTGCCACCCAGGACCCTTAATAGGTCTGCCCCTGTATGTAGGGGGTTAAGATTAACGAAATATTGTAATTTGGAAATAAAAAGGATATTCTATGAGTCCAATTTATACTTTTTCTCATTTTATTACTTGATCAAGTAATCTTGGATTATGTCTACGGGAAGTTTTTTTAGTTTATTGGTACTGAAGATCCAATACTATTCATTCATTTTTTTAGGTGCATCAAAAGTGGATCTAGTAATAAGATTGACAAATGTGACAAATGTGATAATTCATTTTTAAGAATTTTCTATTACTCGTAATGTTTCTATTATATTTTAGTAATATACTAGGTTTCAGCCCCCGTGCATAATGCACGGGAACTTTTTAATATAATAAGAATGATTATATATCAGCTACATTGAAAACGTATAAACGATTCTTTATGTTAACTTGTTCAAAAAATTTGTGTTTAAGAGAAATACTATTGGAAGACTATTCTATTGCAACAATGAGATTTTTACACTATTCATTCACCATGCTACCCTTTCACTATATATTATGATTTTTATGTAAGGAAAAATATAGTCATGTGGGGTCTTGTCAGATTCGTCTCGATATATAAATATCAAATTTGAATAATTTTACTAAAAAGTAATTAAATATATTAATAGTTAAAATTGTGCATTGGCAAACGTGAAAACTCAATTGTTGCAGTAGAAAAAGAACGGAGGAAGTATAACATAGTGAGAAGCAATTACATCATCATAAGGAAAGCCAACAACACCTTAAAAGGAACATTGGAAATCCATATTTTCTTTCACACTTTCGATAAAATTGAACCGCCAATAACTTATGTATCATAATTCTTAAAAAAATTAATAAAGTGATGACCTGATTTTATATAATATACCAATTTTGGTGTAGCCCCACACAAAGCCATCATTTAAGGGTTGAGATGGCATGGGTAAATTAATGGTCTCAACTGCCTCAAAACGAGAAAATTTGCATGAACTTGGTCGTCATCCCAGTAACCACTGAGGGGGGTCAATTGTCTCATAAACCCTGTTCACATTACAGTCTTCATTTTTTCCTCCAATTGACCTTAAAGTGTTAGACTTCACATGTTCTTTCTCATAAATTAGTACTATTAGGCAATTTTTACTCGTGACTGAGAAATGACTACATAAAATTAGCCATGAGTAATAATCGGTCTCGGGAGATACAAACTCGCCATGTGATAGGGATTGTACTTGACTTTTTAACACACGACCAACAAAAACCGCCTTTTTGAAAGCTCATAAGAAATTTTGTTCCATCGGACGGGATAATGAGTGCCATAAGGGGTATAAGATATAATAGGTTACTCATTTCCAATTTACTTTTTGCCTAAATACCTTATTCTGTGTTGTTACCTGAAATTACCACAATTTCGATGATATGCTTTATTTTACATTATTCGTTGTTTCATCTGACGGAATGATTATTATATAATATTAATTATATAAGAAAATCATGGTGTTGCTTAGCTTTAAATAGTAAGTGAGTAAAATATATTTTAGCAAGGTTGGTTTTTTAACGATTCAAGTCTAATTTATCCCTATCCTATCTCCCTGCTTTCGTTGGTCATTGTACAAACCAAAATGTGGCAAGTAAAAGAATCGAATCAAGTATTAATTACATGGCATGAAGTTTATATTAATTTAGAGGCCTGGTTTAGATTAAAAAAACGACGCATTTTTACATCCAAGATATCGCACTCAGTCTTACGTCCCCTTCAAGATATCAGTACAAGGGTCGTGGTTTCACATTCAACTGCATACCTCTTTTACTTAGGGATTGTCCATCTATCATTAATTTTGTATCATAGATAATAGCCATGAATGTAAAATCTATTGAATTTTTCGTACCTGGACTCCTCCCATTTAGTGACACATTTCTTTACTGGGGCCAAACTAAATTGATATATGATCGATTGCTCACATGACTCCCTTCCTATTCTGTACTTTTATATTATAAGCTCTTGAGTCTTGCCAATTCGTGATACACATGCCCTTGATAGCGCCAAAATATTATTTGATTGGTTTCTCGCTTTGTGATACACATGCGGTATGCCGTTAATACCGGAAGACATACCATTCAATTGTGAAGTAGGGAACCCGTACTTCTATGCTTATTCACACCACGGCTCATATCCATTTTACGGTTACAATTATAGGTAACTTTCTACGCTTCGAGTTATAGATAACTTTCTATGGTGACAATTATAGATAACTTCCTTCCAATCAGAAACTGTCACAAAAATAACTTTATAAACTTTCTTATTAAAAAGAAAACGAAAAATACACCCTAAATTGATGCCAAAATACTGGTTCTTCTTCCTCGACTCTTCTATCTGCCATAATCTTCTTCCCCCTCTACCTTCTAGTAGTAAATACGTGCTACAAAGTATTATTGTTGTATTTCTCCTCCCTTCTTTCTGGATGACACAATTATGTTTTAATTTGATGGTGAATGATGGATTATTGAATATAATTGGTTGTATGTCATAAGGAATGGTTAAGGAGTTCAGTAACTCAGTATAAAGAAATTTCATTAGGGGTCTCGAGCGAAAGCTACCGACTTGAGGTGGGTTTGGTATTTGACGCTAATTGGAGGCATGCTAATTATCCTTTTTGTTTATGTGAGATATATTGTTGCAGAATTCAAATATCATATGGTTGAGCAAGGTTACGATTTCTCATCGATCAATTATGAAATGGAAGTGATGGTCAAGTGTGACTAAGGTACACATTGTCCTTCCACCTTAGAAGCTGAATTGCATTTGCGAAAATTGTGAGTTGCATAAAGTTTCATTATTTGCCAATAAGAAAATCGGATTTTGACTTGGACTTGTTATGATTTTATGATTATAATAAGTTCAATTTTGGTTTGGAAGGAATGATTTTTGAGTTATTAGTTTGTTTGATTTCATGAATATGTGGTTTGACTCCAAGTGTTTCGCCTATATAAGGATTAACCTTAATTTTCCCCTTTATTGATTGAGATATGTGTATAAGTTTTTGCTATTAAGTACAGTTTCATTCGAATATTTTGAAGTAAGTAAAAGTTGTCCAACAACATCAGCTCATGTTATACTAAGTCAATCGTGTTTCAGAATAAAGTATATCTTGGTTTATGCATCTTATCCACGTTCTAAGATATGATATGGAAGATATGGATGTTGAATTATAAGTACTTAAGTGAGACTTACCGATATATTTATGAATGTATCTATAAGTAAAATACTATGCGCAATCTCGTATGCTTTACAAGAAGTAATTGACTTTGATTCGATGAGGTTGATAAGCTTATAAAACTCCACTATGTTTTACTATTATTTGTATGTATATATGTATAGTTGTAAATATATAAAGTATAAAAAGAGTTGATTCATACAAAGTTACTACATATTTGAATATATTGTGATAATCAAGTGTCTTCCGTTTCAAGTATCCTATCACTAGTAGAAAAATGATGATTTGCGTCTCACCATCTGCATCGCACAACAGGACAAACGTCGCAGAAGACTCATTTGCGTCGCATGCAACAGGAAAATCGACGCAAAAGACGACCTATCTGCGTCGCACGTTTCTTTTGTGCGATGCAAAAAGCTATTTGCGTCGGACTCTATGGCCCATCCGACGCAGATGATTTGGGCTGATTATATAAAAAATGCAACACTTAAATGATTTGGGCTTATCTGCGTCGCATGGGCTATATGTGCGACGCAGATAAGCAGGCCCGCTTCATTTTTTCTAAAACCCTAACAATTCCACAGCTGATTCCATTCCACCAGCCGTCTCTCTCTCTCTCTCTCTCATCTCCTTCTCCCTCTCTCCCTCTCTCTTTCTCATACCACAACGATGTTCTCCGCTTCTCATAACACAACGATGTTCACCGCTTCTCTCTCTCTCTACCCTTCTTCATCTTCTCCTTCTTCTCACCAATGGTGACGAAAAGCTCGAGCAAGAGATTTCTCGAATACTTGGGGCATCTGATTTAATGGGACTTCTGATACTTGTTGAAGGTGCTCTAATCTATGCTCCATAATCATCGCTACTTCTCCGTTCATCAAACACTTTGCTTTAACGAAATCTTCTCCCAGTTTTAGCTCTGCTGCGTTCTCTTCTTCTTCTCTGGACATTTTTGGCCTACTTTGTTTCAGTTTGAGAGGAGAATTTGATGGAATTCTTCAGTACGTTTGACGAAGGATTTCGAGAGGCCGTTTGGCGAAGGACCGTCTTCATCGTCTTATTCAGTTACCACGGCTGATTTCAGGTTATTTAGTAGAAATTATGAAGATTTTGTTTAATTATCTTGAATTCTTGCTGTTTAATAGTTCTCGATTTGATCGATTTTTTTCCCAAATTGAAGGACGATGTTCTGGCTACTATTTTCTCAAATTCAAGAACGAAATTGAAGAGGAACGAGATTTGAAGAAGAACGAGAACGAAAGATCTGATTTTGGCGATTTAGGTTTTTTTTTTATTATATTTAGTGCAATTTCATTCTTGTATGTTACATTTGATTTTTTTTTAAGTTCAGTTTTCTAATTTCGTTTTTTATGTTAGATCTGAATATTTAAGTTTTTAATTTCGTTATTTTATTTTGTATAGATTATGGTTATGTTTTTATACTTGTTTGATTATGGTTCTGTATTGGTTATATATTTTTTCTGTTTTTATGTTACTTAGTTTTGTTGAATTTGATAATGTTTGATTATGGTTCTGTTTTGAATTGTGTTTTACTAATCTTCCTTTTGTTGATTTTGAACATACTTGTTTGATTATGGTTCAATATTTCGCTGCTTTAATTGTGTATGCGTTTAGATGATTCTTCGCCATTTTTCTTCTGTACGTTTGTATACGTGAATTTATTTTTTTAAAACAAAAATTCCCCTTTTTCGTCGGATGTAAGGCAAAGTCCGACGCAAATGGGTGATTTTTTAAAATATAAAAATGGTTAATTTGCTGGCTTGCTAGGCTGCTGTCTCCATCTGCGTCGCATGTTGATTAATGTGCGACGCAGATGATAGACCATTTGCGTCGCATGTTGGGCAGGGTCCGACGCAGATAGCTCTTCAACTGCGTCGTGTTCTAGTCCGACGCAGATCCTGTCTCTTCATCTGCGTCGAGATCTGTGCCGTCGGATCCATGTCCGACGCAAATGAGCGCCTCGCATTCGACGCAAATCGTCAATTTTGTACTAGTGTATATATTATGTGAAAAATAAGATACAAGATTTTGAAGATATTTGTCTATCAACTTTGAGGAATATAGATTTGCCTTTTGGGAATTAATGTTCTGGTTATAATACAAGATTTCAGAACATATCTTATATGAGGTTGGCGTACTTGGGATTATTTGGGTCTTGGAAAGTGTGAAATTGAGGATTTCCAAAGTAAACTATTGTTTGGAGATTTTCGTTATAGCATAAATTATATTTGTGAAAGAATTAGCTACACGCTTGGAATTTATGATAATTATTCGAGCGAGCAATAAATCCTATGAGAGGTTTGATATAGTTAAATTGGTAAAGTTATAAAGTAAGCTTTTGATTCTAACTTAGTAATGAATAGAAGTTCATACTAAAAGTTAAATTATACTAAGTAGAGGTATCTTTGACAAACCTTTGAAATTGGGTTTCTAAGATTGATAATCTATGCTAAAATGGGTGTAGGATAAATAGCTAGTTTGAGGAATTTTATTTTGGGGTATAAGATGGCATGTGAGGAAGATAAGATGGGCAACTAGGGTTGTAATATGAAAGTAAGAGTTAAATATGTGAAGGTTATGTTAGGAATAATAGCTTAGAAAAGGAGTAATGATCCGAAGGAGTAGTAAACACTATAATAAAATTATAATACTAAGTTATAAGAAACTATATCCGAGCTAGAAATTTTATACTATGAGTATCAAGCTAGGTTAAATTGCAAAGGCTTATATATTTTATTTTCTCATCGAAAAGGGAAAAAGATATAAAAAGGAAGGTTGAGGGAGTATATATAGATCTTGTGTAATGGAGTGTTGGGAAGTAGTTATATGAGTTACTAATGGTGGGAATATAAATGTAAGGTTAATTTGGATTTAAATTTATATAATTGGGATTATAAAGTTCAAACAAATGATCGAAACAAGAAAAAGGAATAAGTTGGGGACAAAAATAAGTCGAGGTAATACATTGTTTTCAGATATCATAGAAATTGAGTTACAAGAAGATCGAAAGTCCTAATTCAATTCAAACACAAATGTTGAGGCCTCTAATATGATATATGGTATGATTTATATAATAAGACTACATGGTGTGATAAAGGGATCTTGTTTAAAATACTTTTGAGAACACATTAATGATATAATTAATAAAAATTGTAAATCATTTGCTGAAACTCTAATTCTTTTGCGAAATTTTAGGACTCTATTTGTACGAAACTCTATTTGCGAAGTTCTTTTGATGACATCTAATAAAGAAGCCAAAAATTTCGACCTCTCTTGAACTATCAAGGGGCTGAGTATTTAGGCTCAACTATATGACTTTTAGGTTTTTTCCTACCATTAATTTTGTATCTCATAGTGTATTGAAGTGAATGGTTAATATGTAAAAGCACTAATGTCAGATCGATAGATACGTCGTTTTACTTGTTCGCAGTTCGTGTAACACATTCCTTCAATGGCGTCAAACATGATTGAATATGATCGATTATATTGCTCACATCCCCTTCCTTTAGTGCATGCATATTCTGTACTCTTGCGCGCAAATTCGTGATACACATGTCCTTGATGGCGCGAAACATGGTTTTTATTGGTTTCTCGCTTACCCAAGGGTCATAAATTCATAACTCGTACGACCTCCAGTCTATGGTTCACATGGCGTCATTTATGTGTAATTATATATTACAGTTTTCTTCATAAATTTTTACAAAAATTGGACATAAATATATAAATTAAACTTAATTGATTGTAGATATTTGAATATATTAGAAAGACTCCGCCCTCGACAAGATGATCAAAATCCTGGTTTCTTTCTTATATGGTCAAAAGACTGCATTAAGGTTTCAATGTCTGTAATTTCTGATAAGCTATAATCCAAAAATGTAATGCATGTGATATATTACATTCATTTTCAAATTGAAGATAACAACTTGTCTCACAGCCATTGTATAGGAGTCCTATGATTATCTATTACTCCCTCCATTCCATAAAGTTACCACTTTTGTTTTAAGAGTGATCCTTAAAGTTTTTCACGTTTCTACTTTATTCTATTTTTGGCAAAAATATATATTATTCTATTAACCAAAAGCCATAACTATTAACCTCATATTATAAGTGTATTTGTTGAAAACCATAAGCATTGGTGGTTGAATTGGACCGCCAAAAAGCATGTTGAGGATGACGAATCAATCAATGTGTTTTGAATTTCGAGAAAAATAATTTTGCATTAAAAGTTATGCCTTCTAGTTAATAGTCCTGGTATTGAATTAGTAGTTATAACTTTCAGGTTGTTAGTTATGGTTTTCAAGCTAATAATAAAATTATTTTATTTGAATGATGATTTTTATGTTAATAATTACTTTTTGGTTAATATTTATGGCATTTGGTTATTAGCTAAGGTTTTAACGTTAATAGTCTTGGTTTTAAGTAAATATTTTAAACTATTAACTTAAGAATTAAGTTTTGTTTAATAGTTTTGGGTTAATGGTTATGGTATTCTGATGAATAAATGATTTTTAGTTTGATAGTTATGATTTTTGGATACAGTTAAAGTTTTATTGTTATAAGTTATAGATTCTGGGTTAATGGTAATTATTTTGGATTTGTATTTATAGTTTATTTTGTGGTTTCGGGTCGATAGTTATGGTTTTCTAGATAATGGCTATGATTTTTGAATTAAAAGTTATGGTCAATTAATAATTATGATTCTTTTTAACAAGTTAGTTAAAGCGCGTAACTAATAGATGCAATGCAAATTTAATTTTGCTAAGTTGACTAATTGGTCTGACATTATAACGGCATACCGTCTTTTTGAAGTGTGTGTGTTTTATATTTCTCTCTTTTATTTGTTGAGAGTGAGCGAGTCTAAAGCTATTTCATTCTTTTCTCAACTGTAGAGTGTATGCGCATGCATGTTTAAGTGTGTATGTAATGTAAGGGGTTAAGATTAACGAAATACTGTAATTTGGAAATGAAAAGGATATTCTATGAGTCCAATTTATACTTTTTCTCATTTTATTACTTGATCAAGTAATCTTGGATTATGTCTACGGGAAGTTTTTTTTAGTTTATTGGTACTGAAGATCGAATATTATTCATTCATTTTTTTAGGTGCATCAAAAGTGGATCTAATAATAAGATTGACAAATGTGACAAATGTGATCATCCATTTTTAAGAATTTTCTATTACTCGTAATGTTTTTATTATATTTTAGTAATATACTAGGTTTCAGGCCCGTGCATAATGCACGGGAACTTTTTAATATAATAAGAATGTGTATATATCAGCTACATTGAAAACGTATAAACGATTCTTTATGTTAACTTGTTCAAAAAATTTGTGTTTAAGAGAATAAGTTTTTGGAAGACTTCTTTTTAGTGCAAAATTTATTAAGAAGCTACTTCCTCCGTTCTAATTCTATTGCAACAATGAGATTTTTACACTATTCATTCACCATGCTACCCTTTTACTATATATTGTGATTTTTATGTAAGGAAAAATATAGTCATGTGGGGTCTTGTCAGATTCGTCTCGATATATAAATATCAAATTTGAATAATTTTACTAAAAAGTAATTAAATATATTAATAGTTAAAATTGTGCATTGGCAAACGTTAAAACTCAATTGTTGCAGTAGAAAAAGAACGGAGGAAGTATAACATAGTGAGAAGCAATTACATCATCATAAGCAAAGCCAACAACACCTTAGGAGGAACATTGGAAATCCATATTTTCTTTCACACTTTCGATAAAATTGAACCTCCAACAACTCATTTCCAATTTACTTTTTTGCCTAAATACCTTATTCTGTGTTGTTACCTGAAATTACCACAATTTCGATGATATACTTTATTTTACATTATTCGTTGTTTCATCTGACGGAATGAGTATTATATAATATTAATTATATAAGAAAAACATGGTGTTGCTTAGCTTTAAAGAGTAAGTGAGTAACATATATTTTTAGCAAGGTTGTTTTTTAACGATTCAAGTCTAATTTATCCCTATCCTATCTCCCCTCGCTTTCGTTGGTCATTGTACAAACCAAAATGTGGCAAGTAAAAGAATCGAATAAAGAATTAATTACATGGCATGAAGTTTATATTAATTTAGAGGCCTGGTTTAGATAAAAAACGACGCATTTTTACATCCAAGATATCGCACTCAGTCTTACGTCCCCTTCAAGATATCAGTACAAGGGTCGTGGTTTCACATTCAACTGCATACCTCTTTTACTTAGGGATTGTCCATCTACCATTAATTTTGTCTCATAGATAATAGCCATGAATGTAAAATCCATTGAATTTTTCGTACTCGGACTCCTCCCATTTAGTGACACATTTCTTTACTTGGGGCCAAACTAAATTGATATATGATCGATTGCTCACATGACTCCCTTCCTATTATGTACTTTTATATTATAAGCTTTTGAGTCTTGCCAATTCGTGATACACATGCCCTTGATAGCGCCAAAATATTATTTGATTGGTTTCTCTCTTTGTGATACACATGCGGTATGCCGTTAATACCTAAGACATACCATCCGTGGTGGATCCGGGATTTTACGGATGGTGGGTCACTACCATGGTTTGAAAATGTAGTTTCGATTGCGGTCGCAGAAATGGTAGTGGAGTCGAACGAAGAAGTTGACGATAGATCGCATCGCAATTGCCATGTCGTGATTTTTATATTAAGTTTTTTCAAGTGATATTAAAAAATTTTTGTACTAAATATCATGAAACAAGATCCGTTCTTAAATCTGTTCCAAAAAGAAATTCATGCAGTTATTAAATGTTTTTTTTGCTTGCAACATTTTCTAAAAAGTTGCATAATACTTGCAACATTGACTTTTTTGGCAATATATTCTCTCTTTCTTTCTCCTAGTAGGTGGGAGCTAGGTCCTTATCGCTTTTTTTTTCTTTTCTAAATTCTTGTGTCATACTTCAATATTGCAAATAAAAAGAAAAGCGGAGGAAGTCCATAAAAGATTAAAAAGATCCTAAACATTATATGAATCAAATGTTTCATCCCTTTTGTTATCAAATAAATAAAAAAAATCAAGGCCAACATTGCCATTCAATAACCTCTTGTATAAAAAGCCTAGCCCTTCCCACCAAAAAAATTCCAACTTTTAAAAAGTAACTCTACTCTTATTTGATCTAATAATTAACAATTCACTTTTAAAAAACCTACTACTAAATAGAGTACAAAAGAAAAAGAGAACAAAAAAAAAATTAAAGAAAGAATTTACCACTTCAAAAAATTACCCCAAAGAATTTCTTTTTTGAGTTAAATACAATACGTGGGGTTTATGAGTTAAATTACCCCAAAGAAATTCTGAATCAAGTACAGCATGTGGGTGTGGGACCTTGAGGGTAATTTTTTTTGTGCCCTTCTCTCTCTCAGTTTCTTCTTTCTCTCTCTCTTCTGAATTTCTGGTTCTCTAAGAACTTCAAAACCATGGCCTTTTTTTCATGTTCTCTCATGTCCTCTTCTTCCAGTCAATCAATTATGGCATTTAATCTGAGTTTTGCTCTTCTTCGTTGCGGTCGGTATACCAGAAGTTAAAAATTCTGGGTTTTTTTTCAAAAAATAAAAAATAAAAAACAGAACTTCATTTTTTTTTCTCAAATAATGGTGGGTCACGTGACCCACCATGACTAACCGTGGCTCCGCGACTGGATACCATTCAATTGTGAAGTAGGGAACCCGTACTTCTATGCTTATTCACACCACGGCTCATATCCATTTTACGGTTGCAATTATAGGTAACTCTCTATGGTTCGAATTATAAATAAATTTCTATGGTGACAATTATAGATAACTTCCTTCCAATCAGAAACTGTCACAAAAATAACTTTATAAACTTTCTTATTAAAAGAAAGAACGAAAAATACACCCTAAATTGATGCCAAAATACTTGGTTCTTCTTCCTCGACTCTTCTATCCGCCATAATCTTCTTCCCCCTCTACCTTCTAGTAGTAAATATGTGCTACAAAGTATTATTGTTGTATTTCTCCTCCCTTCTTTCTGGATGACACAATTATG
Source organism: Beta corolliflora (assembly GCA_947648045.1). Classification (NCBI taxonomy): domain Eukaryota; kingdom Viridiplantae; phylum Streptophyta; class Magnoliopsida; order Caryophyllales; family Amaranthaceae; genus Beta; species Beta corolliflora. The sequence goes on along the minus strand of CANSZD010003227.1, from coordinate 1,007,923 downwards.
TTTTATGTTTGCTTTCGTACGCATCGTGTATATATAAGACTAGCTAGTATGCAAGTAGGACAAGACTTAAGTAGCGTCGATTTCAATGCATGATAGTGTGTAATAGAATTTTTTTCAAATTTGAAACATAAGCGGATATATTATTTTAAGAATGGTTCTTATTTTAGTGACTAAACAAAAATACTCACAATGCTTTACTTGATTATACTGATAGATTTCAAGGTAGGGTTGTTACTACCTATGAAATTCAGGATTTTGCTGATTGTTTGCAAAACAGTGACTTATTGGAGTTAAGAAGCTGTGGGCATTTTTATTCTTGGAATAATAAAAGTCAAGGTGATGCTAGGATCCTTAGTAGAATTGACAGATGCATTGTTAATTCTCAATGTATGAGCAAATATTCTGGAGTGGTAGTTGAATATTTAAATCCAGGGCTCTCTGGTCATAGTGCTTTACTAGTGAAATGTCCAGTTTTTACTAGCTCAGGGGGAAGGCCTTTCAAGTTTTTTAACTACATGGAAGATCATGAGGACTTTACTCAAATTGTGCATGATTGTTGGACTAATTTTGGGTCTGCCTCTTGGATGAAACAAGTCTGGAGAAAATTTAAAGTAATGAAGGATAAATTGAAGCATTTGCATCAGAGAGATTTTGCAAATTTGAATAAGAGAATTGCTCAACTCAGGGAGCAGCTTGACATAATTCAAACAGCTCTTCAGGGCAATTGTGCTGATGAGTTTCTTCATGCTCAGGAGTCTGAGTATATGGCTTTATTGAGGAAATTCCTAGCTATTGAAGAAAGTGCTTACACACAAAAATCTAGAATTCAATGGCTCAAACTAGGTGATGGCAACAATCAATTCTTTTTTCATGCAATGAAAGATAGATTTGCTAGAAATAGCATTGATGTCCTTTATGATGCTCATGGCAACAAATTAACTCAGACTATGGATATTCAATTAGAAGTGCTGAAGTTTTATAAAAGTCTAATGGGTTCTGCTGCTGCTAGTATTCCCGGTGTTGATATTACAATTATGAAAGCTGGTAAACAGGTCAGTGTTGCTGCAATGCATGATCTTATCTCTCTTGTTACTACTGATGAAATTGACCATGCTCTTAAATGCATTGATGATAGCAAGGCGCCTGGCATTGATGGGTTTAATACCTTTTTTTAAAGAAAATTTGGCATGTTAATTATTAAACCTCAAATGTACATGGCTATTTGGGACTTCATTGATAATGGAATTTTACCTGATGAGGTAAATTGTACTTTAGTCACTCTTGTGCCTAAAGTTCCTAATTCTTCTTCTGTTAAGGATTTGAGGTCTATTACTTGTTGCACAATCATTTATAAGATCATTGCTAAAATTATCACTTTAAGGCTTCAGAAGGTCATTGGTGATATTGTTGATCTTGCTCAAGCTAGTTTTATTCCTAATAGGGCTATTTATGATAATATTTTGCTTGCTACTGAGCTTATTAAAGGATACTCTACTAAGAATATCAGCCCCAGGTGTATGGTGAAAATTAATCTTAGAAAGACCTACGATTCAGTTGAATGGCCTTTCTTACATATGATGCCCTCTGAGTTGGGCTTTCCTTAAAAATTTATGCACTGGATTATGCTTTGTGTTACTACTGTCTCTTATACTATTCATTTTTTTTTGCTAATTAAGTAAATTTCATTGCTCATCAACAGTAATACACCAACCTAAACCAAGTTAACGAACCAACTAGGTTGGACCTTTAACCAAGGCAAGGATCAATTACAACAATTTAAAACAAAACACCTAATTCAAAGGCTACTAAACCATACATAAGCATCCCTGCTAATATTTTTAGGCATCACTAATTTAACTCTACTTCTTACTATGCTTTTCACCTGACTCACACTAGTGCTAATACTAGGAATATAATTCTCGCATGTCGGTATTCCTACTTGTGCCAAATTCCATATACCACTTCAGCTATGCCGGCCAGCCATGATAAGTTTCTTGAATTTGGAATGCCTACTGTTCCTCAGCCACCTGATAAGACTTGATAAGATATTAGCAGAACTGCTCATACCCTGCCAGGATTTAATTACCTTCAGACATTCTTTACTATAATCACACTAGAAGAATAAGTGTGTATGTGATTCTAGTGCAGCATCATAAATCAAACATTGATTAGACCTACTAACTCCCACCTTTGCCAGCTTCTCCGTTGTCTGAAGTCTCTGTTGTATAGCCAGCCATAATATAAATCTGTGCTTGGGAACATTAAGTCTATTCCAAACAATTGTGTCCCGTGTCACTTTGTCTTTTACCCCTGTGATTTTATCATACACTGACTGTATTGAGTAGTTACAAAGGTACTAAACTCATTTTCAGTGAACATCAGCTTCATTTGTTCTTTTACTCTACAAATACATTTCCAATACCAACTCACCCCTGTCTTAGGAGTGTAATTCCACCAGTTCTCACCCTTGATATATACAGAATGCACCCACCTAATCCACACATTATCCTGCTTCGAGGATATTGCCCACACATACTTGCCAAGACACGCCACATTCCAACTAATCACTTCCCTAAAGCCTAAACCACCACATGACTTGCTCCAGTACAACTGATCCCAAGCTATAGGACCTGACTTCTGTGAAAAGGCTTGATCGGCTCCATAAAAATGCTCGCATATTCTCATCACCTCTCCGTAGTACACTTTTTAGGTATGATGAATACATGAGCCCAATATTTATGCAAGCTAAGCAACACAGTATTGATAACTTGTGTTCTAGCACTGTATGACATATTTCTAGTGCTCCAAATCCTTATTCTTGCAGTCATTTTCTCCACAATAATCTCACATTCTGCATTTGAAATCTTCTTAGAACAAATGGGAACACCCAAATACTTGAATGGCAGCTTACTCTTCATGAATCCTGAAGTTTCTACAATTCGTTGTGATTCTGCTTCCTTCATACCACATGAGTAAATGGCAGACTTACTAACATTTGCCTTCAAACCTGAAGTATCAGAGAAAAGCTTGAAGGCCTTCAACATCAGGTAAACAGAAGTAAACTCTCCTTTGCAACACATGATTAAATCATCAGCAAAGCACATATGTGTCAATTTTACTTCTCTACATCTGGGATGATACTAAAATTGTTCCATCTCACTCATCTTGAACAGAATTCTAGATAGATATTCCATGCAAACTACAAATAACAAGGGAGACATGGGATCCCCTTGCCTTAATCCCCTGGTAGATTTAAAATACCCCTCCATATTTCCATTTAAAAGAAGAGAGAACATGGGAGTTGTAACACATTTCATTACCAAGTTAACAAAATGTTCAGGGAATCCCAATTGTTGTAACATTTCTTGCAAAAACTGCCAATCAACAATATCATATGCCTTTTGAAGATCTATCTTCATTAAACATCATGGACTCACTTTTTTCCTACCATACTGTTTCACCATGTCCTGAATGACCATGATATTATGCACAATAAATCTTCCATGTACAAAACCACCTTGGTTTTCCACTATGATATCAGGTAACACTTGTCTAAGCCTCCCACATAGGACCTTTGTTATACATTTGTATAATGTATTGCAACATGAAATAGGCCTATATTCAGTGACATTACTAGGACCCCTAGTTGTAGGTATCAAAGTAATTGATGTGTTGTTTAACTCTTTCAGTATATGACCACTCTGCAATGTATCTAAAAACAAAGATCAACAATGTCATCACCAATGATATTCCAAGCATCTCTATAAAAGAAAGATCCAAATCCATCGGACCTTGAGCTTTGCTCCCCTGGAATTGAGAACAAAGCTTCTTTAATTTCTCCAATTGTATATGGAGCATTAAGAATAGCAAGATGATATGTAGTTAATAGAGGTCCTGCTTGCACAATTTGTGGCATCACATGAGATATAAGAGTAGTATCATTACACAATAGCTTTTTATAATATGATAAAAAACTCCTGAAACAGCTTCAGGTGTATCATGCCAGACACCAAATTCATCATTTATCCTGAATACCTGATTGTGCAGTTTCCTAGCTTTAATGCTCTAATGAAATAAACTAGTATTCTCATCTCCATCCCGCAACCAGTCCATCTTTGCTTTCTGACTCATAAATGAAACATAAGTAGCATGTTTCATCTTATATTCTTGTATGGCTGCTAATTCAACTGCTGCTAATGTTGAATCTCCAGGGTTCAAATGGAGTTGCCTCTGAGCTTCAATCATGTGTGTATGTGCTCTCACCTCTGCTACTTGTAGGTCAAAAAAACCTACTTTATTTAACTCTTTCAACGCACATTTAACTTTCTTCACTTCGTAGAACCTTGAACATTTTTGAACCTTGTATAGATTCGGACCAAATTTGCTCTTATTATCTCTTCTAAGCCGAGCCGCTCCTTTCCACATGGTAAAATACCTGAATGGTTTTTTACCACTAACAATACCAGGGAACACTGTAAGTAGTGCAGGGGAGTGATCAAAGTCTCCCTCACATTGAAAGTTCACTTCTGCAGAAGGGAAACTATCTTGCCAACTTGAGTTTGCCAGCATTCTATCAAGCTTTGAAAAAACTCTTGCATCACCTTGCTGTTTGTTATTCCAGGTAAAGAAATTACCTGAGCATTTGATATCTGTGACACCACAATCAACCATACATGTTCTGATGTCCAGAATTTCAGATTCTCTAACTAATGAACCTACTCTTTCATCTGTATTCATCACATTATTAAAATCACCACACAGCAGCCATGGTTCAGAAGTTGCTATATTTCTCAAATCCATCCATAAATCCTCCCTTCTAGCCCTTTCATTAAATGCATAAATAAAGGTACAATAGAACCCAGTAGCACCACTACTTGGTTGAATAAAACAGTGAATCATCTGACTTGTTCCTTTGATGATATTGACTGTAAAACAACCTGCCTTCCATGCTAAAATAATCCTGCCACTATTATGATAGCAAGCATTTGTTGTAAAACATCAGCCCATAAACATTCTTTGGTAAAGACACCCCAGATTAGATGTTTTTACCTTTGTTTCCAAGAGAGCAACAATGCCAACTGAGAATCTATGAATGTATGCCTTCACATCTCTCTGTTTTTTGGCACTATTTACTCCTCGGACATTCCAACATAGCAGCCTATCCATTGGCAATAGGGAAAGTTCCCTCTCCCCTTACATTTCTAAGACCATCTGCAGTACCTTGACCCGAGTGCTTCCCGAAGCAAAGAGTGGAAAGAATTACCAATACTTGTTGGCTGAGTATTAGTAGTTCTAACCTTAATGGGTTTAAGAGCTTTCTGAAATCCATCTGGATCCAATGCCACCCTCTCATCCCTCAAAGTTACTATAGGAGCAGAAACGACATTGCGCCTCTACTATCACTTTAACATTTTCCTCCGCTATAACTTCGGTAGGAGAGCAGGAACGACTTGTGGTTGTACTCTTTTTGGCACCCAAATCTTCTTATGCTTCCGAATTCGACATTCCTTCCCTTCATGTCCAAAATTACCACATGTTTCACATTTATGGGGTCTCCATTCATACTCAATCTGTACTTGAACCCTATCACCATACTCATTTATAAAATGAACCTGATCTGGAAAGTGTTGATCAATATTCATTTCAACTAGTACTCTTGCAAATTGTATTTTATCTCGATTTCTAGTTGCCTCATCTCTCTTAATGGGATCTCCTACCCGAGCAACTATTTTGTGCAATGATTTTTCACCCCAAAGATTTCAATGGTAACTTCAATTGCACCCAAACCGGAATAGTTTTTATATCATCCTTCTCAAATCGGTATCATGACACCAGGGTTTCATGATTAACGGTTTCTTATCAAAGAAGAAATGACTATTCAACACCTTATCTCTAGAATCCATGGCAGCAAATCTCACCAAGTAGATTCCTCTCTTGATCAAACCCACCTTATCCACCTTGTAAGATTTCCATATCCTTCGAAAGAAACCTTCCATCACTTGTATTGGAGGATTTGCTCCCAATACATAACATACAATTGATGAATTCCAGTATTGAATCTCATCCTCAATATCCTCCAAATCAACTTTAACAATCTCCTCTCCATTATGCAATTCATCCACATTCAAATCATTGTCTACTAAGTGTTCGACATTTTGCACATCTAACTCTTCAGTAATCACAGGGTGAAAAATGGGTATTGAATTACCTCCAGGTGATGGTTCGACCTCGATGTTGTGAATCTACACTTCTATGAAGAGATTGAAGCCATTCATTGAAAGTGTGCCTCACTTCTAATTGTTGTTGTAACTGTTGCATTGATGATTTTGGTGTAAAAACCTCACCAATACCAAATCCAAAATCAATCGCCTCCACTCCTAGGATTTCATCCATCGATTGTGTTCTTAATGCCTGAGAATCCGACATTGGACCACGAGCTTTTTCATTTTGCTTGCCTGAGTTAGCACCTTGAGATTTTCTAACCGCTTTTCTCGCCATGGCCACGGAGCACGTTAAGCTAAAATGCACCGAGAGAAAACGTGGAGAGAAAGTTTCAGGTTTATAGAGCTACTATTATTGGTGATGTTCCTCTTATACTATTCTCATCAATGGTATTCCTAGCCCTCCTTTTCTTTGCTAAGAAAGGCCTAAGACAAGGTGATCCCTTGTCTCCTTTTATTTTTGCTATTTGCATGGAGTATCTCCAAGGTGTTTGGATCGGTTAAAGAATATTCCCGACTTTAATTTTCATCCCGCGATGTAAAAATCTTAGCATCACTCACTTAATGTTTCTACGATGATTTGTTACTCTTTTCCGGAGCCGATGTTAGCTCGGTTACTCTTATTATGCAAGCTTTCCATAAGTTCTCTCGTCGCTTCGGTTTAGAAGCTAATCGGATAAAAGCAATGTGTACTTTCTGGCATCACGTAAGATGAAATTCAAAATCGCAAGATATCTTACAAATACCTACTTGGAAGTTTTCCTTTTAGGTACTTGGGTGTTCCTTTACACTCTAGAAAGTTGTTTTATATTGAGTGCAAACCACTTATTAATAAAGTGGTGGCTACGGTCGAAACTTGGACAAGCTAAGAAACTTTCTTATCTTTGGTAGAACTCAAACTGATTTCTTCGCTTTACAAGGCATTCAATCCTACCGGTACCAAATAATTCCGCTTCCAAAAAAAGTTCTTAAGGAGATTCAATCTATTCTTAGAAACTTTCTTTGGACAGGTTTGGATACTAATTCTAGGAAGTCACCAGTTTCTTGGGATTATATGTGTAATAAGAAGGTGTGTGGGGGTTTGAATTTCAAGGAAATTACCTTGTGGAATAAGGCTGCATGCAATTGCAAAACACATCTGGGCCTTAGCTCAAAAGCAAGATTGTTTATGGATCAAATGGCTTCACTCCTGTTACATCAAACAAGCTGATATATGGACTATTAATGTTCCTAGAAGATTATCCTGGGCCATGAGGAATTTTTTGACTCCGTGGTCAGTTTTAATTGATGATATAACTTGCAGTCAGTTTATGCTTAATGGTAAATTTTCCATTAAAAAGTTCTATTGGTTCATGAGGGGTGACAATCGTAAGGTGAATTGGAGGAGGATCACTTGTAATAGCAGAGCTAATCCTTCATTACTTGGTTGTTGCTTCAAGGAAGGCTAAGTACTAAAGATAGGTTTTTCAATGGTGGATTGTGAGAGATCAAAGGTGTATCTTGTGCAATGCTGCTGATGAAACTAAAGAGCATCTCTTCTTCACTTGCAGCTACAATCTTCAGATTTGGAGTGCCTGTTTGCAGTTAATTAGTGTTCCTATCATCACTAATTTAACTGCAATCATCCCTACAGTTGCTAAAGATAGTAGAGGAACAAAGAGGAATCATCAGCTGCTTAATATGGTTTTTGTTGAAAGTGTCTATCATATCTGGATGCAGAAAAACAAGAAGATTTTTGAAGATAATTTGCTTAATTAGTCCTCAGCAGGTTGTTAGACATATTATTTTTAATATTGCTTGCAGAAGCAATCCGGACGTAAAGCATCTGCTGTTGTGATTGCTGCTTTCCTTTCTGTGTTTCTGTTGGTTTGGTGTGCTTGCTGTGTTCATCGTGTTCATCCTGGTCCTGTCCAGGTTCTGTAGTTGGGGGTTGGCCTTGTGGGCTCTTCTTCCAAACCCTTCCTAGAAGGTGGGGGAAGTTGGGCTCTTAAAGGTTTTCCTCCTTGTAGTTTGTACCTTTTTTTTTTATTTTCAATAAAAATTTTGAATTGCCAAAAAAAAAACAATAAAGGATCTACCGGAGAAGCGCCGCCTTTTACCCTTTTAGTTTCATGTGATATGTTTTTAGTCTGCTTCCTAAGTGTTGTAAGGTCTTTAATGACCCTAGTGCGTGGTAGTCCGTAGACTTCTTTTATTTATGCAAAATTTCGTGATGTCAAAAACAAAAGTTTATATTATTTTAGGGAAACTTTGTGAGAACAACCTTTTAAAAAAAATCTGACGAAATTAAAGAAGACCTTAGAAGAAAATATTTTGCGAGGAATTAGCTCGGCCCATTTTATGACATTGACCAAGCATTTTCCAACGTTGGCTCGTAAAAATCAAACATGTTGAAGGCACGTGAACTACATATCTTATGTTTCAATCCCATTTTTCTCCATTTTTCAGCATTGACCAAGTGTATTCCGACATTGACTTCATCAGTATTTGAAGGACAATGGGATTGAAACATAAGAAATGTGGGCCAGGTAACTTGCCATGTTTGGTTTTACTGAGTCAACACCATAAAGTACTTGGTCAATGCCCGATAAATAGGTCAAGGTTGTTCCTCGTAAAAAAATTATTTGTAAGGTCTTCTTTTACCAGATTTTTTAAAAAAGGTTGTTTCTGACAAATTCTCCTTAATTTAAAGTTGGATTTAGATTAAAAACCATGCTTTTCCCAGTCTATCTTACATCCACTTTTAAGATATCAGCAAAGAGGGGAGGTTTCACGTTCAATTGCATGCCTCTTTATTTTAATTAGGGGTTGTCCTTCTAGCATTAATTTAATGGCTCATAGATAACAGTACATGAATTGATCTGAATGGCTAATATGCATGCATTGATTCAATATTTGGCATTGGTGGTATGTCATGTGCACTTTAGTTTGAGCATTTTTTTTTTGAGTGTGTCTTGAGTGTAACCTATTACACCACAACTTGTGTTAAAAAGTCTCACAAGTCACAAGTACATAATGACACATACACAAACAAAAATGACATGAATTATGCAAATAATGACATGAACCTGATGTCATCTAATTCATGTCTTATGAGGATTTTTACAAAATAAGTTGTGGTTTTTGTGTTGTTGTACCAAAAGTTATGGTGTAACATGTATACCTAAGAACTTCTTTTTTTCTTTATATCCACAGAAACGTTATAGGAGTTCTAATTCAATTCAAACACAAATGTTGATGCCTCTAATATGATATATGGTATGGTTTATATAATAAGAGTACATGGTGTGATAAAGGGATCTTGTTTAGAATACTTTGAGAACACATTAATGATATAATTTTAAAAAATGTAAATCTTTTGCTGAAAATTAAATTCTTGTGCGAAATTTTAGGACTTTATTTGTACCAAAACTCTAATTCTATCCTTTTATTTTCTTTGCGAAGTTCTTTAGTTAACATCTAATAAAGATGTCAAATGTTGCGATCTCTCTTAAACTATCAAGGGACCTAGTATTCACGCTCAACTATATGACTTTTAGGTTTTGTCCTACCATTAATTTTGTGTCTCATAGTGTATTGAAGTGAATGGTTAATATGTAAAAGCACTGATGTAAGATCGATATATACGTCGCTTTACTTGCACTCTTCCCAGTTCGTGTAACACATTCCTTCAATGGCGTCAAACATGATTGAATATGATCGATTATATTGCTCACATTCCCTTCCTTTTGTGCATTCATATTTTGTACTCTTGCGCGCTAATTCGTGATACACATGTCCTCAATGGCGCGACACATGGTTTGATTGGTTTCTCGCCAAACATCTACTGAAGTGGAGGTTCACATGGCGTCAACTCATACGACCTCCAGTCTACGGTTCACATAGCGTCATTTACTTATGTGTAATTAAATGTGTACGTTTTCTTCATTTACTATTACAAAAATTGGACATGAATATATGCAAATACATTATTGTAGACACATAATCGTGTCTCCTTATTTAAGGATCCGATGATAAAACATATTGTGGTCTTAATTGGTCCGACTCAAGGGCAGAGCAGTCCGAAAAGTCACCCAAAAACTATTTCGAAAAATGTTAAAGTCATATTTTAAAGCCCAATTAATTATTCCTGATAATTAATTGCATTTTAAGCCCAACTCTTTGAAAAAGCCCAATTAATTATTTAATAATAATTAAATATTTTATTTAAATTAATTAAATATTTTCGAAGATATTTTAGTAATTAAAATCGGATTTTATTCCGTAAAATAAGATTCCTGAAATTTTAAGATAAAAGAAAATATTTAAAACGCGTTTTATTAAAAAAGTGTCAGAACGTGTCAAAGGCAAGACGGAGCGCTTAGCGCACCAGCCTGCGTCGAGCGCACAGTTGTGCGCCAAGCGCACAAGCCTGCCACGTAGACCTGTGTGTCACATAGAGTCGTGCGCCGAGCGCACTTCTCTGTGCGATGCACAGGCTGTCAATTTTATCTTTTTCAAAGTGTGTGCCACATGGGCACTGATGATTGATCATGCCGCGTTAGGTGCAACAATGTGCGCCGACAAGAGTGTTTGTGCGTCACACAGTCATCTGCGCCTTGCGCAGCTGGCGCGTGAAGTGCAGCTCCGTTTTTCCTATATATAGGCTTCTATTTTTCGAATTAAAATACAATTTTTTTCCGCACACTTAACACTCGACTTTTACATTGCGAATATACATATTACGAACCTCTCTACAAAACCTCACTACAAAAATCATACCTTTCAAATTTACAAACACACACACATTCAAATCTACATACTTTCAAACATTCATATTTTTGTCTTCACGATTGCTCGTCCAGAAGGTTGTCAATCTCCAAACCCAAGCCACCATATAATATTGAGGGTTCTTGAATAAATTTCCTATTTTTATATTGAAGTTACTAACAATTTCTGTTATGATGTAGAGCTTTAATATAAAATCATGCCTTTGTACATTCTAATCCCTTTTCTATATTCTATTTTATATTATTTATTACTCATATATACGCATGCAATATGATTGTCCTGTTATGCCTTTATCGTCCACATGTTACTTTTTAAAGTGAGATATTAATATTATTAATGTTATCTGTGTAAGTAGAACATTGGTAATAGCTTGGTTTGAATTGAGTTGTTATATACAATTTCAAATTAGTTTGTGAGGTTTTGATTTTTCAATTTGCAAGATCATAATATTTTAAAAAAAATTATTATCTAAATTGCAAAAAGAAGAAAATATTTAATATTAAGGGACCAATTCTAAGATTAGAACAGGGCCTCTAAAATGTTTAAGACGACCCTGACCAGTCATATGGTTATCTATTATTTCCTCCATTCTATAAATTTCCCACTTTTCTTTTAAAAGTGTTGCTTAAAGTTTTTCACATTTCTACTTTATTCTATTTTTAGCAAATAAATATATTATAATTCTATTAACAAAAAACCATAACTAGTAACCTCATATTATAAGTGTATTTATGGGAAATCATAAACATTGGTGGTCGAATTGGACCGCCAAAAAGCATGTTGAGGATGACGAATCAATCAAAGTTAAGGTCATATTGTGTTTTGAATTTTGAGAAAATTAATTCCGCATTAAAAGTTATGATTTCTAGTTAACAGTTATTGTATTAGATTAGTAGTTATAACTTTCACGTTGTTAGTTATGGATTTCAAGCTAAAAATATATTATGGTATTTGAATGATATTTTTATGTTAATAGTTACGTTTTTGGTTAATATTTATGGCATTTGGTTATTAGCTATGGTTTTAACGTTAATAGTCTTGGTTTTAGGTAAATAGTCTAAACTATTAGGTTAATAATTAAGTTTTGGTTAATAGTTTTGGGTTAATAGTTATGGTATTCAGATGAATAATATGATTTATAGTTTGATAGTTATGATTTTTTGATATAGTTAAAGTTTTATTGTTATAAGTTATTGTTTTTGGGTTAATGGTAATTATTTTGGATTTGTAATTATAGTTTATTTTCTGGTTTCAGGTTGTTAGTTATGGTTTTCTAGATAATGGTTCTGATTTTTGAATTAAAAGTTATGGTCAATTAATAATTATGATTCTTTTTAACTAGTTAGTTAAAGCGTGTAACTAATAGATGCAATGTGAATTTAATTTTGCTAAGTTAACTAATTGGTCTGACGTTAAGCTTAACATCATACCATCTTTTTGAAGTGTGTGTGTTTTATATTTCTCTCTTTTTTTGTTGAGAGTTAGCGAGTCTAAAGCCATTTGATTCTTTGATGAGTGTATGCGCTTGCATATATAAGTGTGTATGTAGGGGGTTAGGATTAACGAAATATTGTTATTTGGAAACGAAAAGGATATTCTATGAGTCCAATTTATACTTTTCTCATTTTATTACTTGATCAAGTAATCTTGGATTATGTTTAGGGGAAGTTTTTGTAGTTTATTGGTACCAAAGATCCAATACTATTCATTCATTTCTTTTTTTTTTTTGCTAAGTAAGATAAGATATATTAGACAAAGACAAATTACATCTTAAGCTACCTGAAGGACAAACCCAACAGGAGCAACACAAAGAGTGTCAACAGCACACTCCACACAAAAGACCACAGTCTTATAGACTCAAAACCCAACTTTTATCAGCACTAGAAAGTTTCCTAGGCAGTGGCCAAAATTCTCATCCTAGTGACATTTTTCAACATTTTAACAGAATGAGCAACTCTAGGAATCTTTTTATTCCACAAGATTTCATTTCTACTCTGCCAAATCACATAAACCACGGCAGCAACAGCAGCACAGTAGACATTTCTTCTGAACTTAGAATGCTTGCAATCTTTAATCCATCTCAGGACTCTCTGAAGATCATTACCAGTATAAGAAATATGCAGCCAATTTTTAACCTCCTGGAAGCATCTCCTACTATATTGGCACAGGAAGAAAAGATGAGTATGAGTTTCATCTCCCATATTACAAATCAGACATCTGGCATTTTCAACTAGCCCAATCTTGTGTAACCTCTCTGTAGTCTGCAATCTCTGTTGCATTACCATCCAGCAAATAAATCTATGTTTAGGTAATGCCAGCCTATTCCACACAAAACCATGCCATGAGATACGAGGCTGCTGCTGCACCAGCTTCCTGTACATAGCTTTAACTGAATAATGTTGCATATTACACAGATCATTCATAGTGCAGACTTGCTTAAGCTTTTCCTTTGTTGCACAAATCTGCCTCCAATACCAACTTACCCCTTGATTAGGGACATAATCCCACCAATCAGAGTCATAAAGATACACAGAGTGATCAATCCATTTAACCCAAACATTATCTTGCATATTTGCAATTTCCCAAACATATCTCCCCATACAAGCAACATTCCACCAAAGCACATCTCTAAAGCCAAGACCACCAGAGTTTTTCTCACATCATAGTTTATGCCAAGCAATAACACCAGGCTTTTGACAAAACATTTGCCCACTCCAAAGGAAGGCTCTACATATTTTATTGATTTCTTGCAAAACACACTTGGGAAGAATGTAAACTTGGGCCCAATATTGATGCAAACTCAATAAAACCTGAATTAATGAGTTGCACCCTTGCCTTTGTATGACAAGTTCCTTGAACTCCAAGTCCTAATTCTACCAATCATCTTATCAATTCAGATATCACAATGAGCTCTAGAAATCCTCTTTGAGCAAATGGGAACTCCCAAGTACTTAAAAGGAATATTACTTCTTTGGAAGTTAGACACCTCCTTTACCCTCTGAACATCATCATCATTCATACCACAACTATAAAAAGCTGACTTCTGGATGTTGGCTTTTAAACCAGAAGAGTCAGAAAAGAGCTTGAAAGCCTGGAGCATGATATAAATGGACTTGAAATCACCCTTGCAGCAAAGGATGAGATCATCCGCAAAACATAAATGAGTAAGCTTCAAAGCTCTACATCTAGGATGATAAGAAAAGCCTTCCACAAAATCTAAATTCTTCAGAATCCTAGATAAGTATTCCATACTTATCACAAAGAGGAGGGGGGAAATAGGATCCCCTTGTCTCAAACCCCTCTTAGAAGCAAAATAACCATGAAGGCTACCATTAAACATGATAGAAAATTTAGGGGTAGACACACACTCCATAATCAGCTTGATAAAGTGACTAGGAAAATTCAAATATTCCATCATTTCCTCTAAAAAAGCCCAGTCAACAGTATCATAAGCCTTCTGAATATCAATCTTCATAAGACAACCTGGTTTAGCAGCTTTCCTCCCATAATGCTTAACCAGATCCTGAATTACCATGATATTATGCACAATAAAACGCCCATGAACAAATCCCCCTTGGTTTTAATTTATGATATCAGGTAAAACAGCCCTCAACCTATTAGCTAACACCTTAGTTATGCATTTATATAAGACATTATAGCAAGAAATAGGTCTGAAATCCCCAACATTATTAGGACATTTGATTTTAGGAATGAGAGTAATAGCAGTAGAATTAAGCTCTTTAAGAAGCTTACCTCCCCTGAAAAAATCCATAATTGCATCAATTATGTCTAGACCCACAATACCCCATGTATCCTTGTAAAAATGTGCTCCGAAACCATCAGGCTCTGGTGATTTATCACCAGGGATAGAGAAAATGGCCTCTTTAATCTCAATAGCAGAATAAGGCCTATCCAGCATTGCCCTGTGCTCCTCAGACAAAATAGGGCCACTATGCACAATAGCCTGAACAACATGTCTTCTGGAATCACACTTTGTACCCAGCAACTCTTGGTAAAACTCCAGAAACGCAGCATGCACAGACTGAGCAGAATCTTGCCAATTACCATGTTTATCATAAATGGCATAAACATGGTTTTGAATTCTTCGAGCTCTAATACTTTGATGAAAAAGCTTAGAATTTTCATCTCCATCTCTAACCCAAGTCATCTTGGATTTCTGTTGCAAATATTCAATGTAACATTGATGTTTCTCTTTATAGTCTTCCACAACCAACAATTTAGCATTAGCTAATATCACCCGAATTCTGATGCATAAGAGATTGAACTTACTGCATTTTCTGAAAAGCTTGGATGTCAGCAATTTGCACATCCTGAAAACCATTCTTATTCAAGTCTTTCAGCTCAGACTTGACTTGCTTCGATTTTTGAACAACCACAAACATCTTAGAACCAGTTATATCTCTATTCCAAGCATTAGAGACTCTAGAACTAAAATTAGCAGCCCTTCTCCACATTGTAAAATATTTAAAAGGCTTTTTCCCCTCTTCTTGCCTTGGATAAACAGTTAATAACCCAGGACAATGATCAAAACTTCCCTCATTCAGGAAACTTGCTTCAGCTGTAGAATAACTATCCACCCAACTAGGATTAGCATATTTCTATCAATCTTCGAGAAAACTCTTGAACTATCTTGTTGCTTATTATTCCAGGTAAAAAAATTACATGTAGAGTGTAAGCCACTCATGTTACACTCCTGCATACACAGTTTTATCTGCTCAATTTCACTACTACGAACAAGACTACCAATTTTTTCCTCAACTGACATAACACAATTCAAATCACCACCTCACAACCAAGGACTATCAGTATTATATCTCTTTAAATCTTGCCAAACCTCCATTCTTTTACCACTATCATTAAAAGCATAAATGAAAGTGCACAGGAAACTTGGCAATCCACTAATAGGTTCAACCAGACAGTGAAGAGTTTGACTTGATCCACCAAGAATACTCACAGTGAAAACCCCAGGCTTCCAAGCAACAATGATCCTACCACCATCATGAAATGATGAATTAGTAGTAAAGCACCATCCTCCAAACATTCGCTGGTAAAGACTTCCCATAGTAGAAGCTTTCACCTTAGTCTCTAGAAGACCAACTAGCCCAACATTATGATGCTGAATAAAATGTTTCACATCATTCTGCTTTTTGGCTAGATTAATCCCCCGGATATTCCAGAACAGGATCCTATCCATTAGAAGTGGAAGAGTTCCCTCCCCCCACTCCTATTTCTCCAATTACATGAGCATTCACAACATCATTCTTCCTTAGATCATCATGTTCACTGTCAACTCCTAACATGTCAAAAGCATTATTAATGACAGTAGGCTTGCTTTGAGATTGTCTGACTTAAAGAGGCTTTAAAGCCTTCTGAAACCCATCCAAATCCACCAGAGCACTCTGATTTTCATATCTAACTTCAGTGTTTTGAACCACATTTCCATCCACAGGAACAACAACCTGCTTTGGAACCCAAATTTTTCTCACTTTAGCAACTCTGCACTCCTTCAATTCATGTCCCAGTTTATGGCAATGAGCACAAACACTAGGCTTCCATTCATAAGAAATATGTGCAGATTGTTTTTCACCATATTCATCCATAAAAGGCAAGAACTCACGAAAATTCTGCTTCAATTTCACCTCAATTAGCACCCGTGCATATTGAATTTTCTCTCGTCTTCTTGTAGCCTCATCTCGTTGTAATGGCTTCCCAAGTTGAGAGAAAATCTTGAATAATGATCTTTCTCCCCAATATTTGAATCCAACTCTCACTTGAATCCAAATAGGCAAGGTTTCAATTGCATCCTTCTCAAAATCCATATTCTGTGACCATGGCTTCATGATTAAGGGTTTGCTATCAAAAAAATATACATCACCAAGAACCTTATCACGAGTATCCATCGCAGCAAAACGAACTATGAAAACTCCTTTCTTCACCACAACTACTTTGTCAACATTATACTGTTTCCAAATCCTTCTAAGAAAACCCTCCATCACTTGCAATGGCGGATTAGCACCAACAACATAGCAAACAATTGACGAATTCCAAAAATCAATTTCGTCCTGTATATCCTCTATATCAATATGCACAATATCTAATTCATCAATTTCAGATTCAACTATTTCATTCACAGATCCAAAAATAATCGGTTCATTCACAGTATTTTCTATAACCTTTTCAACATCTAATTCCTCAATTTGTTGCAAAATTGGGATTACAAGCATACCTTCATTTACAGTTGACTCCACTGATTTCTGCTTAGAACTCCTATGAATTGAATCGAGCCATTCATTGAAAGAGTAACGGAGTTCTGATTGTTGCTTCAAATCCCGAAGAGACGATTTCGGGGTCAAAGTTTCTTCGCAAAATCCAAAATTAATTGCTTCTACTCCCATGATTTCATCAACTGAGCGAGTTTTCAGCTCTTGAGAATCCGAATTCGGACCTCTAGGCTTCACAACCTTCTTCCACCTCCAGATTTTCTGGCCATGGCTACTGCGCATGTTATCAAACATACACCGAGAGAAAATTGGAGGGAAAAAAGTTGTGTTAGTGTTTTTTTTTTTTCCTTTTGTCTAAATCTAATTAAAAATTTCCTCTCATTCATTCATTCATTTCTTTTAGGTGCATCAAAAGTGGCATCTAATAATAAGATTGACAAATGTGATCATTCTGTGTCGTGAATTGGTTATTTTTGTCAACTTTATTTTTTATTTTTGACAACTTTCTATCACTTGTAATGTTTCTATTATATTTTAATAATATGTTATCTCTATCTCTCCTAGCACAAGAGGTTTTTTTTTTAACGATTCGATTCTAATTTATCCCTCTCTATCTCTGTGTTTTCATGGGTCATTGTACAAACCAAAATGTGGCAAGTAAAAGAATAGGATCAAGTATTAATTACATGGCATGAAGTTATATTAATTTAGAGGCGCCAGGTTTAGATTAAAAACGACGCACTTTTACATCCAAGATATCGCACTCAGTCTTAAGTCCCCTTCAAGATATCAGTATAGAGTCGAGGTTTCACATTCAACTGCAAGCCTCTTTTACTTAGGGATTGTCCATCTATCATTAATTTTGTCTCATAGATAATAACCATAAATGTAATATCCATTGAATTTTTCGTACTTGGACTTCTCCCATTTAGTGACACACATTTATTTACTGGGGCCAAACTAAACTGATATATGATCGATTGCTCACATGACTCCCTTCCTATTCTGTGCTTTTATATTATAAGCTCTTGAGTCTTGCCAATTCGTGATACACATGCCCTTGATGGGTTATATTATTAATTAATTGATTTCTCGCTTCGTGATACACATGCCGTGAAGGGCGTGAATACCGCAAGACATACCATTCAGTTGTGGAGTGGAGAACCCGAACTTCTATGCTTACTCACACCACGGCTCATATCCTTTCTACGGTGACTATTATAGATAACTTTTTGAGGAAGAGGTGGATAATTAATCTAAGGTTAGTCGCCTAGTGGAAGAGGATTCTGGGGCTATATCACGTACCGACTGCGGTCGAATATGTGATTAGTTTTCAGGCTGGGGCGATCCATAGGTCATTGTGGTCGAAAATGTGGAGTCCTCATGCGCAACAAGAGCGTTGCTGTTCTCAAGTAAGAGTGTATGTAATACCACTCATGATTACTTTGAAGGGATTGAACAAACTACTCATTTTAACAAGATGCATCTTTTTTCTAGGGAGCTCATTTCCGAAGTTACTCTAAATTTAAGCATGCTTGGCTAGGAGTAGCCTTGGGATGGGTGATCTCCTGGGGAGTTTTCTCTGGGTGCGCATGACTGAGGACAAAATGCATCGTAAGAACTTGTTTGGTTATTAAGGACAATTGTTGGCCCTGGATGCGTATTGGCGACAATAGACTCGACTTCTTATGGGTCGGGTGTTACATACCTAGTTGGTTCGCTTGGCCTTGGGGTTCACTTTCGTTTCAAGGAACTAAAATTCAATTACTTAGCTAAAATAATAAAGATTCAAACTTGCAATCCCTAGTTCCAACCACAACAGATATAATTTCTAAACGAAATTATGACCCCTCTCCTCTTCTCCAACACTCGAACCCCCAAAGTCGCATCTACAAAGATATGGCAAACTCCAGGAGCGATTTTTCTATTGACCTGATTTCCTAGAGCTTTCCTTATCATAGAAAAATTGGGTCCTTGTATTGCCTACCTATCACATCCAATACTTAATAACGCCCTAACACAACCATAGACAAATTAACAAGGAAAACTAGGACAACTGACCAACATAGAAGTTAAGAATATAGAAGTGAAGCCGACTAATTGAACAACTGACCAACATATCAAATGGACAATGACCTTCGACGTCTACTCCTTCACTTATCAAACAGAACGAGAACTAGGATGTGGAGACTTAGGATCCATAATTTGCTTCACAGCTTTTTTGATCTAAAACCCTCAAAATGGCGGCGTTTAAATGGGGATTGGTCACACTTGCATCGGTGCACGGTGGGCATCAACCTCTTGCTTTCTCCGTTGAAATCGCGATGAGATTGAGTAGCAACTTCTCCGGTCGAAGAGTGGTGGCGCGCTCGAGAACTATACAAGAACAAAGAACAAGGAACGAAAAGGAGAAGGGAAAGGTGCTAGAGGGAGGGGGGTACGGGGATCGACGGCAATCGTGGATAGCGTTGAGGCAGCTTTGGCGGCTGTAAAGCCCCTCTATGGCTTCTATGGCGCTCGCTTTTTCTCTGGGGGTTAGGAGGTTAAGGAATTTTTTAAAAGACACACTTTAAATTAAAGTTGGCACCATTTAAAGTTAATCAGAAGTTAGGCGACCTTTAAGACAGCCAATCACTCATAGTTTGGAGCAGCAATGTCAATTTACATTTTAAATTTCTAATTTGATTTTTAATTAGCAAAAACTACTCCGTATAAGTCTAATACAAATTCTGAAATGAAACGGGTGCATAATAGAATTATTATTAGACAGAGGTAATTTTTTGCCATAAAGATTTACTTAGTAAAGCGACCTTTTGAGGTAAAAAGATATATATTTTTTTTCTAATAGTAATCCAATTTGACTTAAAAGTAACCCCCTTTTTACTTTAAAGGGGACTAAAAATGTAACAATCTTCCTATAAGTGCACAAGTTTATTGTGCAACCGTGGGAGAAAATATAATAATATAATTTAGATTATTTTTTTTCCCTTGCAATTAAACTACCAAGTAGTACATTCATGGAAAGCAACGTTACTTTAGATCAAACTAGCCTTATATGCAAGCATTGCGTGCGAAAGCTTATATAAAACTAACTTAATTGTGTTGAAGAACTTTCCTTACATTTTGTTTTTAAAAAAAATTATTGTTCAATGTAAATATATTACTTTTTTCACCCCTTTTTTCGTTTAAACGAAGCAGATAGTGAATAGTTATCCTCATTTTTTTTTTCTTTTTTTCCTTTTTCTATTTTTTGGTGTCTCCCCAAGTGTTGTCATATATAATAGAGATATTACGGTAGTAGGAATGGCAATGGATCTTGGACCCGGTTAGGATTCGTGGATCCAGATTCATTTTTTGGGATCTGTATCCCAAAAATATAGACCCGTCGGATCCGGGTCGGATCCAAATCATGTGATTAAAATGCGGATCCAGGTCTACTCCCAGGATCCGGACCAGATCTGTGGATCCGTTTTTGCATAAAAAAGCTCGGTTGGTGTCATTAACATTGGGCTTAGGCTATTATATAAAGTAACACAAAACCCTAAATATCAATGCTCCATATCCCTGTTTGGCTGTTTCCTCCAAACCAGGAAACCCTCACACAACTCGTATCTCTCATTCTCTCTCTTCCATCAACAAGCAGCCAACAACCAGACCAAGCACCAGCTCCTGTCGGCGAATCACCACGCGCCAGTCCCGCCACTAGCTTGCGGCCTTAATCTTCCCTCACTAGCACGACTCTCGTCAGCTAAACCATGCCAGCGCAGCCGCAGCACCACCAGCCTCACCAGACCACTCCATCTCTCACTCCCCACGGTGACCAGCAAGGGACCAAACTACTACACCACCAGCCCGCCACCTCCTATTCTCTCTCGCAACTCATTACTCCCCAACCCCCCTCTCTCTCTTTTCCCCTTCTTCCTCGGGGATTCTTTTGTATAAGTTTATTTTTTATTTGCTTAAGTTTACTATTTTTTAGATATAAATATTTCTGCTTAATTATTCGTTTTTTAAGTTATTTGCAGTTTCAATATTATAATTGGATGTTTGTTGTGTTTGATTTGAATTTGGGCGATGAACTTGATTTTGTTATATAAGTGTTGTTTATTAAATTTTGTATTTTTTGAATAAGTGTTGTTAAATTAATTTTTTGGTGGAGAAATTATGGACGGATCTGCTTTAGACCCGGATCCGCAAGATCCGCAGTATCTGGATCTGGATCCGAATCCAACATTGAGAAACGGATATGGATCTAGGTTCATAAGGACCCGGTTCAGATCCGACCAGTTGTCATTCCTATAAGGTAGTAATCTGACATTGAAGTCCACATTTCCTCTATAAATACAGAAGCATAATCTGCATGCTCCAGAAGCATATAGAAAACAAAATAAATTGTGTTGAAGAACTGTCATTGCATTTTGTTTTTGCAAAAAATTATTCTTCAATTTAATTGTGGTACTTTTTTTTCCCCCTTTTTTCGTTTAAATGAAGCAGATAGCAGTAATAATTATCCCTCCTTTTTTTTCTCTTCTTCCTTTTTCTATTTTTTGATGTCCCCCATGTGTTGCCATATATAATAGATATATTACATAGGTAATCTAACACTGAAGTCCACATTTCCTCTATAAATACAGAAGCATAAGCTGCATGCCCCAGCACCAAAACATCTCTATTCTTAGTATCCAAAACTCATCTAACGAATATGTCTCCAAAAACAGCCACAATCTCCCTCTCCCTTGCTATCCTCCTCCTAACTATAACACTGTCCTCCGCCCATACCGACTGCCCGGGCTTTGATTCAGTCTCTGACGTCTTGCGTCATTACGATTTACCTCCCGGGCTTTTCCCTGATTATGTGGAGCACTTTGAGTGTGACCCAATCACCAAAGACTCCCTCCGATTATCGATTAATTTGCACGGTGTTTGTACCGTGAGTAGGTCACAGGTGGGTATCGGTATTCGTGTAGTCTGCCAACCCCAAATATCGGCGACCATATCCTACCGACACCTCACCAATATCAAGGGAGTCACTGTCACGCTCACCCCAATTGGAGATCTCATCATGACAGTTACTGATGCCACAGTTTTGGGCAACTACCTTCAGTTCAATTCTGACAAAGGTGAAAGTCCGAAGTTCCCTGTTGCTTTATTTCAGGTACCTCCCACCTGTGATAGCAGCGCCTTCGATTACGATGGCTCTGTTAGATCAGTTGATTCGAAGAATAACAACCATGATATTCCGAATTGGGTTTATAATTATGGTCGCCCACTTGTTGTTTAAGCTAGCTGTTGCTCGCATAGTCTACGTTTGTGTTATTGTGTCCACTATCCCTCCCTATTGTTATGTACTTGTATTGTTTGAATAAATCTGCTCATACATAAGCAGCAGTTTTACGTTGAAGTATGGTGATGTGAAAATTAAGAAATTTTATCTATGGAATCATTATGTTAGTTGATGTATTCCTCAACTTTTCACACTAGTCTGCTCTACCTGCGAGTTGCGAGTTGCGAGTTGGATCATAGAGAATTTTTCCCATCGCGTAAAACTACTGCTGAAGTTTAAGAAACTTCATTATGCAGCCGCAAGTTTTTGAAATGTACCACATATGTTTGAGGGTCGAAATTTTTTCACAAAATAACCATTTACCCCTAACGAGTAATAGACAGATCCCCGTACTAGTATGTGAAGAAAAACCTTCCCGCAAAGGTATAAAATACCGATAAGAAACTGACAATAAAGACAACTTTTCATGTGGCTGCATATTAGTTTAGAAGAAACTAACTTTCAACATTTATATATCTGCTATAATGAAGGGACTGATACTCCCACTACTACTCTAGCCTTGAACTTGTAACTTTTGGTTTGTTAATGTTTTAATATATTGCCTCCTTTTATCAAAAAATAAAATAGACTTTTTTTAATCCCTCCGTCCCATAATAAGTTTTTATGTGAATGTAGGTAAGTGGAAATAATTAATATTGTGGGGGAAAAACGGCTTTAAATGGATAGAACTAGTGAGTATCCCCGGCGATGTTCCGAATTGTTTCTTTTCGTAATTTTTTGTTTAGTGAAGAAAAATTGACGTAATGACATGATAAGTAATTTGCATTAGAGGCTTATTAGAAGATAGTGCCATGTGGCACGCAAACTTTATTAAGAACACCTTTTAATATATTTGTATAGATGGAGAATAATGGGTGAAAGAACATTAAATGTATGACGAACTCGAATTGGGTTGAATAAACAAAGAAAAAAATTGAGCGAACACTAGTAGATAAAACCCTAACTCATTCGGTTATAATAAGCTTAAGTGATCCGGAAATGCGCCGAAGCGGGTGTGGGCAGAACAATATAGAAACCTCAACTCATCCGGTTTACAATCGGATCAGTTAACACTTAACTGATCCAGTTAGGAGTTGAAATTCTGATCAATTAGTGTAGTAATTAATTCGCTTTTAAGCTCCCACCTGATCCGTTAAGTGTAAATTGAATTAAAAAAATTCAGGCCTTCATCAAATATCTCACCACAAAAAAAAGCAAGTGAAATTAAGAACGAAACTTCTACAATCTCAAACCCTAGATCTAATTGAGCAACGAGCACTGAGCGAGGAGAGAAGAGATTGGGGACTAAGCGACAATGGTGATGGTTGTTGCTGTTGGTGGTGGAAGCAAAGGCGAAGATGGTGGTGGTTGGTGATGAGCGATGGCGAGCGTGGAAGCAAAGGCTAAGATGAGATAGGATGTTGGCATTCGTAGGTTCAACGGTGAGAGACGGTGTTCGTGGTGGGTTTGGGTGGGATAGGAAAATAGGAGTGAGGCGTAAGGAGAGAAGAAAGAAGAACTCTGAGTGGGTGGGAAAGGGTAAAATAGAGAAGAGGGAAACATTTGATGATAGTAACTAGGATTTGCATGTTAAAAGTTTTGTTTTGGGACGACCTTATTTTGGCTAGTCAAATGATCCGGATTGACATAGAACCAGATCAGATTTTGTTAAATGATCCAGTTCAGCGCTCCCACCAGGTCAATTAAATAGTCATTTTCTTTGGGCGCAAAAAGTTTCACTCAATTGATCCGGTTCAGGACCCACCAGATCCATTTTTTAGTATCACTTACCATTTTTCCACTAGTGGAATAAATAATGGTGGAACGGTACTTTTAGGTAAATCAAGGAAAAATATGGAATTAAAAAAAAGGATACAAGAACAACATTTTGAGACACCAGAAAAGAATACAAGCACTATTTTGTTGGAGTGACGATGGCGGATCTTGGACTAAAAAATTAAGAGCGTCGAGTTTCAATCCCCTAAACAATAAAATGAAAGTTGTGTCCTTAAGACCTTGACCATTATGCTACATGATATATTTACTTTGTTTCAAAATACTTGACACACTTTTTCGAGCACGCTTTCCAACGTATAACTTTGACTACTAATATCTTCACTTCCCTACATGTACAGATTATAAAAAGTTGATTTTATGAAACTATATATCGAGACAAATCTAACAAGATCTCACATGACTATATTTTTCCTTATGTAAAACTCACAAAAACATGGTCAACAGAGAGTGTGTGAATAGTGCATTAGTCAAATTGTGTCATCTATTTTAAAAAGGAGGAAATATTATATAAATATTAAATACAACCTATCTTTTATATTTAATATGCCAAAAAAAAAATATGCGTCAAGCCAGTCTCAACGGTAACTAAGATCCTCCCTTATAAGATCCGGAAAGAGTAGTTCTCTAGTAATATCAAGAACCCGAAGCGACATTTGAGATTAATTAATCAGTAAAGGGTATAACCATGAAAATATCTCAAGGTTTTACCGTGTATATTCTTAAACATCTCAAGTACATGGTGAAATTCCCTGCAACAAAATATGGTGAGTTGCTTAATGTTTTGGGATATCTTTATTAGAGTTGTTTAAGGTCGATTCGGTCTTAAACATGTTTGGGTTGGGCCTAGTTTTCAGGCCCAGCCTAGCCCTATCCATATTAAGTTTTTGGGATGAGTTTTGAACAACTTAAAAAGGATTTTTTTTAGTTTAAATTTGGCATGACTTGATTTTGTCCCAAAAACCCCGTTATATTTGGTCCAAAATAGTAGGTTTTGCCCACAAAAAAATTAGCCTTAAATTTTGCCCAGCCCAACCTCACATGTGGGCTGAATGTTCTTGAGGCAACCAAACCTAAACCTAGTCCGCCCACTATTTAATCACCTCTAATTTTTATTGTCTTGTTTGTTGTGACAATTGCTAAGACATATCAATAAAGAGTAGGATGTTTCCATTACTGAAAAAGATCAAAATTTTAAAAGGTTTGACTTCTAAAATATACATGGTAAGTTCATGAAGGGATATAATATGTACAAAGGGAAAATAAACAGGTTCCTTAAAAAAATTCAAGAAAAGTGGATATAGCCTTTCGGATAATTCACTAGTAGAAATATGATAATTTGTGTCTCCCTATTTGCGTCGGACAGAAGAAAGACTGACGCAAATGTTCATGAACAGACAATTTGCGTCGGATGTTAACAAAGATCCGACGTAAATAACCACATCAAATGAGTAAAAAGAAGATTTGCGTGAAAGGGTCTAGAGCACGCGACGTAAATGATTGAAGCCAAAGGGTGTTTGGATCCAATAATGTGCGTCGGACGTGCCCACGGGTGCGACGCAAATACCATTTGCGTCGGACATTGACGAATGTGCGACGCATATATGATTTAATGATGAAAAATAAAGCTGTTTTGGGCCATGATCTGCGTCGGATGGTCCACTAGACGTGATGCAAATGAGTAAAGCAAAGGTCATCATATAAAACTCACTCTGCCCGCTACACACTTATTTCCCCCAAACCCTAAAAATATCCCGCCGCTCCCATTCTCTCTCTCTTCTTTCTTCTTCAACAACACTTCTCCCACCTGCTTTATAGTTAACGATGGCGATAATTTACTTCTCTCATTCTTCGCTTCTTTTCATCATCTTCTCTTCATTCCTTAGAATTTAATTTCCAATCATCT
The DNA here is from genome assembly GCA_947648045.1 of Beta corolliflora. Lineage (NCBI taxonomy): Eukaryota > Viridiplantae > Streptophyta > Magnoliopsida > Caryophyllales > Amaranthaceae > Beta > Beta corolliflora. Next base: position 981,667 of record CANSZD010003227.1, on the reverse strand, counting down.
TCATTTTCTTCTACTCAAAATTTCTGACATCCTTTGATTTTCCGCCATTGATACACAACCGGAGCTTCTAGAGTAACATCAATGACGGTTCTCGAAGCTTCGCGACTCAACAATCATCGGGAGGTGATCTATTCTTCTTCTTACTCTCTCCTATCTTGTTCAATTTTAGTTGAATTTCTCGAAAATTATCTGAATTCAAACAAATTTGAGTTTGCGTAGTGAAATAGAAGCTAGAATGAAGATTTATTATGTTTCTACACAATTCGCTGCTAAATAAAATCATCTCAATTACTTTACTTTTAGTGCTTTAATCTGAATAAAATCACAATCCGCTGCTGAAGAGAAGTGAAATCATCGAAGATAAAAAAAGCGAGTTAGCCGGAAATTCATCTTTTTCCGGCGAGTTTAAGCAAGCGAGTTGAAGACTATTCTGGAAGTGGTTGAGGAGTGTCGCAGGCAAGGGAGGTTAGCAAGAAATTCATCATTTTCGTTGTTCAATCGTTGCGATTTTGTTCATTGCATTGTAAATTTTTCCCTTTTCGTTGTCGTTTTCAATTTCAAGACTATTCTGGAATTTTGTTGGTTTATTGTTTGTTGTTCGGTTTATAAATTATGGAATTTTGGATAGTAGCAAAGAAATTGAAGTTAGGTGTGTTGTTTTATGGTTTTGTTGGTTTAATTCTTAGAATTTGCTACTATAATTCTACTGCTTCTATTGTATATTTCCATGTTTTTGAGGGGGTTTTGTTTTTCCTCGATGCAGTAATAAAGCATTCATGCTTTGGTACTATTTTCTTTTCTTATAAAACATCATTTGTGTCGCATGTTTGCAATGTGCGACGCAAATGGCTCCTCATCTGTGTCGCATTTTGCCAAACATCCGACGCGGATGCCTACCATTGCGTGCATGCTGGGTGCTGCTTGCAGGATCATGTGTGTCGGACGACGTTCCTGATGCCAATCGTGTCTCCCAAACTTGTGTTGAGGCCTGTGGCGTCAGACACATGTCAGTCGCAAATGGGGGTCTGGCATCCGACGCAAATCGTTGATTCTGTACTAGTGATTATACTGGGTTAGTTGGAGTTACTATGAGAACCATCCTTATATGAGAATATTTGAACACTTTGTATTAATCTTTAACCAATATGTAATCAATTTTAGCTAGATTGTAATAGGTTTCTCCATTGCGGGGCCAATCTTTGAAAAGGATTATCATATAATATCTTTATAAAGAATTTTATTTTTACTCAATTGGATTACTATTCTAGTGTTCGCAAAGTCTGGTGAGAAGACTTCTTATAAGAGAAATGTGAGAACATTAGAATCTCAATTATATATGGCAACACATGGGGGACAACAAAAAATAGCAAAAGCAAAAAAAAAATAGGGGGATAAACTACTCCATTTAAACAAAAAAAAGGGGGGAGGGGAGTGCCACATTTAAATTGAACAACAGTTTTTTTGAAAAAGTAAAATGCAAAGATAGTTCTTCCAATTTTTTACTTTCTACTTCTTATTTTAGGTTATTCGATGCAATTTCACAATTGATTTTAATTTTCTATATGATTTCGCACCCATTGCGTGCATATGAGGCTATTAATACTTCAAAAATAAAATCCTTTATTAAAATATATTGCATGATAATATTTTGAATTTGAAATGCAATCCTTTTGTAAGATTGACACCGCAAGAAAAAGAACAATTACATATTAGACAAATGGATTACATATTGGTTGAAAACACTTACTACATTCTGTTTCACGTTCTGATGTAAGACTTGATCATCTCGCCTAAACTCAACCCTGATTATAAAAAGGAAATTTGATTTTAATAATTCCACTTTTTGGTGGTTTTCTCAAAATAGTCCAACCTTTCAATAATCCCAACTTGACACCCAAACTTTTCAAAATGAGCCATTTGACTTGAAACCTGTAAACAAGTAAAACTACTTGTTTATTTTTATTTTTCAATATTTGTTTCTCTAACCCCTCCTATCTCCTCCCTAATCTCAACCCTCAACGACCTCCTTCTCTCTCCTCCCTAATCTCAACCCTCAACAACCTCCTTCTCTCTCTTATCTGAGCCCCTCGAAATGCATTATTCGCTCGACATACACCATTTCCACATGGGTTGTAGATATGCTTTTTGTATAGGCATGAAGATAGCCAGTAATAGTCACATACAGATCCAAACAAATTGAAACAAACAACAGCAGTGAAAATAAACCATTCCCAAAATGAGAGGTAATTAACTTTTACATAGTGCTAACAATCTACTACATACTGCTAGCAGCTGCTCAATTATCTGTAAGCAGATTTATTTATATAGCCATAAAATTAGTTTCACAAGTACTACTTAACCAGGCCATTAACAACGAACAGCATCAGCAACTGTTCCTTAAGATTAAGCAACATCAAGAAGTTTGCTGTCATAAGTGCATGGGGCGGTTTCTTCAAGTTTCTGATGGGGTACACTGGACTGTGTCCGATTGTAGTATTAAACTGAAAGACATAACTGAAGAAAACTTCGACCTCCGTGACAGGAACAAGTGGTTGCTCATCTGAGATGGTGGTCATGAATCCCTTAAGATCGGTGAGGTTGTTGAATGGGTAGCACCCAAGTCTGCTGGCGGACACGAGTCATGTTGTCCACCATGAAACTTCTAGGACGTGATCTCACCATGGTGAGCCAAGCCACTCCTGAGGGTGGTCCGAGATGGCACTCGCGCGCGGCCTCTAGAAAGGACAAAATAAGGAATCTTCCCTCCTATCAGACTCATCTCAGTCATACACGTGTCAACGGATTACCCACCCTCTCAGATGAACAATACTCCTATAAATAGCCAAATGGTACTATTCTGCAAGTACATTAAAAACACTACATTCTCTCTAAATCATTAACGGACACATACTGACTTGAGCGTCGGAGGGGGTTTCCTCGCATCGCCCCCGTGGGTAGTTTACATTTGTTTCCTTGCAGCCGTCCAGACACGGACGCCCCCACAATCATTGATGGACATCTCTGTGGTCCGCCACTGTTCTAACATCGGAACAACTTGGCGCTAGAAGGAGGGGACCTCCTATCTTTATTAAGCGGTCATGGATAAGACGAACACCACAAGTCGCAGTCCACCAGGATTCGAAACCGGTCAAGGGTCTTCCCAGCCCCGTATTACCGGACCCACAGGGTGCCCGAGAACAATGCTGAGCGAACCCCGAACAACAACATTTCCCAGGTGAACCCTGGTAACATACTACTCAATCTAGCTCAACTGAGTCAGTTTTCTCCTGAACAATTGAAGACGGTTGCTTTGTTCATACAAATGCTGACGGACGCTTCACATCATAATGGTAACACCCCAACTTCTAATGCTATAGCCGGTCAACCCCATAAGCGATCAACGGCAATGGTCGGTAGAAACGCTAACGGTACACCGATAAGGAAGATGCGCACCTTCACTCGTGAGGGATGGCATTTGGAGAGGCAGCTACATGATCCTGGGTGTGAAGAGACACTTTTGGATACCAAAGAGCTTGACAATTCAGAAGACGAGAACCAAAGTCACCCTTTCTGAGTGGACAACACCAACGGTGCTAGTAACTATTCGGCTGACGGACATTTGTTGATCAAGCCTAAACTCTCTCCCTTTGTGCCGGAGATTCTGAATCATCATATGCCAAGTATTAAAATGCCATCATGTAAATATGATGGTAGTTCTGACCCCGATGATCATGTCGCGGTGTATGAAGGACACATGTAACTGTACACCATGGATGCCATATCGTGCAAGGTGTTCCCATCCACCCTGACCGGGATTGCTCAGACATGGTTCAAAAGTATCAAGCCTGGTAACGTTTCTAGTTTCTCTCAGCTTTCATCTATGTTCAGCACTCATTTTGTGAGCAATAGGTGTCGTGAACGCACTACTGGGGAGTTATTATCCATCAAGCAAGGAGAAACAGAGTCTCTTCATGACTTCATTGATCGTTTCAATGTTGAGGCCGTCACAATTCCCCATTTACAGCCGGATGTGGCTGTCTTGACCTTGATGACGAGACTGAGATAAGGGTCAACATTCAGGAATTATCTGGGTCGCAAGACTTTCACGTCACTAGGGCCGGTGCTTGGGAAAGCAAATGATTTCATAAGAAGGGAAGAATTTGACAAAGCTACTAGCAATCAATATCGCGACTCTGATAAGAAGAAAGTTGAGAAGTCATGGAATTAAGGATAAGGGTCGCGACAATGATCGTTGTCGTGACGAGTGGAAAGAGTCAAACAAGGTGAAGAAAGGGAATAATCGAGATCGTGGTGACTGGGAGAGAATTGAACGCAAAGAGAAGTTTGATGCGTACACAAAGCTCACGACTTCAAGAGCACATATATACACCATGAACAAGGAAAGCGACAAACGATAGCGGCCAAAAAAGATGTTTCACAAGAACCGTGACAAGACTAAGTGGTGTGATTTTCATGGAGATCATGGCCACCTAACTGAGGATTGTAGGCACTTGAAGCATAATTTAGAGGCTCTCATTCGCAGAGGCTAGTTCACTCAGTATAAAATTCACATAAATTATGGTGATTTAGTGAAGTTCAAAGACCATAACGTTCAATCTCGGATAAAGGAGATACATGTGATTAGTGGCGGCCCAATTCATGGCGGCAGTGTTAATGGGGCAAAGGTAAGCTTAAAGGAATTCAGACATGAGGTAAATTTCAGTGAAAGTTGCCATTGGATGAAGCCACTAGCCATGCCAGGCATGTCTTTCTCGGTCAAAGATGCTAAGCATGTGGTGTACCCCCATGACGACCCTCTGGTGGTCACATTATAAGTTACTAACTATTTGATTCATATAATCTTGGTAGATGGAGGAAGCTCTGCTAACATCTTATTTTTGTCGACATTCGAGACGTTAATGATTGGCCGAGAGCACTTGCAGCCAGTATGTTACCCGGTGATAGGATTCACGGGGGGCGTCAGCAATACCTGAGGGGTCATAAAGTTACCGGTCAGAGTGGGCGAGAAGGAGGACGCCAGGGATGTAATGGCAGAATTTCTAGTAGTTGATGTGCCGGGAGCATATAAATTCAATAGTTAGGCGGCCTTTCATCCATGACGTCCAAGGAGTGGTGTCTACCTATCACCTCACTATGTTATACGTATCCAATCAGGGTACGACAGCAAAATTATGGGGAAATCAAGAGACCGCCAAATCATGTTACTTGATGGCTTTGAAATAGCCGGCACGAAAGATTCCTATCAAAGATCTATGTCCGCCAACATGGAAGGAAAAAAGGGCTAAAAAGAAAGCATTGGCAGAGGAGGAACAATCAGAGAAAAAGAATTAAAACGCTATGGAAATAACCATGGAAGAACTAGAAGCCAAGCCATATGACTCACCAAGGCCCAAACCTGATGGCGAGTCTAAGCAAGAAATGTTGGCGGACGATTCGACAAGGACGGTCGCTGTTAGAACGGACATGGACCCAGATGTCAGGATCAACTTGGTGACTCTCCTACGAGAAAATGCTGATGTGTTTACGTTCTCAGCGGATGAGATGCTTGGAATAGACCCGGCCGTGATGGTCCATCGTTTGAATGTTGACAGTACAATCCGTTCTGTCAAACAGAAGAAAAGAAATTTTCAGTAGAAAAGAATAAGGCCATCAAAGAAGAAGTTGATAAATTGCCGGCGACCGACTTTATTGAAGCTTGTGATTACCCATAATGGGTGGCAAATGTAGTGATGGTGCAAAAAGCAAATGGCTAGTGGCGGATGTGTGTTGATTTCACGGATCTTAACAGAGCCTGCCCCAAAGATTGCTATCCGTTACCAAAGATAGACCAGCTGGTGGACTCCACTAGCGGTCACGCATTATTGAGTTTTATGGATGCATTTTCGGGGTTTCACCAGATCAGCCTCTTTGAGGCCGATAGAAAGAAAGCTGTATTTATCATGGACTGTGGAGTTTACAATTACAAAGCAATGCCCTTCGACTTGAGAAATGCTCGAGCAACATATCAGAAGCTGGTCGACAATGTCTTTGCGGACCAGAAGGGGAGAAACATTGAAGTATATGTGGACGATTCGATCATAAAAAACAAGACTGAACGCGAACACACTGACAACCTGGAAGAAACCTTGAACACTCTGAGAAGGTACAAGATCAAGCTTAACCCAAAGAAATGTGTCGTTGGAGTAAGAGCGGGAAAGTTATTGGGATTTATGGTTAGCAAGAGAGGAATTGACACCAATCCAGATAAGGTTCGAGCAATTGTTGATTTGCCGGAACCAAAAAGTGTCAAGGATTGTTAGGTAGAATTGCATCACTAACTCGCTTTATCTCCAAATCAGGCGATAAGGCCTTACCTTTCTTCTCATTACTGAGAGGAAAAAAAATTTAATGGGGAGAGGAGCAGAGTAAAGCTTTCGTTGCGGTCAAGGAGCACTTGAAAACTCTCCCTACCGTTTCTCGACCAAAGATAGGGGCTACTCTGCAATTATACATCGCGGCCTCACCAAAGACTGTCGCAGCCCTTTTTGGTGGAGAAGGAGAAGAGATAGCAACCAAAATACTTTGTCAGTCACATCCTTCATGGGTCGAAAAGACATTATCAACTGTTTGAGAAGATGGCGGTAGCTGTGATAATTGCCGCGAGAAAGCTCAGACCATATTTTGATTGTCATCCCATTCACGTTTTGACAAACCAGCCTCTAGAGAAAGCATTGCAGAAAATAGATAGTTCAGGTCGCCTTCTTAAATGGCCAGTTGAATTATCCGAGTACGACATCCAATACAAACCCATAACCGCTATTAAGGCGGAGGCACTGACGGACTTTATCGTAGAAGCATCTTATGAAGAGGAAGAGCTGGTCGAAAAGGAGACATGGTTGTTAGAGGTAGATGGTTCATCGAGCGTGAGTGGATCAGGAGCCGACATTGCAATGACCAGCCTGAAGGAAATATTTTTGAATACGCAATAAAATTCACATTTCCAGCATCAAATAATGAAGCAGAATATGAGGCCGCGATTGCTGGTTTGAGAATGTGCATAGCTGCTGGTGAGAAGAGCGTATCACTAAAAACGGACTCACAAAGTTGAAAGGGGAGTTTGAGGTCCGAGAAGAAAACATGCAGAAATATGTTGAAAAGGCTAAAGAAATGATCGCCCAGTTGGATCATTTTGAGGTTCAAGTCATTCCTAGGGGCGATAACACTAAAGCAGATGCATTATCTAAACTAGCAAGCTCTGATTCTCTTAATATACAAAGATCTGTCATGGTAGAAATTTTTAACGAGAAAAGCATCACTGAGAAGATTGTGACCGTGAACAATATCAACCAGCGGGGTTAGCCCCTATTATGTAACACACAACTGCAGAATTCCAAAAATCAACCACCTCCTTGATATCATCAAGATCAATCTGAACTAAATCATCATTGCTATCCAGTGATTCAATTTCATGAACTGAATTAACTTCTTGATCATCATCTACATCATCAAATTGTTGTAAAATAGGCACAGATAGCGTACCAATTTCAACAATGATTCCTGAAGTCCTGCGATCCACCATTTCAGCTGATTTATGCATTGATTGAAGCCATTCATTAAATGAATGCCTCACTTCTGATTGAACTTGCAGCTGCTTCAGCGATGATTTTGGTGTAAGAATCTCATTTTCAAACCCAAAATCCAGTGCTTCAACCCCCACAATTTCGTCAGTCGATCGAGTTTTACGTGCCTGTGAATCTGAAATAGGTCCCTTAGGCTTGTTCTTCCCATTTCCTGGCTTATTTTCATGAGATTTATCCCCAGTTTTCCTTGCCATGGCTTCGGTGCATGATAAGCTATCATGCACCGAGAGAGAAAACTTGGAGAAGAAGTCTCAATTGCATGTATTGATTCAATATTTGGCTTTAGTGGTATGGCATGTGCACTTTAGTTTGGGCATTTTTTGTTTGAATGCGTCTCGAGTATAACTTGTTTTACCATAATTTATTGTGTAAAAAAGTCTCACAAGTACATAATGACACATACTCCAACAAAAATGACATGGTCTAAGCAACATAATGACATGAATCTGATGTCATCTAATTCATGTCATATGAGTTCTTTTCACAAAATAAGCTATGGTTTTTGTGTTGTTATACCAAAAGTTATGGTGTATCAGTTATACCCAAGAATTTTTATTTTTCTTTATATCCATAGGAACATTATAAGAGTCCTAATTCAATTCAAACACAAATATTGAGGCCTCTAATTTGATATATGGTATGATTTATATAATAAGAGTACATGGTGTGATAAAGGGATCTTGTTTAGAATACTTTTGAGAACACGTTAATGATATAATTAATAAAAATTGTAAATCTTTTGCTGAAACTCTAATTCTTTTGCGAAATTTTAGGACTCTATTTGTACGAAACTCTAATTTTATCCTTTTATTTTTCGTTGCGAAGTTATTAAATAACATCTAATAAAGTTGCCAAATATTGCGACCTCTCTTGAACTATCAAGGGGCCGAGTATTTAGGCTCAACTATATGACTTTTAGGTTTTTTCCTACCATTAATTTTGTATCTCATAGTGTATTGAAGTGAATGGTTAATATGTAAAAGCACTAATGTAAGATCGATAGATACGTCGTTTTACTTGGACTCTTCGCAGTTCGTGTAACACATTCCTTCAATGGCGTCAAACATGATTGAATATGATCGATTATATTGCTCACATCCCCTTCCTTTAGTGCATGCATATTCTGTACTCTTGCGCGCTAATTCGTGATACACATGTCCTTGATGACGTGAAACATGGTTTTTATTGGTTTCTCGCCAAACATCAATTGAGGTGGGGGTACTACTAAGCTTACCCAAGGGTCATAAAATTCATAACTCGTACGACCTCCAGTCCATGGTTCACATGGGGTCATTTATGTGTAATTAAATATTACAGTTTTCTTCATAAATTATTACAAAAATTGGACATAAATATATAAATTAAACTTAATTGATAGTAGATATTTGAATATATTAGAAAGATTCAGCCCTCGACAAGATGATCAAAGTCCTGGTTTCTTTCTTATATGGTCAAATTATAAATATATCTTTCAACTAAAGTACATGGTGCCCTCTAATTCAGAGAATCAGACTAACTATCACATAATACAAGTGTCAAAAGACTGCATTAAGGTTTCAATGTCTGTAATTTCTGATAAGCTATAATCCAAAAATGTAATGCATGTGATATATCACATTCATTTTCAAATTGAAGATAACAACTTGTCTCACAGCCAATGTATACGAGTCCTATGATTCTCTATTACTCCCTCCATTCCATAAAGTTTCCACTTTTGTTTTAAGAGTGATCCAAAAAGTTTTTCACGTTTCTACTTTATTCTATTTTTGGCAAATATATATATTATTCTATTAACCAAAAGCAATAACTATTAACCTCATATTATAAGTGTATTTGTTGAAAACCATAAGCATTGGTGGTCGAATTGGACCGCCAAAAAGCATGTTGAGGATGACGAATCAATCAATGTGTTTTGAATTTCGAGAAAAATAGTATTGCATTAAAAGTTATGCTTTCTAGTTAATAGTCCTGGTATTGAATTAGTAGTTCTAACTTTCAGGTTGTTAGTTATGGTTTTCAAGCTAAGAATAAAATTATTTTATTTGAATGATGATTTTTATGTTAATAATTACTTTTAGGTTAATATTTATGGCATTTGGTTATTAGCTAAGGTTTTAACGTTAATAGTCTTGGTTTTGGGTAAATAGTATAAACTATTAGCTTATGAATTAAGTTTTGTTTAATAGTTTTGGGTTAATGGTTATGGTATTCTGATGAATAAATGATTTTTAATTTGATAGTTATGATTTTTGGATATAGTTAAAGTTTTATTGTTATAAGTTATAGTTTCTGGGTTAATGGTAATTATTTTGGATTTGTATTTATAGTTTATTTTGTGGTTTCGGGTCGATAGTTATGGTTTTCTAGATAATGGCTATGATTTTTGAATTAAAAGTTATGGTCAATTAATAATTATGATTCTTTTTAACAAGTTAGTTAAAGCGCGTAACTAATAGATGCAATGCAAATTTAATTTTGCTAAGTTAACTAATTGGTCTGACAATATAACGTCAGACCGTCTTTTTGAAGTGTGTGTTTTATATTTCTCTCTTTTTTTTGTTGAGAGTGAGCTAGTCTAAAGCTATTTCATTCTTTTCTCAACTATAGAGTGTATGCGCATGCATGTTTAAGTGTGTATGTAAGCAGGGGCGGATCTAGGATTTTGAATTTGGGGGGTCCTAATTAAACCAAGCAAATAGACAATGATCACAATACACAAATGAGGAATTCAGTTTTAACTATAAGAAAACTAAACTTTACATTATTTAAGTTATTTATTAGATATACCTTCATTATATTGATATTTTAATACTATCCCTATTTTTAGTAAATTCAACAGATTGACTCTTAGCTGTAATATCTTCAGTTATATGTTCCTAAAGTTTTTAAGAAATTGATTGATATAAATTTAGTAAATGTAAATAGAGACAAATCCAAAATTTTACATAGTAATTCTTGGCCATAATTTTAAAAAACAATAGTGTATAAAGAGAAAAGATAAGAGCAGGAAGTAAAAAGAGAAATAAAAAATAAGAGACAAGGCTTCAAAGCAAAGAATAAAGAAAAATAAAAAATATATATACCTGGAATTGTACCGAGGGATCGAACCCACGTTAATGCAAGAAGTTGCGAGATAGTTGACCACTAGAACAAGTTGGATTATATGAGTTTAGTGCGCGGATATTACCTTTATCAATTATACAAATCAGCGTGACGTTAAAAATAAAAAAAATAAACTAACTTTTTTGGTGGGGCTCGTGCCACCCAGGACCCTTAATAGGTCTGCCCCTGTATGTAGGGGGTTAAGATTAACGAAATATTGTAATTTGGAAATAAAAAGGATATTCTATGAGTCCAATTTATACTTTTTCTCATTTTAATACTTGATCAAGTAATTTTGGATTATGTCTACGGGAAGTTTTTTTAGTTTATTGGTACTGAAGATCCAATACTATTCATTCATTTTTTAGGTGCATCAAAAGTGGATCTAATAATAAGATTGACAAATGTGATCATCCATTTTTAAGAATTTTCTATTACTCGTAATGTTTCTATTATATTTTAGTAATATACTAGGTTTCAGGCCCGTGCATAATGCACGGGAACTTTTTAATATAATAAGAATGATTATATATCAGCTACATTGAAAACGTATAAACGATTCTTTATGTTAACTTGTTCAAAAAATTTGTGTTTAAGAGAAATACTATTGGAAGACTTCTTTTTAGTGCAAAATTTATTAAGAAGCTACTTCCTCCGTTCTAATTCTATTGGAACAATGAGATTTTTACACTATTCATTCACCATGCTACCCTTTAACTATATATTATGATTTTTATGTAAGAAAAAATATAGTCATGTGGGGTCTTGTCAGATTCGTCTCGATATATAAATATCAAATTTGAATAATTTTACTAAAAAGTAATTAAATATATTAATAGTTAAAATTGTGCATTGGCAAACGTGAAAACTCAATTGTTGCAGTAGAAAAAGAACGGAGGAAGTATAACATAGTGAGAAGCAATTACATCATCATAAGGAAAGCCAACAACACCTTAAAAGGAACATTGGAAATCCATATTTTCTTTCACACTTTCGATAAAATTGAACCGCCAATAACTTATGTATCAGAATTCTTAAAAAAATTAATAAAGTGATGACCTGATTTTATATAATATACCAATTTTGGTGTAGCCCCACACAAAGCCATCATTTAAGGGTTGAGATGGCATGGGTAAATTAATGGTCTCAACTGCCACAAAACGAGAAAATTTGCATGAACTTGGTCGTCATCCCAGTAACCACTGAGGGGGGTCAATTGTCTCATAAACCCTCTTCACATTACAGTCTTCATTTTTTCCTCCAATTGGCCTTAAAGTGTTAGACTTCACATGTTCTTTCTCATAAATTAGTACTATTAGGCAATTTTTACTCGTGACTGAGAAATGACTACATAAAATTAGCCATGAGTAATAACTGGTCTCGGGAGATACAAACCTGCCATGTGATAGGAATTGTACTTGACTTTTAACACACGACCAACAAAAACTGCCTTTTTTGAAAGCTCATAAGAAATTTTGTTCCATCGGACGGGATAATGAGTGCCATAAGGGGTATAAGATATAATAGGTTCCTCATTTCCAATTTACTTTTTGCCTAAATACCTTATTCTGTGTTGTTACCAGAAATTACCACAATTTCGATGATATGCTTTATTTTACATTATTCGTTGTTTCATCTGACGGAATGAGTATTATATAATATTAATTATATAAGAAAATCATGGTGTTGCTTAGCTTTAAATAGTAAGTGAGTAAAATATATTTTAGCAAGGTTGGTTTTTTAACGATTCAAGTCTAATTTATCCCTATCCTATCTCCCTGCTTTCGTTGGTCATTGTACAAACCAAAATGTGGCAAGTAAAAGAATCGAATCAAGTATTAATTACATGGCATGAAGTTTATATTAATTTAGAGGCCTGGTTTAGATAAAAAAAACGACGCATTTTTACATCCAAGATATCGCAATCAGTCTTACGTCCCCTTCAAGATATCAGTACAAGGGTCGTGGTTTCACATTCAACTGCATACCACTTTTACTTAGGGATTGTCCATCTATCATTAATTTTGTATCATAGATAATAGCCATGAATGTAAAATCTATTGAATTTTTCGTACCTGGACTCCTCCCATTTAGTGACACATTTCTTTACTGGGGCCAAACTAAATTGATATATGATCGATTGCTCACATGACTCCCTTCCTATTCTGTACTTTTATATTATAAGCTCTTGAGTCTTGCCAATTCGTGATACACATGCCCTTGATAGCGCCAAAATATTATTTGATTGGTTTCTCGCTTTGTGATACACATGCGGTTTGCCGTTAATACCGGAAGACATACCATTCAATTGTGAAGTAGGGAACCCGTACTTCTATGCTTATTCACACCACGGCTCATATCCATTTTACGGTTACAATTATAGGGAACTTTCTACGCTTCGAGTTATAGATAACTTTCTATGGTGACAATTATAGATAACTTCCTTCCAATCAGAAACTGTCACAAAAATAACTTTATAAACTTTCTTATTAAAAAGAAACGAAAAATACACCCTAAATTGATGCCAAAATACTGGTTCTTCTTCCTCGACTCTTCTATCTGCCATAATCTTCTTCCCCCTCTACCTTCTAGTAGTAAATACGTGCTACAAAGTATTATTGTTGTATTTCTCCTCCCTTCTTTCTGGATGACACAATTATGTTTTAATTTGATGGTGAATGATGGATTATTGAATATAATTGGTTGTATGTCATAAGGAATGGTTAAGGAGTTCAGTAACTCAGTATAAAGAAATTTCATTAGGGGTCTCGAGCGAAAGCTACCCACTTGAGGTGGGTTTGGTATTTGACGCTAATTGGAGGCATGCTAATTATCCTTTTTGTTTATGTGAGATATATTGTTGCAGAATTCAAATATCATATGGTTGAGCAAGGTTACGATTTCTCATAGATCAATTATGAAATGGAAGTGATGGTCAAGTGTGACTAAGGTACACATTGTCCTTCTACCTTAGAAGCTGAATTGCATTTGCGAAAATTGTGAGTTGCATAAAGTTTCATTATTTGCCAATAAGAAACTCGGATTTTGACTTGGACTTGTTATGGTTTTATGATTATAATAAGTTCAATTTTGGTTTGGAAGGAATTATTTTTGAGTTATAAGTTTGTTTGATTTCATGAATATGTGGTTTGACTCCAAGTGTTTCGCCTATATAAGGATTAACCTTAATTTTCCCTTTTATGGATTGAGATATGTGTATAAGTTTTTGCTATTAAGTACAGTTTCATTCGAATATTTTGAAGTAAGTAAAAGTTGTCCAACAACATCAGCTCATGTTATACTAAGTCAATCGTGTTTCAGAATAAAGTATATTTTGGTTTATGCATCTTAATATTATAAGTGGTTCAGTGATCCACGTTCTAAGATATGATATGGAAGATATGGATGTTGGATTATAAGTACTTAAGTGAGACTTGTCGATATATTTATGAATGTATCTATAAGTAAAATACTATGCGCAATCTCGTATGCTTTACAAGAAGTAATTGACTTTGATTCGATGGGGTTGATAAGCTTATAAAACTCCACTATGTTTTACTATTATTTGTATGTATATATGTATAGTTGTAAATATATAAAGTATAAAAAGAGTTGATTCATACAAAGTTACTACATATTTGAATATATTGTGATAATCAAGTGTCTTCCGTTTCAAGTATCCTATCACTAGTAGAAAAATGACGATTTGCGTCTCACCATCTGCATCGCACAACAGGACAAACGTCGCAGAAGACTCATTTGCGTCGCATGCAACAGGAAAATCGACGCAAAAGACGACCTATCTGCGTCGCACGTTTCTTTAGTGCGATGCAAAAAGTTATTTGCGTCGGACTCTATGGCCCATCCGACGCAGATGATTTGGGCTGATTATATAAAAAATGCAACGGTTAAATGATTTGGGCTTATCTGCGTCGCATGGGCTATATGTGCGACGCAGATAAGCTGGCCCGCTTCATTTTTTCTAAAACCCTAACAATTCCACTGCTGATTCCATTCCACCAGCCGTCTCTCTCTCTCTCTCTCTCTCCTTCTCCCTCTCTCTTTCTCATACCACAACGATGTTCTCCGCTTCTCATAACACAACGATGTTCACCGCTTCTCTCTCTCTCTACCCTTCTTCATCTTCTCCTTCTTCTCACCAATGGCGACGAAAAGCTCGAGCAAGAGATTTCTCGAAAACTTGGGGCATCTGATTTAATGGGACTTCTGATACTTGTTGAAGGTATGCTCCATAATCATCGCTACTTCTCCGTTCATCAAACACTTTGCTTTCACGAAATCTTCTCCCAGTTTTAGCTCTGCTGCGTTCTCTTCTTCTTCTCCGTCTTCATCGTCTTATTCAGTTACCACGACTGATTTCAGGTTATTTAGTAGAAATTATGAAGATTTTGTTTAATTATCTTGAATTCTTGCTGTTTAATTGTTCTCGATTTGATCGATTTTTTTCCCAAATTGAAGGACGATGTTCTGGCTACTATTTTCTCAAATTCAAGAACGAAATTGAAGAGGAACGAGATTTGAAGAAGAACGAGAACGAAAGATCTGATTTTGGCGATTTAGGGTTTTTTTTTATTATATTTAGTGCAATTTCATTCTTGTATGTTACATTTGATTTTTTTTTAAGTTCAGTTTTCTAATTTCGTTTTTTATGTTAGATCTGAATATTTAAGTTTTTTATTTCGTTATTTAATTTTGTATAGATTATGGTTCTGTTTTTATACTTGTTTGATTATGGTTCTGTTTTGGTTATATATTTTTTCTGTTTTTATGTTACTTAGTTTTGTTGAATTTGATAATGTTTGATTATGGTTCTGTTTTGAATTGTGTTTTACTAATCTTCCTTTTGTTGATTTTGAACATACTTGTTTGATTATGGTTCAATATTTCGCTGCTTTAATTGTGTATGCGTTTAGATGATTCTTCGCCTTTTTTCTTCTGTACGTTTGTATACGTGAATTTTTTTTTTAAAACAAAAATTCCCCTTTTTCGTCGGATGTAAGTCAAAGTCCGACGCAAATGGGTAATTTTTTAAAATATAAAAATGGTTAATTTGCTGGCTTGCTAGGCTGCTGTCTCCATCTGTGTCGCATGTTGATTAATGTGCGACGCAGATGATAGACCATTTACGTCGCATGTTGGGCAGGGTCCGACGCAAATATCTCTTCAACTGCGTCGTGTTCTAGTCCGACGCAGATCCCGTCTTTTCATCTGCGTCGAGATCTGTGCCGTCGGACCCATGTCCGATGCAAATGAGCGCCTCGCATCCGACGCAAATCGTCAATTCTGTACTAGTGTATATATTATGTGAAAAATAAGATACAAGATTTTGAAGATATTTGTCTATCAACTGTGAGGAATATAGATTTGCCTTTTGGAAATTAATGTTCTGGTTATAATACAAGATTTCAGAACATATCTTATATGACGTTGGCGTACTTGGGATTATTTGGGTCTTGGAAAGTGTGAAATTGAGGATTTCAAAAGTAAACTATTGTTTGGAGATGTTCGTTATAGCATAAATTATATTTGTGAAAGAATTAGCTACACGCTTGGAATTTATGATAATTATTCGAGCGAGCAATAAATCCTATGAGAGGTTAGGTATAGTTAAATTGGTAAAGTTATAAAGTAAGCTTTTGATTATAACTTAGTAATGAATAGAAGTTCATACTAAAAGTTAAATTATACTAAGTAGAGGTATCTTTGAGGAACCTTTGAAATTGGGTTTCTAAGATTGATAATCTATGCTAAAATGGGTGTAGGATAAATAGCTAGTTTGAGGAATTTTATTTTGGGGTATAAGATGGCATGTGAGGAAGATAAGATAGGCAACTAGGGTTGTAATATGAAAGTAGGAGTTAAATATGTGAAGGTTATGTTAGGAATAATAGCTTAGAAAAGGAGTAATGATACGAAGGAGTAGCAAACACTATAATAAAATTATAATACTAAGTTATAAGAAACTATATCCGAGCTAGAAATTTTATACTATGAGTATCAAGCTAGGTTAAATTGCAAAGGCTTATATATTTTATTTTCTCATCGAAAAGGGAAAAAGATATAAAAAGGAAGCTTGAGGGAGTATATATATAGATCTTGTACATGTAATGGAGTGTTGGGAAGTAGTGATATGAGTTACTAATGGTGGGAATATAAATGTAAGGTTAATTTGGATTTAAATTTATATAATTGGAATTATAAAGTTCAAACAAATGATCGAAACAAGAAAAAGGAATAAGTTGGGGACAAAAATAAGTCGAGGTAATACATTGTTTTCAGATATCATAGAAATTGAGTTACTAGAAGATCGAAAGTTCAAGTATGAAGTGTTAGATCATTAAGATGTTGGATTAACCATGGAGTTGTTTGGAGGGAGCAACTGTAATTATTAATGTAAGTCTGTATTCTAAATTACATAATTATGTTATGAGATATTGTGTAACATAAGGTTTAAGTATATGTGATCCGAACTTGAAAAATTATAGATACGAGTAATGTACAATTTACTAGTATTACTACATTTCGACATCCAAGAGAGAGTATTCACAAAAAATAGAAGTAAAAAAAGTATGAGTTCTACTTGGGAAATGGCAAGAGTATTATATTTAATATGATTAACATAAGTATAAACATCGGTATTTGCTCAGGTTATAAGCTTTATAGGTTGTTAAATAAGATTAAATGGAAAGATGTTTATTAATAGAAAACTTTTGTATGAAGTCTATATAAGATCTAAATTCTATTTTGATCTTTCCGTAAGCCAATAGAATTAGACCATAATTTCTTTAAAGTCCTATTTGTGTTGTTTTTAACAAATGGATTTTATGAAGGATTGAATGAATTATACTAAGTTATTGGAAACTCATACTGTGTTTAGCAAACAATTTGAGTTGTATATGAATTTCCCAAAATGCGATTATGTTATATGTTTGACTCAGAAAACTATGGATAAGATATTCTGAATGATGAATTGTGCATTTTGATTGAATGATATATTTTGATTTCGTTTTTATAAAGGGGAAGAAGCTGCTAGAGCAGTGATGAACATCATTCTGTATTTTGTATATTCTGTATTCTATGGACATGTTCTGAAAAGTCTTGCAAGCAGTACATAGCGGAAGAGGGAGACGTCCCATGTAAAAGTTTAGAGACTTCGCCTGGATGACAACTTTATTCGTATTCTTTCCCCAGTATAATATGATTTCTGAAAGAAAATAGATATGTATTTGAATATGCAAGCAGTTTCGTGGAAAGATATTTCAAACGTTATTTCCCCTGGTTGGACAGTATGTACTCAGTTTTGCTGATTTTGTTCTTGCAACCTGTCCTGGTGGGGGCAGAGTTCATTATTAAGTAATTTTGCAGGTATAAGGATTTGACAAGAGTAATTCAAGGACCAAGAGCATAATATCAATAAAATTGAAAGTGAGATGTCCGGGAGAATGTGATGGTTAATTAAGAATGATTCTTATGTTCTCTTATCGTATACTCCAGAGATTTAGTATGAGATAAATTGTTTAAGAGCATTTAGAGATTCTTATTTTGAGGATTGTATTTGAGTTTATATGTTCGCTGCAAATGAATGTGTAATTGTAGTTTATTAGATGATAATTGAGATTAGTTAGCAGGTCAGAAGTGCGGGCTGTTATACTATTCCTCTGACAGAGTGCGTAATCCTTTTACACGTGTATGGTTATGATGCGCCTGACATAAGGGAAGATTCCTCTATTTTGTCTTGTTAGGCGACCGCCAACGACGTTGTCGGACCATATTAGTGAATTGACTTTACGGAGCTGTAGATTATTTTGTATGTTGGCATCCTTAATAATGTTCGCGAACCTCTCAGGGACGTCCGCTAACATACTTGGGTTATACCCATACAGGCCATAATTTGATAGTTCAAGAATAAATATAGTCACAAGCATGACATTTTCTGTAGTTTGATAGTTCTAGAATGATTAAATATAGTTTAAGTGTTGATCCTCAAATATAATTTAAGGGCCTCACATAATCACATCCTTATGCATCGTGAGACTCTAGAGTCCTGATGTGTGATGCAAGGTAAACGAATCGTTAATTTGAGCTTCTTTGCTTTAATGGGTTGCATTCGAACTTCTCCACAGACGCGGGAAAAAGTCCAGTAGGTAAATGATGATGATGCAAGAGGTCGGGGACCGAGTCAAAGTCGGGGCAATCGGTAGTGGCGGAGGAGATAGTTAACGTTAGAGTAAGAGAGATGAGAAGGAGAGCGAAGGGAAGGCAAGAAAATTTTTAGTCATTTTCATTGGATTAAGATGTCTAGCTAGGCGGGTGTTAGTAAAAAATTTATAGAATTGTGTGGTGCTGCAACAGGCTCATCATGCTACTGATATTTATAAATGAGAAGCTCGAAGGCTTTAAGGTCAAACCACTATGACTTCGCATAAAAAGAGAATGTTATGTGTGTAGGAGTTAAGAGGAATTCCTAATTTCTACTTGTTTAGAACAAAAATTCTAAAATGAACGTCACACACTGCTTGTCATCACTAGTATCGCATTCGTTTTGTGACGAAGGATGTTTACCGCATGGGTTGTAGATATGCTTTTAGTACAGGCGTGAACATAGCCCATAATGGACACAAAAAGATCCAAACAAATTGAAACAAACAACAAGAGTGAAATTAAACAGTTCCCAAAATGAGAGGTAGATAATTTTTTTTTTTTGGTAAATATGTAAGTATTATATACCAATAAGCAAAAAAGCGCCAGCAATAATTACAACCTACTAGCAACTGCTGTTAACCTACAACAACCTACCCAACATACAAAAACAACCAAACCAGCAGAAATAACCAAAGCATCAGACAACAGGCCAACACCAAAGACACTAGACCACTGCAAACAGACTCAGAACACTTGAGCCATAAGAGCAGCAAACCAGGCTCTCTCACGATCTCTCCATCTAGTACAAATTTTAGCTTTAATCCTAATACATACATCAATCTGAATTTGCTTGATAACCAAAACAGGACTTAACACAGCCGCATTCCACAGGGCATGGTTTCGAGCTTTTCCAAATATGATAAACTGTAGCAGCCAAACTCGCATAAGCTACCTGTTGTTGATGTTTGTTACTGAATTTCCTACCCCATTTCCTCCACTGGACATAAAGATTTTCCTGGGCACTACAATGAATCTGCAGCCACCTCATAACACCCAGGCACACCTGATGACTGAATGCACATTGAAAAAACAGATGGTTGCAAGAATCACTACCATGAGTGCATAGAAGACAGCTAATATCAGAGCAAATCCCTGCCTTGCTTAGCCTATCTCTTGTTCTAAGCTTACCCAAAGCAGTGAGCCAAGAAATGAATGAGTGTTTAGGGATGTTTACAGAGTTCCAAACCCAATAATGCCACCTAACACCCTCCATGTTACCTCTAAGCCATTTATAACCCTCTTTAATAGAATACCGATTACCTCCATCAAGCCAATCATTATTATGATAGGCCGTCTTGAATGTATTCTTCACTTTGCATATCATCTTCCAAGCCCAGCTAGCAGAGCTTGGGGCAACATAGTCCCACCAATCTGTGTCCTTAATATAGACACTATGGACCCATCCTATCCATAAAGTATCCTCTTTCTTTGCAATTTGCCAAGTATATTTCCCAAGGGCAGCAGTATTCCACAAATTACAATCCCTCACACCCAGCCCTCCACATTTCTTTGGTTTACAGACCCACTCCCATGACACATGAGGAGGTTTATGAAGATAAGACTTGCCATCCTAAAGAAATGATCTGCAGATCTGGGTAATTTTTTGAAGCACACTTTTAGGAATCAAGAAGACTTGAGCCCAATAAGAGTGAATACTAAGCAATACAGAATTGACAAGCACATTTCTCCCAGCATAAGACAAGTTTCTGGAAGTCCAACAAAGAATTCTTCGTAGGATCTTATCAACAAGGACATCACAATCCACAGCAGAAAGTCTTCTAGAAGTTATGGGAACTCCTAGATATCTAAATGGGAAGGAGCCCATTTGCAAACCAGTGACTTGCAGAATTCTGTGCTTAATCTCTCCAGAAACATTACCAAAATAAATGGCAGATTTCTCATTATTTGCACTAAGCCTAGAAGCATTAGAGAAGGCTTTTAGGGCCCTAACCATAAGAGACACAGACTTAACTTCACCCTTGCAGAAAAGCATTAAATCATCGGTAAAGACTAGATGGTTAAGTTTCAAAGATTTGCATCTGTAATGGAAGCAAAAATCATCCCTACTACTCAGTTTCTTCAGGATTCTGGTAAATACTCCATAATAAGCACAAAGAGCAAGGGGGAAATAGGGTCACCCTGCCTAAGCCCTTTTTTCCCTTTGAAAAACCCACATGAGCCACCATTAATACTAATAGAGAAGGAAGGGGAAGTGACACAAGTCATAATCCAAAGCCTAAATTGATCAGGAAATTTAAACTTTTTTAGGAGCTCTCCCAAAAACTCCCAACTCACAGAATCATACGCCTTTCTCAAATCAATTTTCATAGTACACCTGCTGGGTTGACTCTTTCTTTTATAATGCCTTAAAATATCTTGACAGATAAGAATGTTGTGCATAATCTACCTGTTTTCAACAAAAGCACTTTGTAGTTGGTCAACCAAACTAGGCAACGCCATTTTGAGTCTACTACAAAGCAGCTTAGAAATTACCTTGTAGATGACATTGCAGCAGGCAATAGGTCTGAATTGACTCACATCTTCAAGTTGATCAACTTTAGGAATCAAGCACAATGTGGTGGCATTAATTTGTTTCAGGAGCTTCCCAGAATGAAAGAACTCCAGAACAGCAGAAGTGAGTTCATTACCCACACACACCCAAGCTTTCTTGAAGAACCCACTGGAGTAACCATCTGGGCCAGCAGCTCTATTTTCATCAATATCAAAAATGGCACCCTTCACCTCCTCACTAGTGAATGGAGCACACAACAAATGATGGAGCTCACCACTCACCTTTGGACCTTCAGCCATGACAGAATTGCTCACAAGGCCATTAGCTGAACTCCCTGTACCCAACAACTTCTCATAATACCTCAAAAAAGCTCCATCAACATCCTTCGGATTTTCATGCCAGATACCCTCTGCATCTCTGATTCTGTATACATGGTTTTGTTGTCTTCTCTTCCTCAAGCAAGCATGCAAGTAGCTAGAGTTTTCATCACCACCCTTGACCCACTCATACTTCACATTCTGCCTCAAAAAGCTCATTTTTGCAGCATTCAAACTATTATACACCTGCTTAGCCTCAAGCTCCTGTTGATGCAGCTCTAAATTGTGAGGGTCAAGATAGATACGCTGTTGAATATCCATAAGCTTTGTTAATGCAACAGAAGCCTCAGCTCAACATTAGAAAATTTATTCCTATGCAGCACTTTAAGAGTCTGCTTTAACTTTTTTAATTTATTCACCACTTTAAACATAGTCACTCCCACAAAGCTCTCCTGCCACCCAACCTGAACAATAGACAAGAAATTCTCATCAAGAGTCCACATGTTGCAAAATTTAAAAGGTTTTGCTTTTACCACCATAGAGTTGTCCAACTTAACTATACAAGCACAATGATCTGAAATACCCTCAGGAATAAATGTAGCATTGGCATCCTTGAAAGAGTTAAACCACTAAGAGTTGGCTAAAACCCTGTCAATTTTAGAAAATACCCTGTTCTCTCCCTCCTGTTTGTTAGACCATGTGAAAAAAGGACCATTAGAGGGGTGATCTTGCAAAAAGCAATCACTAACACAATGCCTAAAATGAGCCACTTCCGCCAAAGAGACAGCAGAACCAATTCTTTCCTCCAAATTAAGAACATTGTTAAAGTCACCAAGAACAATCCAAGCACCCCTCACTTTTTGACTAATTTGACCTAGAGCACACCATAAATCATCCCTGACAGAGGCATCATTGGCTCCATATACTACAGTTACTTCACAAGCCTTGCCAGTAGCCCTATGCAATACCTCACAATGAATGAATTGTGCAGCATAGGAACAAACATTAACAACAAAAACAGAAGGCAACCAAATTAACCAGATTCTACCTCCCTCATGATAATGATAATTAGTGATGATAGACCATCCATGACAAATCCTAGGGAAGACTTTAGAGAAATTCCTAGCCTTCACCCTAGTCTCTCACTAATACAATTTTGGGCAAAGATAACACCTTTAATTTAACATTTAATTTAGCAAGCGTTATGTAAAGTATAAAATTAACATTTTGATGGAAGAACTGTTATCTAAATGGAAAAAAATGGTCAAACAAATAAAGTAAGTTACACTTGACAAAATACACTGTTATCTTTATCGAGATTATATCACTTAACACTTGTTTCAATTTGTGTTATGTTTGCTATGAAATTAATGTGATGTTTAAAAAAAATTAAAAAATAAATAAAGTAACCGTTTAAATGCATATGCGTGGGTTTAGAGAATTAGGTAGTTAGTAGGAATCTTATTAAAAAAAAAAAAAAAAAGAAAGAGAAGGAGATTAAAAATACCGAATCCCACTCATTAAGTAATAGAAATAAAAATAAAATTAAAATTAAAACCCTTCTTCTTCTTCTTCAATTAGAAGTTGGAGTTCTACGTCCCCCTCAAAGAAATTTCAAGAACTGTAGCACTGTCAACAGTAAAGATATTTTCCGGCTCCCATCTCCGACGACTTTTCGTCCCTCACACTCTCAATTTCACTCCAGGAGATCACAACGTAGTCATTAAAACTTCGAAATTCAGAACGGTATTCTACCCAATACCAGCGACAATCATACTCCGAGAAACCAACTATCAAAAACGCCATTGTTACCGGCAATTTACAGGTAATTCTTATTTTTCAGACCCTTATGTAATCCTAATTGCATAAAAATAACTGATTTTGGTGGCTTTATTGTTCAAATTCTATTACTATGATCAATGTTCTAGTTTCTTGGATTGGTAATTTACTATATTAATTTTCTGAATTTGCCAAAATTGGTTGTGTAATGAGTTATGAACTATAGCATAACATGCGGCTGCCGCCATGGCGCCATATACTTGTTGATTTCGTAGATGGATGATTTGGGGTTTTTTTTAATTTAATTGAGTTATAGGCTAGCTATAAGAATGATGGTTATTTTTTTTTTGGTGCAAATGATTGTTGGACTTTGCATTGGAATAAATTATTGTCCAGTATATTGGATGTTTACAAGAATGATTTTTCATTTGATATATATGCACAAAACAGCTATAGTATATTTATTGTTTGTCTTATTAAGGGTCACTTTAGTCAGATTGTTCATATTTAACGCATACACTTTGGCTTTATTATACTAGAGAATGCTTTAGTTCGAAAGTGTTCTCTAAAGTTGGAAAATATTAAAAAGCAAGTAGTGGATTCCTGCATTCATATATATGCTCCTTAACATGACAATTTGCTCCTTTGCATGACAATTTTTTAACTGATTACAAAAGGGAATAAAAAGGAGAACCATCTTTATATACTATTTATATTTGTTTGGTTTAGAGGTCACTCATATTTTCTCCTTTTATATAAAACAATTAAATAATAAAAACTGATTTGCTCAATACATCAGTACTCATCACTTGAAGCAATATCTGATTAACTATAAAATTAACCTTGTGATGACGACTTAGTACCTCTTTAAACAAGTAAATGTTTTTGAATATCTTTTTGAATTTGTTGGATTGTAGAAATGGATCGGAGTTGGATATGGATGTCTAAGTCCGGGGATGAACAATATAATGTTGGAATTAGAGAATTTATTACTTTTGCTGTTATGAATAGTGGAGGTCAGTCTAAGTTGCGATGTCCTTGCTATATGTGCCATAATCTTATGCATCAGCGAGTTGATCAAATACTCAATCATTTAGAGAAATGGGCATTTGATAGAACATATACGCGTTGGATTTGGCATGGAGAATCTAGGGAAGAAACTTTAGCTAGTACTTCTAAAGATATGGAGTATGAAAGTGAGGATAATTTTAATGAGGGCAATGGGTTAGAGGACATGAGTCATGTAAATGCGGATGATTACAATGGGGATCATATTACATTCGACAGATTGGTAAGTGATTCTGAGCAACCATTATACCCAGGTTGTAAATATACGAGATTATCAGGTGTGCTTAAGTTGTACAATTTGAAGGCTAGTGGTGGTTGGAGTGATGTAAGTTTTAGTTCTCTACTTGAATTGATGAAAGACATGTTTCCGGAGGAAAATGTTCTTCCAAGTAGTACTTATGATGCAAAAAAGGTATTGAGCTCAATGGGCTTGCCCTATGAGAAAATTCATGCTTGCCCTAATGATTGCATGTTATACCGTAATGAAAGTGAAGCGTTAGGGAGTTGTTCCATTTGCAATGCCTCACGGTACAAGGAAAAAGAAGGAGTGACGGCTAAGGTTCTATGGTATTTTCCAATAATACCAAGGTTTAGACAATTGTTTTCAGATCCAAGTACCGCTCAGCATTTGACATGGCACCATTATGGACGAAAAAAAGATGGAAAACTTAGGCACCCAGCTGACTCACCCCAGTGGAGTTTTATAGATGGTAAATTCCCCGAGTTCTGTGAAGAAGTACGAAACCTACGTCTTGCATTGTCTACCGATGGCATGAATCCATTTGGCTCCCTTAGTAGTACCCACGTGCTTGGCCTGTGATTTTGGTGACTTACAACTTGCCTCCTAATTTGTGTATGAAAAGAAAGTACATGATGCTTACTCTATTGATTTCTGGGCCAAGACAACCAGGAAATGATATCGATGTGTACTTAGAACCTCTTATTGATGATCTGAACATTCTATGGGCAGAAGGTGTGCAAGTGTTCGACTCTTATCGCAAGGAAATGTTCACTTTAAGAGCAATGTTATTTTGCACCATCCAAGATTATCCGGCTTATGGTAATCTTTCAGGATATACAGTGAAAGGAAAGGCTGCATGTCCTATATGTCAGGATGGTTTGGAAGGAATGTGGTTAACGACATCTAGAAAGAATGTTTTTAATGATAATCGTCAATTTCTACCTTGTAATCATCGTTATCGTAAGTTGAAAAAAGCATTCAATGGTAAGCAATGTTTTGTGGAACGTCCTAAGGTCATGAGCGGTGAGGAGGTGCTTCAAAAGATTAAGGATATTCAGATTACATTCGGCAAGACAAAATATAAAAATTCTCTTCCAAAACAGGGATACAAGAAGTGCCCATATTTTTGGCGCCTACCTTATTGGAGATTCCTCTTTGTCCGACATTCATTAGATGTGATGCATATCGAGAAGAATGTCTGTGATAGTTTGATTAGTACATTATTGAATGTCCCTGGGAAGACAAAAGACGGTGTTAAAGCTAGAGATGATTTGAAGGAAATGGGGATTAGAAGGGAATTACATGTTGTTGAGGATGGAACTCGGAAATACTTGCCTCCTGCAGCTTATACATTGTCAAGAAAAGAGAAGAAGGAGTTTTGTGAGTGTTTGGCGGGTGTTAAAGTACCAGAGGGTTATTCATCCAATGTTCGGAAAGCTGGTGTCAATGGAAACGTTGAAGCTTGTGGGGCTTAAGTCTCATGATTGTCATATTTTAATGCAGCATTTGTTACCTGTAGCTATTCGTTCAATTTTGCCTAAAAACGTTAGATGTGCCATTATTAGATTGTGTCATTTCTTCAATGCGATATATAGTAAAGTTATTGACCCTGAAAAATTGATAACTTTGGAGAATGATATTGTTGTCGTGCTCTGCCAACTGGAGATGTACTTTCCTCCTTCATTTTTTGACGTTATGGTTCATCTAACGATTCACTTGGTGAGAGAGGTGAGATTTTGTGGTCCGGTGTATTTGAGAAATCAATATCCCTTTGAAAGGCAAATGAAAACATATAAGGGGTATGTGAAGAATCACCATCGCCCAGAAGGTTGTATCGCTGAGCGGGTCTTTTACGAGAATATTATAGAGTTTAGTGGTCGTTTTGTGGGATTGACAAAGACGATAGGGCTCCCTACATCTCGACATAGTGGAAGATTGGATGGAAAGGGGACCATAGGTCATAAACAACGTGACATGTCCTATGATTAGTGGGTCATGGCACACACTTATATTCTTCATAATGAGTGTGAAGTTGTACCATATGTCAAACGACACATGTCTTATTTGAGGGAACAACTCCCTAGAGTTAACGCAAAATCGTTAGCGAGTGAACATTGCAAATTATTCAGTAGGTGCTTCAAAGATCAAGTAACGAGTGAGCTTGAGGAATCTTCAAATTTGGTTTCTGACCGACTCAAGAGTTTAGCTTATGGGCCAAATTCCAATGCCTCTTTTTACTCTGGATATGTCATCAATGGCTGCACATTCTACACATGGGAACAAGATCAAAATAGTACAATGCAAAATAGTGGAGTAAGCTTAGAAGCCGAAGCTCTGCATTTTGCAAGTGCTAAAGACAAATGCCCCATATATGATTCAATGCACTACTATGGAGTGATTGAAGAAATCTTTGAGTTACATTACTCTTGTTTCTCAATACCTATTTTCAAGTGCAAATGGGTTGACAATAACACTGGAGTTGAGAATGATAATCTAGGGTTCACCTTAGTCAACCTTGAAAAGCTCGGTCACAAGGAAGATCCATACATCTTAGCTAACCAAGCGAAACAAGTGTTTTATGTAACTGATCCGGCTGATAAGAGAAAATCAATAGTTCTGACACCGAGGTCTCGCTATGACATTGATGACTATGATGATGGTGATGAGTTGGAGGAAAGTCCATCTACGAAGGTACATATAGAAGATGATAGTTCAGATGATTCATCCATGTATATACGAGATGACCATAATGAAGGTGAGTGGATCCAAGAAAGTAAGAAGAAAAAGGTATATGGGAAGCGACGCCGGAAAGCTTGATGTCGAAAAAGTTGAGGTAGAATATTCAATAATTAATTTTGTTAGTTATTAGTAAGAAAATTATAATGTGAATAGAAGTGTCATTTTGCTTTAAAGTTTTTACATAATAGAAGATTTGAGTTGAGAACTGATTCATCTATTTGTGTTATATTGTTTTAATTTGATGTTTGGTAATGAAAAGTGATAAATTCTATATTTATGTGTTGCTGGAAACTTCTATTAGTCTTCACTTATTAGTCTACAAATTATTAGTAATACGATTTACAGGTAGCTAATTACGAATTTTTTTTCATGGAATTCAGGATAGAGTCCCTGCATTTTATGTAAGAAAGCAAGAGAGTTAGTTGTTGCCGAGCTTGGAGCCCCTGATGACATTCTGCCAACCTTGGAGCCCCTGTTGACATTCTGCCGGTTGATTTGGTTGGGTTAGACATTTTTTAGTTTTTACTACGTTTTATTACTGTCCAGATCTTATATCTCTTTATAGTCACAATTGTATTATCTGTTCATATATCGTCACAAGAATGTATCTGATCCATTTGTATGTTTGAAAGAATCTAAATTTTTTTTTTTTTGGTATTTAAGAGATAAATTGAACCAAAAGCAAACTTACACCTATTTGACAGAGGGAAGCAACACCCTGCCACTACAAACTAGCTGGACAGACCCAGCAAAACATCAGAGCTCTTCAAGTCAACTTTTATCAACCTCCCTCACTTTAGAACTTAAAATCTGTACTATTCTATGTTTCACTATGTATTTAATTTGCTTTACAATATAGTCTATAGTATGGACACTATCTTCCCAAAGGGCCTTGTTTCTATTCCTCCATATCATGTATACCACAGCCGCCACAGTAGCTAAGATCACAAACTTCCTAAATTTTGGAACCTGCTGTATATCTGCATTTTAGCCATCTGCAGAATTGAATCACAGAACCCCCCATCCATCTAATCCCAAGCCATTCCATCAAGTTCTTCATACAGTTGCTACTAAAAATGACAATAAAAAAAGGTGTTGTATATTTTCAGGGTGAGAATGGCAAAGTAAGCAGCAGTCATCATCACATAAGTTTAAACTCTTCAGTCTAACCCTTGTCTTAAGTCTGTCTTGCACTGCAAGCCACAAAATAAATCTGTGGTCTGACATTCTATGCACTTTGATGCATGTATATATTGATCTGATCGTGTAAATTTTGCGAGTTAAAGTCTCATGAGATGAATTAGATTAGCTAGAGCCATGCTTTTAGAACTAGAAGTAACAATTCATGTCAGAATACGTTCAGTCCATGTACTTCCATAGTTCCATTGTGTGCTATGTCTGGGACAAGTTTGAATCTTTGCATTTAGATTGCTGACTTCTAAAGGAATATATTTTGCTTGTTCCATTGTGTATGTAAATGATAAAAGGCCATCTAGAATGTCTTAGCTGTTGATTTGTGAGAGGTACTTTTTTTATTTACAAATCAGTCTGTAACTTTCTGCGTTTTGTGGAAAATTAGAGGATATAAAATATTAATTATGGAGGCAAATTAAAAGGAACTAAGTTGCATAGGCGAGTGCAAAGGTGCAGTTTTCACCTTGGAAAATCATACACTACTACTCATGCCTGCACTAATAAATAATATGGAATCATGCTTTGGTTTGGCTTTAGTCATGTCACGTTAGCATATTTCTCCAAACTTTTTATGTCTAATATAATTATAATATTTAATTTAATCATCGTTTTAGGTTAATGGCTAAAGGGAGAAAGAGTCGGAGGGTAATTCAGGAGAATGCAAATTCCGATACCGAGCATGAGGATGATGATGATAATGCTGAACGTGAGGACTGTAGAGGTCGTACAGTATGTGCAAAAGTAGGGAAGGCAATTCAGGAGGGTAGAAAAATTCCACTCGAATGGAATAGAAGAAAGGTTCCATGTGGGGATCATCGAAACACATTCTCTACTTATATTGGGGTAGTTGTTCGTGAACGTGTAAACATCAAGTACGAGAAGTGGGGTGATGTCCCGAAAGAGCTTAAGAATGAAGTTTACGAGTTAATAACAGTAAGTAGATGTTTTGCTATTAGTATTTCAGTAATCAATAACATCGAACTTATACATGTGAGATAATGTCCTGCCAATATAATTAATACTAATGATCCTTGAATTATTATGCAGAAAGGTTTCACGATATTAGAAGGTCGTAAACGTTATATCTTATCGCGAGCTTCTATTGCATTCCGAATTTTTAAAGCTAGATTGAGAAAGGAGTTCATGTACACTCGCAAAGGACAATTGGTGAAGAAGAAACCAGGGCTATATCCATGGATACTACAGGAAGATTGGGATCAATTCCTGAAAACATCAACTGATCCTAGGTTTAAGGTTCAAATTCCTACATGAATTACTTATAACTGGATATATTGGAGTGTTATTGAAGTTGAATTACATCATTTATGCAGGAAATGAGCGAAAAAAATCGAAGTAGAGTGAAGGATAATAGAAAATCAAGTTATCGTGGAGGACGACTAGGGTATCAACATTTCGAGGAAGAGATTGTAAGCTTTGATCAAGCTTGTGCAATTAACTTCAAACTTTAATTTTTTTAACTATAAAACTATTTTTTCTTATGTATTTGTGACTTTTTAGGCAAATGAACTTGAGAAGAAAGGGATAAATGCTCCTACAAGATCCACGACATTTGACATGGCTTAGAGCTCATTCTCATGTCAAAGAGGGTGCGATGATATTTAAGAATCCTAATGATTTGAAAATTGCTGAAACAATTGTAAGAAATTTTACGCACATTTTCCAAGTTGGAAAACTACGATTTTAATCATATAAATTATTCTAACTTTTATATACAAATTCTTTTTGGTGCTAGAAAACTTTAGAGGCTCAACAAAGTAGAGGAGAAATTGTTG
Organism: Beta corolliflora; assembly: GCA_947648045.1. Classification (NCBI taxonomy): domain Eukaryota; kingdom Viridiplantae; phylum Streptophyta; class Magnoliopsida; order Caryophyllales; family Amaranthaceae; genus Beta; species Beta corolliflora. The sequence goes on along the minus strand of CANSZD010003227.1, from coordinate 951,059 downwards.
CAGAAGGTTGAGATGATATACTATCAAAAGCAATTGAGAAACCAGAGCATGGTGGTATTGTCAGGGGCGTTGGATTAGGTGTGACAAACACGATTATTTTGGATTTAACCGGCCACAACCACCTAGCCAAATGAAGGTCGAGATAAAGAGTTTAAGATCGGAGTTGCGCGAAAATGAGAAACACTCAAAATTTTGTTATGTCCTTCCTGACAACATGTTGCCAAATTAACCCAGAGCAGATGAGCGAACAATTGAGTCAGTTCAAGGCGGGTTGGAATGTCGGTAATTGCAGTGGTCAATTTGGTCATTCTGATGGGCATGGGAGTAGTGGTAGCCAAATTGGTGGTTCTAATAACGAAGAGTCTAGTGGTGCTCAATTAGGTACTCCTAGTTTGGTTGGCCTAGGTGTTCAAGAATTTCACCTACAACTAGAGTCAGACACCAATGTTTCTTCAAAAGACCATAATCGTGTTCATGAGTCCGAGACATCACATGTTGTCACTAATCACAATCCAATGCAGCACGAACCTCAACCTCAAGAGCATGATATTGAGCCCTATCATGTGCCGTGGCCAGAGAAAAGTAAGGTGCATCATATTTCTTCTCCAACAATCCCTGAACCTCATACAACGGGCGTAGATGGCCACTCCTTTCCGGAGGTATTGAATACTATCTTGTAACAACACTTCAAATATATGCTCTTTTTTTTAGAAGCCTAGTGCAACGCTGTCACTACTGCCTGTCAGCTCAGCTGCACATTAATGGCTAAACACACAAACAAGATAGGAAGGGGGTTGATTTAATTTCAGTAATAATCTGAGCTTTCCCACTATAATACTACTACATTAATTTTCTGGATACTTCTCCCAGTACTACTCCCTCCCCCCTTTTAATTTTCTAATTACCATATCAAACTTGTGTAAATTGAGGACATCCTTCTGAAATTTCTAACTCATCAGACTGCAGAGCAACCATTTTATGCAAATCTAAAACCTCCTCTTCAACATTTGACTCTTTAATATCCAGAACACTGAATTTATCTATTAAAGCATCTTTACCCACACAATCGGAGGTTGCATCCAAACTGTCAATGTTTCTCTCCTCGTCTGAGCATATTCCTTCACCCTTAAAGAGCTCAGCTATGTCAATTACTTCTACGCTCGAGACTTTCAAGTCCTGGGCAACAGATTCATTTAACTTCTTTGCTTCCTTGTAGGAGAACTCTGATTCTACCCCCTTATCTATCACTGTAAACTCAGCATCATCATGTTTGGCTCCACTAAAATCCCTTCCTCAAGCTTTCCATAAAGCCTATTAATTGAATTTGAGAAATCATATACATCAGTCGGCAAACTCAACTTTGCATCTAGGTACTGAGATGAATAATAAGAAGCATAAGTCAAGCTACTTGGAACACTCCCCACTCGCCTAAGTGTTGTATTGCCCCTGACAGAACCTGAATCAGTGAAGCTCATCCTGTTGATCAACCCATTTTGCTCCAAATTAAGAGCAAGAGGTGGTTTTACACAGCTAGCTGATTCAGCCAAACCATCCTTCGTCACCAAAATCCGAAGCTTACCTGCAAAGTAGCACCTTTAGCCTTGCCCACAAGCTTAAAGCTTGTCGACCATTTCCCCGAGCATCTATCCTGCTCCAACTCCTCAAGGGTAAGAGGAAGCAACCTTGTAAGATCAACCCAATGCTTCCCAATTTCAATCCCTTCTCCCCCACCTACAGATGCATATAGCAAGAAGTGCTTAGACTCATCCTTCATGGTTGCTTTGCAGTCTGATGAGTTAGAAATTTCAGAGCTATTTACGAGGGGGATTAAACTGCAAATCTTTGGATCATTTGGAGGAAGGGGATTTTTAAAGTTATATATTTTACACTAATGGGTATCGTTTCTTAAAGTTGTACTCCTTAATTTTATTATAAAAAACAGGGTGAGAGTGATTGTTATTTGGCGATTGAATGTGACAATGAGCTCAAGGTTGTTGCTAAGGGTAAAGTGTACATACCAAGCGAAACAGAGGTTTTACTTGTTCATCATAACACCCCTAAGGATAATCATCGTCGTGTTGCCGTCATTGAAGTTATTGAGCCTCGTGCACTTTTACCATGCCCTACTGAGGAATTTCAGTATGTATTCCAAGCTAAGGAGACTTATATTCTTTGGCCAGCTCATTTGATTCTTCCACCGAAGAAGGTATGAACAAAAACAAGTTTTTTTTTTCTATCGCACAAATCTTATTCATATCATTTTTGAATATATAAACAATTATTATATTTTTCTTGTGTGGATCTTATCAAGAATGATAAACAGGCACATCTTGCCACACGACCCACACCATCTCCAGGAACGGCATCATCACAATCATCATCCATTAAAAAGTACTCTATCACTGCAGAAGATAAAGAGAAGTTGACCACTAGTTTGGTGCGAGCTTTTAAGATTCAAGCTCTACGGATGAAAAAGAGGCAAGAAACTATTTCCATTAAAATTCCGACTAACGTATTTTTTAATGAACAAGATGTTGCCATAGATTACGAGGATATGCTTGATTGGTGCTTCCAAAAGGAGATTGGATCAACTCACATGTCCATATTCATGAAGTGAGTGAATCTTTTTCCTTTTTCTAATTAGTGATTATATAATGTCATGTTTCTGGATAATTTGATATTTTCTAAAACAATGCTACGAGATTTGATAGGTACTTGCGAGAGGTTTGTATTAGTGAGGGAATTTCAGGGGTATATGGATTTTGTGATACCAACATTCTAAGTCCTTTGACACCAACAGCAATGGAAGAAGGAGATCCTCGATCAGATTATTTAGCTTGCGTCTTTGCATGTAATGATGCTAAAAATATTAATCAACTTTTTTTTGCACCATATAATGAGAAGTAAGTGTTGTGTGTTCATTTATATAAATTATTGATTTGACTACAAAAGTTATGGTGTGATTTAAATTAATGATGATTTTGTTTTGTTCTTCATTACTTATTTAATTGTACAAAGAACCATTGGATGTTAGTCATTATCAGTCCTTGGAACGGATTGGTATATTGGTTAGATCCAATCAGGAGCACAAAATGAAGTTCGACCGTTTGCTAAAAAGACCATTAACGAGTATGTACTAAAGGACTATATTTAATACATCTATTGCTATGACTACTTATGATGATACTATTATTTTATTTTATGATTATATAGGGGGATTATAAAATTTAGCATGTATTATCGAAAAGATATCAAGAAGATTAAAAAGAATCCGGAAATTAGATGGAGCCAAGTGCAGGTATCTGACTCTTATATTATATTATCTTATTAGGCAAAAATATTTTTGATTTTCCTTAATTAAGCTATTTGTGATTTCTTGTTTATAGTGCCCTCGCCAACCGCTTGGTACTTTAGATTGTGGATATTATGTGTGTCGCTACATGCTTGAGACTATAGAGTTCAGACGACTAGTAATTCCAGATAAGGTACTTTATTAATTACAATTTTTCCTTTTGTGTTTTATGATTTCCAAACTTTGGGCAATATAATAATCGTTAACATTAATTATTTCTTCAAGAATTGTTTATTATACTATTATGTTTATGACTTTTCCACTTGGTGTAATTTTTAATTATGACACTTAGATCTTGAGCATTATGCTTTAACACTGCATTTGTAGTGTGCAAATGTTTAACTTCCATCATCTTCTTATTTGTTTTCCTTTTGGTTTGTTTCCTTTTTAATTCGACCATTCATGATTATTGTGTTTAATTACTTTTCAATTTTTGATGGAGACTTGTCTTATCTTTATTGTAGTACTATCATGGCATCCCTCCAACCTATTCTCAGGATAAAATTGATGAACTCAGAGAGTTGTGGATTACATATGTCGAGGATCACGAAGAACAAGTCATGAATGATGATAAATGAGTTTGAACTTCATGCCTCTTTTTTTTTTTTTTTTTTTTTTTTACCTTAATCAATTTTTGGACGTACATATATATATTTTTTTATTTGGGTATGAATATTGATGTGGTCGGGATGAATTTGATTTTAGCTTTTTTTTTTATTTAGATACATATTTATATGTATAGTTGTTTTTGGAAGTTTGGAAATATAAGTGTTGGTTGAATTATTGTGTATATATACAGAATTTTGGAGGTTTGGAATATCATCTTTAATTTGTTGATTTTGAGATATGGGTTGCATAATATACATATGGTGCTTTATTGTAAATTGAATTAATTAGCCGCGCTGTAGCAATTTGGAAGCTGGTGTCAATGCAACGTTGAAGCATGTCACAATTTTTTTTTTAAAAAAAAAATTAATATCAAAGATAACAGTTATGGAAAAAACCTGTTATAATATTATAAGAAAACATAACACTTGAGCAAAGAAGAGTTGTGTTTGCTTGTAACAAAGATAACAGTTATTTAAGATAGTAGTTAAATATTCCTTCGGTCAAACTAGCTTAAATATAGCAAACTTAACGGTTATTTGACAAATGTGTTATCTAGTAGTATAACGTGTATTATAAATGACTGTTATGTTTTCTCTTCCAAACATAACACTTCCATTAGGTGTTATCTTTACTTTACATTACACTGACTTGGAAAACGTATCAAAAGTGTTATGTAAAGCCTTATATAACAGTTATCTTTGGCCTTTTTTGTAGTAGTGTCTAGAAGACCAAATAACCCAATATTATAATGAGTCAAAAAAGATTTGACATCATTATGTTTTTGAGGGCTATTCAGACCCCTAACATTCCAGCTTCCAATCCTATCCATTAGGAAGGATGATCCCCTCCCCTCCCTGCATTACAACTTGTTCAGGTTCCGCAATAGATTGACTATCTGTTGGATTAACCTGAACCTCCACCCTACTAGGACTAACAGGGGCCCTCCCTACTTCAGAGATTTTTGCATTCTCTAAATCCTTACCATTAGCCTCAGTAGCAGAGGTCCCCTGATGATGCTGAAGACCAGGAATCATAGTAGATGAAGAAGTAGGTTGTACCACCACAACAGGTTGATTCACCACAGCAGGTTTTGGTTTAACAACCCAGATTTGCTTAGGCTTCAATTTCTTCGAGGCCAGCTCATATTTCTTTTGTCTGCACATCTCAAGAGTGTACCCAATACCACCACAATCCCCGCATATAATGGGTTTGCACTCGTAAAGCACCTTCTGCATCAATATGTGGCCCTTTTCATTGACAAAGCTAACTTCGTCAGGAAAACATTGGCCTATATTAACTTCCACCATAACACGAGCATACTCAATACAATCCTTCTGAGCTGTAGCTCGATCCGTCCTAATAGGTTTACCTATTAGACTTGCAATTTTATGCAAAGCTACCTGACCCCAATACTTCAAGGCTAAGCCTGGGAGACGAACCCAAGTTGGAACCACTTTCACCTCTTCATTCAACAAATCCAGTTCAGGAGACCAATTCTTCATGATAACAGGTTTGTTATATCATAGAGGATTGGACCAGCATCCATAGCAGACTGCTTACCATCCAAACTACGAAAACGAACCACAAAAACACCATTTGATCCCATAGCAACACGATCAATTCCAAACTTCCCCCAAACATGCCTGACAAATCCATTAATGATTCTAGCAGGAGGTTTAATGCCTAGAACATAACAAACAATGGCAGAGTTCCAAAATTCGATTTCATCTTTAACATCCTCCTCTGAAATCACTACACTAGGTGTTACAGGATCAACATTAACATTATTAACCATAGGATCAGCATTAACATTATAGCCCACAGGAACTTCTAAATCGAACCCCTCCTATCTAATACTCTCAAAAAGATTGTGGCGCCAGGAAGTCTTACCTGTGTGACTGGTAAGTTGCTGCATAGGATGAGGAGATGGGTTCACCATATTTCCAGACGCAAGTCTAGCTGGAGTTCGCACCGAAGTCACCCAACTCGCCATTTGACTTCGAGACGCCTCAAAATTCGCTCGGTCCAGCATTGATGCATTATAATCCACCGATGCTACAGAGTCATCATCAAGTTCTTCCTCCGATGTCCAACTCAAAGCCACATTCTCTGAAATCTCGTTCACGTTCTTCGTCTTCTTAGCATCAGCCGTCTGGGGTTTCTTAACCACCTTAACCTGCTGCTTCCCCTTCTGTCCACCTTTACCTTTCTTCGAACCCTTGGCCATGGCTCCAGCAAGAAAGCTGAGGTTCAAATGCAGGTTGAGGAGAACAATCGCTTGAAAATTTCAGATCTAGAGAAAAAAGGGGGGTTTCTCTCTCTAGACTCTCATTTTTTATTACTATTGATTCAATTCAGGTAGATAACTTTTACATATTACTAACGAGCTACTACATACTGCTAGCAGCTGCTCAATTATCTGTAAACAGATTTATTTATATAGCCATAAAATTAGTTGCACAAGTACTACTTAACCAGGCCATTAACAACGAACATCATCAGCAACTGTTCCTTAAGATTAAGCAACAGCAAGAAGTTTGCTGTCATAAGTGCACGGGGCCGGGGTCTCCAAGTTTTTGAAGAGGTACACTGTGTTAAAGATACTATGTTATCTTTAGGATATTATCTCTAACACACTGAACTAAACCCATCTGTAGTATTGAACTGAAAGGCTACGCCGGCAAAAGCTTCGACCTCCGTGACCTGAACAGATAGTAGCTTATCTGTGATGGTGGTCACGAATAATCCCTTAAGATCGGTGAGGTTGTTCTCAAATATGGTTGCGGATATGGTGGGTCTGAAAGCAGCCTTAAAATCTGCTGTAGTAACAAACAACTTGAGCAAAAGACGAACAAGAACCTGACGCAAGGTAAATGAATTGTCAATTTGAGCTTCTTTGCTTGGATAGGGCTGCATTCGAACTTCTCCACATTCGTGGGAAAAAGTCCGGCAGGTAAATGATAATGACGCAAGAGATTGGGGACTGAGTCAAAGCCAGGGCAATCGGTGGTTGTGGAGGAGATAGTCAACATTAATGTAAGAGAGATTAGGAGGAGATAAGCAAAGGGAAGGGAGATTTTGGCCATTTTCTTTGGATTCAGATGTCTAGAGGGGTGTTGGTATAAGATTATAGATTGGTGTGGTGATGCAGCAGGCTGCTTATGCTGCTGGTATTTATAGATGAGAAGCTCCAGGGATCGAAGTTCAAACACTAGTAGTTTTTCCTGAAAACGAGGAGTCTTGTATAAGACCGTATTAGTCCAAGTCTCTAGGACATGATTAAGAGAGGTATCTGTTTAAGCCTGACCTTATCTATCTCTTTAAGTCGTACATACATCATCTTAATTAAGTACGAAAATTTGTAAAAAAAAAAATCTTTTAAAAGTTCAATTTTGCGGAAAAAAACCTTTTAACGCATTCTTTAAAAAAAAAAACACAACAACGTAATTTTCTTTGCAAGATGAAACCTATTCTCATTTTCGGTGTGGTTTTTGAGATGCATAGGGGTGGCCCTTTATCTTCCTTTAACCCCTATATCCATTAACTACAGAACCACCCATATAACATAGGACCCATACGCAGTTATGTTTTAATGAGTGTTTGGCTGCATTTAGCTTTTCCCTAAAATTAAATGTAATATTGTTTTACGAAATCCTAATGTTTTATGATACTTCCTCCCTATTTTTTTCTAGTTGTACAATATTATTTTCTGACACTTGTAAATTCTATTTTGACCTTACTTTATTATATACTAGTATTGAGACCCGGGCAAATGCCCGGGCTTTTTCGTGAAGAAAAGGTAGAGTTTTTATATATTTACACCCCTATTTTGGCCGTTATTTTTGTCTGCCATAGAACAACTAAAAGTTATAATATGATTTTTTCATTATTTATTATGTTGGTTTCTAATTTTTATGTCATGATGAAACTTACTATATCATTCAGAAACATACTATATCATGTACATCATTTCTGAATAATCCACTTTATCATTTAGACACTCACTATATCATGCAGAAACTCACTATATGATTCAGACATTCAATCTATCATGCAAAGACTATATATTATTTTTATATGTTAAAGCACATGCCACGATATACTATACATTACAACAACCCTAATTCTAATTGAATTCCTAATTTCAATTGCAGTAGGTTACTTTAATACTTTACCCCTAATTCTAATTGAATAGCTAATTTCAATTGCATTAGGTTACTCTAATACGTTAGTATAGTTAATATATCCTTTTATATGTTACTTTAATATAAAATTTTAAATATATTATAAACGAATCTTATTTTAAAGTACTTTTTAAGCACTTTCCAATAGTACAATAATTATAATTTTACTAACTATATTTTAAAAGTTATAATCAATTTACAATATCTAAGTTTTTTTATTGTGAACCCAACTCTATATTTGCATTTTAATCAATTTAGAACTCTATTTATATTAAAAAAATATGACATGGCACCTAATGAGCACGACAAATGGCGTCCAATGAGAATGCCAAATGTCGCGACCTCGTGAGCTGACTTTTGTACTATGCTTTATATATTAGTTATATGATAAGAAAAAAAAAATCATATGAGATATTGTTAAATTTTTCTAGTTATATAGCTTTATAATAACAAATTGTTAAATTTTTTCATACACAAATAGATATTGATATTTAAAGTTGTGCGTTTGCAGTTGTGCCAAAGCTTTTGGATACAACTAAAAAGTCACAGAGGAATTATAAATTACAAATGTTGTATAACAATTCATATGAACCAAATTTATAGTTTTCTTATTTTTATATCATCAAGTTTTCATATGAAGTAATAAAAACACACTCTTATTATTTAAAACAATTTTATACTTTTATTATTTTTATATATATTATCGATTTTTTTATTAAGTAAGAAAAACATACTTAAAAGACTGAAAAATCTTTGCTATGCATTTTCATGATATAAAGGAAGAGGTAATATTTTAGTGACCACCCTAAATTAAAAATATATCCTCATAAAAAACAATTCAAGTTTCCAAAAAAAAGTTTACTCATCTATTGCACCATCTCTAACTCCCCAGCTTCACATCATTCTAACTTCCTTCCAATCAGAAACTGTCACAAAAATAACTTTCTAGACTTTCTTAATAAAAACAAAATAAAAAATACTTTCTAGACTTTCTTAATAAAAACAAAATAAAATATACATACTAGATTGATGCCAAAATACTGGTTCTTCTTCCTGAGCTCTTCTCTCTGTCATAATTTTCTTCCCCCTCTCCCTTCCATTAATTACATGCTACAAAGTATTATTGTTGTATTCCTCCTCCCTCTCTTTCTGGTTGACAGAATTTTGCTTTATTTTTGATTTCGTACGCATCACGTGTATATAAGACTAGCAAGTATGTTAATAGGACAACACTTGGGTTGCACCTAGGTCGATGCATGGTAGTGTGTAATACCTTTTTTTAGAATTCGAAACATAAGTGGATATGATTATTCTTTTGAGAATGGTGCTTATTCTAGGGACAAACAAGATACTCACAACGTTTCATGTCTTGAAAAATAGAATTTCAAATTTTAAAAATTGATCTCCAGATTATGAGCTTGAGAATTTTAAAAATACCTCACATACATAATAATTAATTTAAAATAAATTAAATTAACTTAAAATATGAAACAAATATTATTTAATCAATAGATCTCGCTACATAGAAACGAGGTCAAATTTTGTTTTTAAGCGAGGAACTTTATCAACAATTTTTCTTACCTATTATTTGAGGTTATTATATGTAATAATGTATAATTTTGATTTCTATTTACTTCTGCAAGAATCCTTTACACATAAGACTAACTTGTATAATCAGTTACTAAAATTTTCTTAAAACCCTAGTTTTGTATTGCTTTGAAGGTAAAATAGTATTGTTGGCAAAACCCATTGTATTATTATATACCATGTACTTGCAAGATATACCAAGGACCCTTGGGTCCAATGGTATGGCTTCCTATCTCCCACATGGGAGACCAAGGTTCAAATCTTGGTGGAAGCAAAAATTTCAATATTGTTGGGGGGGAGGGGGGTTGGGGCTTGTTGGGCCTCTGGGTGAGTGGCCTTGTGCGAGGGCAGCCCAGAGGAAATTCATCTTACCACGGGTTCCCGAAAGGGGGCCAAAAAAAAAACAAAAAAAAATGTACTTGCAAGATATAATCAAGAAACACTAGCTTCTCATTTTATACTTTATTTTCATCAGTCAAACTTATGATGTGAATTGACATCAATTAAATCTGATTACACTTGATTATCCTGATTTCACCTCATGTGTACACATACTCGAAATACATCAGCGCATGAACTTATTAGTGTACATCAGGCATCATTTCTCGGAATGGATGACTGCAATTAAGACGAATCAAATTCATCCTGGTCAATCAACCCCTGTATTGCACATTTCTCCAGGTAATCGTAATTCAGTCAATCGAAGTAGTGTGGTGAATAACCTGAATGTGAATGTTGATAATACTATGATTGATAATAGTCATGTGGTCAGTTGTGTTGCTAGAACTATAGACCAACATTTGGATGTGGAAAATGATGTGAATGAGTTGATGGATAAGGTGCCTGCTAATTGTGTGAAAATTGATGATGCTGATATTCAAGATGAGGTGGATTTCTGGAATTCATCCATTATCTGTTATGTTTTGGGAGCAAATCCACCCATTTATGTGATGGAGGGGTTTATACGGAGAATTTGGAAGAATTTGGGAGTAGATAAGGTGGCTAGCATTAATAAGGGGATGTTTATTGTTCGTTTCAATTCTATGGAAAATAGAGATAAAGTCTTAAATGGAGGTTTTTAGTTTTTTGATAAGAAGCCTGTGATTGTTAAAGCCTGGTCACCTGAGATGGATCTAGCTATGGATGTGCTCCATACTGTTCCAATGTGGATTCAGCTTCATAAGCTGGATATCAAGTATTGGGGGGATAGGAGTTTGTACAAAATAGCTGGTCAAATTGGGAAAGCTCTGAAAAATGACCAGGCTACATCCAAGAGGGAGAGGTTACAATTTGCTCGAGTCTTGGTTGAAGCTGAGGTCAATCAGGTGTTTCCTGATCAAGTGTGTTTTGTGAATGAGAAGGATGATATTGTTCGAATTGATGTAGTGTATGAGTGGAAACCTGAGATATGTACTGGATGTAAGAAATTTGGACATCCTGTTGCTCAATGCAAGAAAAGGGGTGAAGCTCAAGTATGGCAGAAGAAGTCTACTCAAGCTGTTGCTCATACACAAGTTCAAGAACAACAACAGAAGCCTACAAATGTTGATGATGATGGCTTCAGGGAGGTGGTCCATCCACCTAGGAAGACACCTCAGAAGAGAAACTCTGTGAATATCAGTAATGCTTTCTAGTTACTGGCAGAAGATGAGGTAATTGTGGGTGATGTTGTGTGTGGAATTGGTGTAAAAGATTCTGGGAGGGGTGATAACCCTCCAGTACCTGATGAATAAAGTCATCTGTTGGAATGTGCGAGGCTTAAACAGTCCAGCCATGCAAAAGGTGGTTAGAAGTTTCATTAATAATTTTGCTGCTGGTCTGGTTAGCCTCTTGGAGACTAAGGTAAAGGTGCAAAATATGGGACACCTTTACCTTAGGGTGTGTCCTGGTTGGTGTTTTACCTCTAATTCACAACATCATAATGGAGGTAGAATAGTTGTGATGTGGAACCCTAATTTTTTTCATGTAAATATTGTTTTATGCACAAGCCAATTAGTGCATTGTTACATAGAACCTAAAAATGGGCAAGCTGCGTTCTATGGCGCTTTTGTCTATGCTTTCAATGATGCTGGAAGCAGGAAGGAGTTATGGAGAGATTTAGCTCAGATCCAGGTGGTGCAGAGTGCTTGGGTTTGGATGGGGGATTTTAATAGTGTTTTAAATGTGGAAGATAGACTTGGAGCTCCTGTGAGAGCGAATGAGTTCTTGGATTTCAAGAGCTATGTGGAACAATGCAGAATGGATGACATGAAAGCCTCTGGGTGTTTTTACACCTGGAATAACAAACAAGAAGTTGAAAATAGAATTTTTACAAAGATTGATAGGGTCATGTGCAATTCTGAATGGATTGATGCCTATCCTTACACTGAAGCTCACTTTCACCCTGAAGGTGAGTTTAATCATAGTCCTATGATCTTAGTTTCATATCCTGCTCCTACTTTGGGGAAAAAACCCTTCAGATATTTTTCAATGTGGAGTGCTGCTGCTAATTTTGAAGCTCTAGTGTCTGGTAGCTGGAATGAAGCTGTTAATGGTACGCCTATGTTTAGGCTTGTTCAGAAGTTAAAGAGATTGAAAGTGGTGCTGAAGAAGTTGAATGCAGAGGGTTTTCATGACCTGCAGGCTCAGGATATTAAAGCAGCTCAGCTTATGAAATATTGCCATGAACAATTACATAGCCAACCTGATAACTTGGAGTTGAGGGGAAAGGAAACAGAAGCTTCACAAGCCTATAAAATTTCTCATGGTTCTTACATGAAATTTTTGTAGCAAAAAGCCAAGTATGACTGGTAGAAAGATGGGGATTTAAACACTAAAATGTTTCACAGAAGCATTAAAAAAAGGCAGTTACAAAATGCTGTTTTTAGCATTCACAATGAAGCTGGAGAGTGGGTTGATCAGCCTGATCTTGTTACGAATGCCTTTTTAGACTATTATCAGAAGCTTTTGGGTTCTAGATGTGAAAATAGAAGAAATGTGAAGAGAAGTGTGGTTCACTGTGGGCCTCTGGTGTCTCAACATCAGAGTGTTTTTCTTCTCAGGCCAGTGACAGGGGAGGAAGTTAAGAGTGCTTTATGGTCTATTCATGGCGACGGGGCCCCTGGGCCTGATGGTTATGGTAGTCAATTTTTCAAGGATTGCTGGCATATTGTTGGGGGAGATGTGATTGATGCAGTAGTGAATTTTTTTCACAATGGAAGGTTACTGAAAGAGGATGATTTTACTTCAATTCACTCGATCCTTAGAGGATTTAAACTCTTCTCTGACACTTCTGGCTTGCAAGCAAATGTTCAGAAGTCAGCCATGTATTGCAGTGGCATGCAGGATGATGACATTCAAAGAGCTCTTGACAGATCTGGTTTTACCAGGGGGTATTTGCCTTTCAAGTATCTAGGTGTGCCTATATGTTCCAAAAGAATTTCTATTGCTGAGTGTGACAACTTGCTTGAGAAGATGGTGGCTAGAATAAGAATTTGGAGCACAAGACACATATCTTTTGCTGGTAGAGTTCAACTCATCAATTCTGTGTTGATAAGCATTCATTCTTATTGGGCCCATGCCTTTGTGCTCCCTAAGCATGTCTTACATGAAATCACCAAGATCTGCAGAGCTTTTCTCTGGTCAGGAGATTCTTTTAGCTCTAGAGCAGGTTATGTAAACTGGTCTAATGTTTGTACGCCTAAAAGTGCAGGTGGCTTAGGAGTTATGAATATTTTTTTTATGGAACATTCTTGACAATTGGTAAATATGTTTGGGCCGTTGAGAAGAAGCTTGATAACTGTGGGTCAAGTGGGTGCATGCTGTGTATATTCAACAAGACTCTTGGTGGGAGTATGTGCCTAAAAATACTAGCAAACTGGTATTGGAGGCAAGTGTGCAAAGGTTAAGGAGAAACCGAAAGGTTCTTTCACTCAAGCTCAAATTCGATAAATGCAACATTACTCTATCACGGATGTGTACAAGAAACTCTCCGGTGAATATGAGAAATTACAAAGGAGTACCGCTATTTGGGGCGAGGTTTGGAGTTCCAAAACATCAATTTTGTAGTTGGTTGGCCATTCAAGAAAAGCTACACACTAGGGTTAAGCTTCATAATTGGGGTGTGTGTGAAGATGATAAATGTTTGATATGTGAATCTCATGCTGAAGATCATAGACATCTTTTCTTTAACCGTGAATACAAAGAGCGGATGTCTTAGCAAAGTTAAACAAGGTTGTGGCATTCACACTCGGATTCGGGATATGCAACGAATTGATTCAATGGTTGGTTAGTAGGACAAGAGATACCAAGTTTAGAAGGATGGTGCAAGCCGCCGCAGATGGAAGCCGTCATCTACTCCATCCGCGGAGTTAGAAATGAGGCTTTATGGGAGGGAAAAGTTCAATGTATAGATCATACTGTAAAAAAGATACAACAAACAGTGACGTATAGATGTTTTAGTATAATTCCAAAGAAGATTAGTCATAGAGATAGATGTTGGTTGGAAGATTTGTAATTAGTTTGTTTTTGGTCCTTGGGTTAGCTTAGCTAAACAAGGAAAGTTTGGTTGTAAATTGGCTTTTGTGCTTTTGATAATATTACTCTTACTTACCTATCAAAAAAAAAAAAAAAAAAAAAAAAGATGAAGAAAACACTCACAAATTGAATTAGCTAATTGGTTATTAGTGCTCTAGATTTTACGTTACATGACAACCTAAAACAAAAGTCTTCAGGTTAAAAATCATTAGAACCCATAAATTTTATATTTAATTATTAAGTTACATACACACAGCTACGAATACAGTCATAAAGGTTGAATCAATATTACATTGATAAGGCTGTCAAAAACATATATTATATTGCTAAGATAAAGAAAAATCAGAAATTCATTTTGGTAAATATGAAAACATATTATATATATGAAAACCATTTTTATATTTATCCCGGCCATTTTTAGTGAGAAAGAGCGAGTGTAAAACCGTTACATACTTTTCTCATCTGTAGAGTGTGTGCTTGCATGTGCAACCGTGTGTATGGGGTCGAGATTAATGGAAGATTGTAACTTTAGTAATGAAAAGCATATTATGTAAATCAAATATTTCTATTTCTCTCATTTTCTTCTGTCTTTGTCTCCGTTTCTTTAATATAAAATTTTGTCATATATAATCTAAAGTAACTAGTCTTGGATTTTGTTTACTGGAATTTCCAGTTATTCATCGGTTCTAAACAAAGCTCCAATATTATTCATTTATTTTTAAGGTGCATCAGAATTGGCATCTAATAAGAATCCCAGATATCACGTGCTCGTGCTTGTAAATTGACTTTTTGGTTCCGCTTTAATTTAAATATAGTTATATGATATCAAGTTTATATTAATTTAAATTGGATTTAGATTATAACCCATGCTTTTCCCAGTCAATCTTACATCCCTTTTAAGAAGGTTGGAGGTTTCATATTCAACTGCACACCTCTTTTAATTAGGGGTTGTCCTTCTAGCATTAATTTAGTGGCTCATAGATAACAATACATGAATGAAACTGATCGAATGGCTAATAAGCCTGTACCAGTTCAATATTTGGCTTTGGTGGTATACTGGTATGGCCTGTGCACTTTAGTTTGAGCTTTTCTTATTTGACTGCGTCTCCAATGTAATCTCTTACAACATGTGTAAGAAAATAATCTTACAACAGACAAGTACATAATGACACATACTCCAACAAAAATGACATGGACTATGCAAATAATGACATGAGTTTGATGTCATCTAATTCATGTCATATGAGTTTTTTTTTACAAAATAAGCTCTGGTTTTTATCTTGTTATATTAAAAGTTATGATGTAGCAGTTATACCCCAAGAATTTAATTTCTGTTTTTCTTTATATCCACAGGAGCATTATAGGAGTCCTAATTCAATTCAAAACAAATGTTGAGGCCTCTATGATATATGCTATGGTTTATATAATAAGAGTACATGGTGTGATAGAGGGATCTTGTTTAGAATACTTTGAGAACACATTAATGATTTAATTGAAAAAAATTGTTAATTTTTTGCTGAAATTTTAATTATTTTGCAAAATTTTAGGACTTCAATTGTAAAAAAACTCTAATTTTATCCTTTTATTTTTCTTTGCAAACTTCTTTACACAACATCTAATAAAGATGCCAAATGTTGCAACCTCTCTTAAAACTATATGGGGCCGAGTATTCACGCTCAACTATATGCCTTTGAGGTTTTTTCTTACCATTGATTTTGTGTTTCGTAGTTTATTGAAGTGACTGGTTAATATCTAAAAGCACTGATGTAAGATCGATAGATACGTCGCTTTACTTGGACTCTTCCCAGTTCGTGTAACACATTCCTTCAATGGCGTCAAACATGATTGAATATGATCGATTATATTGCTCACATCCCCTTCCTTTTGTGCATTCATCACTAGTAGAAAAAACCTCAAATGCTCCGGTTTTTTAGGCCACAAATGCTCCGTATTGGACGCGTAGCAGACGTCGCCCGAGCATTTGAGACTTTTATAAATGCTCCGGTTGCAACCGGAGCATTTGTAACACAAATGCTGCGGTTTTATCTAAAAAATCGGAGCATTTATGTTATAAATGCTCCGGTTTTTTAGATAAAACCGGAGCATTTGATCCCCAAAAAAAATAAAAAAAAATTTTTTTTTTTTTTTGCTTTTTTTATCCTAAATTGATGGACAATCATTTTCATATAGATAAAAGTTTCATTTCTAATATTTTTTTTCATAAATACAAGATATAGTACAAATAAATAACAATTAACATTAAGGTAAACTAATATATCCATATGAACATATTTCTTAAATGTTATAGGGACATCGATTTTCCGGAATCCCATGCACCAAACTGCAAAGACCCGACTTGCAATGCAATCCAAATACCGCAATAAGGTGCAACTCGTAGTCTAGTAAGCACCAAGCACTCAAGGTGTTCGCATTAAGCTAATCATACTATTGTAAATAAAGGAAAGGAAAAAGAGAAGAAAACTGGACATCCAACAGACACTAAAATTGAGGAATCCGCATATTCTCGTTAGTTCCATACTTTTGAAAAATTTCTCAGCCAAAATCCATGCTTGGAGTAGGTAGGTACGTGCTTAAACATCGACTTTTTATCGTTTGCATCCTCTCAAGAAGTATAGTGTGATCAATTTTTAAATTCACATAATAGCAAGTCAACAAAACTAGTAAAAATGGCGAAAAATTGCTTGGAAGTGGGGACACAATATTACTATGGAATTGAAGCATGCAAGGAAGTTTTGGATGAAGGTCATAGAATATAAAGATGCACACGGACAAAATCCAGTCCATTAAGAAGCACGCATTGACAACAAAGACGCCACAAATTATATTATAACGCTAGTCTTGTGGTGCACCATATATTAACAACATTCGATTTGTCAAAGACAACAAAGATGAACATCATCTTGAAAGTTGTAACAAGTGTAACTAAGGCCAAAAGGCTCATGCATACCTTCGGATGGGAATCTTTCTTAAATACCTTTTGTAAAGCTTCACCATATCATCTACGCACTGAAATTAAGGTAGAAAATAAAATTTCACGTAAAAAGGCAAGGCAAGAAATGCATGGCGAGTGTAATTTTAAAACAAATTAAAAAGATACCTTTTTTGTTGATTATATCCATAAGAACCCCACGGGACTTAGTTCTCAAATATAATTAAAGAAGTCAATTTCAAAGGTAATTTTCCAAAAATCCGATAATGGATACAAACATGACTTCCGAGTCATTTAAACAAGTCCAAAACTCAACATATTCTAACCAACTTCCAAAGACGTGTTAATTTCACCGCTTATAACCAACCAAATTTTCGAGGATGGTCCATATCAATCATACCAGGCTTTGAGTTAAAATATTATATATATGTTCAAAACCTCCTTTTGTGAGCCAAAACAGGTCATATCAATGTCTCGCAAACTTAATTCAAAAGTAAAGTATACAACATCTCCCTCTCCTAAAAATCTATCTTAAATCAAAACATTTAGCACGAAGGCCAAATGAAATGACTATGCAAGTCGCAAGTGCCCAGCTCAAGCCCGATCTCTCAATAAGGAAGGTCCACCTCATTTATTGACATGAGAAGAGTATAAATTAATAACTCGAGAAATTGACCAACAAGCTTGGACACATCATGACGAGATATTAGACAATTCGAGATGAGAAAGTAAAGAACATGAATACATCGCTTAGACCAAATCAAACCTCCGAATTGCTCCACCATTGCCACTATCACCGAAGCTGCAGTTAGAAGCAAAAGTTCCAAGTAGCCTTTAAAGGCATCCCGCAAGAGTAAAGGTAGAGAGGTCGAAGACAAAAAGAAAGAAAAGAAGAAGAAAAAAAGGTATAAGCGGTAACAAATCGATCTTTTTATGAACTCGAACCGAACAATTTCTCGCCGATTAAAACCGATTTTTACATATCCAAGCTGATTTTTGCTAACTTACGTACCCAATAACCTTTGGACTTGTCTGTCCGAAAATGGCATTATCGGTAGCAAGAGTTAAATTGCGGATCATGTGTAGAATATGTCCTCCTCCAACAAGCATACCTAACAACCTAATAATTTATACATCACAATATTAATATTAATCTATAATATGATGTATAAAGAAAGACAAATATCATAGATTAGCAAGATGATCGATGAATATACCATTGCTATAACAGGCTTTGAAAGCCGCCTTATTTGGACCTCGCTCGAAGATGAGTGTGAAAGTGAGTAAACATGCATTTTTTTTATGCACTTATTGCTACAAACTGGAAGAATTGAACAAAGCTACTCGCTTTAAATGCATCTTTATTCGCTTATTTTAGAACAAAGTTACTCGAAAGGGGCTTGTTCATTTTATGGTTCCAGTCTTTCCAAAAACTAAAGAAGTTTGAAAGATTAGAAAGAGTATTTCCAATTTTCTATATCAATCGATTAAATTTAAGTGCACTCTACAATTTATATCATACAACTTCTCACATATGAATGCGATTGACGATCGAGACCTTGACTTAGAGTGCATGAAGATGAAAGACAAAAAGACACCAAGTCCATCATACCTTGCTGTATCGTAATATACTAGAGCTTAATCAAAGAACATGTAATCAAGAAAATCAGCTTGCATTTACAAGGTACATGAAGAACTTGACTTCTCACATAATGGACTCCTATTAGCCTCCTAAATAACTTTAAACCATGACCAAGATTCCGTACAAGTGACCTGTCCTACTTATGTCACCCATAATTTATAGAGGAGTCCAAAAGAACTATATTACAAAAAAAAATTACAATCACAAATGTAATAAAAACTCACAACAATAATAACAACATATACCAACACCAAAGCAACTGTGCTTTGCCTAGAATTAAAAAAACAGATAAAACTAATAAGAAACCAACACTTTGAAGGATTATGTCGTTTTCAAACCCATAAATATCTTAAGCGAATTTGCATCTTAAGAGTTCTAAGTAGCATAATGCATATAATGCGAGACTAAGAGCAAGACAAGAAAACGTTGATAATTACAGATTTCACAGAGATACATTGCACTAAAAAAAGATTATCGGTATCAAGCATATTGCTTACCAAAATAACCTTGGAAGATCCGGACAAGCAAATGCCCTTTAAACATAAATAGCTCACTCACCTAAATTATAGTCCCTTTTTGCTTCTTTCTTGTAAATCATCTCCTGCATTCAATTTGATTTACTTGTTTTCATTATGAAGCTATAGCTCTAAGGATATCTCTTACATCACACTTGACCAAAAGAAACTAAAACAGAAGAATAACCCGGGTAAATGATATTTTAGGGAGAAATTAACATCGACAGGACAAGAGCTAACATAGAAGTAATAGGTGAAACCAAGCCATACGATAAAAAAAAAGAATTTCAAACAAATACATAATTAAAACCAAGTCATTACTCGAAACCTAGATGAAAACCTTAATGTTGAGAATGCTCAAAAATCCGTGGACTAACATTATAATTTTAAACGTAAAAATAGGACTTAAATTGCAAATTCCTGAAAATATGAAAACATACCAACGAAATATGCAATTAAAGAAATTTAACTAGAAAAAGAGATGCAATCCAAGGAGAAAGGAGGATGAACAGATTACTGCAACAATTCACCTATTAATTCTAACCTTAATTAGGTTCATTATAACAATTTTGCAAAATAAGATAAAAATACGGATTTTAAACAAATACCTAATATACCTCGAGTAATTTGAACTTGAAATCGGACGGAGAAACCCGAGGTTCTACAAATTGCGAAGAAACGAACCTAGTTAGCGAGACAACCCCTAAAAACTTCAATTGAAAACCCTAGGAGAGAGAAAATTGAGGCGATTATGATGATGATTGAACAAGAAGAGTGAAAAAAACGAAGATGAAGGATTAGAGATAAAGAGTTCGAACCGTTTCACGATATCCCAATAAATCACAATTTCAATACCTCGGGTTAGGAGAGATACAATCCACTAAAATCGATGTTGGGGAGAGAGAACATCACCATTTCGTTAGTTCGAACCAGCCATCGAATGGGGAAGAAGAGGAGAGAGTGTGTGTGTGTTGAGGAGATTAATAAAAACCCTAATGGGAAGCGAAGTGGGAGTGAGGGAATGAGGGAATGAGGGAAGGGACCCCAAATGAGAACAAGAGGAGAGAGAGAGAGTTGAAGTCATTCGTGGGTTTTTCTATTGATACGTGGTGGAGCCGTGGAGAGAGGGAAGAAGTGAGCCCAAATGAAAAAACCCAAATTAGGGAGTCATAAATGATCCGTTTATGTAAACACACGGAGCACTTGATCTCAAATGCTCCGATTGACTAAACAACCGGAGCATTTGATAAGTAGCAAAAACACTTTTTTCCACTAGTGCATATTCTCTATTCTTGCGCGACACATGGTTTGATTGGTTTCTCGCCAAACATCAACTGAAGTGGGGGTACTACTAATCTTACCCACGGGTCATAACTCATATGACCTCCAGTCTATGGTTCACATGGCGTCATTTACTTATGCGTAATTTAATATGTACGTTTTCTCCATTTACTATTACAAGAATTGGAATATATGAATATACATTATATATAAATTAAACTTAATTAGTTGTAGATATTTGAATATATTAGAAAGATTCAGCCCTCGATAAGATGATCGAAGTCATGGTTTCTATCTCAGATGGTCAAATTATGAATATATCTTTGAACTAAACTACCTGGTACTCTCCAATTCAGGGGATCGGACTAACTATCGCAGACTACAAGTGCCGAAAGACTGCATTAAGGTTTCAAGGTTTGTAATTTTTGATAAGCTATACTCCCACAATGTAATGCATGTTGTTTCGGTTGAGAAACGGTTGACGGTCTTGAGAAGAGTCCGTCAAGGATTGGAGTTGGCGTCCGCTGGTGAATAACTGCACAGGAAGCAAACGTGAACTACCCTCGGGGGGATGCGAGGAAACCCCCTCCGACGCTCAAGTCAGCACGTGTCCAAATAGGATTTAGAGAGATAAAGTATAGAGAGAGATAAGAATTCTCAGTGTGAGCGAATGTACCTGCAGAATAGTACTAGTGGGGTATTTATAGAAGTACTATTCCTCTGACAGGGTGAGTAATCCTTTTACACGTGTACGACTGTGGTGTGCCTGACAGAAGGGAAGATTCCTCTATTTTGTCTTGCTAGGCCACCGCCAACGTTGTCGGTCCACGTTGATAAGCTGACTCGCTAGAGCTGCATGCGACTTTATAATGTTCGCGTCCGTTAATTTGTTCGCGTCCTCTTTAGGGAAGTCCGCTAACGTACTTGGGGTTATACCCATACATTTTGCATCCCTAAGTTTACTGGTGTATTGGGGATTAGGAATATTGTGAAATGGAATAAAGCTGCTATAGGAAGATATACATGGGCTCTTGCAACAAAGAAAGATAACCTATGGATTAAATGGGTGAGTGAGTTATATGTGAAAGAGAGCAGTTGGTGAAAATACCAGCCACCTCAAGGGTGCATTTGGTATTGGAAGAAAATATGTGAAGTTAAGGAAGAGATTAAGTGTGTGATGACATATGATTAGATGATTGATCACATGGCAGATTTTTCAGTGAAACATGTCTGTACTCAACTTGTAAGTGAATATGGGAAGATTCATTGGGACAAGTATGTGTGGAATATGTTAGTTATTCCAAAACATAGATTTTTCCTATGGCTTATGATGATGAGTAGAATGCAAACAACGAAGTGACTCTTTGATATGGGTATAGCTGCCAATGCTACCTGCCTGATTTATGGTGTGATAGATGAAACACAGGAGCACCTTATATTTGAATGCCACTTTATTAAATCTGTCTTGTTGCATGTGCTCAACTAGCTTGGTGTTAAGCTTACCCAGCTGACTGTCCAGGAAAAAATACAGTGGATCACTAGATGCAGGTGGTCTAAATTTCAGAATTATTAGATTTTTGTTGTGACTTTTGGCTCACTGGTGTATCAGATCTGGTGGACTCGTAATGATTTTTTTGGAACCAAAAGGTGAATTTTGTACAGAGTATAATGTATAGAGTACAAAAAGATGTTATTATAGATAGGTGTTATAGTGTGTGATGCCAAAGAAAACTACAAGAACTGGTAAAGTGTGGCTAAGGAACTTAGCAGTGCAAGTTTATATGTAGTGCTTTAAGTGCCTTGGGGAAGGGGGTCAAACCTAGTTGGTTTGTCTTCCCCTTGGTGTCTCTTTAGGTGTATACTTGTTGAGATTGAAATATACTTACTTATCTAGCAAAAAAAAAAGATTCGACATCGAATAAGAATCCCAAATATCACGTCCTCTTGCTCGTGAATTGACTTTTTGAGTCCGCTTTAATTTATATAGAAAGTTAATAATATAAGTTTAAATATTGATTATATCACAACTACCAGACCACTTTTTTATCTCTCAATAATTCTCTCATCCCTAATACCCTAGAAAATCAGCCGCCACCCAAACCAGACCCGCTGGTGACCGGCCTGAGCGCACGTTGCTCCCAATGTTGTCGGCGAGCTTGGTTCACTATTGCTCCACAACAGCAACTTCGTCGCCCAAGTGTAAGGGATTTTACTCTTGTTCCCCTGGAAGAGAAGAAGGAAAAAGGAATCTCCATCGTTTTGTCGTCTCTCGCATCTACTAGTTTGTGGGTCCTTCTCACCGAGTTTTCTTTTTGGAAGTTTCCGTCAGTTAATCGCGTCCTACAGGGAGGAACTACTCAGTTCCAAGTTCACAACCTCGATCAGCCTCTCTCCAAAGCGTTCCCAACAGCCAACTTCGATAATCTCGCCTGTAAGATATAGTTTCAGTTCGTGTTTCTTGTTTGGGTTAGGAAGTGCTAGATTCGAGGTTTGTAGGGTCTGTTTATAGAGGGTATTTGACAACCTTGTACCGGAGCTTACCTTGCAGCTGTCTTGTGGTTACAGATTGACCCCGATCTTAATGGTAAAGGTGAAGATTAGGTTAGGGTTTATGGTTGGTGTTATTTCTAGTTAATTTTCTATAGTTTTACCTTTGCCGTTGTCTGGATTATAGGTGGTTTAGTTGTGCTTGCCTTCTTATTTTGTCAAACTATTTAGTTGTTATTGTTAAGAGTATAATCCACATGTTTGAGTTAGGAAATAGTGATATTTAAAAATTAAAGAATGAATGACTAACATATAGATTGGTGGGTACCTCACCTATCGCCAATTGATTTTAGTATGGAGCCTCCTTTGAACTTGTGATTGGACTGAACACTCATCCTCCATATTGGGTTCTCTAGGCCCATTTTCAGTTCCAATCAAATTTATCATGGTATCAGAGCCTAGGTTGCTGGGTCGTTTATGTTGATAATTTATCAATCAACTAGATAAGGGGTCTCTATTGGACGTTCATTCCCAATGAGGATTATTATGGTGTAACTTACCAGTGTGCCGCTCTAATTCTAAGGACACTAACATGTGAAGGGGATTGTTAAAAACAAGGGGATCATTTAAAAAACGAATTTTAAAAATTCTAAGTCCAGTCCAAACACCTTCAATCAATACAATCCAATCAATTCAATCCATTTGCATTCATTTTAGGCCCATATGCATTAGAGTCCATTTTGCATTCATACTAGGCCTATCCGAATTGGAGTCCATACATTCACTAGCATTAGAGTTGATCTCAATTAGGCCCATATAAGTCTATTCATGTCAAAATCTAGGCCCACTTGCATCATTATGTCAATCCTAGTCCAAGTCTATTCATAGTCCATTCCAGTCTCAGTCTAATTCTAATCCAATCCAAATCATAGGTCCATGTAGGCCCAGTTCATTCCCTAGGTCTAGTTTGCATTTCTATTTAAACCCTAGGTAAGTCTTAGGACTATAAAAATTCATTCCCTAGGTCTAGTTTGCATCTCTATGTAAACCCTAGTCAAGTCTTTGGACTATAAAAGTTCATTCCCTAGGTCTTGTTTGCATTTCTATGTAAACGCTTGTTAAGTCTTAGGACTATAAAAGTTCATTCCATATGTCTAGTTTGCATCTCTATGTAAATCCTGGTCAAGTCTTTGGACTATAAAAGTTAAGTTGGTTGTAATTTCTAGATAGAGAAGCACCACTAGAAATTAATATATAAGTTATTTCTAATGATCGCAAGGTTAAGTTGGTTGCAATGGTTTGAATTCAAAGACATTTATGATGTTCGCAAGGTTAATTAAGTTGGTTGCTATCAATTTTAAAAAGCATGCATCCACCTGGTTGGAGAATTTAAAACGCCAACGAGAATGAGAAGGCCATAGTAAGATTCTCATATGGGACAAAATGAAGCGTGAACTCAAATGCAAACTTTTTCCTAGTCACTATCGCCAAGATATGTTTCTCAAGTTCCATCACCTGCAACAAGAAACCAAATCTGTGGCTGAGTATGCTGTTGAATTCGAAGTTTTGTTAATGAAGTGTGATAATTTGTAGCCAGAAGAACAAACCATTATAAGCTTATTAACCATTTGAATGTCCCTAAGTAGTACAACTCCAGTAATATTGGACGCTCAATGATGTCATCAAACTAGCTTCGGAAGTTGAAGGAAAACATGCAAAGGAGAAAGCGTGCTCAAAATCATTCTACAAAGAAGCATCTTACCGTGGAAACACCTCAACAAGATTTTCACTAAAGGCCAAGCCTAGCACCACAACAACAAAGAAGACCAAAAGACAGCTGGAATGAATAAGCCTTTCAAGCAAGCAAATAGTCCTACATCAAGGAGATATTTCAAATGTCAATGTTTTGGACATATTACATCAGATTATCCAAATGCTAGAATAATCTCCTTTGTTGAAGAATAAATTTTAGAGGAACAAGAGCATGTTGAGGAAGAAAGTCAAGGAGATAACAACGACCAAGAAGTCCTACACGCAGATAAAGGTGAGTCATTTGTTATTCGTTGTATTCTCAATGTCACCCCTGCTCAAGAAAATGAATCATTGCGCAACAATATCTTCTACACTCAATACACATCCCATTGCAATTGAAAGATATGTGACGTCATCATCGAAAATGATAGTTGCGAGAACATGGTTGCTATAACGATGGTTGAGAAGTTAAATCTGCCTACAAAAAACTATTCTTATCCTTATAAGATCGCATGGTTGGATATTGGAAATGATGTCAAAGTCACCAAGAGATGTCTCATTTGTTTCTCCATCGGCAAGAAATTTTGTAACACCACAGAATTTCGCACCTAATTTCTCGCCTTATTTTCCCATAGTTACTATTTTTCGTTAAAATTAGAGTATTTTACTTTTTAAAAATATTATATCGTATACATTTTTCAACTTTATAAATATTATATTTATAAGACTTATTTCATTAGAATCTATTTTTTTAAGTAGTTAAATTACGCATTAGGTTACGTTTTGTATTTTATTGATTGGTAGAGCGTTTGGACCGATTTCGTAACAAAAGAGGTACGACCACCTTTCACTTCCAATTTGATGCCCTCATAATTACCCAATAACTTAGCCTTTGTAACCCCCATTTTCCCCCATTTAATTTGCCACCTTTTTGGTGTATTTTTTGGACATAAAAATGCTTGTCTCCTTACTCCCTTGCTGTCGTGACTGTTGAGGAATGCAAGCTGATTTTTCAACTTTGATCTTCCACCATTGTTGCTCACCAAAAAAACTCACCATTTTTATTCACCCTTTCTCACATATAATACATAATATATCTTCACTCTTATCTTGGGATTACTATGCTCTTGTTGGTGTTTCTAGGAGGTGATCACGTGGAGGACGAACAAGTCAAATGGCTCAGATCCCTCAAGCCAGGAAGCATTGGCAACTTTTCGACCTTGGTGAACAAGTTCTACATCAAATTTGAAGGCAGTCGTAGCCTCGAGAAGCAGACTAGTGACCTTTATGGCATCGTTTAGAAGCCAGGAGAACCAATTCCCGATTATTATAATCGTTTTAATAAAGAAATGATTGGAATTAAAGATTTAGATACAAAAACTGCTATGGAATGTTTCAGGAAAGGACTCATCCTCAGATCTAAGCTGTACAATCGTCTCACCAAGTACCCTTGCGCGACGTTCGAAGAAGTCAAGTCACGAGCTTTGGCACAGATGCGACTGGAAGAGGATGACGCAATCCTCAACACAATATCGATGCGTCATGTATCAGAAGGCCCTAGTGCTCGCAAGACGTTAAATCCCAAGAAGCATAATTGGAGGCCTCATCCATATAGCAGGTCTAGTCAGGTACATAATGCTAATGACATGTCGGAATGTGCAGAACTGAAGTCATGGCCGATCCCAACCCTTTTCCTGACATCGAATCGTACGGTTTCTCCTTCGACGTTGGAGGTGTTTTTAACGCTCTCAACAAGATTGGCACGCCCATCCGTTGGATGAGGAAAAGCGACCGTCCGGATGCTAATAAGGACCAAGACCAAATGGTGTCAATTCCATCATGATCATGGCCACAAAATCGAACAATGCATCGCACTCAGGAGAGAAGTCGAGTTCATGTTGAACAAAGGGCATCTGCAGGATCTTCTTAGTGACAAAGGGAAAGCGTCGTTTGATAAGAATCCTCCCAAGTCAAATCCACATGCGTCCCCTACTCATCCTCCCAAGGTAATTAATGTTATTTCTAGTGGATCTGATGTTTGCGGACTAACATACTCAGCAGCCAAGCGGCTAGCAAGAGAGAGATCCCCCTCGGCCAAAGTTCTTAAGTCTTGCAGGTCAGATGACGAAAGAAAATTGGAGGTATGTCCATTTCCTTTGACCATGATGACGTGTGCGACGAAGAGCATCACGACGAATTGGTCATATCTTTGACCGTCTGCTACTGCCTGTTGCAACATGTGCTGGTCGATGGCGGAAGCTCAGCCAACATCCTATTAAAAAACGCTCTCGAAGGTATGGGTATTGATGACAGGCACATAACGAAGAAATCACTAGTCCTAGC
This sequence comes from Beta corolliflora, assembly GCA_947648045.1. Classification (NCBI taxonomy): domain Eukaryota; kingdom Viridiplantae; phylum Streptophyta; class Magnoliopsida; order Caryophyllales; family Amaranthaceae; genus Beta; species Beta corolliflora. Next base: position 923,842 of record CANSZD010003227.1, on the reverse strand, counting down.
CGGCTTCAATGGAGAAGCGCAATAAACATTCGGAGAGATCACCTTGCCAACCTTCACCAAAGGCGTCAACTTGCAGACAAAATTCGACGTCGTGGACTGTCCGTCATGGATCCATAAGATGAAAGCAGTCCTATCAACCTATCATCAGACGCTCAAATTTCCAACAAAGTGGGGCGTCCAAGAAATCAAAGGCGAGCAAAAGGCTGCTAGAGAATGCTATAGTTCGTCGCTCAAGCCTGCCAATGCGTTAGTATAGCAATTAATAGGCGGGTCAGCACCCGATGAGCCCAATGAGCAACAAGTAGATGAAGTGGTGTTTGATCAAGCCTTTCCTAATCGAGTCGTTCGCATTGGAGCGACCTTGTCTCTTGAACTCTGAAACCAGATAATCGATTTTTTAAAATCTAACATGGATTGCTTTACTTGGTCCCATGAGAATATGACAGGTATAAGTCCAGACATAAGCACCCATAAGTTGAACGTTGATCGGAGCACAAACTAGATAAGCATAAGCGACGTAAGTTCACTCCTGAACGCAACCAAATCATAAGCTACGAAGTGCAAAAACTGATTGACACAGGTAAGGTACGCGAAGTTAAATATCCTGATTGGTTAGCTAACGTTGTCGTTGTCAGCAAGAAAAATGGCAAGTGGAGAGTCTGTATCGACTTTATGGACCTTAACAAAGCCTGTCCCAAGGATATGTTCCTACTTACCCACATAGACGCAATGGTCGACACGACGGCAGGACACGAGCTCTTGACGTTCATGGACGCATACTTCGGCTACAATAAGATCCTTATGCATCTTGACGACCAAGAAAAGACAGCGTTCGTTACCAACAAAGGTATTTATTGTTATAAGGTTATGCCCTTTGGACTGAAAAATGTAGGTACGACGTACCATCGAGTAGTCAACCATATGTTCATAGACCAACTCGGAGACACCATGGAAATATACATCGATGATATGTAGAAAGCAAACGACCATGTCCAGCATCTATCCGAAGCGTTCGACGTTCTCAGAAAGTACGGTATGAAACTTAACCCCACTAAGTGTGCATTTGGAGTTGCTGCAGGTAAAATTTTAGCCTACGTCGTGACGCAAAGAGGAATTGAGGCAACTCCTGACCATATCAAGGTGCTGATCAATATCCAATCCCACATAAATGTCAAAGAGGTACAAAAATTGATTGGACGTGTCGCTGCGCTTAATCGTCTCATATCCAGATCGTCCGAAAAGTGTCACTTGTTCTACGACGTGATGCGTAAAAACAAAGGTGTTGACTGGTCCCAAGAGCATGAAGACGCTCTACAAGCGCTCAAGCAATACTTAGCTTCTCCACCTCTACTATCCAAGCCAAGCGAAGGGGAAACACTTCAACTTTATCTAGCCGTCAATAAAACATCTGTAAGAGCTGTCATAACGAGAGAAGCTGAGAATCAACAACTCCCCATTTACTACATCAGTAAGTCTCTGTTAGACGCAAAGACCAGGTATACTTCCCTAGAAAAACTTGTATTAGCTCTAGTCACTCATGTAAAAAAACTACGACAGTACTTTGAAACTCATTTGTCATTATCATGACTAACCATCCTACTGAAAGTGTTTTGCGTAGACCCGAATTGACAAGTCGCATGGGAAAATGGGCCATCGCGCTCAGTGGATACGATATCAAGTACCTGCCTAGGACAACAATCAAGTCGCAAGCCCTGGCCGATTTTGAGGCGGACTTCAGTTCAGAGCTAGAGAAGATCGCAGAAGACGAAGTAGCTAGGATCAACAACGTTAGCAATGACACTTGAATATTTTTTGTTGACGGATCTTCTAATTTTTGTGCTGCAGGTCTTGGCGTTGTCCCGAAGTCACCACAAGGGGAAAAGATAGTACAAGCCATATGTTGCGACTTCAAAGCGACCAACAATGAAGTTGAATACGAAGCGTTAATCGCAGGAATGACCCTTGCAAGCGACTTGGAGGCAAAAGCGTTAAAAGTCTACAGCGACTCGTTATTGATAGTCTGCCAGCTCAAAGGAGAATTAGCAACTAAAGATTTCAAAATGACGCTATATTTGGAGGTCGCGCAAGGTAAAAGTAAAATGTTTAATCCTTTTGACATAATACAGGCACCAAGGAACCTGAACACGCAAGCAGACGCACTGGCCAATCTAGGATCATCCCTGAGAGAAGTGACTTTCACTTCCGTCCCTATCATCCATCTCATGACTCCAGCAGTAAGTAAGTGCCACTAGTTGAATTTTTGCTTATTACTGCGGTGGTATTGCTGCGGTTTTACCCGCACGCAGCAATAAACCACGAAAAAAAGAAGGAAAAATCGGAATTAAACATATTACTGCGTTTGTGGCTGGAAACCGCGGCAATATGGTTTCAACGGTAAATTTTTGAAATAAAGTTGACTATTTGACCAGATCTATTGCTGCGGTTTCTGACAAGAACCGCAGCAATAGATTAAAATAATATTTTTTTAATAATATTTTAATCTATTGCTGCGCAGCAATAGGGTCATTAGGGTTTTTTTTATCCTTTTAGCATCTATTAGGCGCCGTTTTCCTTTCATTTTCATCAGTTCCTCATTTTCGCCTCTCACTCCTCCTCCTCCATCAACGTTCCTCTTAAATCCTCAGATCTGGAATCTCCATCAACTTTCTAACTTCGCACCTCGTCTCTCAATTAACTTCGCACCTCATCTCTCAACATAAATGTTCCTCAGCATCATCTTCGCACCTCATCGTTCGTCTCGGCCTCAAATCTAGAAATTTCTCCTTCAACTCTCTCTCTCACGCGACCTCTCTTCGCCATCGACGTTCAAGCTTCGCGGTCTCTTCGCCACCGATGTTCACGCGACGTCTCTTCAACCGCGCGCAGACAACACCGCAACAACACGACATCAGCAATGACGGCAACCACGCGCAGACCAGCAGTAACACCACAAACACAACCACGACAACACCAACAGCCCACGAGCATCTGCAGCGCGCGAGAGGAGAGAGAGAAAACGCAAGCAGGGGAGGGAAACACAGCAACAATAGCAGAAACTCCGGCAAGATAATTCCGCGCATCACCGATGAGGCAATGGCGGGGTTCCGGCGAGCAGTAAGTAGGAAGTTTGGGGTTTTGGGTTTTGTTCTTCTTTCTTGTTTTCATTTTATTCGGTTTAGATGAACAATCATATAACTTTTAATGTATGCTTCAAATTTTGCTTTTAGGTGTTAATCGAATTTTTGCATAGGACTGCTTTTGGGTGTTAATTGAATTTTTTATTTTTTTATTTTTCATTTTATTTTTTGATCTTTTGTATTATTTATATAACTAATTTTTTTATCTTTATATATTAATGAGATTCATATGTCATTTCAGATTTGCTGTTTTGTTGGTACTATAATTTTGGTTTTTTATACTCTGCCTTAAATATATTGTAATAATATATTTCAATTTGTATTTTTTATATTTTTGAATTTTGTATTATAATTTTTTTGTCATTAGTTTCAATCAGTAGTGTTTTCTTTTCTTTTAGCCTTTTGGTCTTTCAAATTTGATGGTAAATGCAAAAAAAAAAAAAAATTTTTTTACCTGTAGCAGTACCTATTGCTGCGGTTTTCCCAAGAAACCGCAGCAATATGCCTATTTTCTATAATAAAATATATATATTGCTGCGGTTTCCAGGAAAAACCGCAGCAATATCCATATTTTTTATTATAAAAGTATATTGCTGCGGTTTTTCCCTAAAACCGCAGCAATATACTTTATTTTTATAATAAAAAATATGAATATTGCCGCGGTTTGTCCCATAAATCGCAGCAATATGTTGTAATATTGCTGCGGTTTAAAACCGCAACAATAGTTTAATTACATATTGCTGCTCCCTTAATTGCTGCGCGGTCAAAACCGCCGCAATAGGCCACTTAAAGACCGCAACAATAAGCATTTATTCTACTAGTGTGCAAAGAAGTTACAGATGTCATCGCCACAATCGATAATGATGATGTCGACCAAGCAAGCGCTGATGTCGATCAATCAAGCGATGATGTCGACCAAGCCAACGATGTTATCCCTAAAAATGTCGAGGTAAGTGTTAGTTGGACGAAACCTATTTATGACTATTTAGCTAACGATGTACTCCCAGAGGACAGAGCGGAAGCGCGACGAGTCCGTTTCAAGGAGTGCTATTCAAAAAGTCTGTCGCTGGACCATATCTACGTTGTTTGGAGAAGCAACAGTGGGAGCAAGTTCTGGAAGATTTGCACGAAGGGACATGTGGAAAGCACTCTGGTGGACGTAGCCTATCCAACAGAGCATTAAGAATTGGCCATTATTGGCCAACAATGAAATAAGACGCTGTCATGTACATCACAAAATGTGACAGTTGTCAGCGAAATGCAGGTATGACGCACAAACCTTGTGAAATTTTGCATCCAACTTTAACCCCGTGGCCTTTTATGAAATGGGGAATGGACATAGTTGGTAAACTACCTCCAGCCCCAGGACAAAAGGTCTTCATGTTAGCACTAACAGACTAATATTCTAAATGGATAGAGGCAGATTCGTTTCAGCAGGTATGCGCCAAGGAGTTAATTTCTTTTATACATACTAACATTATTTGCAGGTTACCGTCAGAAATTATATGCGACAATGGGTTGCAATTTGTCAGCGATAAAACAAAGCACGTATGCGACGAGTGGAACATTACGATGTTGACGTCAACGCCCATATACCCTCGGGCCAATGGATAAGATGAGTCCAGTAACATGACTGTCATAGACACATTGAAGAAATGTCGCACTATTAAGAAAGCTAAATGGGCAGAAGCGTTGCTAGCTATCTTATGGGCAAATCGTACGACGCCAAGCACTGCGACCGGAAAAATGCCCTTCTTATTGGTCTATGGTTGCGAAGCAGTCCTACCAGCGGAGGTAAGTATCCTAACCACCAGGCACGGCTTGTTGATGGAGCAGCAAAATCGCGACGAACTGATCAGCGACCTAGATACTATAGAAGCATTGCGAGACGCAGTGTTGATACGCACGGCAGCACAGCAACAAATTGTCGCGAGGAGTTTTAACAAAAACATGCAAGCTAAGTCATTCATTGAAGGTGACTGGGTATTAAGGAAGGTCTTCCAAAATACACAGGAGCCAAACGCAGGTAAGCTAGGTCCAAATTAGGAAGATCCCTATCAAATTAGCAAGGTCGTTGGCAATGGCGCATAGCAGTTGGCCCAACGCGACAGGTCTATGGTCCCACGCAGTTGGAACGCTGTTCACCTCAAAAGATATAATTTCTAGATAAGTATTAAGTGACATTTTGTTCCTTTTTATGTATTCAACAAGTGATGAACATGTCGTCGCAAGGTCGTTGAGATGTCAACGACAGAACATTACTGTGTGTTTCTCTTACAAGATTTCTCATTCTTTTCAATAAGTTCGCAATGACAAGGCGTAGCGACCAATAATTTTTTTTGCATAATAAGTCAACTAGATTGACAAAGTATTGAGTACAACATCAATAACACCAAGTTACTTAGACATCATGCATATGTATCCAAATATACACATCTCATGCAAAGATCAGCTTAAACAACAACTTTCTAACAAGCTGCCCTGCTGATCAGATGCTAATATAATTACAGCGTAAGAGCAGGGGCAGTAGGAGACCTGATGGGCCTCAAAACCAATGATATTGCCGCTTGGCATTTTGGCTACCACAATGTGTCAACATAAGACACAGCCATAGACCAATCCCCAAAACGACCATGAAGAGGATGAAAGGCTGTAAAGATAAACTTACAAGAGGGTGACCTACTTGCATGAATCAAATCTACTAATCAGAAAATAATTGACGGAACCTCTCTCTCTCTCTCTCTCTCTCTCTCTCTCTCTCTCTCTCTCTCTCTCTCTTTTTGTAATTTCAACAACTTAGATTGAAAGTACCCAAGACATGTTTATATTTAGAGTGATTCTTATAAGTGTAGATCTGAAGAATAGCAAATTGTCATGATAGCTTAAGCCACAGTGAGTCGTACATTTATATTCCTTCCCCTATCGAACACCCTAAACCCCAACTTTAGGTAGCATAATTTAAAAGTTAAAACCTATGATAAATTCAAAAATCCACCCAAGATTGTGATCCTCCAAGCAGATAATTACATACAAACACAAGCTCATGTCCAACAGTCAGAAACGAGCCACAGACAGCCAACAAAAATGTAACACACACTTAAATAGCAAGAAACCATTCCATAAAGGATAGCATCAAGGTCCGAAAGAAATGTAGCACTCTTTGAGAGACAGCCAATAATTACTTGACAATCAGATTCAAGTATCACTTCTTTAAAGCCAAACCTTTTCCAAGCCGAACACCCATGAGGAGGACTTTTGCCTCAGCAATCTCCGGAGTCCAGTACCCTTTGGTGCGTCGGGTAGCAGCGAAAAGAACCTTGCCTTGTTAATCTCGACATACAGCACTGGTACCAACCCAACCCTCCACGGCAAGTGATGCATCAACATTGATTTTCACAAACCCCTCAGGTGGTACTTGCCACCATTAACAAAATTCTATCAACCTATTAAAAAAAACCTCAAATCAAACACAAACAAACCTAAACCTAAACCTAATAAACCTAAACCTAAACCTAAAAGTAGCAATAAATAACACATAGTAGCAACATTTCAGCAAGCGAAGAGCACCAAACATACCGCCATTGAAGTTTAAATACAAGACCACAAACGAAATAATCACCTACAAAGAAAAACCATAAAAATGCATCAACTCAAACGTTTCCAAGAAAAATTCAAATTTCATTCAAAAATAAACAGAAGAACAGAAAATGTGAGATATAAATCGACACCATCTATATTGAAATCTTACCCCCCAACACATGTTGTTCAACAGTCCGTCCCTCTGTAGCAGCACAAAGACCGAAATAGGCAAGGTAACGCATAAGCATTTTAGTAGTTTTAGTCTTGCCTGCCCCACATTTACAAATATGGAATTGTTTTTTCCCTCATTTATTATTGCCCTGTGGGAATAAAATTTGAGTAAAATTTTAGAAGCCTTCAATCAAAATAAGTATACAGTTTCGGAGCTAAAATAAATAAAATTTATGCTTGTCATGTACTATAATGCAACTGGATCTTAATGTGCTTCCAACAGTAGTTATAAATTGTATGAAACAGCAGGATACAAACACATCGATTCTGGTCTATGTTCGCGTTGGCATCCACGGTTGGCCACCAATAATTCGAAGTAGATAACAGAAAATCAAACAATAAGCGACCAAAATTGGAACTATATATAATAAACAAAATATTTAAGTGATTCAAGGAACACATAACTAAGATCACAAAGAAAAAGAACAATAACTTGTATGCATTGACAAACATTGTACAAAGAATGAAACACAAAACGTTCATCCAATCGCCTCTATACCTTTATACTAACAAAATAAGTCTTTGAAATTCTACATTTGAGAATATAAAATAAATGGAGAGAGCTAAATAATCAAGAATCTTCAATAAGCTCACCTCATTTCTTTAATTCTCAGTTCTTCCATTTGTGATACTGAAGTCCCACCACCAGAAAAGCCTGACGAACTACCAAAAAATCTGCAATTTCTAAAGGAACCTGAGGAGAAAAAAATTTGAACACTCTATATATGTTCTGAATAATAAAACACTTAAGAGTAGGAAACTACCTTAGCTGCTACAGCTGGTGGTGCTGCCGAAGTGATGCTGTTGCAGCATACGGTATGTAATTCTCACTTGAACAGTCGAAGTCTGATATCTTTTGAATGCCCACCTTCGACTTATTTCGATCTAAGTTTCAAAACTTTCATTGTTATTTCAAAGATGAGAGAGAGAGAGAGAGAGAGAGAGATAAGGAGGAGCAAGAAAGAGGAGCTTAGGAGGAACAAGAAAGGGGCGTAATGGAAAAAGAGGACAAAGAAAGAGGAAGAAAGGACAATCGATATTCCAGTAGCTCTGAATTTTCAACTCAATAACTTTTAAAGTATAGCTTATATATAAACTACTTAGTTTCTTGGGATCAAAAAGGTATTCAGAGCACAAACATAGCATGATCAAGTGAGATTTAGAGGATAAAAGACCAATATGCAGCAATAAAAATGAGTGTCTATGACCATTCTTATCAATTCAAGTAAATTCAAGGCATAAATGTTAGCCTTGTCCTTCTTGTTCATTGTCATGACTACAATAAATTATAAAAAAATGAAAAAACCCACAAAAATCCACCTCAAAATCATAGAAGAAATTAAACTATAGATAAGTTTAGCACCCACTTACACTAAAACAGGAGAAAATCAACAGAATGAAATAGAAAGAGGGGAAAGAAGATATGATACCTCGTCAGTTTGGACAATTCTTCTAGGGTTTGTGGTTGGTGATGGTGCACAATTCCTAAGTAAGTTGGTGCTCTCCTTAGGGTGCGGAGCTGCCATTGTTATTGTTCTTCGTACTTCCCAATTAAGTTTGTCGATCTCCTGATAATTCATAACCAAATTCTGAGTAAATCAATCAAATTACCACCTCTATTACAAATGCATATAGAAACTTTACTTTTTGCCATAAAAGAAAAATGGAAGTAGGTCAAGCTTCTAATTCCAAGCCAACCAGGTAACTTGACATTGCACAATAATTCAGACAACATGTAGCAAACAGTAATGCAGCAGAAACTGTACGAGGTCTAAAAACTCTGAAGGAAACTAAAGAACGAAAGACGACCAAAGCCTTTCCTAATCAGGTTTTTAAATGCTCCATATGCAAAATAGTGAAAGCTAGGCCACTTAAAGAGACTAACAGAAACAAACAAGAATTGTGCTTCTAGATAAGATTACTTAATTAAATAGTTATAATGAGTATCTCATAACTACACCTAAAAATCCAGGTGCACAACTCCCTCAATGCAAGCCTAGAAAATAAAACAGTCCGCCTCTAAAGAAAAATAGATTTCAGACATGCAATTTAGATCCCACAATGATCACGAGGGTAACCAATTAAATAAATGATTAGTACACATTCATATATGATCTATGAGAAGCAAAGAAACATCTCAACAAGGATCATTAATGTGAACACACTAAATAGGTGTGGCTTAATTTCTCACAGTTTTTCTTGGTGGACAAGTTCTAGAGATCACGATACTTTCCCACATCTAGTTCATAAGAACACAAACTTTCATACTACACATAAAACTAACACATCATATCCCTACTGCCTACATCAAAATTACAACCAATAACCAAAATTATCAAGGATTTGAACAATAATAACTTCTATGTTCATCGAACTAATTAAAAAGTAATTAACATATTCAAATTTGATGGATTTGGAAAACTACAGACACTCTTATACAAACCTTGCATTGAGATATTCTCAACATTCCACTAACGCAAAATTACATTCATCGAGATGCCATTCTTGATTAAATTTGTGATTGCATATGCATACTTTGGAGCTTCTGATAAAGATATCACAACTGAATATCTTGTGTGCTAAAGCCAAAGAAAATGGAAGCTACATCACTTAAGAGCATAAGAAGTTCATATATCTTAGTTACTTTTCAGATCATACAAGAATACTATATCTTTATGCACGATATGACAAAGACAGCTTGTATCTTACCCATAGTTGGATGCACATGCTAGCAGCAGCACCAAATGCAAGGTTTCTTTGCTCTGTATTTGGTAAGGATCCACCAACAGTGTGACGAAGTCAATGACAGGTAACGACTAAATGAAAGCAGTGGAGAACATATTTGTAAACATTATGGTAGCACAAATATCCAGATTAAAAGCTAAAAGCATAATCCATTATTCAGATAGGCTGAGCAGAGAAGTGAGCAAGAACTATAACAATTACCTATATTCAGAGATAGCCACATCTGAGTTGGTCGAAAACTCCGATAAGTACCTTATGTTCCTACTCAGCAAAAAAATAGAAGTGGATGTAATTTGTTTCAGCAGCCAGGACTAGTTTCAGCCAGGACTATTTTCAGCTCCATGACTAGTTCTTTGTAATCTTTGCTTGACATATACGAAAAAACTCCAGCCTCCAGATGCTTCCAGGTCAGATGAATTGCATCCCTGCATCAAAATAGATATATTATACTTTGTTAATTAGATTTGAGCGAGTATCTCGTGCCTCTATTTAAAAATATATACAATGCAAAATGTGTTAGAAAGTCAGAGATGAGAAGAGGAAACCCTTGCAACTGGCACTTTGTTCCAAGGTCTGTTGTTAATCTAATTTCTCGAAATAAAATGGTAGACGAAATTAGGGTTTTCAAACCTTAATTTCAAAGGTATTGTTGTTAAAACAATCTAATCACAAATGTCATTAGGGAATCTAATACCGGAATTGCGATCAGGTTGAGAGAGAAAGTTTTTGAATCGAAGAAAATCCCAAAAAAAATCAAAGAAAATCCCAAAAAAAATCAAAGAAAACCCTACAAAATCCCCAAATCTAGGAAACAAAAAAAATGATCCTCACATGCAGCAATAAAACAAAATTATAACAATAAAGTTCGAATGAGATAACCTAGACATGCATTAGAATGAGCAGATCGAGAGTGACGATGCGAAGAGAAAGACAGAAGCAGTTTGATGGAGCTTGGAAAGGGAAAGAGATAGAACACGTAGCACTGATGAGGAGGGTGATCCGAGCCTGCAATACTCATCATACATAGGAAACATAGCTAGGTGTTGGTCAGTGTAGATAATGTCCACACGGCGCTCGAGGCGCTCAATAGCCTGAGTGTTAGCAGCCATGTTCAGTTTCATACGCTGTAGAACACTCATCATACCCTCAAAATCAGGAGTAGGGGGCGGGGGTGTGAAGAAGAGGAAGGGATGGAGGGAGCAGGCTCACGCCGATGGTAGGTCTGAGGAGGCTCACGTACGGGAGCAGTCTGAGGGGGTTTGTCTCATCATCTAAAGGTAGAAGGTAGGTGGGTGGTACATCGTCCTCAGTGTAGTCATCCCCTATAGGTAATTGGACCAAGTCAGTGTTAGGGAGGAGTATGGATTTTCGATTGGCAATCAGCAACTTATACTGCCGACCACTAGGAGTAAGGTATCGAGCCGAAAGAAAATGGTCAAGATCAAGGTAGATGGCCCCCGGAACTAGATTGTTCCGATTTTCAACATATCCAAAATGGCAGGCAATGTGGGTGACTAACCCCCCAATAATAATAGGCACAGAGGATCGAACACTGCCATCCTCCTCCAAAAGCGGGGTAAGTGGTGGAAATTTATGCAGATGATGCATAAAGGCATAAGCAAGATCAAATTGCATTTTAATTGTAGTATGCCATAGGTAGGTCCCCAGAGCAATGAGTTCCTCAGTACGGGTAGTGTTTGATTCCCACCTCCCAAAGATAGTACCTCCGAAAAATTTCAGAAGGAATCGGATGCTAGGATTGTGCACAACCTTAATTTGCAAATGTTGGCAATTGGGGGGTCTAATACCGGTCAAAGCTTGGCAAAAGAGCCCAAACAACATGGTTTCGGGTTTCTTCCTATCCCCCCGAACAGTCATCCCAAACAGTTGGGCAAATTGACTAAGAGTCAATTTATGGTCCGTATTAGCAATCCAAAAATACAAGACGTGATCATGCGATGAATGCTTACGGATTTCAAGGGAACTTAAAAATTTAAGTGTTATATCAATATAGGTTCCATGATACAATGTAAAAAATGCCCCAATACCAACCCCCGCAAACAAGGTCCATGTGATTTCAGTGATACCAAAGGCATGCAAGAGATCTCGACTAACAAATCTAGTAGGAGAAATAATGCGATGTTTAAGTTTATGGAAATGTACCGTTTGTTCTTCGTCTTTAAAGATGATGTGGGGGTATGTAGTGTCCACCTCAATTGCGGGAGTGACATTCACATGTGCACCACGACGAGCCGCCATTGGAGAAGATGAGAAACCTTGAAGAAACAACAATGGTGGACAAAGTTAGAAACTTCATAAAAATCTGATTAAAATCTTCTTATGTGTCACAATTATGTGTAGGAACACTAATTACATGGTAAAACTAGCAAGAATTATCACAAAATTCAAACCTTTACTCAATAAACCCAAGAAAGATGGAGAGAGAAAGTGAGAGATTTAGGGAAGGAAGAAGATAATTGGAGTGGGAAAAGTGAAAAGGATGAATGGGAGATGAAGAATTGTAAAAAAAAAATGAGAGTTTGGGTTGGGAGGATGAAGTTTAAAGAAGAGATGGTGTTAAGGTTTGCGGTTTTGTTTTAAAGAAGAGATTTAGGGAAGGAAGAAGATAATTGGAGTGAGGGAGAAAAGGAAAATCGTGGGTTTAATGAGGAAAACGTGTGCCCGCTGCTCGCCGCTCGACCGGGAGGAATCCGCCCGACCCGTCCGGGCGGAACTTTTGCCTTAGCATTTTCCATGTTGTGCGTTTAACATTAGTTGGTGGGGTTAATTGCTCAATCACTTGGACCTTAGCTCGATTTACTTGGATGCCCATATCAGAAACAATATGGCCTAAAACAACTCCTTGAGTCACCATAAAAGGACACTTTTCCCAGTTTAATACCAAATTACATTCTTTATATCATTTCATGACTTTAGTGAGATTAACTAAGCAAGTATCAAAAGTAGAACCATACACACTAAAATCATCCATAAAGACATCCATGATAGACTTTATGAACTCAGAAAAGATACTCATCATGCATCGTTGAAAAGTGGCAGGGGCATTACACAAACCAAAGGGCATTCTACGATATGCAAATGTGCCATAAGGGTAGGTAAATGTTGTCATTTCTTGATAATCAGGATGAATGGGAATTTGGAAGAAACCTGAATACCCATCCAAATAACTGAAATATATATGACAAGCCAACCTTTTAAGCATTTGGTCAATAAAAGGTAGAGGAAAGTGGTCCTTTGTAGTGGCCATATTGAGTCTCCTATAGTCTATATACATACGCCATCCAGTCACAGCTCTAGTAGGAATTAACTCATTCTTTTCATTATTCACAACAGTCATACCACCTTTTTTTGGTACTACTTGTACAGGACTTACCCACTTAGAGTCAACAATAGGGTAGATAATACCTACATCAAGTAGTTTTGTTACTTCTTTCTTAACCACTTCCTGCATGTTTGGATTCAGTCTCCTTTGTGGTTGAATGCACGGCTTATGATCATCCTCAAGGTGTATTCTGTGCATACAAAAATCGGGGCTTATACCCTTCAAATCATCAATACTGTACCCGATAGCCTTCTTATGATTTTTCAAAACAGCCAGAAGTTGGGAGAGTTGGCTGTCATCGAGTGCAGCACTGACAATTACAGTATTAAACTCATGCTCATCTAAAAACACATATTTCAAGTGAGAGGGGAGAGGTTTAAGTTCGGGTTTCTTTACCTCAATATTGCACGCAGATCGAACTAATCTCTTTACCTTTTGGCATTCACCAAGGTCAAACACTTCACTTGCTAGAGCCTTCTCAATAGCATCTACATGTGGAAGAATCAAGACAAAGTACCGCCTCCAAGGGATCTCCATACAGGGCTTGGGGCATGTTATCATGGCAAATCACATCAACCACATTAATACTATAGCATTTTTCCTCTAGCATAGGACTTTTCAAAGCGGTGCTCAGATTAAAAGTGACCTCGTCATCTCCTACAGACAGTGTAAGCTTACCATTTTTCACATCAATTACTACACCTGCAGTATGAAGGAATGGCCTACCAAAAATAATTGGAATTTGTGTATCTTCCTCCATGTCAAGCACAACAAAATCAACGGAATAAAAAATTTACCTACTCTAACAGGCACATCCTCTAGAGTACCTAGGGAGTATTTAACAGAACGGTCATCCATTTGCAGAGTAATATTGGTAACTTTCAGACTTCCCATATTAAATTTAGAGGAATCAGATAATGGCATAACACTCACAATAGCACCCAAATCACACAATGCTTTATTAATGAATAGTCTACCAATGTGACAGGGAACAGAGAAACTACCAGGATCTTTTAATTTGGGTGGAGATTTATTTTGTAAAACGGCACTACATTCCTCAGTAAATGCAACTGTCTCCACCTCATTAAAAGCCCTTTTTCTAGTTAAGATATCTTTCATGAATTTTGCATAAGCAGGCACTTGAGTGATTAATTATGTGAAAGGGACAGTTACCTAAAGACTCGTGACGACTTCCAAAAACTTACCAAATTGTTGGTCCAGCTTACTCTTGAGTTGACAATTAGGAAAAGGAAGTTTGATAGGAGGAACCTCAATAGCAGACTTTTTGGCTTCATTTGTCTCTCCATGTTCAGTCGCTTGCTTAGAGTTCTCCTTGTTAGTTTCAGATTCATCTTGGACTTGTTCCCCATCGTTTCTCACACTCACAGTATCATCAGTAGTCTGTTGGCTGAACAGATTGTGCTGGAAGAGCACCTTGTTGTCGAGTAGAGTTCGAAGTAGCCAACTGTGCCAACTGGTTCTCCAACATCTTGTTGTGAGCTAGAATGGACTCAATCTGTGCCTTATCAGTTTGTCTGTCTTTTTGCATATGCAGCATCGTATTTCTCATCTCAACCATCATGGGATCAGCAGGAGGTGCTTGTTGAGATGGATTGAAAGGTGGTCAAGAGAAACCAGGAGGATGTTGAGAAGGTTGTTGGTAGTACCTCTGCTCAATTGTTATGCCTGTGGCTTTGGTGCAGGAGGATTTAGGACATTAGTGCTCTTGTATGACACATTCGGATGATTTCTGTAATACCCCTCATGATTGCTTTAAAGGGATTTAGCAGGCTACTCATTCCAACAAGATGCATCTTTCTTTTAGGGAGCTCATTTCCTTAGTTACTCCACAATTAAGCGTGCTTGGCTAGGAGTAGTCCAGGGATGGATGACCTCTGGGGAAGTTTCTCAGGGTCCGCATGAGTGAGGACAAAATGCGCCGGAAGAGCTTGTGGTGGTTATTGAGGACAGTGTTGGCCCTGGATGCGCATTGGTGACAATATATCAGAAGAACTTGTGGTGGTTATTGAGGACAGTTGTTGGCCCTGGATGTGCATTGGTGAAAATATACTGTAACATTCCGTCCTTTTATAAACATAATATAAGCAAATATAACATTTTTTTATTAAAGAAATGACGATAGTGGAAATATCATCTGACGGAAATGTCACTCTAAATCAGGGTTAAATATAAACTAAATAAAATAAAACCCAAATGAATTAACTCAAAATAACCATAAAGAGGCAAAAACAACCTCATAAACCCAATATATATAGTGAATAAAATAAAATAAGATGTCTCAAAAATCCTAAATAACCTTTCTCTCATTTCCCATAACACGGAATAATCACCTGCAAAATATATCAACAAACATCCACAATCAGTTGGGAATAACTAACAGCTCTCCCAGCTCAATTAGGATCCATATAAGAGTTATAAAAGTCTTAATAATTAAGGCACACACAAACATCTCAATAGTAAACTTCAGATATTGAAATAAAATACTTAAAGAAAGATAATACAACATGCTTAAATATAAATAGAGTAAAGATAACAAAATTAATAAAATAGATAAACAACTTATATATATATATAAACTCAAGTATCAATACCATAAATCATCAAAGTTTAAAGTAATAAAAATAGTATAATTAGTTTGAGAGAGAGAGTTGAACGCTAGTGGACAACCCACTTCCTATGGTAATGTCAGACAACCTCCAGACAGCCTATGGGTTACATTCCCTACTGCCTGTGTCTAAGAATGGCCATACTCCCGATGCGGTGTAGGATTACGCCCCCACCGACCTCTCGGACGACAACAAAATTAAGTTATACCTAGGACTACGTCTTATGGTTTGCATGTTCTTCACCTCGGGATTACGTCCCTCAGGATAATCTTGCTCTCAAACAATAATAATAATAAAATAATACTCAATCATCAAATTACACGGATGTCCTTAAGGCCTTACACCAAATCAGCAGAAATCTAGGATCGCAGCCCAAGAATTTCAATTATTCAAAATAACACTCTTCTCAAAATAATAATAATAAATATTACTGATAATAGTAATCATAATACTAACTCCAAAAAAATATAATTTTATCTCATCACAAACTGAAAATAGGTGGAATGTTTCAAACACTTGAAAATACTATCAATGATCATAGATAAAAAAAATTAAAACCATCTTTTTCCTAAAAACCTACAACAAGCCATAATCAACATGAGAAACCCAAACTAATAAAACACTTAACCTTATTATGCATGCTAGTAATACACTAGAAATTGTAAAGCAAAGCCCATAAGTTTACTTAAATTTAATACTACAACTTCATCTACACACAACATGACAATATACATGATATGGGGTGATTAAGGAGTCTGGCAGTATATAAGAATATCCATCAACAGCAATGAAAAGTCGCAAGCAAGGAAATCAATCCAAAAACCATCCAGGCTCTTATCTAAGCGTGCTTATCAAAATAGTTTACATGTTTGCAGTAAACATCAGTATTCAAAATAACAATCCCATGTTAGAAAAGTGTCCCAACAATCCATGAACTCATATGAACTAAAAAAAAAGATTTACAGTGAATATTCTTTTAAATAACAACTCATAACCCAAGAGAAGATTCAATCCTAAACATATCAATAAGACAAGAAAAAGGGATAATCATACCAACATGATGTGCATATAAGCATGAAATTAGCAAGAAACAAAGACACACAATAACACATAATTTTCCACCCAATTCCTAACACAATAATACCAACCCAAAGTCCTAACATAATACTAACCCAAACTTAACTAATATAATCCTTGAATAAATTCTAACCGATCTAAGGTCGCTGTTAGTTACCTTTAAAGACCTCCAATTGCCTGCATTTCCATTATGTATTGTTCTGTTCCGACCACGATTCCCAATTATCCAAATCTTGGATGCCAAATCGCTCCGGCCAAAGTCACTTTCCATACGTCCTCAATGTGCTGTCCACATTTGAAGACGATCTAACGGTTAGATCTCCAGATATGGTGATTTTCGTGAAGGTGTGATAGAGAAATTCGGGATGAACTTTACACTTCTTTTTGTTTTCTCTTCCCCTCTTGAAATGGTCGAACAATATGGGGAGATTGTCTGAATTTTCTGACCAGAAATCAACAGAAAAAGGGGAAATAAAAAAGGGGGTTACAAGTTGAAATTGATGGGGTAATAAAATGGGTGAATTAAAAAGGAGGTTACAAGGGGTTATAAGGATGCTCAAAAGCCTCTCCCATGCTTCCAATATTCTGATTTTGTGGACAGCTTTTAGGAGCTTGAAACTTCACATTAAAAAGTCGTGTGCACGGTCTAGACGAGTTCAAGTCGAATAAATAAAAATACCAGCTCAAATGTGTATTTCTAAATACTAGAAAATCTATAATTTCTCATCAATTAAATAATATAAATATAACATTTTAAAAGTTGAAAAACAAATAACATAAGATATAGTATTTTTAAGAAGTAAAATATTATAATTTTAACGGAAAATAATAATGAAGGGTAAAATAACAAGAAAATTTAGGAGCGAAATTTTGGGGTTCAACATTTTCTCAATCCTGGATTGTATGTGTTGGAGTATGGGTTGTTCTGCCGATATGATTGGAAGGCGTTAACATGTTCGAGCGAACCCTGACACTCCTGTGACCAATGTCCAACTATACCACAATTTTCACACAAGATCTCAGATGTAGTACCTAAAACAGCAACACTCGCAGGAGAGTTGAGTTGCATATTATGGAGCTTATTATTGATGGCATTCATCTGTGCAGCCAATAGGGATATAGAATCAATCTCATGCTTACCTCCTTTGTTAGCTAGTCCTCGAGGGTTGCTATATTGAGAGTTGTGGATTGCCATCTCCTCGATTAAGTCATGTGCGGCATCAATTTCTATTTTGATGAATCTCCCGTTTGCTGCAGAGTCAAGAATAAGTCTCTAGTTGTTCCCCAAACCATAGCAAAATCCCTGAACTAGGAACCATTTTTGTAGACCATGACGGGAACATTCTCTCTGGAGGTCCTTGAATCTTTCCCAAGCCTCATATAAAGATTCGTCATTACCTTGGGTGAAATTTGTGATCTGACTACACAACCTAGCAGTCTTCCTTGGAGGATAGTACTTCATGTAGAAAGCTAAGGCCAAGGTATTCCAGTCTGTGATCTGAAGAGTGGCGCGATTAATCCCACTGTACCACATCTTTGCCTTGTCTCGAAGTGAAAATGGGAAAAGAATCTCCCGAATTTGATCTTAAGTTACGCCCTGCTGCTTAATAGTAGAACAATATTTGCAGAAGTCCTGATAATGTAGATTAGGGTCTTCATTAGGTCCACCACCAAATTGTTTCCTTTCGATCATGTTCAGCAGTGCAGGTTTGATCTCAAAATTAACAGCTTCAATTTCGGGCATTTGATTACTCTTGGGAAGTTCAGCCAAGGAGCGCTGGGAAAAGTCAGTAAGTCTCCGAGCCATCTCTGATTCTGTTGGAGTAGTAGAAACAATACTTCTAGAATCAGAGTCAGAATCCAAGGGTACATCTCCCCCTGAATTATCTTGCAACTGTCTGAAGAAGTTATTCTTTCTATGAAAGGATCTTTCAATTTCAGGATCAAATTTGAAGCCACCTGGACTCAAACTCCTGCGCATAGATGAACTAAAGAACAAACAATTAAGAGATTTTGTCCCAAAGAACAAGTGTTCTCTGAGAGTAGAATATATAATCTAGACTCTAAAACAATTAAAGAAAATGGAACCAAAACCGTTGTCCTCGGCAACGGCGCCAAATTTTGACAGGCTAAAGTCGTATCACCTAATCAAAAGTAATCCTATTATCCTCTAGCAAATAGTAGTCAGGGAAGTAGGGTCGAATCCACAGTGAAACAGTGTTCTTTTCCTAATTGTCGATCAAATCTAGATTATAGGGAACGAGTGTTTGTTCGTAATTCTGCTATACTAGACAATAACTATATCAAGAATATCAATAATAAAGAGTCTAGGGCATAGGTTCACCAATGAACGATATTCCAGGATGAAACACAATAATCAATAATGAATAATGCAGTTAAACAGGTTGATTTGCTCTCTCGAGTCGAAAACAACCATAGAATGATATTAACAGGCTCTCGCAATTTATTAATACCAACTCTACCTATTGAAACTAGCCTTAATATCAAGTTTATACGTCTCGGCGCATAACCTAATATTGCAACACTATAACAATCAAATCTGGCCAAATCGGATTGAATAGAGATAATACATTCAATATGAATCAACAAACATCATAAAAAAATAATACTTTAGTTTCGGTTCGGGTTTCTTGTTTGGGTTAGGAAGTGCTAGATTCGAGGTTTGTAGGGTTTGTTTAGATAGGGTATTTGACAACCTTGTACCAGAGCTAACCTTGTAGCCGTCTTGTGGTTTCAGATTGACCCCGATCTTAATGGTAAAGGTAAAGATTAGGTTAGGGTTTATGGTTGGTATTATTTCTAGTTAATTTTCTATAGTTCTACCTTTGCCGTTGTCTGGATTAGAGGTGGTTTAGTTGTGCTTGCCTTCCTGTTTTGTCAAACTATGTTAAGTGTTAGTTGTTATTGTTAAGAGTATAATCCACATGTTTGAGATAGGAAATAGTGATATTTAAAAATTAGAGAATAAATAACTAACATATAGATTGGTGGGTAACTCACATATCGCCAATTGGTTTTAGTATGGAACCTCCTTTGAACTTGTGATTGTATGGAACACTCATCCTCCATATTGGGTTCTCCAGGCCCATTTTCAGTTCCTATCAAATTAATCATGGTATCAGAGCCCAGGTTACTGGGTGGTTTATGTTGAAAATTTATCAATCAACTGGATAAGGGGTCTCTATTGGACGTTCATTCCTAATGAGGATTATTATGGTGTAACTTACTAGTGTGCCGCTCTAATTCTAAGGACACTCACATGTGAAGGGGATTGTTAAAAACAAGGGGTTCATTTCAAAAATTCTAAATCCAGTCCAAACACCTTCAATCAATACAATCCAACAAATTCAATCCATTTGCATTCATTTTAGGCCCATATGCATTAGAGTCCATTTTGCATTCTTCCTAGGCCTATCCAAATTGGAGTCCATACATTCACTAGCATTAGAGTCGATCTCAATTAGGCCCATATAAGTCTATTCATGTCAAAATCTAGGCTCATTTGCATCTTTATGTCAAGCCTAGTCCAAGTCTATACATAGTCCATTCCAATATCAGTCTAATTCTAATCCAATCCAAATCATAGGTCCATTTAGGCCCAGTTCATTCCCTAGGTCTAGTTTGCATCTCTATGTAAACCCTAGTTAAGTCTTAGGACTATAAAAGTTCATTCCCTAGGTCTAGTTTGCATATCTATGTAAACCCTAGTCAAGTCTTTGGACTATAAAAGTGCATTACCTAGGTCTTGTTTGCATTTCTATGTAAACGCTTGTCAAGTCTTAGGACTATAAAAGTTCATTCCGTAGGTCTAGTTGCATCTCTATGTAAATCCTGGTCAAGTCTTCGGACTATAAAAGTTAAGTTGGTTGTAATTTCTAGATAGAGAAGCACCACTGGAAATTAATATATAAGTCATTTCTAATGATCGCAAGGTTAAGTTGGTTGCAATGGTTTGATTTCAAAGACATTTATGATGCTCGCAAGGTTAATTAAGTTGGTTGCTATCAATTTTAAAAAGCATGCATCGACTTGGTTGGAGAATTTAAAACGTCAACGAGAATGAGAAGGCCGTAGTAAGATTTTTTATATGGGACAAAATGAAGCGTGAACTCAAACGCTAACTTTTGCCTAGTCACTATCGCCAAGATATGTTTCTCAAGTTCCATCACCTGCAACAAGAAAGCAAATCTGTGGCTGAGTATGATGTTGAATACGAAGTTTTGTCAATGAAGTGTGATAATTCGTAGCCCGAAGAACAAACCATTACAAGCTTCTTAACCATTTGAATGTCCCTAAGTAGTACAACTCCAGCAATATTTGACGCTCAATGATGTTATCAAACTTGCTTTGGAAGTTCAAGGACAACATGCAATGGAGAAAGCGAGCTCAAAATCATTCTACAAAGAAGCATCTTACCGTGGAAACACCTCAACAAGATTTTCACTAAAGGCCAAGCCTAGCACCACTACAACAAAGAAGACCAAAAGACAACTGGAACGAATAAGCCTTTCAAGCAAGCAAATAGTCCTACATCAAGGAGATATTTCAAATCTCAATGTTTTGGACATATTACTTCATATTATCCAAATGCTAGAATAATCTCCTTTGTTGAAGAATAAATTTCATAGGAACAAGAGCATGCTGAGGAAGAAAGTCAAGGAGATAACAATGACCAAGAAGTCCTACACGCAGATGAAGGTGAGTCCTTTGTTATTCGTTGTATTCTCAATGTCACCCCTGCTCAAGAAAATGAATCATTGCGCAACAATATCTTCTACACTCAATACACATCCCATTGCAATTGAAAGATATGTGACGTCATCATCGAAAATGATAGTTGCGAGAACATGGTTGCTATAACGATGGTTGAGAAGTTAAATCTGCCTACTAAAAACTATTCTTATTCTTATAAGATCGGATGGTTGGATATTAAAAATGATGTCAAGGTCACCAAGAGATGTCTCATTTGTTTCTCCATCGGCAAGAAATATTGTAACACCACGGAATTTCGCTCCTAATTTCTCGCCTTATTTTCCCCAAGTTACTATTTTTCGTTAAAATTAGATTATTTTACTTTTTAAAAATATTATATCATATACATTTTTCAACTTTATAAATATTATATTTATATAACTTATTTCATTAGAAACTATTTTTTTAAGTAGTTAAATTACGCGTTAGGTTACGTTTTGTATTTTATCGATTGGTAGAGCGTTTGGACCGATTTCGTAACAAAAGTGGTACGACCACCATTCACTTGTGCTAACTAGGGATGGCAATGGATCGGAGATGGGTCGGGTGGAGCTCCATCCGCCCCATCACCCGCGACCCAAATCTCCATCCACACCATCCATCACCCGCGAAAAATTCCATCCATCACCCGCCAATCACCCGCTTCACCGCGGGTTTTCACCCGTTTATTCGGGGCGGGTGGATGGATAATCCACTCACCCATGGATAATTGCCATCTCTAGTGCTAACCGAAACATGATGGTGATGGAGTTAATAATCATATTTATTTAAGCTTTTGAAATCCTTGTAACTTCCAAATTGATGCCCTCATAATTACCCAATAACTTAGCCTTTGTAACCCCCATTTTCCCCCTTTTAATTAGCCACCTTTTTGGTGTATTTTTTTGACATAAAAATGCTGCTCACCTTACTCCCTTGCTGTCGTGACTGTTGAGGAATGCAAGCTGATTTTTCAACATTGATCTTCCATCATTGTTGCTCACCAAAAAAACTCACCATTTTTATTCACCCTTTCTCACATATAATACATAATATATCTTCACTCTTATCTTGGGATTACTATGCTCTTGTTGGTGTTGCTAGGAGGTGATCACGTGGAGGACGAACAAGTCAAATGACTCAGATCGCTCAAGCCAGGAAGCATTGGCAACTTTTCGACCTTGGTGAACAAGTTCTACATTAAATTTGAAGGCAGTCGCATCCTCGAGAAGCAGACTAGTGACCTTTATGGCATCGTTTAGAAGCCAGGAGAACCAATTCGCGATTATAATAATCGTTTTAATAAAGAAATGATTGGAATTAAAGATTTAGATACTAAAACTGCTATGGAATGTTTCAGGAAAAGACTCATCCTCAGATCTAAGTTGTACAATCGTCTCACCAAGTACCCTTGCGCGACGTTCGAAGAAGTCAAGTCACAAGCTTTGGCACATATGCGACTAGAAGAGGATGACGCAATCCTCAACACAATATCGATGCGTCATGTATCAGAAAGCCCTAGTGCTCGCAAGGCGTTAAATCCCAAGAAGCATAATTGGAGGCCTCATCCATATAGCAGGTCCAGTCAGGTACATAATTCTAATGACGTGTCGGAATGTGCAGAAACTGAAGTCAAAGTCGATCCCAACGCTTTTCCCGACATCGAATCGTACGGTTTCTCCTTCGACATTGGAGGTGTTTTTAACGCTCTCACCAAGATTGGCACGTCCGTCCGTTGGCTGAGGAAAAGCGACCGTCCAGTTGCTCAAAAGGACCAGACCAAATGGTGTCAATTTCATCATGATCATGGCCACAAAACCGAACAATGCATCACACTCAGGAGAGAAGTCGCGTTCATGTTGAACAAAGGGCATCTGCAGGATCTTCTTAGCGACAAAGGGAAAGCGTCGTTTGATAAGAATCCTCCCAAGCCAAATCCACCTGCGTCCCCTACTCACGTCAAGGTAATTAATGTTATTTCTGGTGGATCTGATGTTTGCGGACTAATATACTCAGCAGCCAAGCGGCTAGCAAGAGAGAGATCCCCCTCGGCCAAAGTTCTTAAGTCATGCAGGTCAGATGACGAAAGAAAACTGGAGGTATGTCCATTACCTTTGACGACGATGACGTGTGCGACGAAGAGCATCACGATGGATTGGTCATATCTTTGACCATCAGCTACTGCCTGCTGCAACATGTGCTGGTCGATGACGGAAGCTCAGCCAACATCCTATTAAAAAACGCTCTCGAAGGTATATGTCTTGATGACGGGGACATAACGAAGAAATCAACAGTCCTAGTCGGCTTCAGTGGAGAAGCGCAATAAACCTTCGGAGAGATCACCTTGTCAACCTTCACCAAAGGCGTCAACTTGCAGACAAAATTCGACTTCGTGGACTGTCCGTCCGTGTATAACGTCATCCTCGGCACGCCATGGATCCATAAGATGAAAGCAGTCCCATCAACCTATCATCAGCCGCTCAAATTTCCAACAAAGTGGGGCATCCAATAAATCAAATGCGAGCAAAAGGCAGCTAGAGAATGCTATAGTTCTTCGCTCAAGCATGTCAATGCGTTAGTATAGCAATTAGCAGGCGGGTCAGTGCCCGATGAGCAACAAGTAGATGAAGTGGTGCTTGATCAAGACTTTCCTAATCGAGTTGTTCGCATTGGAGCGACCTTGTCTCTTGAACTCCGAAACCAGATAATCGATTTTTTAAAATCTAACCAGGATTGCTTTGCTTTGTCCCATGAGAATATGACAGGTATAAGTCCAGACATAAGCACCCATAAGTTGAACGTTGATCGGAGCACAAACCAGTCAAGCATAAGCGACGTAAGTTCGCTCCTGAACGTAACCAAATCATAAGCTACGAAGTGCAAAAACTGATTGACACAGGTAAGGTACGCGAAGTTAAATATCCTGATTGGTTAGCTAACATTGTCGTTGTCAACAAGAAAAATGGCAAGTGGAGAGTCTGTATCGACTTTACGGACCTTAACAAAGGTTGTCCTAAGGATCCGTTCCCACTTACCCACATAGACGCAATGGTCGACACGATGGCAGGAACGAGCTATTGACGTTCATGGACGCATACTCCGGCTACAATCAGATCCTTATGCATCTTGCCGACCAAGAAAAGACAGTGTTCGTTACCGACAAAGGTATTTATTGTTATAAGGTTATGCCCTTTGGAATGAAAGATGTAGGTGCGATGTACCATCGATTAGTTAACCATATGTTCATAGACCAACTCGGAGACACCATGGAAGTATACATTGATGATATGTTGGTGAAATCCAAGAAAGCAAACGATCATGTACAGCATCTATCCGAAGCGTTCGACGTTCTCATAAAGTACGTATGAAACTTTTAGGCTACGTTGTGACGCAAAGGGGAATTGAGGCAACTCCTGACCATATCAAGGCGCTGATCAATATCAAAGAGGTACAAAAATTGACTGGACGTGTCGCTGCGCTTAATCGTCTCATATCCAGATCGTCCGAAAAGTGTCACTTGTTCTACGACGTGCTGCGCAAAAACCAAGGTGTTGACTGGTCGCAAGAGCATGAAGACGGTCTACAAGCGCTCAAGCAATACTTCGCTTCTCCACCTCTACTATCCAAGCCAAGCGACGGGGAAACACTTCAACTTTATCTAGCCGTCAATAATACATCCGTCAGAGCTGTCATAACGAGATAAGCTGAGAATCAACAACTCCCCATCTACTACATCAGTAAGTCTCTGTTAGACGCAGAGAGCAGGTATTCTTCCCTAGAAAAACTTGTATTAGCTCTAGTCACTGCTGTAAAAAAACTACGACATTACTTTGAAACTCATATTGTCATTGTCATGACTAAGCATCCTACTGAAAGTGTTTTGCGTAGACCCGAATTGACAGGTTGTATGGAAAAATGGGCCATCGCGCTCAGTGGATACGATATCAAGTATCTGTCTAGGACAACAATCAAATCGCAAGCCCTGGCCGATTTTGAGGCGGACTTCAGTCCAAAGCTAGAGAAGATCGCAGAAGACGAAGTCGCTAGGATCAACAACGTCAGCAATGACACTTGAATTTTTTTTTTGACGGATCTTCTAATTTTTGTGATGCAGGTATTGTCGTTGTCCCGAAGTCACCACAAGGGGACAAGATAGTACAAGCCATATGTTGCGACTTCAAAGCGATCAACAATGAAGCTGAATACGAAGCGTTAATCGCAGGAATGACCCATGCAAGCGACTTGGAGGCAAAAGCGTTAAAAGTCTACAGCGACTCGTTATTGATAGTCCCCTAGCTCAAAGGACAATTTGCAACTAAAGATTTCAAAATGGCGCTATATTTGGAGGTCGCGCAAGGTAAAAGTAAAATGTTTAATCCTTTTGACATAATACAGGTACAAAGAGACCTGAACACGCAAGCAGACACACTGGCCAATCTAGGATCATCCCTGAGAGACGTGACTTTCAATTCCGTCCCTATCATCCATCTCATGACTCCAGCAGTAAGTAAGTGCAAAGAAGTTACAGATTTCGTCGCCACAATTGACAACGATGATGTCGACCAAGCAAGCGATGATGTCGATCAATCAAGCGATGATGTCGACCAAGCCAACGATGTTATCCCTGAAAATGTCGAGGTAAGTGTTAGTTGGACGAAACCTATTTATGACTATTTAGCTAACGATGTACTCCCAGAGGACAGAGCGGAGGCGCGACGAGTCCGTTTCAAGGAGTGCAATTCAAAAAGTTCGTCGCTGGACCATATCTGCGTTGTTTGGAGAAGCAACCGTGGGAGCAAGTTCTGGAAGATTTGCACGAAGGGACATGTGGAAACCACTCTGGTGGACGCAGCCTATCCAACAGAGCATTAAGAATGGGCTATTATTGGCCAACAATGAAATAAGACGATGTCATGTACATCACAAAATGTGACAGTTGTCAGCGACATGCAGGTATGACGCACAAACCTTGTGAAATTTTGCATCCAACTTTAACCCCGTGGCCTTTTAAACTACCTCCAGCCTCAGGACAAAAGGTCTTCATGTTAGCACTAACAGACTAATATTCTAAATGGATTGAGGCAGATTCGTTTCAACAAGTACGCGACAAGGAGTTGATTTCTTTTATATATACTAACATTATTTGCAGGTTACCGTCAGAAATTATATGTGACAATGGGTCGCAATTTTTCAGCGATAAAACAAAGCTTTTCTACGGCGAGTGGAACATTACGATGTTGATGTCAACGCCCAGATCCCCTCGGGCCGATGGACAAGCTGAGTCCAGCAACATGACTGTCATAGACACATTGAAGAAATGTCGCACAGTTAAGAAAGGTAAATTGGCAGAAGCGTTGCCAGCTATCTTATGGGCAAATCGTACGACGCCAAGCACTACGACCGGAAACGCCCTTCTCATTGGTCTATGGCTGCGAAGCTGTCCTACCAGCGGAGGTAAGTATCCTAACTGCCTGGTACGGCTTGTTGATGGAGCAGCAAAATCACGACAAACTGATCAGTGACCTAGATACTAAAGAAGCATTGCGAGACGCAGCGTTGATACGCATGGCAGCACATCAGCAAATTGTCGCGAGGAGTTTTAACAAAAACATGCATGCTAAGTCGTTCATTGAAGGTGACTGGGCATTAAGGAAGGTCTTCCAAAATACACAAGAGCCAAACACAGGTAAGGTAGGTCCAAATTGGGAAGGTCCCTATCAAATTAGCAAGGTCGTTGGCAATGGCGCATAGCAGTTGACCCGACGCGACAGGACTATGGTCCCACGCAGTTGGAATGCTGTTCACCTCAAAAGATATAATTTTTAGATAAGTATTAAGTGACATTTGTTCCTTTTTATGTATTCAATAAGTGATGAACATGTTGTCGCAAGGTCGTTGAGATGTCAACGACAGAACATTACTGTGTGCTTCTCTTACAAGATTTCTCATTCTTTTCAATAAGTTGGCACCGACCAGGCGTAGCGACCAATAATTTATTTTGCATAATAAGTCAACTAGATTGACAAAGTGTTGAGTACAACATCAATAACACCAAGTTACTTAGACATCATGCATTGTTGTATACGTCGCAAGATCTCAACGTCATTTAAGAGCACAATAGCGTCATAAACATTCAACCTGCTCAAGTCAAGTAAGAAATTGCGTTTCATGGATATGTAATTTTCATTCTAATGATACCTAAGGCTATGTTCTTTTGGACTGAATAAATGGAAATTCATTTCGGTTCGATTCGAATCAAATCGATTGATTCGGTTCGAGACCATTTCGGTTCGATTCGGATCGGTTCGATTCGAGACTTATTCATTTCAGTTCAGTTCAGTTCAGACTACAACTTATTATTTTTATTTTTATTATTATTATTATTGTTGTTGTTGTTGTTGTTGTTATTATTATTATTATTATTATTATTATTATTATTATTATTATTACTATTACTATTACTATTACTATTACTATTACTATTACTATTACTATTACTATTACTATTACTATTACTATTACTATTACTATTACTATTACTATTACTATTACTATTACTATTACTATTACTATTACTATTACTATTACTATTACTATTACTATTACTATTACTATTACTATTACTATTACTATTACTATTACTATTACTATTACTATCAGTATTATTATTATTATATTCTTATTCTTATTCTTATTCTTATTCTTATTCTTATTCATATTCTTATTCTTATTCTTATTCTTATTCTTATTCTTATTCTTATTCTTATTCTTATTATTATTAATTTATTATTATTATTATTATTATTATTATTATTATTATTATTATTATTATTATTATTATTATTATTATTATTGTTGTTGTTGTTATTATTTTTCTTACTCTTATTATTATTACTATTATTGTTATTATATTCTTTTTCTTACTCTTATTATTATTATTATTATATTATTATTATTATTATTATTATATTATTATTATTATAAATTTTTTTTTTTTTTTTGCTAAATAAGTAAGTTTTTCATTCAATCAATAAAACAACTTCATACAACTTATCCTAACTCACACCAAACAAACCAACTAGGTTGGACTCTTTGGATGAGCAGGAACCCAAACAGCTATACACATCATATATCATTACAAACTCATAAACCATTGCTGATCTCGACTAGTAATTCTCTTAGGCATAACAGCATGTATTCTAAGTCTAATGTCACTTTTCATTCTCTTAACACTACTACTAATAGTAGCCACACTATTGTTCCAATAACATTCATTCCTGCATTTCCATACATGATAAACAACAGCAGCTATACCAACTAAGATCACCTGCTTCTGAAATTTAGACTTAGAGCTTCTACTAACCCATCTGCAAATCTGTTTTAAATCCAGAGCAGCAGTAGTAATACCCAGTCAGATCTTAATCTCTTGAATACACCCAGTACTGTAATTACACTTAAAAAACAAGTGTTGATGATTTTCTGCTTGCAATCCACATATCAAACATTGATCTGTATCACTGATACCTATTTGTTTCAATCTTTCTGTTGTCTGTAATTTTCCTTGTACTGCCAGCAAAATTATGAACCTATATTTAGGTACACTTAGCCTATTCCAAACCACTTTCCCCCAAGAAACTCTCTCCTGAGCTCCAGTAATTTTCCCATAAACATCCTTCACTGAATATTTATCCATTGTACTCAATTCATATCTTGTATAAAAAAACTTCAGAATTTCTTTCACTTGACAAACTTTCTTCCAGTACCAGCTAGCATCTGCCTTAGGTGTATAGGACCACCAATCAGTGTTCTTAATATACACTGAATGGACCCATTTAATCCAAACATTATCTTGTTTGGAAGAAATGGCCCATACATATTTCCCCATACAAGCTATGTTCCATTGTTTCACATTTCTAAAACCCAATCCTCCTTCATTCTTGTCTTTACAAACCTGCTCCCATGCTACATAACCAGGTTTATGACTGAAATAGTTACCACTCCACAGAAATGCTCTGCAAACTTTCACCACATCTTGTAATACCTTTTGAGGTAAAACATATACCTGTGCCCAGTATCTATGTATACTAATGAGTACTGAGTTGACCAGTTGAGCTCTAGCCAAGTAGGAAAGATTTCTGGAACTCCAGATCTTTATCCTAGCAACCATCTTCTCGAATAATATCTCACATTGAGCAGCATAAATTCTCTTAGAACAGATAGGTACACCTAGGTATTTAAATGGTAATTTGTTGAGAGTAAAACCTGAAGCAGAAACAATCCTCTGAACCTCAGCCTCAGGCATGCCACTTGTGTACATAGCTGATTTCTGAACATTTGCAATCAACCCAGAAGTCTTTGAAAAGAGCTTAAAAGCACCTAACAAGAGATATATTGAAGCATATTCTCCTTTGCAGCAGAGAATCAAATCATCAGCAAAACACATATGAGTGAGCTTCAACTCCTTACATCTAGGATGAAATTTGAATTGAGAAATCTCACTCATCTTATGCAATACTCTTGACAAATACTCCATACAAACGACAAATAAGAGGGGAGACATAGGATCACCTTGTCTCAGCCCCCTCTTAGCAGGGAAAAAGTTTTTGATTGACCCATTTATAAGCAAAGAGAATCTGGGTGTTGTCACACATTCCATCACCAGCTGAATAAACTTCATAGGAAAGCCTAATTGTTCTAGCATTTGCTTCAAAAATTCCCAATTGACAGTGTCATACGCCTTCTGGATATCAATCTTCAACAAGCAACTTGGTATCACATTCTTCCTCCCATAATGCCTTACCAGGTTCTGAACAACCATAATATTATGTGCAATATATCTCCCATGTACAAACCCTCCTTGATTTTCTAAGATCAAATCAGGAAGAATGCTTCTCAATCTATTGCATAACACTTTGGTTATACATTTATAGATAGTATTGCAACAAGAGATTGGCCGGAATTCAGCAACTGTCTTTGGACATTTAACCTTGGGGATCAATGTTATAGCAAAGGTAGCATTCACTTCTTTCAACAAACCGCCACTCGCAAAACATCTTTTTACGGCTTCTACCACTTCGGTTCCAACCATATCCCACACATCTCTGTAAAAATATGTCCCAAAACCATCAGGACCAGGTGACTTTTCCCCTGGAATAAAAAAAAGTGCAGTTTTTATCTCTTCAGATGTATAAGGGGCCTCTAAAATTGCTCTGTGTTGCTCAGTTACAACTAGACCACACTGAATCACCTGTTCTAACACATCAGTTCTATCAGATGTACTACCTAGTAACTGATTGTAATAGGCTAAGAAAGAGTCAGTAACACCAGTAGCATTATCCTTCCAATTTCCTTCTATATCATATATGCTATATATATGATTATTCATCCTTCTAGCTTTTATGTTCTGATGAAATAAAGCTGAATTTTCATCTCCATGTTGTACCCAGTCCATCTTTGCTTTCTGTTTTAAAAATTCCATATGAGCGAGTATGCTTCAAAGAATACTCCGCACCGCAAGCAACTCTTGATTTCTAAGTTTGCTCATCATGAGGATTCGGATGCATTCTTTTTTGAGCCTCCATCATAGCATGAAAAGCCTTGACTTCAGCTGCTTGAATTTCAGAGAAACCAGTTCTATTCAGCTCCTTCAGTGCATGCTTAACTAACTTTAACTTTTTCATGACTCTAAACATCTTAGAACCTTGAATGTTCACATCCCAAGCTTGCTGAACAATGCTTCTAAACTGTGGAGCAGCCTTCCACATAGTATAATACCTGAAGGGTTTACCTCCAGTATCCTCCCTAGGATATATTGTAATGAGAGCGGGTGAATGGTCAAATTCCCCTCCTCTTGAAAACATGCTTCGCTTGAAGAATAAACTTCTTGCCATCCACTGTTTGCCATTACTCTATCCAACTTTGAAAATACCCTCCGATTCCCCGTTTGCTTGTTATTCCATGTATAAAAATGCCCTGAACATTTTATGTCCTCCAAGGCACATTCTACCATACAAGCTCTTATATCATTCATTTCCACCTCTCTTACTTGTGACCCAATTCTTTCATCAGAATTCATCACACAATTTAAATCCCCACACAGTAACCAGGGTTCTTGTGTTTTTAACATCCTTAAATCTTTCCATAATTCCAACCTCCCACTTCTATCATTATATGCATAGATAAAAGTGCAATAAAATCCAACACTCCGGTTTAATGACTGAACAAAACAATGTATAAGGCGACTAGAAACACTTACAATACTCACAGTGAAACTAGTGGCTTTCCAAGCTATCATGATTCTACCTCCATCATGGACACTTGAGTTAGAGGTGAAACACCATCCAGGGAACATTCTTTGATAAAGGCTACCAATATTCTTAGCCTTTACCTTTGTTTCAAGGAGGCTCACTAGTCCTGCAGAATGACTATTAAAATAAGCTTTAACATCATTTTGCTTTTTGACCAAATTGAGCCCCCTTACATTCCAGTAAATGATCCAATCCATTAGGATAAGGAGAGCTCCCCCCTCCTGCTGTCTGCTGTTC
The DNA here is from genome assembly GCA_947648045.1 of Beta corolliflora. Classification (NCBI taxonomy): domain Eukaryota; kingdom Viridiplantae; phylum Streptophyta; class Magnoliopsida; order Caryophyllales; family Amaranthaceae; genus Beta; species Beta corolliflora. The sequence goes on along the minus strand of CANSZD010003227.1, from coordinate 891,807 downwards.
CATTCCTACTCCAACATCACCAATCATTTCATCTATATTTTCACCTTCCATGTTCAAGGGCTGAAAAGTGTTTATAGTAGATGTAGATTTAACTGCAGATACCCTCACCCTAACAGGCTTCAATGCTCTCTGGAACCCCTCCTGGTCAACCTCTCCCACTTGCTCTGTAGGCTCAGGGATCTTCCTGTTCTCTGGCACTAACTGAACCTTCTTTGGAACCCAAACTTTCTTGATTTTCTTAATTCTGCAACTTTGAGTATCATGCCCAATGCCTTGACAATTACCACATATACTAGGCTTCCATTCATAATGCACGTGGCACCTCGTAACAACGCCATATTCATTAAGAAAAGAAACCAAATCGCGCAAAGATTAATTCAATTTTACTTCTACAAGAACTCTGGCATACTGCAACTTTTCTTTGTTTCTTGTAGCTTCATCTCTCTTAACTGGGGCACCTATCTGGCCAACAATCTTATGTAGTGTTTTCTCACCCCAATATTTCAATCTCAACTTTAATTGTACCCAAATTGGCAGCATTTGGATATCATCCTTCTCAAAATCCATATCATGATGCCATGGTTTCATGATTACAGGCTTATTATTAAAGAAATAATGCCCCTGTAATACAGAATCTCTAGAATCCATAGCATTAAACCTAACCAGAAAAACACCCTTCTTAACTACAGCTACTTTATCCACCTTGTAATTCTTCCAAACTCTTCGAATAAAACCCTCCATAACCTGAATGGGTGGATTTGCTCCTATGACATAGCAAACTAATGAAGAATTCTAGTAATTAATCTCCTCTTCTATATCCTTCATTTCTATTCGCACAGGTTCATACACATTCTTATTCACTAATTTAATACTCTTCTCAATTTCAATTTCATGAACATTCTCAATCTCATTAACATTCTCAACATCAATTTCATTATCCAGAGCAACAGATTCAAATTGCTGTAAAATGGGTACATTATTCGTACCTGAATCAATATCTGGATTTCGTCCCGGAGGTTTCGAATGCAATGATTGCAGCCAGTCATTAAATTTTTTTCGAATTTCACTCTGTTGTTGAATTGAAGCTTTTGGCGTCAAAACTTCTCCAATTCCCAACCCAAAATCTATTGCCTCAATCCCCATTATTTCATCAATTGATCGAGTTTTCAATGCCTGTGAATCCGAAGAAGGACCACGAGGCTTTCCTGTACCTTTTCCATGATTATAGTTTCGAGATTTCTCACCCAATTTCCTTGCCATGGCGGCGGCGTAGGATAAGAAGAGGGTGTTCTTATCATGCGCCGAGAGAAAACATAGGCGGGAAACTCTCTCGTTATTTATTTAGTGATTATTATTATTATTATTATTATTATTATTATTATTATTATTATTATTATTATTATTATTATTATTATTATTATTATTATTATTATTATTATTATTATTATTATTATTATTATTATTATTATTATTATTATTATTATTCAGTTCAGTTTAGACTTATTCATTTCAGTTCAGTTCAGTTCAGACTTAATCAGTCCAAAAGAACAGAGTCTTATACGACAGAAAAAGGTTTTCAAAGCACCTGACAATTGTACATAAATGCCAGAAAAACGGCTGAAACAAAATAACATAAGCAATAGTTAAACATTATGTCATTCCCATGAATGACCAAAAGAAAGCTAAAAGTTATGGCCACTCCCATGAGTGGCCCAAAAAGTACATCAACCTTGACCACTCCCATGAGTGATCCAAAAAGACAAATTGTTTCAATAAAACCATAAAAACTTGAGTGTTCAAAAGACAAAGAACTATATTCAGTCAAGCAACAGGGTCATCGTCAGGTTTGTCGGAGGTCGACCTCTATGGCACTATCTCCATCTCTGCAGGACGGTTTTCTTGAGGATCAGTCGCAATGAAAGCAGCGCTCGAAACGTTAGCATCCCCATCCTTAGGAGCAATAGCTAAGGAAGATTCAGCAGTCGCTCTGGAGGCTTCGTCTGCGTCAATGAGGTCCTTCATGGGACCGATCCACTTCCGGTAAAGATCAATCTCCTTGCTAGGATCCCACGATGAAGTATGCCCTACCATGAACTGGTACATTAGCTTAGCCTTTACGCGAGTAATAATCTCAACGTCCAGACCATCCAGTTCATCCTTCAAACGTGCGACCTCCGTCTACAATGTCTTCACCTCTCCGGTGCGTGACGTTAAAGTATCCTCTACTTCTTTGACCTTATCTTCCAGTGCCCTTAATTCTTCATCCTTCTTCTTCAATCCTTCCTAAGCAACAAGAGCCCTTAAGTTAGCCTTTTGAATCTCCAAATCACTTTTTTCTTCATCAAGAAGTTCTGAGAAGCCTGGACAAAAGACGGGCACTAATAAGTGTAAACACATAATCGTGTCTCCTCATTTAAGGGTCCAATGATGAAACATACCGAGATCTTAATTGGTTAGATCCAAGGGCAGAGCAGTCTGAAAAGCCATTCAAAACCATTTTGAAAAGTGTTAAAGTCCTATTTTAAAGCCCAATTAATTATTCACGATAATTAATTGTATTTTGAGCCAAATTCTTTGAAAAGCCTAATTAATTGTTTAATCATAATTAATTGTTTTATTTATAATAAATAAATATTTTCAAAAGATATTTTTTATAGTTAAAATATTATTTTATCCCGTAAAATCAGATTTCCGGAATTAAAGGATAAAAGAAAATCTTTTAAACGCGTTTTTAGAAAAGCTGGCGAAGGCACGTCAGGAGCCAGACTGGTGCGCCTAGCGCACCAACCTGCGCCTGGCACCTGGGGCACGTCTGTGTGTCAGGCACAGCTCTGTCCACCTGTGTCAAGTGCACTAATCTGCACCTGACACGTGGATTTCTGACTCACATAGAGTCATGCGTCAAGCGCAGTTCTCTGCGTCAGGCGCGAAGTTTCTTTCTTATCTTTTTCAAAACGTGTACAACGTGTACGCTTTCTATTGGGCATGTCGCCTCATGCGCTTGACACATCAGCATGCGCCTGACGCAGGTGGCGCGTGAGGCGCAGCGTCGTTTTCACTATAAATAGGCATGATTTCCGTACATATTTAAGAACAGATTTTTCACATTAACACACTTCGAACTCGACGATATATAATTACGAATCCCTCTCTACGAACTACAAAACCTCCCTACAAAGTTCATACCTTTCAAACACAAATACATTCAATCTACATACATATTTACATTCATATTTTCAGGCTTTACGATTGCTCGTCCCGAAGGTTGTCAATTTGCAGACCCAAGCCACGGTATAATCCTGAGAGTCCTTAAATAAATTCTCTATTTTTATATTGAAGTTACTAACTGTTTTTTCCTAATGTAGATCTTTAATATAAAATCGTTCTACTGTATATTCTAAACCTTTTTATTTCCTTTTATTTTTTTTATATATTATTATATGCTTGCCTGATTATTCTATGCATATTATATGATTGTCCTGCATTATTGCTTTTATCAACCCACATGTTATTTATTGCTAATCAAGACCTAAACAGCTATTCTAACATTATTCATATTAATTTCAACAACCTTCTAGGTTCCCTGTAAATTGATTGCATAATAACATGTCACCTAAAAAATAGTCTTTTATGTGTTTCCTGAACCAACCTAGACTAATTATTTTTAGGGTGCTTAAAATATTTTATGGTTATTCTTTTGCATAAACATTGACATGAAACGGTATTTAGTAGACCACCAAGAAATGGGCAACATGGTTCCTGACTGTGTTGTACCCTCACCCGGCCCCCGAACTCAATCTTTGGTTCATTTTTACCATCTACTGAGTCGAGACGGGGAAATCTACATTGGATAAGTCCCTAATTTGTCCCTGCGGTTCCCCAAAATCCAATTAGGTTTATGAGTCTTCCTTCAAAGACTTATTAGCGACCTCAAAACGTTTTCAATACAAAAACTTTATCAGTGGGGTAGTCAAATACAAATACGTGCTCATTCCGCGTAGGCGAAATAAAAACATGCCTACAATTTGGCGACTCTGCTGAGGAGGATTTTAGAAAAAATTTAATTGTTTAAATGACTGGGTGAAACTCGAAAAATACGATTCATACTCTTTTTATGCATTAGAATGACATTATAGTTTTGCATATGCATGGCTATTATTTTAGCCACCATAAGGACAATCTACCTTGCCTCATTAGCACATGTTCTATGTGTGAGGTCACCCCCGGGGGTTTTTATATGTCTATTTTATATAGAGTTTTTACCCCCGTTCCTCATTGATTATTGGTCTTAATTATGCTCTTCGGAGCCATTTTTTGTACTAATGTGCTCCTTGTAGTGTGTTTGTAGTTTCAGGTTGATTATTGTAGGAATTAGCATGTTTTGGTGTATTTCCTACTCAATTATACCACTACAAGAGATGATGTACTTTTGAGAGCACGAGCATTTTACTTGGGTTGGATTCTATAATTCAAGAGCTTTCCAACGAGTGGTCACTTTCTTAATACCAACAAATAACGCAAAAGTTATGACACTTCGAAGGTTGGAATCTGGTCGTTATAGACCTGAAGACCGTCCGGTCGGGCGATATCCGCCCCAGCCGGTCGGGCGACTTGACTTAGCCACATTTTGGAGCTGGAAAAAAGTTGAAGCAAAGTTGCCTTGCGGGCCCAGTAGGGCAACATCCGCCCGGGTTGACCGGGCCAGGCGAGCTCACTTGGAAGAAGCAGCTGAAGATCGCTCGGTCGGGCGTGACGAGAGATTTAGGCCACCTGACAACCGTTCGGTCAGGTGGATTCGGTCGGGTTGGTTGGGCGGGGTTGTTTTTAAGGAATCTGAAGCGCATGTTGCGCTGACTCTTATTTTCATATAAATAATTATCCTTTTAGGTTGGAAACACTACGTTTTCTCATTATAACTTCAGTCTTTAGTTTTCTAAGCACATGGGAATTACTCAAAAACCCTAGTATTACTTTTTCCCAATTTACATTGAATTTTCAATAGAAGCTTTGATTTTGCAAGATTGGTTTGACAATTGGTATTTCTTCTCTTCTCTTGCTATTCTTATTTAATCCTTGTTTATTAATTCACCATGTTTACTTATTTCATAATGAGTATATTTTCCCCAATTATGATTGAGTACTTTATTTTTAGGGTTAAGTGCTTTGATACGGCTGCATTCGAAGTTCTCCACATCCGCGGGAAACAGTCCGGCAGGTAATTTATAATGCAATCCGTCTTGCGTGGACCCGGTTCACATTAAAAATAGTGTGGACCAGGCCTAGACACGTGCCCCACTACAAACTAGTCACTCCCGCTTTCCAAAATCCGTGCGATTTTCTCTCTATTCAATAAGATTATCTCGCCCTAAAATTTTAACAAAAACAGTTGTTCAGAACAAACATACACTATATCATTTTAAAATACACTATATCATGTCAAAATACACTATCATGTCAAACACTATAACGATCGATTATGATAATTTTGTGTAATATACAAATAAACTACACTATAACATTTTAAAATACACTATATCATTTCAAAACACACTATATCATGCAACACTATCATGTCAAAAAACACAGCAAAACACTATCATGTCAAAATACACTATATCATTTCAAAATACACTATATCATGTCAATATACACTATAACATGCAACACTATCATGCCAAAAAACTCAGCAAAATACTATCATCTTAAAATACACTATACCATTTTAAAATACACTATATTATTTCAAAATACACTATATTATTTCAAAAATACACTATCAGGAGAGAAGTTATCAGAGGAGAGAGAAGTTATCAGGAGAGAGAAAAGAGCGGAAGACTGAACGCGGCAAAAATGGAAAGTTGTAATCATTAAAACTTACGTGAGATGGATAAGGTGCACACTAAGTTAGTGTGCACCGGGTTCATATTAGTTTTTTTATTTATAATGACTCAAGAGGTTGGGGACTGAGTCAAAGTCAGAGCATTTGGCAGTGGCGGAGGAGATAGTTATCGTTAGAGTAAGAGAGATGAGAAGGAGAGCCAAGGGAAGGGAAATTCTGGCCATTTTCATTGGATTTCAGACGTTACAGAATGGTGTGGTGCTGCAGCTGGCTGATCATGCTACTGGTATTTAAAGATGAGAAGCTCCAGGGCTTTAAGGTCAAACCACTATTAGTTCTCTAAAAAAACGCAAGTTAAGTGTGATAGGCAAATTTCAACCTGTTTGGGACCCAAAATTTTGAAGTGATTGTCGACCACTGCTAATCATCATTAGTATTGAATCGGAATCAGAAATTTTTTATATTTGTACCATAATCTGAACCGTAGGATTAAATTATTCCACTTTAATATTTGTACCAATTTAATAAATCTGCAAATTAAGTGTTCTACCATAAAGAGTAAACTGTTCTCTCTTCTGAGTCTCCATGGCCGGCGGTTCGTGGCTTCTTCATCATCAACCGCTTTGACAGTTGGGGTTTGGGCTTGGATTTGTGTAGGGATTTTTTAACAAGAATAATACAAACTTTTGGCCGTTTTCTCGCAATAATACAAACTTTTGATTATTTTTAAATAATACAAACTTTACATCAAAATTCCTCCAGTAGGTCAAGTTGACCGTTAACCTCGTAAAAACAAATAAAAAAAAATTTTAACTCCAAAATCTCTTCCTCCTCCCCCTAGCCAACCAACCGAAAATCGAAACCCAACTTCCTCCCCCCCACCCTCACCTCCACCCCCACCCCCACCCCCCACGGATGAAACCACCCTCACCACCCCTCCCCCACCACGAAACCGCCTTCCCTAGCCACGAAACGTCCCCGAACCCAACTACTCCCCCAACCCAAACCCTCACCACCCCCACGGTTAAAACCACCCTCAACACCCCCTCCCCCACCAACCGAAACCACCCCTCTCTTTCTCCTCTCCAAGACCTAAGGCTCTAACAGTAAACACACATCTAAACCTCCTCCATCCTTTTACCACCACCGAAACTCCACACTCCCACACCACTTACACCCAGCCTTACAACCACCACCATGCGATGGTCAGCAGCACCTAAACCCCACAACACCACCACAATAGTTTCGCGAGGGTCAGTCAGCAGTACCGAAACCTCACACCATCACCATCGAAACACCACACAACCACCACCACACGTCGCGAGATTCAGCAGCAGCGAACCGCCACACAACCACCACCACACAAAAAATTTGCACGATTAAAAATCGGAAAATTAATCAACGAGAAAATTCATATGAAGTGTAAAATATCATTCGATCTTAACTAAAGATGATGAAAACAGAAAGAGAAAACAAGAACTCACAGAGAAATCGGTGAGATCGAAGGTGATCGCCGGAGAAAAAAGGGGGAAAATAAGTAGATATAAACTGACTTTTGCGAAATCGAAACCACTAGAGCACCAACACCAAATTCGAAACAATCACCACCGCGAGCATCAAACTCGAACAGATCTGGGTTGTGGAGGTTTTGAAATTCGGTGTTGGTTTATGGCGGTTGTGGAGGAAAGGAAGAGGAAGAGGAGAGGAGGTGTTGGTCGACCGATGAGAGAGAATTAGGGTTTTCGACATTGGAGGTTGAAGAAGAAGAAGAAGTTACAGTGTTTGGATTCTTGGAACTCGTAGTTTGGAGGTCGAGGCATGAAGCTTTAATGGCGGAAAAGAGAGAGAAGAATGAAAAGAAAAAATGGAGGAAGAAGAACCAGAGTAAACAAAGAAGAAGAAGGGAAAATAACGAAAAAAAAGCCACGTCACCAGTTTACCTGCACCAACAAGTGACTAACCGGTCATGACCTACTGGAGGAATTTTGGTCAAAAGTTTGTATTATTAAAAAATAATCAAAAGTTTGTATTATTGCGAGAGAACGGGCAAAAGTTTGTATTATTCCAGTTAAAAAATTCTTTGTGTAGTGCACTTAATATAAAATGAATAGAATTCCTTGGTAGTTTAGAGGACATTCGTGAGCCAAAAAGAAGAGAGATATATTTTTTTTAAAGAGAAATTTCATGAATCGAAGGCCAAACGACATCTACAATAGATATTAAAGAAAAACAAGATACAATCAAATTTTATATCAAATTCGTCTTCGAAAAAACTACAATGAACCAGATCCAGTAATACAGCGCAGCCCCCTTGCATTTGCTGAATCAAGCAGCTATTGATGAGGAAGTCTATCATTCTGACATAGTTTGGGAAGAGCATTCTTGATCGAGCCATGTTTACCGCATCCGGGATTCTAATAGCTTCATATTGAGTCTCGAACAATTTCTTATACCTAAAAACAAAAAAACATACTCACAACTCCCATAGGGGAAAAAGAGATCTCCACAACAGAGACTAAAAAAATCTCATAAAGAGATACTAATTTATTCAACAAAACAAGAAAAAGAACTAAAAACTGAAAATAAAAGGGGAAAAAGAGCATACCATGGATTAAAACATCCATGGCTGCCCCTAACTGATAAATAAGGGGTAGGGGCGGCTAGGGGTTTTAGAGAGAAAAAAGAGGGGGGGGATTTTTATACAAAAGTAGTTTATGCTTACTAATAGCAAATAAGAGAGATAGATAAGGGTTGAGATGATGCAAATCACGATGTAGTGATGTTTCAATGATGAAAATTTTATTTTTTTTCGTACTTTTTAATCAGTAATGAATCTTTTTTTTTTTGCTGTTTTAATTTTTATTTTAAAATTAAGGATTTTTTTATTTTAACCACCTTATAAAATCAAGTTTTTGAAAATAACCACCTTATATGTTTATTTTTTTAAATAACCACTTTATATGACCTATATCCTTCTAAATACCTATCAATTGACAAACTCCGTCAAGAAAATTATCCTCAAAGTGTTTAAGAATGATTCCATCACCTCCACCTTTATTCGTTAGACTATTTATAAGGTTTTAAACCTTCTTTAAGACCGGTCTGTTGGACGAAATCTGTCAATTGGAAGATATTTAGATGATATAAGGTGGTTAATAAAAAAATGCACTTATAAGGTGATTATCTTGAAAATTGGAATTTTAAAAGGTGGTAAAAGTCAAAAAATTCTAAAATTAATTATCATGGCATCTTTTTAGATAAATAAAGTAATATTATTAGTATTTAAGATGAAAGTAAGGATGATATTGTTTTGATCATGAACTATTAATGTTGTAAGGTACTTCCTCTTGGTTTTTTTTTTTTTAATTTCACCATATTAACTTTTGACACTATTTACAAATTATATTTTGACCTTGTTTTATTATTACACATAAAAAAAATACAATGACATGAGATCTTGTTAGATTTTTGTAGTTATAAAGTTTATAATACCAACTTTTATAATTTTTACTCATACACAATTAGAGATATCGATGTTCAAAGTTATGTATTTTTGCAAATGTGCTAAAGCCTTTGGGTATAACTAAAAACACATAGAACTACTTCCTACGGTTTTATTAGTTTAGTCACTTCTTTTGGCACATGATTTAGGAAAGATAGGTATGTGGATCATAGGAGGGAAGAGAAAGTATTAATCTATTGTAAAGAAGGTATGTTGGTCATAGAAGGATATGCTTAATTGTAAAGATAATTATATTAAATTCATAAGGTCGTACCAAAATAAGAAAATGATAAACAAAAGAAATGTATCTATATCTATATACTCTAATAAAGCTGGATAATTTTCTCCTACGTGTCAGCTATATAGTTTCTCTCGCCATTTGGCAATCAATTTTGCCCTTTAGAATAAATCGAATCCCACGTGTATGTTTAGACACTTAAAACACTGTCCAACTAAGCAAATTCGCCACGTGTCACTCAATTCTCAATGCATATGGCCGAAAATTTTTAAACCTCCTTAAATCATGCTTATGTGAATCAATTACAATCTTAAATCATGTGCAACTTCATCACCTAAATCTCAATCATTCCTAAATTGCAAAACTTCATTTTAGGGATTGATTCCATCACTCTTAAATATGGAAATTCGTATATTAAAGATGTGCATTTAGGAAACCACCAATTAGAATTTCCGTTAAGAAACTCTTCGTCAGCTGCTATATAACCATCTCTTATTTTCTCCTCAATCAGTTTTCTTGATTTGGCCCCAATTTATCTTCCTACATGGTCTAATATGTTGACACCCAACCTTGATGCTGCAAGCTCAGCAGCTTTTGCACCTCCACGTCCATCAAATACCCCAAAGAATGCCTACAATTTTCCATGGTCAAATAATTATATTAATTGTCATATAATTAGAGAATGATGTTATTCAAACTAGGACCAGCCGAATTTCAGGGGTAACTACATGAGATTAAAGGTAGTATTTTCTAACTAGCATAATTGTAAAACATTTCAAAATTATTTTGAAGGATTTTTTATGGTGTTTTTCCTTTTGTTTTAGAATTCTAACCACAATATCCTACGAGATGGAAGTGCAAAAAGAATGCAAAGGGAAATTGAGAGTGTAAAGGAAGTTGAAGCAGGAAAGGTAATATTTTTGGTTAGAATTGTATATAATTTTTATAGAACTCAAATGTGGGATTTTAAATATTTATAAGTACTAAATTGTATTAGTTTATTATTATAGGACACTAATATATTTGAGAATCAAGATGAAGCAACTTCAATTACACCTAAAAAGTGTGTTTGTGAATTTGATGATGATGGTGCAAAGGAGGTTAATAGTTCCAATCTGGATTTCCAATTATCAACAACTACGAAGCCAGTTATTGTGAAGGTCGAAAACATTGGCCAAACTTATAGGATTTTTGTATTACGTTTCTAAACTATTTGAAAACTATATTGTTGCTATTTTTAAGCCTTTTATGATGTGGAACTATTGCTAGACGGATTGTTTTGAATAATTGATTATGGATTCTTCTTATTGTACTTTTAATATTACAATAATATATATATATATATATATATATATATATATATATATATATATATATATATATATATATATATATATATATATATATATATATATAGGTAGGATCACATGAGAATGCTCCTTACATGAGAAATGAGAATGAATCTCAACCACACGATTGGATTAGAGTTACAACACTTGTTCATTAGAGTTATACCCCAAAAAAATTTCGAGCCCAAATTTTTTTTTTTTTCTTTTTCGAAATATTTTTTCTTTATTTTTGTTTTTTTGGAGTTACATCACTTTTTCATTAGAGTTACATCACTTGTTCATTAGAGTTATAGCGTGTAAAATCCATTCTCATTTCTCATGTAAGTATGCATTCTCATATGAACTCACTTCTATATATATATATATATGTATATATATATATATGTATATATATATATATGTATATATATATATATGTATGTATATATATATATATATATATATATATATACACATTAATAATCCTTTATCACATTGTCCTATGTGTCACATATATAATTGCTCTCGCCATTTGGCCGTGAAAATAACGTCCCCAAAAATTTGGTTGCCACATGTCACGTAGCATCCTAAAAAATTAGTCCATGTAATAGGTCTCGCCACGTGTCAAGTTTTTCACAAGTGTGATGGCCGAATTTTTTTTACATTCCTTCAATCATGCTTATGTCAATCAATTACAATCTTTAAAATATGGAAATAAAACATGTGTATGCTTAAATCACGTGCAAGTTGATCACCTAAATCTCAATCATTCCTAAATTGTAAAATGTGATTTTAAAGATTGATATATTACAACTCATTATTTGCGGTTTTCCTAAAAAAACGAATTAACTTTTTTTAAATCCTAATTCTATCACTATAAATACTCTAATCACTTTGTTACAAATTTATTCATTATTTGGTAAATATCTTGGGCTATAAATAGAGATTCTATGTACACCATTTTATTAAAAATTCATTCATTTTTCCACAAAACTCATTGGTTTGTCACTCACCTCAAGGACGAGTATTATGTTAGGAAGTTGATTTTGAGGGATCAAAAAGAAGATGGCCAGGTCACTGAGTTTGGAGATAAAGTTGGCATCTAGAAGGACCTTGGTGGGCTTCATATTCCCATGGAAAATTGGAGAATTTTTTTTAATAAAGGAAGATAAGGGCAGAACAGAGTTCTGTGCAATGCCACGAGTTTGCCATTGCAGAGGCAAGCTTTTCCATTTGCATGCTAGGTGGTCTTCCAAACTACCTCTTTCAAGGTCTATAAGCAATAGAGCGTGCTTCAGGACAAGTTCTGGTAAGTGTCACGATGGTAAGTGTCACTATGTTTGGATGCCTTATTCTGCTTAGAACTTCAACCTGTAATTCCCCAACAAAATGTTTACTCTCTAATACAAGTTAAATGGACTAATTAGAATAATTTGAACACTGGACGGTTTTTCTAAGAAAAAAAGGGATTATTTTTTTATTATATATGTTAAAATTGAATGTATATTATATAATGTTACAATTGATTATAAAAGTTTTCGTAAGGAAAAAAATCGGATTAAATTTTTTTAAAACATTGTTTTAAACCCTAAATCTATCACTATAAATACTCTAATCATACTTGCATTGCATTGCTACACCAAACTCCATAAACACTGAAATTATTGCCCTAAAATCGAAATTTAATATTATCTTCTAATGGAGAATGAAATTGGTTTAGTTGAAACAACACCATCATCTGCACGTAAAAAGAAATTGCATCCTAAATAGGAACACTCGCATTTTTTTAATCATGAAGGTATGATACTTTTTTTATCATGAAGGTATGGTATTTTTTTTATCATGAACATATATATACATGGTTTTTTTGGGTCAAATTATGTAAAAGCTATTAAGAAGCAAACCAAGTTTGGAAACTCGGATAAGTTTTCTCGGGGAAATTGCATCCAACAATGGCATCACTTTGCATTTACATGCGGATGTTCAACTACAATGACTGATTCCGTTTACATTATCATATTGTATATAATTTTTTTTGGATGGTTATGTGACAAAATATAAGTAGTGGAAACTAAACTTACAAGAGGTGATCACCTGAAGTAGGTGAAAGATTATTTGTAACATGAACATATATATTTATATATTTATGTTACGTTTGAATCTCATGGACTAAAAGGATTGTATTTGTATGTAACATTTTTGTATGATGTTTGTTTATTGGAAAAATTGATTCTAATAATCCAACATTTGGGCCGTTCGCTCAAAATAATCCCACCTTTTGATTTTTTTTAATAATCCAACCTTTTACCACTATCCGCTCATATTGAACCGTGACCTGTTGAAACAGGTTGATGACCAGGAGTATGGGTTAATCGCCCACGTGGCTTGTTCTAATTCGTTCTGATTTAATAAATTAATTTAAATTTTAATTAACTTAGCTAAAACAAATAACTACCACCACCACCAAGGCACCACCGCCAACAACACTACAACCAAGAAACCACTGCCAACAACACCACCACCAAGTCTAACCACCCTATTTCGGCCCACACCACCATAAACCACCACCATACAACCACAAAAAACCCCTTCCCACTTGCGTGCGAGACCACGACCTCACCCTTGCGAGTACCACCACCCCCGAAACCACCTTCCCCCTTCGACCACCCCCACCATCTTAAACCATCATCAATTCATCACCACCGTCTTTAACCATCAACAGTGGCGAAATTTGAAAAACGCATAAACAAACAATCAAAATTCACAAAAACAAAGCTGAATCGAAATACATAATTTAGTGGTAAAAAGGTAATTACCTCGATGAATTCGATTCCACCACCATAACTCGGTCGAACTTTGTTCCTAACAACGTTATAAACCAACGTAGGGTGGGGGTTTTTCTCTTGGGGGGTGGGGTGGGGGTGGGGGTGGGGGGGGGAAGGTCGGGGTTGTTCGCAGGGGTGGTGGTGGGAAGGGGGTTGTTCGCAGAGGGTGGGGGTGGGGAAGGGGTTGTTCGCAGGGGGGTGGGGGTGGGGAAGGGGTTGTTCGCGAGGGGTGGGGATGGGGAAGGGTTGTTCGCAGGGGGTGGGGGTTGGGAAGGGGTTGTTCGCAGGGGGAAATGGGGAGTGTTAGTCGGGGGTGGGGATTGTTCGCTGGGGGAAGGGGTGGTTGCAGCCGACAGGGGTGGGGGAGGGGATGGCAATTATTGATGACTGGTGAAGTAGGGGAGATAGGAAGAAACAAAGGAGAGAGAAAGAAGAAAAGTGAAAAAAATATTTAATTTTACCATTTCATCAGGTAACCAGTTTTATGGTTCAATATGAGCGGATAGTGGTAAAAGGTTGGATTATTAAAAAATAATCAAAAGGTGGGATTATTTTGAGCGAACAGCCCAAAGGTTAGATTATTAGAATCAATTTTTCCTTGTTTTTTTGTTCCTTCCCAATCTCTATGCCATGTAATAATTTCGGGTTAATTATATTATTCCCACCAAAAGGTCCGTTAATATTTCTACAAAAGATATTCTGACATTTGTACAAATCATGTATTGATGTTCTATCATCATCTATCTATATACTCTAATAAAGATGGATAATTTTCTCCTACGTGTCAGCTATATAGTTTCTCTCGCCATTTGGCAATCAATTTTGCCCTTCACAATAAATCGAATCCCACGTGTCTGTTTAGACACTTAAAACACTGTCCAACTAAGCAAATTCGCCACGTGTCACTCAATTCTCAATGCATATGGCCGAAATTTTTTAAAACCTCCTTAAATCATGCTTATGTGAATCAATTACAATCTTAAATCATGTCCAACTTGATCACCTAAATCTCAATAATCATTCCTAAATTGCAAAACTTGATTTTAGGGATTGATTCAATCACTCTTAAATATGGAAATTCAGGTATTAATGAAATTATATTACATTTTTTTTAAACCTAGGTAAAAACCGACTTTTTTTTTTCACAATAAATACCGTAATCTCAATCATTCCTAAATTGCAAAACTTGATTTTAGGGATTGATTCAATCAATCTTTAATATGGAAATTTGTGATTTTATGATATTTTATTATTTATTTTTTTTTCAAAAAATGACTTCTATTTTGCACTATAAATACCCTACTCATATTTGCATTGCACTACAACATCAAAATTCATAATTCCTAAACACCTTCCCATACATCCGGCCACCTTAAATTTATTTTATTCTCCTTGGCATCATATTACAAAGTATCAAATATATTATTGAATCCATACGTGAAGAAAAAAATATATAGTGCACAAGATGAATTTTAGAGCATTCTTTGATGGAAAAAACAAGACGTTGCTTATACTTTGTTAGGGTTGATTGAACATTTACAATGTCTGGAAATAGGACTTTATGAAGTTTGTTTTTTGCAACACAAATGAAGGAACGAACCGAGACCACCAAGAGGACAACCATAATGTAGGGGAGATTAAGTATGTTTTTGTATTTTGTTCATAGAAGGTCTTGGTTATGAGGTTCATATTAATAAAGTATATTATTTTGTTTTATATTTGAATCAATAATGTTTGAAAATAGAACCCTTGGACAATTATCTGTAAATGTACTTAGAATTGTGATTGGATCATGATTAATATTGTAAGCTACTATATATTGTCATGTCTCCAATCTCAATGTTTTCTAGCTGTAAAGTTTCTTGAGCTTTGACTTATAAGAAAGATACACAATAGAGTAACTTTTTTTTTAATAAGGTAAGGAGAAAGGTTAGGAGATCCTTCGCACGAGGGGAGCTCCAACCTAATCGTTTACAAGAATAGAATGAAGAGCAGAATTAGTACAATCATCGATATTAAACTGAGAATCAACTAAATGACCGACATTGGCGATCCAATCTGCTGCTTTGTTTGCTTCCCGGTAGACATGACGAATAGCCCACGAAGAGAAAGAACGAAGAAGAGCTTTGATATCCTGGATGATATGAGCAATCTGCCAAGGAGGAGACCAGATACCTTTAACTGAGTTGTTGACCATAAGATTATCACCTTCAATTTGGAGTTGACGAATATTGCTCTAGATAGCTAGGTGAAGCCCTTGTTGAAGAGCAGTTACCTCGGCAATGAACACGGAAGAAGAACCAAGGTTGAAAGCTGCAGCTTTGTGGAGATGGCCAACAACATCTCTAATGATAATACCTGCTGCTACAGAAGTACCGCGAACCGAGCCGTCGAAGTTGAGTTTAAAGAAGGAGGTGGGAGGTGGCTCCCAAGAAACGAGGATGGAGGAAGGATACACCGAAGAGGATGGAGGAAAAGAGGAATGGGAGAACGGGGAACCAGAGGAGTTGCAGAGGTCCACTACATTCCTCAGACTCCATTCTGAAAATAAAATTTTTGCTTTATGCAGAATTCTGTGAACATTAAGAGAAGTATTTTGAAAGATAATAGAATTTATTTCCTTCCAGATACTCCACATAAGGAAAACAAATTTGATAGTTGAGGATCTATCATGTCTGATTTTGGACAAAGTATTTAGAAGAGTGGCCCGATGTAAGGTGTGAGGTATCCACTCCTTTAGATCCTGAAGCTGCCAAAGGGGGATAAGATGATGGCATCCCCCAAAAAGATGGTCTAAAGATTCCTCATGAGTGTTACATATAGCACAATGGTGGAAAGGGATTATGTTGCGTTGAGCAAGGATGGCTCTAACTCCAAGACTATTGTGACAAATTTGCCACATAAAAATTATCAGTTTGGGTGGGATATCAAGGTTCCAAATCCAACGATGCGGCCATTTTTCTAGACTTGGTGAGAGATTATGAGCTAGCCAGTTAGCGGATTTAACCGTAAATAAGCCTAAAGAGCTAGGACCCCAAATAGGCTCATCCGGAAGGGAGTTTACTGGCAGAGGAATGCCTTTGATAGAGTTAATAATGCAATTCGGCACCAAGAGCTTTAGTTTGTCAATATCCCAAGTTCTAGTAGGAAGAATGAACTCTTTTAGAAGAATATTAAGATCAACCTGGTTTTCTGATAATTTAAGTTTTTCCATTAAATTTTCATCAGTACACCAGTTGTGAAGCCAAAAAAGAATTTGGGAGCCATCACCTATTTTCCACTGAATACCTTTTTGCAGAAGAGATCTCTGGAGTAAGATTTTTTTCCATATTGGAGAATCGTGCGCTTTTGTTTTACAATAAAAGAAGGACTGACCATTTAGATATTTTTGCGTTATTAGTTTCACCCATAAATTGGTAGGTTCCGTAAGAATTTTCCAACCCAGCTTTGCTATAAAAGCTTTATTCATAAGAAGCGTTTTTCTTAGGCCAAGGCCACCCTGCACTTTAGGAGTGCAGATTTTATCCCATGCAATAAGAGGTGTTGCATTTTTATCTTTATTTTGTCGCCAAAAAAATTTCATGTGGAGAGTATCAATGAATTTAGCTACATCCGGAGGAAGCATGGTGGAGGCACACGTATAAGACGGTAGAGCTTCAAGATTACTCTGAATGAGGGTGAGCCTCCCAGCTTTGGACAAAAATCCCGATTCCCAGAGGTTAATCCATTGATCAGTCTTTTGAACAATATGAGCAAGGTCAGCTTTAGAGGGATGATGGGAACTAAAGAAAATTCCCAAGTACCTTCCCAGAGAAGAATTAGGCAACATATTAAAATGACTGGCTAGAGCCGTTTTTCGGTTGGAGGAGACCTTTTTAGAGAAAATAATAGTAGATTTATGAAAATTCACTAATTGACCTAAAGACCACGAAGTCATCAAGGACAGCTTTTTAGATTTCTACAAGCCGAGGTAGTTGCTTTGCAAAATAAGAGGCTATCATCGGCAAGAAACATTAGGCGGGGTATATTGGCGGTTCGGGGTGCGGCTTAAAACCGATACCTGAATCTCGAGATTGACTTTGGAGAGTTATTTTTCGGATAAAAACTTCCATACATAAAATAAAAAGGTAAGGTGACAGGGGGTCACCTTGTCGCAGACCCCTCGAAGGTCGAAACCAAGGGGAGGGTTGGCCATTTACTTTGATTGAATAGGAAACATTACTAACACATTCCTTAATCCATAGGATCCAAGTGGGGGGGAAACCAAAAGCCTCGAGAGTTTGCCAAAGTAAATCCCACTCGATCCGGTCATAAGCTTTTTCCATGTCTAACTTTAGGGCAAACCACCCTGTTTTGTTTTGAGACTTTTGAAATGTATTGAGAGCCTCTTATGCAATCAAAAGGTTGCCATGAATAGAGCGTTCTTGAGTAAAAGCATTTTGAAGGGGACTAATTTCCCGTTGTAAAATAGGGCGGAGGCGATTAACTAGGAGTTTTGAAATTGCTTTGTAAATAGTGTTAATTAAACTAATTGGCCTGAAATGATCTGGATATTCAGGAGCTTCTTTTTTGGGAATGAGGGTTATCAAAGTGTGGTTCAAAGATGGGGGCAATTTACCATGATAAAAGAAACTTTGTACGGCAATGATTAATTCTTTTTCAATGATGGGCCAATAAGCCTGAAAGAATTTTCCCCCAAATCCATCGGATCCAGGCGCTTTAAGTGGGTTAATATCAAAGAAGACTTCTTTTATTTCTTCTGTTGTGACTGGAGCAATTAAAGAGTTCACATCAGCTGGAGATATAAAAAGGTCGAGAAAGCTCAAATCAATTTCCCTGATAGTTGAGTGGGCAGAACGAAAATGATTTTTGAATGAATCAGACAATAGATGAGTTAGGTCGTCATGGGAGTCAACCCATTGCCCTACATCGTTTTTTAGTCTAAAAATAGTCATGTTAGCCATAGATTTTTTCATTCTATTATGAAAGAAGCGAGAGTTGCGATCCCCTTGAGTTAACCATGTTTTTCTAGTAGAGCGTCCCCAAGCTTTCTGATTAAAGAGAAGAAGTTTCTCCCTTTGGATAATCAACCGATTGATATGCTTAATTAAAATGTCATTAAAAGGTTGGTGCCACAATTTTAATTGTAATTCCTTAATTTTTTCCTCATTTGTAACCAGTTTATTGGTCATATGTCGATAGTTGGTCTTAGCCCAAATTTTAGAGTAACTGCTACTATATGAAAGGTAAGGTATTGATCTAAAAAAAATACATGATATTGTATAAAGTTTATCATGGTTTTGCACATGGATAAGAGATGCCTACTATTTTATTCATCCATTATTATGTTGAAATAATTTGACAGTCGAATTTAAATCAAATAAATTTGTAATAAATTTAAATGAACATTTCAAATAAAATTGAGGGTGAAAATTACATAAATTAAGGATAATATCAATTAGAATTGTAATGATACTTTTTATAATATTGTAAATATAAATACATGGCTAATTTTCGAACATTAAAGGTGACAAATTCAGAAATGTATACAATTTTGGAAAAATAATGGTGAAAAGATCACGGAAAACAATTTGCTCAATGAAAATATCTTTTTTTGTGAGATTAATTTAAATTGATTTATATTAATAATTATGGCAATTATATTAGATTATTTTAATTTTTGGTAAGTAATTAGCCATATATTGATCACAACAGTGTCTCAGACAGAAATCACATGCCGAAATTATCTTTCCAAAATAATGGAAAAATATTCGTTCTATGGATTTACCCTATCTTGCCGAGATATAATTTAAATTGATTTATATGAACAATTATGGATATTATGTTAGATGATTTAAAGTTTAGAAAATCAATGACGAAAAAAAGAGAATATCATTTATCCAATGTAATTTCGCAGTAGTTCAGAAAACTGATTTGGCTTACTAAATATGTATATATATCAAATGTCGTTAATTTTTTTATTTCGCTTTTCCTAGCCTCTATTAACTGAAGAGTAAATTTTTTTATTTCGCTTTTCCTAAATATAAGAAGAAGAATTTAAAGCCAAGCGAAAGTAACATGAATGTAATGACATATTATATAGTACATCTTAATCACAAAGATGTTGGAAATTTTTGTGGGTATTGTGCTAAATTTAAAATTTTCAGTTATGGTATAAGGGGACTAGGCGAGCTTTGGAGTGCAGAAAGTTATCTTTGATCAATAAAATATTTATTTTTAATTATATTCATCATAGGATATAATTTATAAAATACATCTATTACATGGAGTACAGAATAAAATATGCTATTGTTATGTTTGTTGAATTAAAGTATTCACTTAAGAGATATCTTGATTATATATGCGATCATTATTTATGATTTTATGATTTTTTTCAAATTATGCAAAATAAAATCCATAACTTGCTTATGTAGCTTTCGTTAATCAAGGGAATAATTTGCATATATGATATAGTTAACGTATTGCTTATGGGCTAAAAAGGTAACAATTAGTAAGAGAATATAATTTATGTATGTGATTTAAGGAATTTGGGGTTTACATATCAACATTTATTTTTGAAAATATAACTTTTTTCTGAATAATTCATTTACCGGGATTAAAAAATTATAAGGATCTATCATATGTTGGTGCGTGATCACGGGCCATTTTGCAAAATATTAAAAATAAAAATAAGACATTTTCATGCAGCTTGATTTCTTCGCCACATATATGCCACGTTAGTTAAACAATATTATTAGGGAACTCTTTGAATCTCAACAAGAGAAAAAATAGGCAACTATTAAGTTAAATAGAGTTGGAGTTAATTAGGTGATCAGTTAAACAAGTATATATTAAGAAAATAATATGATGAGACTTTTGTGATAGGTCGTTGAAGATTCTTATTTTCGTGCTATCACTCCCTTAAACTGTACAATCTATCATAATTTCTTGTGCAAGTGGGGGTTTCCTGGTGGGTGGTGGCCAATGGGTGGTTTGGTGCAGGTCAACGGTGTTGCAAGACAACAAAAGAGAGGGTTGAGCGGGAATGTGGAAAGGTTTTCTATATGTAATTGCATGATCGAGTGCCCGTAGTAGCGCGCATTGTGATTTTTTATGAACGTCTAGATGAAGCAATGGACAGAGTGAAAACTTTTCATTCACTTAACACATGCACAGGTCATAAATCAGTTTTAAATTATATTCTTAATACACGATATAATTATAAAAAATTTAAATCATGAGCTAATATTTGAACCATGATTTTACAAGAAACGTCCAGAAATCTTAAATTTATAAAACAAAAAATTACCGCGCATTTCGATGTTTTTTTTGTTTCATTAACGTATATTTATGAATTTATATATCACAATTATAAGATTTTTAAACTTTAAAATGTTGTAACAAAGGATTTTTATATATCATGAAATATACTTTTATATTTTACATTCTTTAGACTTTAAGTGTATGGATTCTAAAAATGATGGATTCAATAAATTTAGAACAAAAACAACTACGTAATAAACAAAGCAATTCCCGTGCATTATGCATGGGTATAAGTCATTCTTTAAACTTTGGATCAAGACCATTGACCCGTTTAAATAAATGGGTTGACTGATATGAATCTTTTAATAAATGTGATGGATTAGGTTGAACTTTTGAACCCGATACCACAACATGTTTTTGATGATAAATTGCATTAGCTTAAAGTTCTTCCTTCTTTTTGTTTTACCTCCTTTTTTACATTGTTGAATTCGTTTTATTTGATAAAATTTATGTATGCAACATTCAATTTTGATCTAACTATCACAATAATTCTTTTTGTTTTGGAACTTATTGAATTGAATATATCACATATATGTGACAAAGTGATAAACAGGCGAACTCGAACCCGACACGTATAATGAACAGGCTAGGTCGGAGGTTCCTGACCCGTTTAAGTAAATGCGTCGGGTTAGGGGGAGCCAACCCACCAACATGTGAACCAGACACGACCCGGACCAATCACCAACTCTAGGAATGATTGAGAATGAGGCAAGAGATAGAGGGGTTGCCACCACCCAAAAGGGGGTGTAGCCCCCATATAAAAAAGGAAACATAGGATTTTAAGAGAGAAATGATAGAGGGAGAATGATTATATTTTTTGATAATATAAAGACACTAGAATACTGAACTTACTATAATAAGATGATCTTTAGGGAAATGAAAGATCATAAAAAACAATAGAGACATTAACATCTTTATGATAATGCAACCAGTTTTGAGGGAAGAAATAAAAATCATACAGCAATGGGTGTAGATCACTATATATTAGCATGTAAAGAGATAAAGTTTATTATGCTCGGAAAGCACGACCGAGTTTAACCAAAATCACAAAGTAAATGCCCTTATATAAAATATAACCTTACCATTTTAGAAAAAAAAAAGTACAAAATTAATGATATAGGGGGGTGAATCTACTCCAACTAATATTTCGAGATTAGATTGCACAATTTGTGAAAGTGGAAGAGCTTAACTTGCCACATGAAAGATTGCCATTAAATTTATTTGATGAGAGTTGATATCACGATAGAGAAAAAAAGAGGAATGTACATTATATGCATAATTTTTGTGGATAAAAGTATTTAAATGTAATAGAATAATATGATCAATATTTTTTTAATCTTTAAACCTTAAAAAACATCAGTGATTTTACTCTAATTGAACTTATGGAACTAAATTGCATAATTAGTTTGTATAAGGAAAAAAAAAGCATGCGTTTGTATTTCCTTATTAGACCTTTTTTTTTTCTTGCCAGAGTCTATTTCATGTGGACGTTTTTAGAGTCTCAAGTAATATGGGCTTGAAAATCCTAATATGCGACAAAAAGCACGGAGAATCTAATATTACGACTAATGTGGTATACAAGGAAGTCTTCTACAACTTATGAGTAGCAGGTAGAAATAGCCCTACTTTCATCATTCTCTTTCTATGTGTTATTTTCATCATTAATTTTATTTAACTATTAAAGATTTTCTATGTTTAGGATTTTATTTAACATTCTCTTTCTATGTGTTATTTTCATCATTAATTTTTTCGTTCTATTAAAGATTTGTAGGTCCATTTTTGTGTTCCAATACGCTACAACTAGAGATGGCAATGGGTAGGATCTGGACAGGGTCCTCTAGGATCCAGATCCATATCCATTTTTTAGGCAAGGATCCAGATCCTACCCGGATCCGCTGGGTAATAAAATTGAGGATCCAGATCCAATGGATCATACGGATCCGGGTCCTAAACGGATCCAAAACGGATCCTAACCTATTTTCTTCAAACGACCCTAATTTTCACAATAATTAGATATTTTAAAGAACAAAACAACGCCATTTAACATCTTTATTTGTCGATGTTGAAGTAATCAAGCATTCAACCTTAATATAATAAATACGAGCATAAATAACATTAAGAGTTTAACATTAATTTTTACCTTTTTAATTATATATTTTAAAATAACTTTCAAAAACGGGTAATGGATCCGGATCCGGGTAATAATTTAGGACCCGGTCCAGATCCGATTTCAAAAACTATGATCCATATCCTACCCGGATCCGTAGGGTCCAAAATTTGAGGAACCAGATCCGCTAAAAACGGATTCGGGTAGGGTCCATTACCCACTGACATCCCTAGCTACAACTACAAGGAGTCTCACAATGAATATGGTTTAGAAGTAAAATTGAATTGAACATCAGATTGTACCTTAAATGAAAAAGTAGTATTAAAGATAATTTTAGATGTGTTGGATCATTCTTCTGTATGAAATAGACAGAGGTTAAGGTAGAGATCAATAGTATCTAAATATCTTTCAAAATCCGAAATCAGGAACACTACGTAAACAGATAATGGGCGGGTCTTTTTCTCTCTCTAGCTTTTCTCTTGGTGCACACCTTGTGTGTAGTGAGCTGCCATGGCAAGGAAAGCTCGAGCTCAAGGAAAATCCAATACCTCTAATCTGGTGACGAATCTGCAGAACATTAATGTTCCATCTTCTTCCAATGCGAAGAAAACTCGTTCTATGGAAGAAATTCTCGGAGTTCAACCTCTGGAGTTTGAAAGCTCGGATGACGATCCTATTGATGATTTGGGTGAGAATCTCTCACCTTGATCCTCCTTAAGGGAGCTGCAGCAGCAATCGGAGATTCGGTCTCAATTCTGTAAGTGGATGATGGTGATTAAGAGTAATATAGCGCAACCTGCAACTCCAGTTCTTCAATTGACTCCAGGTAGGAGTAATTCTGCAATTAGAACTGTGATTTCTAATTCACCTTTCTTGAATAGAACTGGTAATAGAATTGTGAATGATAATGTCACCAATAGTATGTTGCAATTGAATTTGAACGCTGATGTGAATGGTGATAATGATGGATGTGTTGAGATACCTTGTGATGTGAAAATTGATGTTGAGGATATTCAGGATGAGGTAGATAACTGGAATTCTGCTGTGATTTGTTACGTTTTAGGTGCTAATCCGCCTATATATGTAATGGAAGGCTTTATACGTAGAATTTGGAGAAGTATAGGGGTAGATAAAGTAGCTAGTGTGAATAAGGGAGTTTTCATAGTCATATTTAAGTCAATAAAGAATCGTGACAAGGTGTTGAATGGTGGATACCAATTTTTTGATAAGAAACCTGTAATTATCAAAACTTGGACACCTGAGATGGATCATACTAAGGAAGTTACAGCTTCTGTTCCTATGTGGATTCAATTACATGGCCTGGATATCAAGTATTGGGGTGATCGAAGCTTATTCAAGATTGCAGGACAGATTGGCAAGCCTTTGAAAACTGATCAGGCAACACATAAGAGAGAACGTTTGTAGTACAATTGAAGGTGGTTTATGAGTGGAAACCATAATTATGTGCTACATGTCAGTAATTTGGACATAATGCTGGGCAATGTAGGCGACAGGTGGGGAGCACAGTTTGGAAGGAAAAAGAGAAACAACCAAAACAGACATCCTTAGTACCTAGTATTGTCATCAATCAGATTGTGCCTGAGCAGAGACAAGTGGTGGATAAGGAGGGCTTTAGAGAGGTTCAAAATCCACTGAGGAAGACACCATCAAAGGCAGCACCTGTGACCACAATGAATTCTTTTCAAGTGCTGACAGAAGAGGAGGTGGTTGTGGGACAGATTATGTGTGAAATTGTGGATCATGAGGTTGGGAGGGGTGGCAACCCTCCAGACCCTCATGAATAAAGTTCTATGCTGGAACATAAGAGGCTTAAATAGCTCTGTAAAGCAGAAAGTAGTTAGGAATCTTATCCAAACCTACTCCGCTGGGCTAGTTAGCCTCTTAGAATCAAGAGTAAAGGTTAGCAACATGGGAAACCTTTACTTAAATATGTGTCCTGGGTGGTGTTTTACCTCCAACTCCCAATTCCATAAAGGGGGTGGGATTGTGATGTTCTGGAATCCAAATTTTTTTCATGTTAATATAATAAAATGTACAAGCCAGTTAGTACATTGTTTTGTAAAACCTACTAATGGCCAAGCAGAATTTTATGTGTCCTTTGTGTATGCATTTAATGATGCTGGAGGTAGGAGACAATTGTGGGAGGATTGGAAGCAATTAAGGATTGTTAATGCAGCCTGGATTTGGATGGGCGATTTCAATTGTGTTTTGAATATGGAGGGCAGCGTTGGTGCTCCAGTCAGAGCAAGTGAATGTGCAGATTTTAGGAGGTGTATTGAGAGTTGTAATATGGATGATATGAAGGCTACTGGGTGTTTTTACACCTGGAATAACAAGCAGGGAGAGGATACCAGGGTCTTTTCAAAGATAGACAGGGTTATGTGTAACATTGAGTGGATGGAATCATATCAGTTCACAGAAGCAAATTTCTTACCAGAAGGGGATTTTGATCATTGCCCCATGGTGTTGACTTCACACCCTCAGCAGAATTTTGGTAAGAAGCCCTTTCGTTACTTTGCTATGTGGAAGCAGGCTGTTAATTTTGAGATGATAATTCAGGAAGTTTGGGGTGTGGAGGTGGCTGGTACTCCTATGTTTAGTCTCACTCAGAAATTGAAGAAGGTGAAAGGGTTATTAAAGAATTTGAACAGAGAGGGTTTCACAGATCTTCAAGCAACTGAACTTAGGACTGCAAAAATTCTTAAAGCTTGCCAGATTCAACTTCATCAGCAGCCTAGTAATGTTGAGCTGAGGAAACAGGAAGCAGATGCAGCTCAAGCTCACAAGATTGCGCATGACTCTTATATGTCTTTTTCAAAACAAAAGGAAAAATGTGCTTGGTTCATGGATGGTGATTCGAACACAAAGCTGTTCCACAGAAGTATAAAGAAGAGGCAAATTCAAAATGTTATTTTTGGCATTCACAATGATACAGGAACTTGGGTGAATCAAACTGATCAAGTTATTAAGGCTTTCCTGGATTATTACCAACACTTGTTAGGTGATAATTTTCAGCAGAGAAGGAAGGTGAAAACAAGTATAATAACATGTGGTCCACTTGTTACTGCTCAACAATGTGAGAGTCTCTTAAGACCTGTTACTGGAGAGGAGGTGAAGCAGGCTTTGTGGTCTATTCATGGTGATAAGGCCCCTGAGCCTAATGGTTTTAGGAGCCACTTTTACAAGGACTGCTGGCACATTGTAGGGCCTGATGTCATTGCAGCTGTGGTGGATTTCTTTCATCATGGAAGACTTCTCAATGAGGTAAATTCCACTACAATAACTCTTATTCCTAAGGTTCTGTGTCCTAGTCATGTGGGGGACTACAGACCTATTTTATGTTGTAATGTGATTTATAAATGCATTACAAAAGTGATATGTAATTGATTGAGGGAGGTGTTACCTGAAATCATCATGGAAAATCAAGGTGCTTTTGTGCACAGTAGATACATCATGCATAATATCATGATTTGTCAGGATCTAGTGAGGCAATATGGAAAAAATAAAGCTAGTCCTGGATGCATGATGAAGATTGATATGAGGAAAGCCTATGACACTATTCAATGGGATTTCTTGGAAGAGATGTTGAAGTGTCTAGGTTTTCCTGAAAAATTTGTTGCTCTGATTATGACATGTGTGACCTCCCCTAAATTCTCATTGATGATTAATGGTGGTCTTCATGGATATTTTACTTCTCAGAGAGGTATTAGGCAGGGGGATCCTTTATCTCCCCTACTTTTTGTGGTTTGCATGGAATACCTTTCAAGAATTTTAAAGAAGGTGAGTGAGCAGCAAGGTTCTAAGTTTCATCCTAAGTGTGCTTCTATGAGCCTCACACACTTATGTTTTGCTGATGACATCTTATTATGTTGCAAAGGTGATTTTCATTCTGTATTATTACTCCTTAGAGGGTTCAAACTTTTCTCTGAATCTTCTGGCCTTCAAGCAAATGTGCAAAAATCTGCCATGTATTGTAGTGGTATGAGTAATGAGGAGGTTCAAAGGGCTCTTGACAGATCTGACTTTGTGAGGGAATTTCTCCCTTTCAAATACTTGGGTGTTCCCATTTGCTCAAAGAGAATCTCAATTGCAGATTGTGAAAAGTTAACTGAGAAGATAATAGCCAGAATTCGAGTTTGAGGGACTAGAAACATCTCTTTTGCTGGGAGGGTTCAGCTCATAAATTCTGTGTTTTTGAGTATGCATTCTTACTGGGCGCAAGTCTTTGTCATCCCTTGAACATGTTTTGCAGGAAATTGAGAAAATCTGCAGGGCATTCATATGGTCAGGTGATTCATATAGTACTAAACCAGGCTATGTGAAGTGGAGTAAAGTTTGCACTCCAAAAGCTGCTGGTGGGTTAGGTGATAGAAATATACACTTTTGGAACATAGTAGCTCTTGGAAAGTATGTTTGGGCTGTGGAGAAGAAGTTGGATAATTTGTGGGTTAAATGGGTGCACAATGTGTACATCAAGCAAGACATATGGTGGGAGTATGTGCCAAAGAGCAATTGTAGTTGGTACTGGAAACAGTTATGTAGTATTAAAGAGAAACTCAAGGCTTTATTCACTGTCTCTCAGTTTCAACAAATTCAGAGATACTCAATTCAGGAGATTTATGGGAAGCTTATAGGTGAATATGAGAGGCTTCAGTGGTGTCAGCTTATTTGGGGGAGGACAGGCTTACCAAAGCATCAGTTTTGCTCCTGGTTAGCTATGCAAGGTAAGCTGTAGACAAAAGATCACTTGTTTAGATTTGGGGTTTGTGCAGACAATACATGTTTGTTATGTGGTGAGCAGGTTGAATCTCATGATCATCTTTTTTTCACTTGCCACTTCAGTCAAGAATGTGTGAAAAAAATCAAGGGGTAGTGTGGTATGCAGACTCAGGGGGTGATACTCCACCAAATTGTTGATTGGTTAACTAGAAGACGAAGAGGGACAAAGTTTTAGAGATTGGTGCAGATTGCTGCCATTGAAGCAGTAGTGTACATGACATGGCATGCTAGAAATGAAGCCTTTTGGCTTGGTAAAGTAAATAGCATTGATCATACCGTAAAGAAGATACATCGCTAGTGAAAAGTAGAACTAGGAGTGTTTTGCCAAAGAAGTTAAGTTTTAGAGATAAAGAGTGGTTTGATTCTTTATAATCTGTTTTTTTTTTCTCTTTGCTCCTTCCCTTAGGTTTTGTTTGGTGAAGGAGGTTTTGGTTGTATATGGGTGTTTTTGAAAGTTTGAATTGAATCATCTCTTACTTATAAAAAAAAATAGTATCTAAATATATCAATTTATAAAACTTAAGTTTGGGGGGCTATTATAGGTAAATCATGAGATTTTCTTTGCAATAGCAACACTTACAAGCACACATCCACACAGTGGATATGAAGGATTAAGACATGTATGAATACAGCAAAATCCTATTACTTTATCTTACATCACTACATAGGATTTTTCGTTGATAAAACTACCACCACCAAATTTCAAAGAAGACAAAGAGAAGATATTATAAATCATAAAGATCTACATCATAATACAATGAAAAAGACTTATCAGTCCATGTATTTTGGAGCTTATTAGTAATCAAGAAAATATTTGAGAACGTACTACAATACATGGGTAGAACAACTCTCCATTAGAAAGGAGCTGAAGCTTATTGTTAAAAAAAACTTAGAAATAAATAACAAAAAAAGAAAAAAAAATAGGGTTTACCACACCACCCAAAAGGGGGTGATAGCCCCTGTATCGAAAAAGGGAAACTAGGATTTCAAGAGAGAAAAAAACATATATTTCAGAGCTTATTAGTAAAATATTTTAGAACTTAATATAATACATGCGTAAAATAATTCTCCATTAGAAAGAGACTAGCGGTTATTGTTAACAAAAATTTAGAAATTAATTAGCAAAAAGAAGAAGAAAAAGAATAGGGCTTGCCACCACCCAAAAGGGGTGGTAGCCCTCATACCAGAAAGGAAATCTAGGATTTTAAGAGAGAAAATAAAGAGAGAGAATGACTATATTATTTGGTTAGATAAAGACATAAACACTAAGATACTGAACTTACTATAATCATATGAGCTTTAGGGAAACAAAAGATAATAAATTTTACCTATGATAATTCCTTTGAAACTTTTTCATACATTTGGTTATAAAGCTATATGCAATAAACTTTTATTCTCTCGAGTAGTACTAGAAAACAATAAAAAAAGTTCTTACTTTTTGGAATATAGAAGAAAAAGTAATCAGATGAGACTTAGTGCAACAAATGACTTTAGGTTCTTACCTAGGACATTTCAGTGAAATGTATAGCCTCGTATAAACATAAAGGTATTATAGACAAACCCGTTATCTCAATAGCATTTAATACAATAAATAAGAAAAACACAATTAGTTGGCATATACTTTAGGAAATGGATAAAGTTGGACAAGAGTTTAATTATTTTATTGTGAAAGTAGATTCGATGAAAGACACGGGGATATCGTTAGATTATAGACAAACTATGTAGATTGATGTCTGCATGTGAATGTTTCATCATTTTCAGAAAAGGTAAGGGGTATAGTTGTATAGCGAAGAAATGATATAAAGAAATTGTTAGACCATACTTCAATTGAGATGTTGCTATTAATATGGAATAATGAATATACACAGTTTTTAAATTAATATGGGACGGAATGAGTATGATGACGTCATACACATAAGAAGTAAACTGTCAAAATTTAAGCCTGTATATCAGAAATTTAAATATATTGCCAAAATTAAAAATTATTCATGCAACCTTCAAGGGCATAAATCCAAATTTGATTTCACTATATTGCACTAGCCTTGCATTTACGGCAGAGAGGGTAATCGCATTATTGAGGTTGTTGTTGTGTCCGACAGTAATGTGGGGACAAAGTTTTCATTCCCAGAATGACACTTACACCATCAGACTAAACAAAGTTCCCGATAAAATTCCAAAAAAGGCAGTTTCCATTGGTCGTATGTTTTTCAATGACGATAAATAAAAGCCAATGACAGTCTCTAGCTCACGTAGGATTATATCTCCCTCGGCCAGTATTCAGACATGGACAATTCTATATTGTTGTATCAAGAGTTACAAGCAAAAAGGCTTTGAAGATTTTAATATGTGATAAAGAGCGTGGGAACTCAAATGCTACCACAAATGTATCGTATAAGGAAGTATTTCAAAATGTGTAATAAGTACTATCAATACTTTGAATTTATGTGTTTAGTTTTACTTTCAATTTGTTAATATAGTCACTCACAGTTGTCTTATCTTCCACTTTGTTGCATATTATACGATAACTGCTTCTTTTTTAAATAATTATATGTCACTTTGTTGGTTGTATTTATGTTGCATTCATACTCTTTAAACTTTTTAAAAAAATGAACACAAACAATTAACATCCCGTGCAGTTCTGCACGGGTGTTACACTAGTATATATATATATATATATATATATATATATATATATATAACAAAATCCTAGCAGCCAATGAAGGGTGCCACATAGGACTAAAATCCATTCAACTATGCCACGTTGGATGGCAATCAATCCCTCCCCCTATTTGGCTTTTTGTCCATCTTCTGAATTTCGATTTTTTTTTTTTTTTTGAAATTAAATTATGTGGGTTGATTAGTTTTTGATCATCTGATAATGCGTCGAATTTGGTGATTTGTGTTGTTTGTGTAGCAATGATGGAAGATGAGAAGTTTATAATCATCCATTTATTTCACTGAATTTTTATATTTCTGGATTAACTTAAGGAAAATTAAATTTGGGAGAAAATCCAGTAAAAGAAGGGGTTTAAGATGATGATGAAGCATGAGAGAGAAAGAAATGGGTTGAAGACTTGAAGATGACAGTGGAACGTTTGTTCCTTTTCTTTTTGGAAAAATTGACAGGAACAGTTCCAATTGTGGGCGTTCCCTCATTTTCAGTCCAAACTTTTGATTATTTCTCAGTTGTCCCAACTATTATTCATTTTTTACAAAAAAGGTCCATGCATGTCAATGACCTGTTACAACAGGTAAAACAAATTTTATTTTATTTTTTGCCCACCTCTTAATGTTTTCTTCCTCTCTCCTTCGCACCAACCACACACCACCATCAAGCTTCGTGCCATTGCTCTCCTTTCCGACCTCCCCCAGCGGCAGCACCCACTACCGCCAAAATCATGTTGGCCTTCCACATTGCACCCACGCTAGTCGCCGCCCTCCTCACTATTGACTCTCCACCTTCTCTTTTCTTTTTCTTTCTCAACCACTCGCCTCTCACCACCAGCGCACCACCACCATCAACATCAGACGAACCACTCCAGCACGATAACCGGAAATCTAGGACTGAAGAGAAAGTAATTAGAAAACCTTGGTAATAAAAAGTGAAAAACGACATCACTGTGGGATTTGATATCCAAAAATCACCCTCACCCGTGCTTCACTTCTTTACTTCAAACCACAACTTCAATTTCGAAGCTTCCTAGAATCACCTTCATATTATTGGAGGTATTGTTAATGGCACAATTGAAAGTTCAGTACTCTCTCTTTCTCTCTCATTTTCGCATTTACATCATATATCTAATTACTTTGATGATCTTGGAAAGATCAATACATTGAAAATAGTTAAACAAGTGCATACCCACGTGATAAAATGGCCCAAAATGGGGAATTCATATGCTTTTGTTGAGGAATTGATCACTTCTTACTTGAAATTTAAAGATTTTGAGTCAACTGTGATGGTTCATTAATGGGTTATGTAAGGAGTTTTATGATGTGGAGATCATTTTTTGAGAAAATTAAGATTTTTGGAGGAAACATAGTTGAGATTCTTGAGGATTTCAGTGAATTACATACAAAAAGGAGTGACTTCTATTAGTTGTTGTGTTGAAAATTTATGCAATTTTGATGAATAAGTTGTTGGGGGGTTGAAGTTCATACTTCTTTGATCAAGAAAGGTTTTAATATAGATGTTCATTTGAATTCAGCATAATAGATTTCTATGGCAGAATGTTGGGGAACAAATTTGGTTATACATTCATTAAAGAGAGGATGACGCCGGAGCTCTCGCGAACCCACATCAGCAACAACGAGAACAAGAGAGAAGACAAAGTGAAGCTCTAGCTATGGAGGTGGTACACAAGCAGCACCACCAACCACGCACAATAGCAGCAGCATTCGCAAGGCAACATCAGTAGGCAACTTGCAATAGAACAGGAATAGAGGAGAGAGAAAAACTAAGCAGCGACAATATCGAATGGACCAACAGTAGTAACAACCTTTGTAGTGTTGGTAGGAACTCCGATAGACCAAGCAACGCCAGCGAGAAAAAGGCGAAGGAGCTGAGGGCGACGAAGAGGTCATGTGGGAGGAGGGAGGTAGAGGACGAAGTAGAGGTAGGATATGTTTTGGTGGAAAATAAAGCAAAAAAAAGTTAAAAGAAAATTTAACAGGTTAAACAAGTGACCGGTCACCCTGGACCACTTTTGTAAACCATGAGCAATTGTTGGGATTACTGAGAAATAATCAAAAGTTGGGACCAAAAATGACGGAACGTCCAAAGTTGGGACTACTCCTGTCAATTTTTCCTTTCTTTTTTACATCTTCAACGGAATAGTTAGTATACTACGGATGTACATAAAGTTATCATGATATGTATGGAAAGTTATCATGAAAATTATCCCCAAATTATCCCCTTTTCTCTATTTTTTTTTTTTGGGGTTAAAGGGAGCATTTAAAAGTAGCAGTTAAGGTTCAACACAATCTAGAGGTTTACTAGGGAATTTATATTCCCCCTATTACAACAACTTTTCAAGTGATCAAAAGTAATATCAGCTAGGCTAATATCTAAATCCTCCCAAGGTGAGGTGCAAAATTGGAGGATGATGCTATCTTCATCAATACCCTGCCGAGCTCCCTTAGCTAGTACATCCGCAATTCCCTTGTCTGGCTTCGATCAGCTTTGTGCACTTTGACTAGCGTCTCTTGTAACAGCTCCCTGTAAATTTTTGTGATGTTAGTGTATCTATCTTTGATTTTTGCTTCCCCATTTATATTTGTTACTGCCACCAAAGAATCTGAGAGAACTATACAGTCCTCCCAACCACGCCTTTTACTCCATGATATTGCTTTCTTGATGGCTAAGATCTCTACCATGTTGGCATCATTGCTCATTATGGTCCCACATATACCTTCCACCTATTTGCCTAGGTTGTTCCTGCACACAGCTCCAAAACCTGCACGACAAGTGTTTTGGCAGAAGGATGCATCTACCACAATACTGTAATTGAAGTTCTGGAAAGTTTCAAGGCTGGCATGATTTGGAGGAGTATGTGAAGTAACAGGTCTTGAGCAATTATATTCTACTGCTAGGCGCACAGATTGTTGCCAAAATTGTTCAAGTTTCAAATCTTTTTTGTTAAAAACCCATTGATTCCTTCTTATCCAAATTCTCCAGCATAAAAATGAAAAGACCGTAGCCCAAGGGAGGTTATGGACGGTACTCATTGTCTTGGTGGATCTAATGTTTGAGCTTAACCAACTAGAGAAGTCCATGTTAAAGAAATTTGGGGGGAGCACACACTTATTCCAGACCTCAGTAGCCCTAGGGCATTTCCTTAACACATGATCATTAGACTCATTTTCAGTTTGGCAAAAGGGACAAATGGAACTATCCCCCAACCCCCTACTGAATAGCATATCCTTTGTAGGGTTGTTGTTCCACATGCATGCCTAGAGGTAATGTTGGATCTTAGGATGGCAAGGGGTGTTCCAGATGTCCTTCCAGTCCACTGGGGGGGGTTGAACATTAGGGCAGTTCCTCGTCCATTCCTCTCTATATATAGCTTTGGAGTCAAAGCCTTTTCTCTATTGTCTTTCCTTTTTCCATAATTATGAGTTTATAGTATAATACCTATGTATTGAAAGTTGTCCAAAGTGGGAGTAGCTAATTTTTTTTTCTTTCTAGGATATAAAGATCTTATATACAATTATACATGGTAGTATACATTTACATCTGACTTACATAGTAGTATATATGTATTGTGAAACAGAGTTATTAATATCACAACAAACAACTAGTTGAAATGAATTTAACTACTTCTATTATAATAGTACACCATTTTCTTTTTTAATTTTTTATGTAATAGAATATTGAAAACTTGTTACAAAAATATGTATAAAGGGTCTATCCTTTTTAATTTATTTGGTTGCACTTTTTAAAAGTATTCAGAGCTAATTTAAACTTTCTTAATATTTATTGAGCTATGTGAAGTTTTCTTAATTTTTCTAAACTTTTTGTAACTTATATTTAATTTTTAATTTTTTTTATAGCTAATATGAATTATACTTGATTTTTTTTCTTAATATTTTAAAAAGAAAATGATGAATATTTATATTACTCCTATTCTCTTATCATCCTTTCATCTATTTAGGCTCTGTTCTTTTGGACTGAATAAGTCTGAACTGGGTTTAACTGAAATGAATAAGGGCCTGTTCTCTTCGGCATAAAACAACTGAACTGAACTGAACTGAATTGAACAGAACAGAACAGAACAGAATTGAACTGAAGTGAACTGAACTGAATTAAATTATAACTAATTAATAGTAATGATAATAATTTAGGAACTAAACTGAACTGAACTGAATTGAACTGAACTGAACTGAATTGAAAATAAGCTGGGGAGAACAAGCCCTAATTCTGAACTGAATTGTACTGGTCTGAAATGATCTGAACTGAATTGAACTGAACTGAATTGAGTATTATTAATAATTACAAGTAGAGTAATATTTTTATCATCATTGATAATGATAATAATTAATAATATTAATGATAATGATAATAATACTAATACTAATACTAATACTAATACTAATACTAATAATATGCATAATAATAATATTCTTATGAATTGAGTAATATTAATAATAACAAGTAGAATAGTAATGATATGAAGTAATAATATTATTACTATAATATTTTCCTCCAAGATTGCTATTCGCAAGTCAATATATACAAAACCAATAGCATGTTTCACGCCTAATACAGTAGCAACTAGCATGCATGACTCCTAATTCTAAGCAACAGAATATTGACTTGCCTAATTTACAAAATACAAAACTATATTTGACATATATTTTAAAAAAAAATATTGCTACAATCAGGAAAGACTTGCTACAATAAGGAAACCTTGAATAATAATAATAATAATAATAATAATAATAATAATAATAATAATAAATAATAATAATAAATAATAATAATAATAATAGTAATATAATAATAATAATAATAATAATAATAATAATAATAATAATAATAATAATAATAATAATAATAATAATAATAATAATAATAATAATAATAATAATAATAATAATAATAATAATAATAATAATAATAATAAGTTGTAGTCTGAACTGAACTGAATAAGTCTAAACTGAACTGAACTGAACTGAAATGAATTTCCATTTATTTAGTCCAAAAGAACAGAGCCTTATTTATAGTAAATATTATCGGAATGTGTCATATTTGAACATTCCATGTGTTCACGTAGATATTAATGTCATTATAAGTTTATAATATGAAATAATTATCACCTGATAAATGTTTGTTTCATATATAGATTCGTAAACATAGATGTAGTTAGTTTTGCCACCATAGATTTACAAAGTTATAATACAACAAGGATTGCAAAAGCTATAAGTCTTAGTTCAACAACAATCATAACTTTTATTTTAGATAACACGCGCGATGTTCAGTCAATGAAGTGTACACCAACACCAGATGGGTTAATTGATAATATATCACAAAAGAGAGGGGTTGAGGGAGACTACGGAATTAGCGGAAATGGTTGCATGATGAAGGAGTACTGGTAATAGTGTCAATTGTCATTTTATCTAAACCTCTGAATGAAGCAATGAGTTAAGCGAATACTTTTTCATTAGATAGGTTGAACTATAGTGTTACAGAATCTAATAAATGGTTCTACAAACATAAATAAAAGAACAACCAAAGTGGTACACTATACGATACGATACCATTCTGTTTATTTTTTATTCCGTTTTAAAAACAAAAAAAAAGCTCAATAAATTTAGTCAAATTCATATAAGTTCACATAAAATCCAATAAAAAATAATAAGCCCGGGTAAGTTCAGACAAAGTCAGTTCAGCAAAAATAAGAAAAACATAAAGTTCGATGTACTCATAAAATAAGGTCTAATAAATTCAGATTTGCTCAAATAAATTCGGTTAAGGTCTAATAATGACTAATAAGTTCAAAAAGGTAAGTTTATTTCCAAATGTAACAAAATCGATTATTCATATTATTGAGACATTTACGCATTCCTATTAATCATACTATATAAGTTTAAATAGTCATAAAGATGTGTTGAATTTCATTAAATATAATATTTAGAATTACAAAAGTTATAATACAACAAGGATAGCAAAAGCTATAAGGGTTAGTTCAACAACAATTAATCGTCAAGAATATCTTTTATTTTTAAAACTATAAAATGTTGTTTTACGCAAAAAGCGATATTTAAAAGGTATGTATTAACAAATTATACTTTTTAATTTAACTGAGAGTAGAGCTAATTAGATTATGATTTCAACCACATCAAATAGCAAAAGCAAACCGTAAAATGGGGAATTAGTTGGTTTGTGGTTTTAAATATATGGATTAGTTTGGAATTCAGCCAAACTACGATTTGCGATTTGCGTTCGGTTTGATTTTTTATCAAACCAAACTACACCACAAACAGTTTAACACGGTGCAAAGTATATCAAGCTTTTTGTAACACCAACGGCCAAGTTAGAAGGACAATTAAACACGATTTATAAGGCATTAATTAACTTTATCATGACCTTCCTAGATAAAATATATTTATCACAAATTATAAAACCTTTGTTGCGGAAAAAAGTCGTTAACCCACAAATCACGACACACCAAATTATTCGACGCAACGTCGTTTGGGCCAAAATTACAGTGCAATTCAGTTTGGAAAAAATGTAATCCATTTTTTTGCAGTCTGCCTTGGATTATGTTCCAAACCGCATCAAGTCAACCCACATCTCTATTCTATATGTGAACACCTGAGGATTTGGTGTCCACCCTTAATGACCAGATTACCCCCAACTACCAACATTTTTTACATATCTAACCAGTTAATAAATTTTTTTTTAAAAAAAACTAACACAAAAAAGGATAGTACGGTTCTAAGAAACTGCCACTAACTGGAGAGGTTACTTCTGTGTACAAGTGCGAGTATCACAAACAAAACAAAAAAAACACACTACACGACAATTTTTCTCCCTCTCTTCTCCATCTTCTTCCTCATCACTGCAATTACTCTGTTCATCCTGATAAACCATAAACACCCGTACAAAAACCATAAACACAACTGAAATTTTTTAATTGCAAAAAATCCCTGATTTAATGTTGAATTGTTGAATAACTGTACACACATCTTGCAGTTCCCAATTTTCATTTTGAAGAAAAACAAAATACACGATTCAGTTATTCATCAATCTCTATCATCTTCTTCCCTTCTCCTTCTCCCTTCCATAATCTTCTTCTTTTTCCATAATTTTCTTGCTCTTCTTCTACCTCTGCATAAAAGAAACATTGATTAAGCAAAAAAATACGAGAAGAGGAAAAGAAAGAGAAATAAGAATTCAGAACAATTATTCAACAATCAAAAGAAGAGAACACCATGCTTATAAAATTCTTAGAAATTGTCTGCTGAGTGAAGTTATTGAATTTCTAGGTCACATACGGAACCCATCCTTATAATTCTTCTTAGCTTTGTATGTCTGTTATGAATTTAAGCCATTGACGACTTTTTTCTATTTTTATAAGGTTTACCAAGAAATTAGTTGCGTGCAAGGCAAAGGATGTTGTTCTAGCCTTGGTAAGTTCATCATTTAAAGTGTTTTGCAATTCTTTCACATGTTTGCAATGTGGATGACTTTGGAGCTTTTTTTTATCAGATCTTTATAGAAAGAGAGGGTGGGCAAATTGACCGTGCATTACGAAAAGGATTTTGAGGCACATTTGCTGGATGATACTGCCGCACGTTATTCTCGGAAGGCTTCAAGTTAGATTGTAGAGGATTCATGTCCAGAATACAACTTTTAAGACCATATAACTCCTCTTACATTTTTCTGTGCAGCACACGGTGTATTATGTTGCTCATTGTTTGCCTTTTGGTTTTGGCTGTGCAGTCCCAGGAATGTCTCAAAAAAGAAAAGGAGAGGGTGTCTCATTACTTGCATTCTAGCATTGAAGTGAAGCTTCTAGAGGTTCGTTCATGCTTTAGTGAAAGTAGGCTTTGTTGTGGATCAATGTGCTTTCCATTTCAATAAAAGTACGTTAATAACAAAAGAATAAACTTCTGATGTTATTGATCAATTGAAATTATTTTATACTTACGTGGTTTTGATTTTTGCCCTTACTGTCCATTACAGTCTACAGAGAGTGCAAAATGAGTTATTGGTTTATGAAAACCAATTGCTTGAGAAAGAAATTACCGTCCATTACGGTCTACGGTAATTAGTGTTTTGATTTTTGCCCTTAAGCAATACACGACATCCATAATTTTCTTTCTCAAGCAATTGGTTTTCATAAACCAATAACTCATTTTGCACTCTCTCGTAGACCGTAATGGACAAGAAGGGCAAAAATCAAAACCACACAAGTATAAAATAATTTCAATTGATCAATAACATCGAAGTTTATTCTTTTGTTATTAACGGACTTTTATTGAAATGGAAAGCACATTGATCCACAACAAAGCCTACTTTCACTAAAGCATGAACGAACCTCTAAGCTTCACTTCAATGCTAGAATGCAAGTAATGAGACACCCTCCTTTTCTTTTCTTTTGAGACATTCCCTGACCGCACAACAAAACCAAAAGGCAAACAATGAGCAACATAATACACCGTGTGCCGCACGTAAAATGTAAGAGGAGTTATATGGTCTTAAAAAGTTGTATTCGGACATGAATCCTCTACAATCTAACTCAAGCCTTCCGAGAATAACGTGCGGCAAGATCATCCAAGAAATGTGCCTCAAAATCCTTTTCGTAATGCACGGTCAATTTGCCCACCCTCTCTTTCTACAAAGATCTGATAAAAAAAAGCTCCAAAGTCATCCACATTGCAAACATGTGAAAGAATTGCAAAACACTTTAAATGATGAACTTACCAAGGCTAGAACAACATCCTTTACCTTGCACGCAACTAATTTCTTGGTAAACCTTATAAAAATAGAAAAAAGTCGATCAATGGCTTAAATTCATAAATGCATACAAAGCTAAGAAGAATTATAAGGATGGGTTCCGTATGTGACCTAGAAATTCAATAACTTCACTCAACAGACAATTTCTAAGAATTTTATAAGCATGGTGTTCTCTTCTTTTGATTGTTGAATAATTATTCAATTCTTATTTCTCTTTCTTTTCCTCTTTCGTATTTTTTGCTTAATCAATGTTTCTTTTATGCAGGTAGAAGAAGAGCAAGAAAATTATGGAAAAGAAGAAGATTATGGAAGGGAGAAGGAGAAGGGAAGAAGATGATGATGAGATTGATGAATAACCGAATCGTGTATTTTGTTTTTCTTCAAAATGAAAATTGGGAACCGCAAGATGTGTGTACAGTTATTCAACAATTCAACATTAAATCGAGGATTTTTGCAATTAAAAAATTTCGATTGTGTTTATGGTTTTTGTACGGGTGTTTATGGTTTATCGAGATGAACAGAGTAATTGCAGTGATGAGGAAGAAGATGGAGAAGAGAGGGAGAAAACCCGTGTAGTGTGTTTTTTTTGTTTTGTTTGTGATACTCGCACTTGTACACAGAAGTAACCTCTCCGATTAGTGGCGTTCTTAGAACCGTACTATCCTTTTTGTGTTAGTTTTTTTTTAAAAAAATTTATTAACTGGTTAGATATGTAAAAAATGTTGGTAGTTGGGGGTAATCTGGTCATTAAGGGTGGACACCAAATCCTCAGGTGTTCACATATAGAATAGAGATTAGTTTTTTGTGAATCACATCAAAATAAATTGTAATTACACTAAAGTAAATCATGTAGAAAAGATAACTGAGATTTGTAGAATACATTACTCTCCATATCTAAATCATACTTGCTCCGTTTAGAAATAATTGCACCGTTTGCATAGTGTTTACTATTCATATCTTACACTTTGATTGTCTTTGGTGATTTATATTTTAGAAAAATATATGGTCAAGTGGGATCTTGCTAGATGCGTCTCAATGTATATTTTTTTAATATCAACTTTTATAAATTTTACTTAAAGATAACTAAAGATATTAATGTTTGAAAACATGCATCGACAAGCGTGAAAATATGAGATGGTGCAACTATTTCTAAACCGATAAAGTATATGTTAGACAATGTGCATAATTACTAATTACATAAAATCATTATCTAGAAAACTTAGGTAAGATTTATCTTTTGTAACATCATCTCCAAATTCGCTAACATTAATGATGATTTAGAATTTGATGATTAATTAAAATAGACATGCACGTGAGGGTCATTAAAAATGGCCTAAATGTTAGGGTTAGCTCATATAATTTCCAAAAAATAAAGGAAGTCATGTGAATTATTGAGGAGAGGGTCTCTTATGTGAGTAAGCTTAGTCCCCCACTTCAATTGATGTTTGGCGAGAAAACCTATCAAAAATTGTTTTTGGAGCCATTCAGGAAGCATGTGTATCACGAATTAGCAACGACTTATTTGAATATAATGAAAACATAGAAGAAAGGGATGTCTATATGTTAACTGAGCATCATTAATAATAGAAAAGTATTCAACGCCATTATCATGCGAATCATAGAAATTTAGGAGGATGTCTTATGAGTTATGACCCATGAGTACAACCTTAGTAGACCCCTTTCAATTGATGTTTGGCCAGAAACCATCAAAAAATCATGTTTAGCGCCATTGAGGACATGTTTATCACGAATTAATAAGCAATAGTTAAAAATATATATGAAAGCACAGAAGGAAGTGCCAACGGGGATGTGAGCAGTCGATCATACATCAATAATATTTGATGTCGGTG
The DNA here is from genome assembly GCA_947648045.1 of Beta corolliflora. Classification (NCBI taxonomy): domain Eukaryota; kingdom Viridiplantae; phylum Streptophyta; class Magnoliopsida; order Caryophyllales; family Amaranthaceae; genus Beta; species Beta corolliflora. The sequence continues at coordinate 850,534 of CANSZD010003227.1, read as the reverse complement.
AAGGAATGTGTTTAATGAATTGGCAAGAGTCCAAGTTATTGCTATGCATCAATTGATAATACATCATATTAGCCACTCACTTCAATTCATCATACGCGCACAAAAGTAATGGTAGGAAAACGAATAATACTCAGCCCCTTGATAGTTTCAGATTTAGAACACCTTCATGTTTTTTAAACTGCATTGATTCAGGCAAAGATGACTCCTATCAAAAAAATAGTTTCACAGTTTTTTTAAAAAAAAAACAAAAAAACAAAAAAAAAGGTGAAAGATAAGGAAAGACCTCAGACTCAAGACGCGTGAAACACTGAAACTACAGTTTGAAAGGAAGAGAGAGAATTTGAAACAAAAGCTTTCGCTGTTTTCTCTCTCACACTTTCCTCTTTCTTTCTCTCTCTTCTTTCACTTTCTCTCTCTAGGGATTGCGCACTCTCTCTACTGGGTGCATATCACTATGGACTGACAAAAATCTCACATAAATCAAACGCCAAGTTTTTTTTTCAGATTGATGACAATGGCGGAATTAGGGCAACAAACTGTGGAGTTCTCGAATCTCGTTAGTCATGCCGCAGAAGATTCGTTCATTTCTTTGAAGGAATTGGTGGAGAAATCAAAGTCTTCTGATATGTCTGATTCAGAAAAGAAGATTAATCTTCTTAAGCAGGGGCGGAGCCAGGATTTCCGGTGAGGGGTAGCGTAATTTTGCGATAAGATCAGATACCAAACAAAAATGCCAATTAACGGTGTAAATCCAAAATATTTGATCTTAAATTTGGTTTAATTTCATAAGCCTTTTAGTGATAACCCAATACTGTAATTTCTAAATACATTCTAAACACAATTCATTTCAAATTCCAAAAAATCCCATTAGCCACCTTGTACTTTCCTCTTCAATTCCCACGAAAGCTTTTCTGGTTCTCTTTCCTCCATCACTCACCTCCTTTATTTCTCTCTCCTTTGTGTATCCATTGTTGACTACATGGATAGTTCAAGGGCTCAATTACAATTGTTGACTACATGTAAATTCAATGTAATTCAACATTAGAAGACTAAAAAAAACACAACTCCACTGCTCTTATCAGAGATTCACAACATCATAATTTGTGAATTAGTAAGAAATTTAAAAATTATAATTCACTAATTATAATTCACTTACAAAGTAAAAAAAATAATAATTACTCATAAACTTATAAATTCCGAAATTACAATTTACAAATTAACTCTTATAACTATAAATTCACTCTTTAATTTTTAAATTCACAAATCTGTAAATTTCTAATTCATGAACCCATAAATTCATACAATTCATAAACCCAAAAATTCACAAATCATTAACCATAAGTTTATAATAAGCAATTAAAATTAAATGGAAAACCAATTGAAAGAAAGAATTTTAAACTAACAACTCTAGAAGTCCAATCACTGAGTTCGGCATGAAGCAACTCGGCAATCCGAGATCTGGCCGTCAGGCGTCACCGGAATCAGTTGCTCGAACTATTTAGTTAAAAGCCCCAACATTGGTCCCCTAAGTTGGCATTTCATTTTGGAGTTTTGTAAATTAAAATTACCTTAGTTTGTCACTGGTTAATTTTGAGAGAAAGAAGAGAGGAGAGAGAAGGGGAAGGCAAGGAGGACTAGAGGAAAGAGAAAAAGGGGAAGAAGATATAAGTTCAAAACAGCTAGGTTTCAGAGTAGGTACACGCTATCTTTGACTTTTCTATGAAAAACTCAATTTTTTTAAAAAATTCAGGGGTAGCAGGTGCTACCCCTTGTTACACTATAGCTCCGCCCCTGTTCTTAAGTATATTGTCAAGACTCAGCAGCGTATTTGCGTCTCAATGTCCTTGCCAAGTGGTGTCAACAGGTTCTTCTCTCATTCTCTTTCTATCAACAATCATCAATTTTATTGAATAGATTTTTTAGACTATAGTTGGAGACTCGAATGCTAGTCGAATTTCGAATTGAAGTGATTATAGAAAAGTGGCAGTGAGTCAGTGAGTTTTTTTTTCTTCTAAATCCTAACTTTTAATTTTATATTTTTAGGTAATATTTATCATTGTTTGGTTATGATACTTGTGAATTTGTGATTATGGATTTATGGTGGAATACTTGAATTAGTTGACTTGATTTGTTGTTGGTTTGGTCATGATTTATTGAGTTGATTTGTTGATTCATGTTTTAGGTTTATTTAGTTTGTAAATTCTAATTTCTAATTTTGAAGTTGTAAATATGAGTTGATTTATAATTGACTACTTTGGTGTGATATGTAATTGATTAATGTTTATCAATTTTAACTAGAAAATGTCAAGTGATTCACATTCACCTAATTCAAACAAGTCCAAGGCTAAGGGAAAACAACCCGATTTTTTTTCTAAAATGTCAAGTAATTCACATTCACCTTCAAGCATTTTGGATGTAAAACTTAAGTATTAAACAATTTGTATTGTAGTGTTTTTTTTTCTAATTTTTTTTCCGAATGCCCGACGTCTGGATTTTGTTCCCCCACTTTGAGAATCCTGGCTCCGCCACTGCCTATCTATATAGTTGTTATCCATGGACAGACAATATGTATAATGTGTCAAGCAAACGGTCATTCTCAGGACCGTTCCTAATATTTTATGGGCCTAGCAAAACTAGAGATAAATGACCCTTCCAAAAAAATACTTTAATTTTTAATATATATTACTAGAGAAAATACAAAATAATTTCATTAAAATAGTATATCAATCAATTTCTCCAATAAATATATCAATAAATCTTAGCGTGAATTTAGTAAAGCTTCTCTTTGGTTGCTATCCTTTTTATTTTATATATTTTTTTACTTTCACATAAATGATTTTAGGCAACATCTTATACATCACAAATCAAATAGTTAAGTACTATTAAAAAAAGAATGATGCACATGAAAGTTTAGAGATAGAGTAGTATAATTTGAAGTTATAAGTATTTTTTCACATTTACTAATTTGACGAGTTGACAAATCCATTTAAAATGACAAAATTCGAATGTGACAATTGACTATCTATCAACATTAGAACATAAATTAGATTGATCATAGACAAAATCAGGCATATTGTAAAATGCATATTGTAAAACATAAACAAGTTGTATATGTGTATAATTAATCATTTGCAAAGCACCCTAAAAAAGACAACAACAAAGCATTATGATAATCTGCTAGGTAGCAAAACAGATTATCCAACACTATAATGTATAGCTCTATTTACACTCTTTTTGATTTTTTTGAAAATATTGATTGGAATAATCTCACATTTGGCCGATCTGCTCAAAATCGTCCGATCTTTTGAAATTGTAGGAACAATCCCAACTTTTGGATATGTATGCTCAAAATGATCCATTTTAGCCACTAACCTGTTAGACCGGTAAAAAAAAACTTATTAACCTTTTTTACCTTTTAAAAATAATTATTAACTCAATTAAAAAAAAAAAACTAACCCTCCCCCCCCAACCCACTCACCCCACTTGACACTCCCCTTCCTCCTTCTCCTCCTCACACCTATCCCACCCCCTACAGGATGCCTCCCTTTCACTCTCTTTTATTCCCTATTTACTCGCTTCCTCCTACGAGTCCTACCACCAACTCATCCATGACAACCACCATCAGATGCAACTCTTTCCTCCATTCTCTCTCTCTTTCCCTCTCGATATCCTAGAAGCCCTCTCGTATTCTCTCCGTCCTCCTTCAAACCATCACCACCATCATTCCGTGTGCACATAACTATCGGCCATAACATAAACCAATCTTATTTATCATGTTTGGGTTCGACTCTACATATAGTATGAACCCTAAATCATCGTTATCTGCAGCAAGCTCAAGCAAATGAGAAAAAAAGTCTTGGCTTCTAGTGGTTCACTAGAAAACTCACTTTTTCATCCATGATCTCAAAATAATCAAACTTTACTTGTTTTCAGTATGCATACAAGTTTCAATCACCTGAAAGCCAATTGATTTCACAGGAATTAATTTATTCTGATTGGAAATTGAATATCCATTAATCGAAGAAATGGTTCCTCCAAAAATCACAAAAATGATGGATCCACTTAAATGAAGAAACAAACCAAGAATGAAAAGCCTTTAGAGCCCTTCCAAAAATGGTGCAAATATCTATTTTTAAGCAACTGAGTTAAATCACCATTTTGTCCCTCTTTTTCTTCAAATGAAACCATAGAAAGAGAGGAACAGTAATTGTTGAGCTATGCTAAACTGCTAAGTAACAAATCAGTTTGTAACTAATTCCAGCTAACTGCCATGTCAGCATAGTTAATTACAATACCCATTTCTGCTTTATACAAGCTTAGCTACTGATTGTAATCAAGCTATGTAGTATATATAGCTAATACTCTTGTAATTAGATCATTCATTCAATAATAATTCTAATCTCTTTTTCTCTCTAAACTCTCTCTAAGTATTCTTCATGAATTGAAGCTTTTCTCTAAGTCTCTGATGGAGGTTCACTGAATCTCAAGCTAAATTCATACAATTCTTCACATTTTATCATGGTATCAGAGCTACGAATTTGCACAATCAATGTTTGAAGATCAATTCATTCTATGAATCTCAAATTCATCTGTACATTCTGCAAAATCTAAGTCGATGCTTTCATTTCATTCAAATCTTTGAATTCTGCAAAATTTTATGAAGTTGTTGTGAATCTGAAGTTGTTGTAATCTAATTCTCATCTAGATTCTGATTTACAACCAAAAATTCTTTAAGTATGTTCATCATTCTGATCAATTCTTATTCCTCTCGCTCAGATTTCTTCATCCTGAAATTTTTCCTTATTCTGTTCATATTTTCTTGAAATTATGTTAGTCATGCTCTTCTGAATTCTAAAATCAGCTCAAGAATAATGCTTAAAATTGAGAACGAAATTTCTAATAGATTTCCAAATCTAGATCCTGGACAAGATTATTCAAGTCCTTTCTATGTTCATCCTAATAATTGTCTTAAAATGTGTTCAGTTCCTACCAAATTTGATGGTAATGGATACAGTGACTGGAAACCAGCAATGCTTATAGGTTTATCTACTAAAAATAAACTTAGTTTTGTTGATGGAACACTTGAAATGCCAGCTATCACTGCATCTACTTATCCTGCTTGGAAAAGATGTAATGATTTGGTAATCAGTTGGTTATTAAGTGCTTTAGAGCCAACTATTGCTCATAGTGTACTTTATTTCTCTACTGCTAGGGATATTTGGAGCAATCTTGAAGAGTGGTATGGTCAATCTTTTGGATCACAACTATTTTCTCTTGAACAACAGTTATATCATATTTCACAAGGAGGTGAGAATATTGTTGAGTATTTCACCAAGATGAAGATGTTATAAGATGAATTGGATATTGTGAATCCTATTCCTACATGCACTTACAATGGCTGCAGTTGTAATCTTAATAAGAAGTTGTTGACTACCAAAGACAATCAAAGACTTATTCAGTTCCCGATGAAGCTCAATGAGCATTATGTTATGGTTAGAGCAAACATCCTGATGAAGCAACCATTAGTAGCTGTAAATCATGCTTACAGATGGCTTGTGCAAGAGGAGAGAAAGAAATCTATTGCTCAAGACTTGCATAATTCTAGTTCTAATGAGAATCATGATTTGCTGATAGAAGGCCTTATTATGATCATAATAGAGCCAAAACTAACAATTTTGCTCATCAACAATTTCATAAGCAATCTTATAATCAATCTCATGATAATAAGAACAAAGGAAAAGCGTTCCTAACAACAACAAAAAGAAAATTTCCATACTATTGTGATCATTGTAAAATCACATGTCATTCCACTAAGGGGGTGTTTGGTTGAGGGTATTCAGGAAAGGGTAAGAGAATCAAGTGAGTTGTTTCCCTTACTTGTTTGTTACAACACTTTAATCATTCCCTTTACCCCCACCTTTCCCCCAAAGTCCTCTACTTCCATTACCTACCACCCCCAAAGGTTTCACTTACCCTTTCCCCCCTTTACTCCATGGCAACCTTGACTAATTATTGACCACCACTCATGCCAACACAACTACCACTTTAACATTAAAACCTTCCCATCGACCAGTCATCGAACCACCACCCAGCCACCCCCACACAACCACCCAACCACAACGAAATTAAGACCCATATCACCGGCCACCGCACGTAACAAACCACCCACCGATTCCAACACCACAACCACCCAGCCACCCCAGAAACAACCAACTAGCAACCCTCCCACCACCCAACCACCCCACAAAACACCCCACGAAACAACTAACACCCACCAGGCCACCGCCCAGCGCCCCACCACTCAACCACCCCACAAAAATACCTAGCCAAAACGAAAAAAACCCAAACCACCCCACGAGACCAACAACGAACCACCAGCCCACCACCACGACAACCATAAAACACCCCCAACAACGAACCGCCACATCAAAAAAGAAAAAAAAGCAAGAGTAATACGGGAATTACCTTTTCTTATCCTCAATTACGGCTTTAAATGGTCAAATTCGACCATGAAAACTTCAAATCTGGAGTTTTAATGGTCGAATTTGGCCTTTAAAACCTCAAATTTGTGCTTTAATGGTGGTGGAGATGGAAAAGAAAGAAGGGAGGTGACAAGAGGGGAGGCGGCGGCAATGGCGAAGGATATGACGAGCGGTAGGAGCAATGAAGGGGAAATGGCGGCGCATTGACGAGGAGGTGGCGGTCGCGGTGGTGGTGGCGAGGTTATGGCAGTGGTCTTGGGGAGAGGGAGAATGTATGGTGGAGTGATGTTGAGAAGAGAGAGATATTATCTAACCAAACAACACTTTTAATCAAAGGGTTTGGCTTTCCATTCCCCTTATTTCTCTTTCTTAAACCTTTCTCATTTCCCCTACATGAACCAAATGCCCCCGAAGAGGTGCTTTTAACTCAATGGATATCCCCTGGATTTCAAGCCTCATGCCAAGAAATATGCTCATGTTTCACAAGGATCTACTGCTAATTATGATACTCAAGCTGGTTTTGCGTCTGAAATGTTTTCTTCTTTTACTCTTGATCACAATAACTAGATTCTTGATATGATGCATAATAATTACACTCCAACCACATCAGATGTAAATGAAGATGCTATTGAAAAAGTTATTCATGGTTAGTTTTTCTAGCAGGTAAAACTTTCTTATATCTTCTTTTCAAACTAATTAGGTGCTTAATAGTGGAGCTACAGATCACATGAGTTGTGATATATCTTTATTTGACAATTATAAAGTGGTCTCACCTGGAGAACATAGTATCACTATTCTTGATGGGAATGAAGTACAGGTAACACACATTGACAATGCCACTATAAATGGTGTTTCTCTACAGGAAGTTTTATATGTTCATGGCTTCAAGTTTAATCTAATCTCAATTCCTGAGTTATGTAAAGACCTAGATTGTAAAGTCATATTTACAGCTTATGCTTATTCTATTCAGGGGTATTCAATGAGAATGCCTCTTAGTAAACTCAAATGTGGGATGTATTGCACTGCTGCTACTTGTTCTCTTGCTGCTACTGAAGCCTACAATAAAAGCATCATAACCTCTACTACTCATGGCTTATCTACAATATTTCAAACTGCACTTGAAGAAGTAAAGCTACTTCATCTCATACTTGGTCCTATGCCATTTCAATAGCTCAAGCATCTTGTTCCTTCTCTTCAAGTCAATACACATATGTGGAGTGTATTTGCCAAGTGCCATGCTGCTAGACAACACATACTTCTATTCTCAGCAAGCTCTATATCATCATCTGCTCCTTTTCAAATAATACATGTAGATATTTGGGGGACTTATAGAGTTGCTACTTGCAATAAATCTATACTGTTTATGACTATAGTGGATGATTTCTCTATGTGTACTTGGATTCATATGATGAAATACAAGTCTCAAGCGGTTTCTATACTCCGGAATCTTATCTCTTATGTGCATACTCAGTTTCATACTTTAGTTCAATGCATTAGAACAGACAATGCTAAGGAACTTTGTGAAGGAGAGCTTAAGAAATTTTATACTAAAAAAGGTATTCATCATCAAAGTAGTTGTGCTGATACTCCACAACAAAATGGAGTTGTGGAGAGAAAACACAAGCACTTACTTGAAACAACAAGGGCACTTTACATTCAATCAAATATTCCTATCTCATATTCGGGAGAATGTATTCTAGCAGCGCCCATCTCATTAACATAACGCCCTTGGCTTGTCTTAAACACATATTTCCTTACACTAAACTGTACAATAAAGAGACATATATTTCCACCTAAGAGTATTTGGGTGCTTTTGCTTTGTTTCAACTCTTAAGCAAGGAAGGAGTAAGTTTCATCCAAGAGCTCAACCTCATATGTTCATTGGTTACTCTTCTAGACAAAAAGGGTACAAAGTTCTAAACTTAAACACGCATTCAATTCATGTCTCAAGAGATGTCATTTTCTAAGAAAAACACTTTCCATTTCATTACTGTCCTTCTTCCACTTCTTTGAATACTACAAAATCATTTCATATTTTTCTGCCTTTCACCACACTTTCTTCTTCCTTAGATGACTTACCTGATGTATTTCGAATTCCCATCACCTACAACTTCTTCATCTTCTCCTTTTCTTTCTCTTAATCTCACACTCTCCTTCAAGTTCTACCACCATACATTCCTCTCCTGATTCACCTAATATTTCATCTACTGATCCTGCTACTATTTCTCCCATCTCTTCTCCCTCTCCTTCTTCTAATGAAAGTTCTACTGAAGTTTCTACACCACCTATATAAATACATACACTAAATGTTCCATATCCTCCTCCAATTACAAAGTCTTCCATAACTTCTAAACAACCTACTTATTTGCATTCTTACATTTGCAATCTTGTTACTTCCATCATTTCTACTTCACATTAGTGTAATTTTGTTCTCTCTCCCCATCTTCCTTCTACACATTTGTCTCTCACAACCAGCATTGACTCATTCACATAACCTCACTCATACTCAAAAGCTTCTAAATCACCCATTTGGATTGAAGCAATGAACGAGGAACTAAAAGCTTTGGCAAACATTCATACTTGGGATATTGTTCCCTTGCCACCACATATAAAGCCCATAGGCTGTAATTGTGTTTACAGAATGAAACTCAAGGCAGACGAATCTTTAGAAAGGTGCAAAGGTAAGATTGTTGCTAAGAATTTCACTCAATGGTATGGCTTAGACTATGAAGAAACATTCTCACATGTGGTGAAAATGTCTACCATCAGGTGTATTTTAGCAATTGCATCAAATAATCTTGGCCTATCTATCAACTGATGCTAACAACGTATTTCTTCATGGTGAGTTACATGAAGAAGTGTATATGAAAGTATTGGAGGGATTACGTTGTTCAACTATTTCTATTTGCAGAGTCATGAAATCCTTATATGGATTAAAACAAGCTAGTAGACAATGGTTTGCTAAGCTTCTAGTTGCTCTTCAAGATCAAGGTTTCATTCAGTCAAAAAATGACTATAGCCTCTTCATAAACAAAACTTCTCATCACATCACAATTGCAGCAGTCTATTTTGATGTCATTCTTTTAACTAGAACTGATATTGACAACATCACATCTCTCAAGCATCATCTTCATGTGGACAGTGTGGATAGAAAGAAATGAACGGGTCTTCAATGGTAAACCATGCTCCATGGCTCAATTGAAAGATCTTATTCTCCTTAGGCTAAGTTGGTGGATAAGGGATTGGGTTGATTATTTTCCCTACAATTCGGATGAAGTTCTCGAAACCCTTCATGTCTTTTGTATGTGTAACTCATCTTCTTCAGCTCGTAAATCCTCTTCGATTGAAGCTGCTACTCAAAATTGAATTGGTCCCTCCTCCTGGTTCGCTGAAGTGGAACGTAGATGCTTCAGTTAGCTTAATCCTCTCATCATAGTCAACAGGGGGTGCTCCGGGACCACCTTGGTAAATTTGTGTGCATGTTTTGAAGCCCAATTCCATTCATGGGGATTAATAATGCTGAAGTTTTAGCCATCCACCGTGCTCTCAAGATCTCTTCAAGCTGTGATTGATTCTCAAGCTCTCCCATCCCAATTGAATCCGACTCAGCATGATGTGAATTGGTGCAATCAAGTTAGTGGAGGTCCTTGGAACATGAATTTCATTCTCAACTACATCCGAGGTGAAACAAAAAAGCTTTCGGGATCATTTGTCATGCAAAAGAGTAGAGCAACAAACATGGTGGCTGATTCTTTGGCAAAGTAAGATTTAAGTAGGAGGGACGAATTAATTGCCTGGCTTTAGTTTCATTCGATTTTTGTTCGAATTCGGATTTGGTTTATTGCTTCCGTGTAATGGGCCTTAGTGTGGTGTCTGGTATGTTTCTTATACATGTAATGGGCGAAGTAACTTTATGTGGCAGTGGTTGCTTTTGGCTTCCTCTAAACCATTAATAAAATCAACCAATTTATACAAAAAAGTACATTTCAAAGCCTCCGATCCATGTTCAACCCATAAACAATAGCTCATTGTTATTAATAATTATTTAAAATTCATTTTCAAAATCTATATCAGAAAACCTATTTTCAAACTCGTTTGTAATTAATAGTACTAATCAATACTGTAATATAAGGTAAAATTAACGGTTATATGGGGTTCAATATAACACATTTTAAAGGCTATCCAAGTCAGTGAAGTATTAATTAAAGAGAACACCTATTAGCGGTGTTATGCTTGATTGAACAAAAATTATTAACGATTATTTATTATAATCATTATAATGATTTAGAATTCATACCAGAGATAGCAGTTAGCCAGTTACCATTGCTTCATGTATTTTTACTGCATGGATTCAGGCAAATGGACAGAAATATATATATATATAATTATAAATATATATATAGGGGCAGGATCACATGAGAATGCTCCTTACATGAGAAATGAGAATGAATCTCAACCACACGATTGGATTAGAGTTACAAAACTTGTTCATTAGAGTTATACCCCCGAAAAATTTCGAGTCCAAAAAAAAAAATTTTTTTTTTCAAATTTTTTTTTTCTAATCTTCTAATTTTTGGAGTTACATCACTTTTTCATTAGAGTTACATCACTTGTTCATTAGAGTTATAGCGCGTAAAATCCATTCTCATTTCTCATGTAAGTATGCATTCTCATATGAACTCACTTATATATATATATATATATATATATATATATATATATATATGTGTGTGTGTGTGTCAAGCAAATGGTCACTCTCTTTGCTCATCATATTTTTCTTAAAGAAAAATGGCGCACAACCCACGAATTAATCACACTGTTTGGCATGATGCTGTGAAGAATTCTGCTTAAGTCATTCGAGAAATTCAGATTGATGCTGTTGGTAGGATTAAATGCTGTATAGATCTTAAGTGGTCTCTTGAGGATAGAAGGTGGTTACAACACCTTATTAGTAATGTTGGCTTGACTATTGATGTGTACTGGTGTCTGTAGTCTGGTGTGCTTTGGTATGTGTTATGTTTCAATCTGGTGTCTGCTGTAATCTGGTGAGCTAATGGTCTGTGTTTAGCCCTCCCTAGGTTATGGTGTTTTGGATGGCTCTTCATGGTTTTGGTATTAATAAAGCTTACATTTTTACCACAAAAAAGTATTATAATATAATCAGATTTATATTGCATGGATAACAAATAAAATGCTCCATGATTAATTTACAACAAATCCAATATTTTTTGAGAAAGAATGGACAAACTTAATAGAATCGTGTTTACATATATTTAGAATCAAAATTCATAAAAATGTACCCCACTAGCTTTTATTGACAAACGACTAAGATCACCTATATATCATATAGTTATATTAATACAAAAATGAAGGAGTCTCAAGTATATACTCCCTCTATATTGTTTTAGTTTGCCTTTTGACTGTGCGTATTTGCCAATGCACTTTTTGACCTTAAATATCTTTCATTACAGATGGCTATATTTTTTTCTTATATTTTGAGATTAATTTAAAAAGATTCTCTCTAATTGTGAATAGAATAAATCAAGATTCCAAGTGAGCAAGCTAAAAAATACATAAAAAATATTAAACAATGGGTTTTTTTCATTGTTGTTTTCAGTTTGACTGATGCAAGATTTATTTACTTCTCTAGCATTTGAGAATCATTCCTAGAATGTTTAGGTTAAACTAGAAAAGTAAGTTTATAAATGCTTTAATTGTTAACATTCCAACGTCGCAATATCTATCCCATAAGAATTGTAACACTTTTGTCTAGGGAGTACGTAATTTCACTGATATTTTGATAGTCCTTCTCTACTACACTTTTGGCACACTACACCCTCTGAGTTAAGGCTTTTTATGGTTTAATTTGGTGCAGTGTAGGACATAATCCAAGCCAAACCGTAAAATAATGATGGTTTAGTAATAATGGTGGAACTACCAACCTCCTGTGGGGTGTAGTTGGTACTGGCAGAAAATATGTGAAGTCAAAGATCAGTTGAAGAGGGTTCTGAATGAGACAGAGTTGACTCAAATGTAGAATTACTCTGTAAATAAAATCTATACTATGATGTTGGGTGATCAAGAAGTAAAGTGTTCATTGGGACAATATATGCATGGAATAGGTTGGCTTCTCCAAAGCACAAATTTTTCTTGTGGCTAGCTCTGAAACAAAGGCTGCAGACTACAACACATCTGCACAAGATAGGAGTTAGCTAGTGATAATCCAATGTGTCTCATATGTGGTAGAGAAGAAGAAACGCAAGAGCACTTGATGTTTCAATGTTGTTAGAGTATTGATATATATCTTAGTGAAAATTAAATCATGGCTTGATGTTCCAGCTTCCCAGAATAATGTTGCTGAACTGGTGAATTGGATTGGCAGATGCAGGACGAGTAAATTCCAAAAAGAAGTGATAGCTGCTGCTGTGGCTTCAATGGTGTATCACATATGGGGAACAAGGAATGATGTGTACTGGAACAATAGAGTTCTGATTGTAGATATTACTGTGAATAGAATTCAGAGAGGGGTAATTGAGAGAGTTTATTGTATTCTGTCTCAAAAGATATCTTGTAAAGATATAATGGTTGAGACAAAGAGTTTTACACGTTTGTAATTAGATGTTGAGCTGGGCTTGTTTGGGGAGGGTCCAACCTATTTGGTTTGTCCCCTCAAGCCTAGTTTTATGGGTGTTTAGGTTGTAATGGTTTTGGTTTTATTATATTACTACCTTACTTAGCAAAAAAAAAATATCCTTCTGTTTGGACCCCTGATCTGGTCCAACAGGGTCATGTAAAGCCCACCTAAAAGATCTGATATGGGTGCCCCCCCAAGGGGCCCATCAGCCTAGACAGAAAGCAACTTTGCCATAAAAGGGAGACAACTTCCCTACAGATATGGATGTTCTCCAATAGGGTTTCTTGTCTGGGGAATCCCCAACATTATAAAAGCAGCAAGTTCAATCAATGAACATGTATTGAATTCTCACCTAACAAAACCAGAGCATCTCTCTATAGAACTGTTCACTTTCTCTCTCTACCTCAATCTCAACTGACTTGAGCGTCGGAGGGGCTTTCCAGGGAACACCCCCGGGCTAGGTTTCTTTGTTTTGCGGGACCTCGGTTGACAAGACTCGGGATTATATTCCAACTCGGGATTTTAACTACTCTAAACACAATTAACTCCTTTGACTAGTTTCTAGGCAGAAACATTTTGGCGCCGTCTGTGGGGACACTACATCTCAAAGCTACGTACCGAATAACATGGCACCCCGAAGGAAAACAACCCGAGCTTCACATCAGCCCCAACCAACCCCGATTCGGTCCCAGCAACACAATGCGCTGGTCGAGTCACTAGCCATTGACGATGAGGGATCTACCCCCCGTAACGAGGAACACAATGTTCCCCAGGAACAATACCAACATGATCCACCACCCATCACCATGGCAGATATAAAAAGGATAGCACAGCAATTGAATGCAAACATGCAACGCAGCTTGCAGGAACTCATAGCGGGAATCCCCCAACTAAACCAAGGGATACCCCGAGAGTTGACCCAGGGAGAACCACGACTCGGGGGTGATCCAGGACACTCACGTCCCCTAACCTAGACGGGCGCAACGAATGGAAGGAGAAAGGTCCCGACAGTCAACACCCATAGGACACCAAACTCGGATGCAGACGGATCATTGAAGAGAATCGTAGGCGTCGGATGGAGCGAGACGCTCGGAACTTACTTAATGACAAAAGGAGAGCCAATCAGGAGAAGACTCGCCAAGAGGAGCCAGCTCAATCCAGGACTCCGCGACGGAGGCGCGGGAAGGGTCCCCCCTCGGGTCCAAGAAGACCAGGACGGAAGGGGAAGGAGATTCGGGACCTCCACGAAACAAAAGTCCCGTATTGGTCAACAGAGGGGTACTGAACTTCATGACGCCCTTCAGTCGGGAGATCATGGAAGTCCCTAACCCAAGCAAAGTCAAGGTCCCCCAGATTGAGCAGTACTCGGGAAATAGCGACCCCGACGATCACATGGCGGCCTATAAGGCCCAGATGAGTGTACAAACAGGATGTGAAGCAGCGTGGTGCCGTTACTTCCCGACTACCCTCAAGGGCCTAGCACTCAGCTGGTTTTCGGGACTCTCCCCTGGTATTATCACGAACTTTTCTGTGTTGGAAGCGTTATTCCACCAACATTTCATTGCCGGACGTCGGCACAGAAAGACAAGTATCCACTTGATGTCAATCAAGCAGCAGGAGCATGAAAGCCTGGCCGACTACATCAAACGCTTCAATGAGGAATCCCTCAAGATCTTTGACCTTCAAGACGGGGTAGCCTTCACCGCCCTGATGTCGGGACTCTGGCCAGGCAAGTTCAGATGGTCCTTCGCCGAGAATGAAGTCACCACGTTCACTGAGGCCATGAGTCGGGCCCAGAAATTCATTCAGGCCTCGGACATCTGCAAACCTGTTGTGGAGAAGTCAAAGAAAAGGAAGGAAGAAACTCCCTACCGGGAATCCAACAAAAGTAATAAAAGCAACCAACAACTTCTCCCGAGAACTACAGATAATGGGAATGACCTCCGCTTCAACAGAAATCGGCGTGAGATCTATTTAGATCTAAAATACAAGTCGGTATTGCCCATCCCTCCCCCTATAAGGACCTCAAAGGAAAGAAGGGATCAACGACTGTGATGTGAATATCACCGAGAATGTGGGCACACCACTAAAGACTGCCGAGAATTGAAGAAGGCCTTGGATCACTTGGCTGATCAAGGAAAGTTGAACAGATACATCAAGCATTCTCGGGAAGAGAAAGGAAAAGAAAAGGAAGAAAAAAATAACAGCGCCAACACCGACGGGTATGTCGGGGTGATAGCAGGCGGGCATGCCTCGGGTGGACTAACCAGTCGAGCCCGCAAAGCTCACCTGCACGCAATGAAGCAACATGTCTTGGAAATTGAGTCCCCCCAAGGCGGGATGCCCCATCATGACGTTTAGGGAGCCTGACCGGCACATACATACCCCCCATGACGACCCCCTCGTCATAGAAATGAAAATTGCCAACTCAAGGGTCAAGAGGATATTGGTCGACAGCGGTTCATCAGCGGACATCATCACGCTAGAATGCTTACGAAAGCTGAAATATACCGAGAAGGACGTAACCCCGACCAGTCAGCCACTGATAGGCTTCGGGGGAGGATCCGTATACCCTCTCGGGTTCGTAAAGTTGGCTGTGAGACTCGGGGAAAGGGGCAAGGGAAGAAGCCTACCAGTCGACTTCCTGGTGGTCGACACCCCACTTCCTTATAACGCTATCATGGGCAGGCCCACTATGAACAAGATAAAGGCAGCCATCTCGGTATACCAGCTACTCTTGCAATATGAAACAGACGAGGGTCAAGTCGGGAAGATATATGGAGATCAACAGACAGCCCGGAAATGTTATACAAACAGTTTTAAAGCAACAACCTCAGAAGAAAAACCAAGAAAAAGAAAGAGGGAAGACCCGGGGGATACTCCCACTGGTCTCGGGGTCTACCTTTCAGAAAATCCAAAACTATATGAACGACCCCAGTCGGTCGAGGAGGACGAAGAAATAATGCTCGATGAAGGTCTTGGGCATGGGGTAAGGATTGGCAAAAATCTCAGCCCCGAGATCAAGGAAAAACTCATCAAAACGTTGCGGGAATACAAAGACGTGTTCGCGTATTCCGCCACTGACATGCAGGGGCTGGATCCCAAGTTTGCATCCCATGAGTTGAATATCAAGGAGGGATTCCGCCCCATCAAACAGAAGCTCCGGCATCAGGGGCCCGAAAGAAACGCGGCGGCGGAACAAGAGGTGAAGAAGTTATTAGAGGCGGGCATCATTGAAGAGTGCCAATACACGGAGTGGTTGGCCAATGTTGTTCTGGTTAAAAAAGCTAATGGAGCTTGGCGCATGTGCGTCGACTTCACTGATCTGAACAAGGCATGTCCTAAGGACAATCATCCGCTGCCAAAGATTGATAGGCTGGTCGATTCAACGGCCAGTCACGAGTTGCTCGGCTTCATGGATGCCAACGCGGGATATCACCAGATCCCGATGGCGGAAAAGGACCGAATACATACTGCATTCGTTACAGCCCAAGGCGTATACTGCTACAAGATGATGCCCTTTGGGCTAAAAAACGCAGGGGCTACCTATCAACGAACGATCAACAAAGTCTTTGAGGAGCAACTCGGGAGGAATATTGAGGTGTACGTAGACGATATGATCGTCAAGAGCAAAAAAGCAATTGATCACGTCGGCGATTTGGCAGAAACGCTGAGCACCCTACAACGCCATGGCATGAAGTTAAATCCCAAGAAGTGTGTATTCGGGGTAAAAGGGGGGAAATGCCTCGGGTTCTTGGTAGATGAAAGAGGAATTGAGGCTAACCCCGACAAGATCAACGCAGTGTTAAACATGTCCTCACCAAGGAATGTGAGAGAAGGTCAAAGGCTAACAGGGTGCCTAGGCAGTGACTGGCCGCTTCTTGTCCCGCTCGGGCCGACAAGAGCTTGTTATTCTTCAGAGCGCTAAAAAGGAAGGAGTTTGATTGGGACAACGAGACCGAACAGGCATTCCAACAGCTGAAACAACACCTAGCAACGTTGCCCAAACTCATATCACCCGTGCCGGGAGAGGCACTCTATATATACCTCTCGGTATCAGAGTACGCCCTCAGTGCGGTACTCGTAGCAGAAAGAGAGGGAACTCAACACCCCGTGTACTTCATCAGCCATGCTTATAGAGGAGCGGAAGCAAGATACAGCCAGATTGAGAAGATGGTTTTCGCGCTGGTCATGGCGAGTAGGAAGTTGAAGCCGTATTTTCGGGCGCACCCCATCGAGGTCCTAACCTGGACAACCCATCGAAAAGTAATTGAAAGCGAGAATCATTCAACTCGGATGACCGAGTGGGCGGGCCGGTTAGGCGTACTTCGGGTTGGAATATGAGCCCCGAAGAGCAATCAAGGCACAAGCGCTGGCCGACTTCATCAGTGAATGCAGCTCCCGACCCCCGGACCTGGAAGAAAGGGAGTTGTGGGAGTTGCGGGTGGATGGGTCGGCTTGGCCGGCGGCGGAGCGGGCTTGTGATCATTCCTTCAGTCGGGGATAAGATGGAGTACGCGGTGAAGTTCGACTTTTTGGCCTCCAATAACGAGGCTGAATACGAAGCTCTAATCTTAGGCCTCCAAATCTGCATCAACGTGGGAGCCCAGGCTGTTACGACAAAGTCAGATTCACAACTCATAGTTGGACAGGTCTCGGGGGAGTACGAGGCCAAGGAAGACAATATGAGGATGTAGCTCAATAAAACCCGGGAGCTCATCAAGAAGTTGTCCGTATTCAAAATACAGCACCTCCCGGGGTCTGAGAACCAGCAAGCCGATGCCTTGGCCCGCATGGCAAGCTCAGCAGAAGGGTTGACTCCTCGAACCATCATATGGGAAGTCCTAAACCAACCAAGCATCAATTCCTTGCAGATACACACCATCAACAGGACGGGCACGTGGATGGAAGAGATTATCGGGTACCTAAAGGACGGGTTATTACCTTTGGATGAGAAAGAGGCTGATAGCCTGAAAAGGAAGGCGGGATGGTTCATCTGGCAGGAAGGCCACTTGTACAAAAAGTCTTATACCCACCCCCTACTCAAGTGCGTAACTCCTTTTGAAGAGAACTACATCCTCCGAGAAATTCATGAAGGAGCTTGCAGCAGTCACCAAGGGGCCCGAACTATAGCCGGGAAAGCTTTAAGGACCGGATACTACTGGCCCTCTTTGAAGCACGACGCCGCTGAACTGGTAAAGAAATGTTCCAACTGCCAAATTCACGGGGACATCCCTCGGGCTCCTACTAACCCCTTAACCACCATTCAAGCTGTCTTACCCTTTGATAAATGGAGGATGGACCTTATAGGCCCGTTCCCAGCAGCCTCGGGGCAAAGAAGGTTCCTCCTAGTGGTCATCGACTACTTTACCAAATGGGTCGAGGCTGAACCACTAGCTTCAATAACGGACAAACAAGTGCAGAATTTCATCTGGAGGAACATCATCACCCGTTTCGGGATCCCAAGGACTCTCATATCAGACAACGAGAGACAATTCAACAGCGGGCCAACCCGGGATTATTGTTCCAGGTTCGGAATTCAAACACGGTTTTCAGCCGTCTCCCGACCCCAGACCAACGGCCAAGCTGAGGCAGCAAACAAAGTGGTGTTGAATGGGATTAAGAAGTCACTGGAAGGAGCAAAGGGGTCATGGGTCGATGATCTCCCGGGTGTGCTCTGGTCAGCAAGAACAACCGTGAAAGAAGCAACGGGCAACTCGCCCTTCAGCTTAGTCTATGGTAGCGATGCTGTCCTTCCAATTGATGTCGGGATACCTTCCCCAAGGATGACCTTCTACGAGTATGACAAGAACGAAGAAGAGAAGAAAGTCGAGCTAGACCTACTGCCTGAATCTCGGGGTAATGCGCTACTCAAGTCAATCCGCAACAAGCAACGGGTAACCAGACAATTCAACCTCAGGGTGAAAGCTAGGCCAATTCATGCAGGTGATTGGGTGGTCAGGAAGGTCGAGGCCACAGGGTTGACACACCTGAAAGGCAAGCTAGGGCCTAAGTGGGATGGGCCTTACAAGGTCAGGGAATTAATCAAACCGGGAACATACCGACTCGAGTCACCCGACGGCACCCCACTGGCCCGATCTTGGAATGCTGACAATCTGAAGAAATACTACATTTAATTAGCAACCTAAGCCACACTTGAGCCTCATTTTGTAAACCACAACTCGGGGCAACCATTTATACCCTATTAGAGTTGGTGGGATTTTGGGAACTTGGCCACACTTGAGCCTACAGTTCGTTTTGTAAACCACAACTCGGGGCAACCATTTCTACCCTATTAGAGTTGGTGGGATTTTGGGAACTTGGCCACACTTGAGCGTACAGTTCATTTTGTTAAGACACAACTCGGGGCAGTAAGTTGTACCCCATAGTTGACAATCCCGAGAATATGAATGAAAGAAAACAAGGAGTTCATAACAGTTGCATCTAACAAAATTGAACTCAGGAAATTGAAAATAGATTCGTATGATTATACTCGGAACTACATTATACTCAGAAAATTTCACCCAAAAACACAAACACAAACAAACAATTCATATAAAGATTGTGCAAAAGTACAGCCTAAACACCTGAAAACACCCTATCAGGTGCCAAAACACAAATAGATCCAAGAACAGACTCTCGGGATCCACTAAAAATTCATAAACATAACAAAAACACAAAGCTTATGCAGCGGCTTCTTTGGTCGGGATCCCCTCAGAGCTCTCTCCAGTATCCTCTTCGGAGCCGCCAGCTTCACCTGAACGGGAACCCTGGCCTTCACCTCCGCCATCTCTGTCCGAGAGCTTCCCGCCCTCAGCAAGACCAGGGGACTGGGCACCCTCGGGGGCATCCTGGCCTGTTGGCTGTATCGGGCCCTGAACTCTAGAGGCACCCGGGGTCGGAGAAGCCTCCACATTGGCCTTCTGACCCAAAGCAATCCGGCGGTCAAACTCGGCCTCTACTGCATCCCAGTCCAACGAGTCGTGTGTCTCGGTCAGAATGGCCCGAAGACGCTCTTTGGTTTACCGGATAGCAAGGCGGTAGGAGGCCGAGGCCATCTTGCCTAGGTAGTTCAGCCCGTCAGGGGAAGTCTTCCACTGGGCAAGCCAATCCTCCTGAACTTTTTGGAGCTTGACCTCGGCCCTTTTCAGCTTATGTCGGGTGGACTTGTGCTTCTTGGCTGCCTCATCAAGCTTGGCCTGGAGGTCTCTAGCAGTCTTCTGGGCCTCATTATGCTCAATCAGAGCAGCGTCCAACGAAGCCTGCATCTGCTCCTTGCTGTCCCTCAAGGCCTTCATATCATTCACCGCCTTGCTTGCCTCCTCAAAAGTGGACTTCTGGGAGTCAAGCTCGTCGTTCAGTCATTTCAGCTCAGCACTATCGGTCACCGCCTTGGTCTTCAAGGCATCAACCTCCTTCTTGAGGGACACTATCTCATCCTCAAGCTGAACGCGGCGGCGAATAACCGAAGTCATCCGGATAGAAGTCTGCAAAAACGCGAAACATGAGAACCAACAAAGTGAGAAATGTAAAACACAGTCGAGAAAATACCTCTAGCCAAGATTCGTAGAGGGTGTTAACCTCCTCAGCGCCCAAAGCCGACAAGGCCACATCGTCGGCCTCAGTATAGATCTCCCGAACATCATGACGCACTCGGGCAAGTTTTTGAGTGGAGGTTGTGCCGGTAAATGGTACATCGGCACCGATCTGGTCGGCCCTGGTCCTCTTCAGCAGTGGCTCGTCCACATCAATAAGGACCTGCGGGGTTTTAGTTTCCCCCACCTTGCGCTTACATCCAGTGGAAACACCCGACAACACTTTGTCGGAAGCCCGAGAAGCGGCAAGCTTCTCGGCAGCTTGGGCCTTCTCAATGTCTCCCTCCACCCTCCGGGAACGGGTGGAGGGTTTCTTAGCCCTCTTGGAATCCGTATCCTGTCAAACAAAGAATATCACTACAAGTCGGGGGATTTCAATAAAAAGATGTTGAGTCATGTAACTTACCTTAGGAGGCGGGGGAATTGACATGGTCTCCTCCTCCAACTCGCCCATCAGCTTCAAGGCCAGCTCGGTGTTGTCAATGTATCTCTCAGCCATCTTAGGATCCAGCTGACCTCGGGCAACAACTGAAACAAAAGAAACGTCAAACACTTAGCATAAAAAATGGAGTCTTTACAAAAAGACAAAGGCGGGATTACCCTTGTCACAACTGCAGCTTAGACCCGCAGCTGCCAGGAACATCTCGTTCCGTACGTCGAAGCGGGACGGGAGCCAGTTCTTAGGGACATACGAAAGGGCCCCGGTATGAGTCCTAGGCGTGGTAGAAAAATATATTCCCACCACTGCCTCTTGTCGAGACATCCCGGGAACCGTTTGGTTCAAACCAAATCGAGGTCCACCCTCCGTCGGGAGAGTCGGGATCCCACATTCCTCACTGGTGTATATATGAAAGAAATTTCGCCTAAAACCCTTTTGGTTGGAATTAAGGGGCATCTCGAACAACCTTAAAACCGGCCCGACATTGAAAGCGGAACCACCCCGGGCCGTGCCTATCAGCAGGACCCAACATCAAAGTAAACATGTTGCGCCATAAGCGCACACTCGGGGTTACTCCGAGAGATTCGCAGACAGCCACGAAACCATTTATTGTGAGCCAGCTATTGGGAAGGAGATTAGTTAGGGTCAGCTGATAGGCATTCAGCAGGTCTCGGATGAACGGATGCAATGGGAACCTGAGGTCCATCTGCATGCTCTGATGATAGACCGACACACACCCCACCGGGGGCGCCAGAACCGTGTCCGTATGCTTAGCACGAACGACAAAGAAAGGGTCGTGAACCCAGAACTTGCTTCTAATGTGTTTGAAGTTCCTCGCCATATATTTCATAAATATAGGGTCGGGGTAATATGAATGGGGACCTCCCTCGGGGTCCAGTGGAGGATATTCTTGCCCTGAGGTGCTCGGGCCCTCATCCGCTTCAGCTCCATCGGACACCATCACTACACCATCAGAAATATACCTCTCTAAGTAACTCCTAGCACAAGGTTTATGCGCAATCGACACTTCCCAAGGACCCAGGATTATACCCTCGTCTTCTTCCGATAGGGAATCCGAAGGACTGGGTAGAGGAATCGCCTCGGGTACCGCCGAGGGATCAGGGTAAGGTATCCGAGTACTAACTAAAAAACCACTCTCCCCTCGAATCTCCTCTGAAAGCCTAAAGGGAGAGGAGGCGGGGATACTCGACCCCGACTCAGGGTCCGACTCGGAGTCCATACTAGGGAGATCGATCTACGACAGAAAGCAGTAAGAAAAGTATAACAAAGAAAAGCGTACCTTCTCGGGATTACAAGAACTCGGGGATCACCACGCAGAGGATCAAACAAACTCGGGCAGAAACAGATGAGGATTTCTCAGAGCAATTCTAGAGAGAGAAAGAGGAGAGAGAAAGAGATCTTGCAAATGATTAGAAGTACGGAAAAACTATTCTCTTCCTCCTCTATATACGTCCAAATCTGCGACCGCACCACGACAACCCCAGGGCCTCCTTTGATGGGCTTTTAAACCCCTGGACCTTCAGTGAGAAAGGCCTAAGGATCAAACCTTGAATCAAGAGGCCCAAATTGACATAAAGTCTCTAAGTCATGGAAGTCAACGGTCAAATGGTCAAACTTATGAAATTTTGACTCTAAGCCAGCTCGTTTCCCCAAAGTTGACTAAGTATCTCATGACCAACTCGGGATTCTATGGGAGGGCTCATCAGCCCCCGAGTGGGTGCACACCCACCTCGGCCAGACCAGGGGGCTCAGTACTTGGCCAAAACATGGCTAAGTACCTCCACTACCAACTCGGGGTTCCCAAGGGAGAGCTCATTAGCCCCCAAGTTGGTGCATACCCACCTCGGCCATGCCAGGGGGCTCAACACTCAGTCAAAAAATGGCTAAGTACCTACACTATTAGCCCCCGAAGTTGGTGCATACCCACCTCGGTCATGGCAGGAGGCTCAGTGCTTGGCCAAAACATGGCTAAGTACCTCCACTACCAACTTGAGGTTCCCAAGGGAGAGCTCATTAGCCCCCGAGTTGGTGCATACCCACCTCGGCCATGCCAGGGGGCTCAACACTTAGCCAAAAAATGGCTAAGTACCTACACTATTAGCCCCCGAGTTGGTGTATACCCACCTCGGTCATGGCAGGAGGCTCAGTACTTGGTCAAAACACGGCTAAGTACCTCCACTACCAACTCGGGGTTCCCAGGGGAGAGCTCATTCGCCCCCGAGTTGGTGCATACCTACCTCGGTCATGGCAGGAGGCTCAACACTTAGCCAAAAAAGGGCTAAGCTCCTCCACTACCAACTCGGGGTCCCCAAGGTAGGGCTCATTAGCCCCCGAGTTGGTGCATACCCACCTCGGCCATGCACTTGGCCAAAGATTGGCTAAGTAACTCGTGACTAAATCGGGACTCGGGGTTCCCAAGGAAGGATCATTAGTCGGGGCTCGTTTGAAGGAAGGTGAACGTCCTCGTGGTCCGTCTAAGACACCAAAACATTGAACTGGTCGGGGTTCACACCACCCGGGTCGGGGGTCATCTGGCGATTCACGTATGGTGCTCGAGATTCCTCTAAAGTGCAGAATCGAGTCAGGATCTATTACCCTCCCAGGTCGTGGCTCATTTGAAGAAAGCTAGGCGCACTCGGGGTCCGTCCAAACACCAAATCAAGATCTACAACCTTCGGGTCGGGATCGCCAAATGATAGATGTGTAGGGCTCTCGAGGTATGTTTGCAGTGCATCCCGAGGCGGGCTTCATACTCACCCGAGTCGGGGATCATCAGGAAAGGGGTATGCCATACTTCTCGAATACATTGAGAAGCATGGCCAACACCACCTCGGGAAAATAGGTTCCCCCCTCTCGGGGTCGCTCGGCGCCAAGCACGATGGCGACACCTCCGGGTTGCTTGGAAGTAGGCCTAATAGCCCCCACATCACCTCGGGATTTGCTTGGGGCTCCGGAATTCACAAAGTCTCCCTCCTCGGGATCTGCACACTTTAAAAAAGTTCGGGGGCGTTGCCCCCTAACCCCCACCAAGGCGTTTCACCCCTGGACCCAGACTCGCTACAGATATGGATGTTCCCCAATAGGGTTTCTTGTCTGGGGAATCCCCAACATTATAAAAGCAGCAAGTCCAATCAATGAACAGGTATTGAATTCTCACCTAACAAAACCAGAGCATCTCTTTCTAGAACTGTTCACTTTCTCTCTCTACCTCAATCTCAACTGACTTGAGCGACGGAGGGGCTTTCCCGGGAACACCCCCGGGCTAGGTTTCTTTGTTTTGCAGGACCTCGGTTGACAAGACTCGGGATTATATTCCAACTCGGGATTTTAACCACTCTAAACACAATTAACTCCTTTGACTAGTTTCTAGGCAGAAACACCTTCCAAATTGAATTGCACTGCACATCGGCCCAAACCATGCTGTGTTAAAGGAATCACTATATTGTGATTCTTTGGTTAACCATTTCTTCCTACGACAAAAGGATTTATAATTTTTGATAGATATTGTTTTTATCTAGCAAGTTCATGATAAATTGAATTAATGAATTCTAAATCGTGTTTAATTACTCTTTCTACCTTTTCCTTTGGTTTTCCAAAAACTAAAACCAAACCAATATTTTTAAAATTTTAAATTATTATTATTTTTGTTGTAATTTTTTTAAAAGTTTATGTGGTTTTGAAATATAATATTATCCTTTTTTTTCTTAGGTAAATCTCAAATGACGCCAACTAAAAACGCCTAATGACAAACTTTCTTAAACTATCAAGGGGATGGTAGTTTCAACTACATGCATGACTCCTTTCGTTTTGTCCTACCATAACTTTTGTGCGCGTAGATAATACTATGATGAATTGAAGTGACTAGTGAGTGGCTAATATGATGTAATCGATTGATATATTGCAATAACTTGGACTCTTGCCAATTCATGAAACACATTCATTCACCGACGTCAAATATTATTGATATATGATCGACTGCTCACATCCCCTTTGGCACTTTCTTCTGTGCTTTCACATTTTTAACTATTAATTTCTTATTAATTCGAGATAAACATGTCCTCAAGGAGTCAAGGGCGCCAAACATGAATTTTGAATGGTTTCCGGCCAAACATTAAGTGGCCATTTGGTTGTCATGGGGTAAAGGGAATGGAATCAAGAAAGGGGTAGAGAGAGAAAGGAAAGCAAAACCCTTAGATTTAGAATGTTGTTTGGTGGAATTTTGTCATTCCTCCTTCCACCATAGAACCACCATAGCACCACTAGTTACCATCGTGCTGCCCCTCCCCACCACACTGCTACGCCGCCGCTGTCGCGCCTCTCCTTCCCCTCCCACCATGCCGCCCCCTTTCCTCTCCCTTCCCGCATCGTCTCTCCCCTTACCCTTCCACCACCTAGCCTACCACTAACCCACAACCCCTGGAAAAAAAACAACGAACAAGAAAGATAGGGAGAGGCAAACAACCGGCACCAGCAGGAAAGGAAGGGAGAGGAGGCGATGACACTGGAAGGGGAAGGGGCAACGGCGGTGGGAAGGGGAAAAGGAGAGGCGCTGCAGAAAGGGGAGAGGATGGGGCGGCGACGACGGTGGAAGGAGGAGAAGGGGAAAGGAACTATGGGAAGGGGAGAGGAAGGTGCGGCGGCGCGGTGGGAGGGGAGGGGATCGAGGGGAGGGGAGGGGGCGACAGAGGCGGTGTAGTAGTAGGGTGGGGAGGGGCGGCGGGGTGGTAACTGGTGGTGCTATGGTAGTTTTCACTTTCGGTGGCTGCGTAGGCAGGTGGTGGTGGTTGGATGGACAGGTGGGTCATGAAGGGGGTAATGGTTTTCAAAACCCTTGGGGGGTAGGGTAATCAAACTAGAGGACTTTGGGGGTTAGCTAATAGGAAAAATGGGTAAAGGATTTCATTAAAGTAGTGAAACAAACAACATAAAAGGGAATCATTAATGCTCTCTCCCTTACCCATTCATGAGACCCTCTAACCAAACAGCCCCTAACTGAAGAGGGGTCTACTAAGGTTACTGTACTCATGGGTCATAACTTATAAGACATCCTTAATTTCTATGATTCGCATGATAATGGCGTTGAATACTTATGTGCTATTATTAATCATGCTCAGTCAACATATAGACATCCCCTTCCTTCTATGTTTTCATTATATTCAAATAAATCGTTGCTAATTCGTGATACACATGCTTGTGAATGGCACTAAAAATGATTTTTAATAGGTTTCTCGCAATCTCGCCAAACATCAACTGAAGTGGGGGGGACTAAGCTTACTCAGGCATTCAGGGGCGAAGCTAGGGTTAGTTGTAGAGGGGGGCAGTTTAACAGAGAATTCTAAACATGGTTGTGGAAGGGGGCCAAATTACCTATAAAACAAGATACAACCATTGTAACCCATTGATTTTCTTCAAAGCTATGTTGGGGCTGCCGGGGCCATGGCCCTCTTAGGCCCCAACATAGCTTCGCCCCTGCAGGCATTGTAACTTATAAGCAACCCTCTCGTCAATAATTCACATGACTTCCTTTATTTTTCGGTAATTATATGAGCTAAACTTGACAATAGGGCATTTTTAATAACCCTCACAATTGCACGTCTATTTTAATTAATCATCAAATTCTAAATTGTCATTAATGTTAGTGATTTTGGAGACAATGTTACAAAAGATAAAATCTTATTTACGTTTTCTACATAACGATTTTAAGTAATTATTAATTTACATAGGCTAACATATACTTATATATAGATGGAGAATTTATTGTGTCCTACAAATCTCATTTATGTTTTTTTACATAAATTTACAATTTATTTCAATGTGATTTTCAAAAGAACCAATATACATATTTTATCTTAACGTATATAAATTAAACTTTATTAATTATAGATAAAACTTGAAAACATAGAAAGATTCAACTTCATTAACGAAATTCTTGCTCCGCTCCTACAATGTCACAAATACAGATACTTCATCCGTAACAAAATAATGCAACAATTGTGGAGAGCACGGACTCCTAGGGAGTTTTTCTTAATGGACTATTAGGGATATGGTTAGAGTATTAGGGTTATGATTAGGCTAGTGAGGAGAGAGAAAGTGAGGTAAAACTGACCACCATACCAACCACCACTTTTACCACTAGACCACCATCATCACTGCCACCGCAAGGACTACCTTCACCACTGCCACCGCAAGCACCACCTTCAACTTTGCCACATTGACCACCACAACAACCACCAAAACAACCACCTTTACAACCGCAACAACCACCTTCACAACCGCAATAACCAGAAAATCAAACCAAGAAACCGCAACAATTGAACCCTGAAAATCAAACCGCAACTAGCGCAACCAAGAACCCAGAATAACAACCAAGAAAATCAAACTGCATCAATCGAACCCAAGCAAATCATGAAATTAAACAAAAACCCCTACGAAATTGAACCCAAGCAAATCGAAACCCTAACAAAAACGCCCCAACCCCCACGAACCCAAGCAAATCGCATCCACCACAATTCGAACCAGTGGCGGAGCCAGTATAGGGCACGGGGGGTCACGTGACCCCGCGAATTAAAAAATTATTTTTAAGAAAAGAAGCTGCGTCCCGTGCATCTCCTCTTGCGCGCCACGCTGAACTCTGCGCTCCACGCAATTGTTATGCGCTCCACGCATTCGTTATGCGCTCCACGCATTCGTTATGCGCTCCACACATTTCATTTTGCGCTCCACGCATTTCCTTCGAGCGCGAGCTTCGCTCACACTTTACTACACTTGCGTTGACGCCATCTTCCCCTGCTTCTTATTTTTGGCATTAAGTATACATCACCTTCTCCATTAGCAGAAGCTGGATCTTTTTTTTGGATTGAAAGATGGGAATGCTTGTTTGATCATTCTCACACTTGAAATAGAATGAGGAGAGAGAAAAAGAGTGTGGAATAAATTATAATACTAGTTCTACAGAGAAGTGCCTAGACTATGCTACAATGAATAGCACACTTTGATCCTCGTTATACTTATAATCATTATGGAATAAGAAGTTTGACTCTAACCTGGTCAAGAAAGAAGAAGGTCCAAGCTCGAGACATGGTGGAAGGACGAGGAACGGCTGTAACCACCGCAGAAAGGAGGGAGTAACCAGCCTATATGCCATTCGCATGAACAAGGTATCTGTAGAGCATCAATTTCTTACGTGATGTTTAAGAATTGGAGACAGATAAATGCTTAATAGTATATTAGCGGATTCGATTCGGTTTAGCAACCAAAGACGTTTATAGTGAATGTAAGGAAATTATCATTTCTTCATGATTTTCTCATTACGTTGGAGAACGGCAGCAAGTGAAAGTAAAAGAAAAGAAATTTGGCTTCTAGAGTCCCACATCGGTAGCATAGCATGAGGGTGTAAGTTAGAACATTTATAAAACAAATCTTTCACTACCAAGATCTCTACAGTTGGCCTGCTAATAGTTTGGCCAAGCAAATTAAACGTTGGACAACATATCTAAGTATTGGGCATGAGCTTTTCGAGCCTGTCGAACTCGAGTCGAGTTGTAATTCTTGGACTTGAGCTTGAGCCGAGCTTCATATTTCAAGCTCGAGTCGAGCCCAATTATATATGTTTTCGAGCCGAACCGAGTCTAGTTCGGTCTCGGTTTGGCTCGTTAACACCCTTAGTTTACAACTGTAGAGTCTACAGTTGTGACCCCTCGATTTTGAAATCCTGGCTCCGCCACTGATTCGAACCCAAGCAAATCAAAGCCGCCATAATTCGCCCACCACCACCTTCGAAACTGTAACAAAACCCAAACCCCCACGAAACCGAAAATCGAAATCGACTCCTAACCCATAATTCGAAATAAAAAATCGACCCCTAACCCTCACTAAATAAAAAATCGACCCTAACCTATGAAATACGGTGCTTCTGGCTGTTCGTCGTGAGGTTTTGCGGTGTTTAGGGTTGTGGTGGTGGTGTTTGGATTTTCGTGGTGGTGGTGGTGGTGGTTAGGGTCGAGCGTGGCGGATGATTTTGGGTTGAATGTGGTGATGGGCGGTGATAGATGAATTTAGGTTGAATTTGGAGTAATTGGGTGAGGAGTTGGTGGAAAGTATTAACTTTAGATGATTTGTGGTTAAACTATAATGGTAATTTGGGATGTTCTAATTAGATTGTTATGTGATTAAGTAATGGCAATTTTGTAATTATAGCAAAAAAAATTCTAAAATAATGAATTTTTTTTTAATTGTTGCATTTTTTGTGTTTCGACCAAAATAGAAATTGTTGTGTTTTTTTAATTACCGAGGAAGTATTACCATTAAATTTAGATATATTTTTTTCGATGCAACTAACCCACCTAGTTAGTAAATTATTATTGGCGAGGAAAGTTACATTAGATCAAATTCCACAGTAGTTGAAGAAATCTGAACTATTTGAAGATTGATTTTTATCAGTTTAACAATAAAGAATAAACTGAATTGAAGATATCAATTAGAGAGAAGGAATAGAATTATATTTCTCTTTGTAGAGAAAGAAAGAAGCTAATGTTTGTATCTTTTGTACATTTCTGAATGAATGAATTTCTCATCCTCTAACTCTATTTATACAACTTGAGAGATGAGAATTATTACAGTAATAGATTACAGTAGCTTCTGTTAGAAGCTTTACAAAATATCTGTAACAGAATAACTAACTTCCTGATTTTCAGGAGCTGAGTATCTTCTAGAAGACTGATGTAATAACATATCAGCATTAGTAGTTTTAGCTGAGGTAGCAGTAACAGTAGTAGGTTTAGCTGAGTTAGCTTCAACACCCCCCCTTAAACTTGGGATGGGAGAATGAGGAACCATTCCAAGTTTGGAAATGAGCTGATTGTGCTGAGTGGAAGGTAGAATCTTTGTAAGAACATCAGCTAATTGATTCTTAGTAGGAAGATAGCTCAATTGGAGAAGGCCTTCAAGAACCTTGTCCCTAGTAAAATGACAATCTAATTCAATATGCTTGGTCCTCTCATGGAAGACTGGATTTTTAGCAATATGAATTGCAGATTGATTGTCACAATGAAGAACAGCAGGTGTAAGATTGTGTACTCCCAACTCATTAAGGAGCCTAACAATCCATGTAACTTCACTTGCAGCATTGGCCATTGCCCTGTATTCTGCTTCTGAAGAACTTTTAGAAATCGTGCCTTGTTTATTTGACTTCCAACTTATGGGAGAGTTGCCAAGCAAAAGAACATATCCAGTGACCGATCTTCTAGATGTAGGACAAGATGCCCAGTCTGAATCACTAAAAGCTTGTAAAGTGATCTGAGCAGAAGCTTGAAGTAGAATTCCCTGACCAGCAGTATGATTAACATAGCTTAATGTGTGAGTACGTAAGAGCTTTAATGTGAGGGATACGTGGATAATGCATGAACTGACTAAGGTACTGAACTGCAAAAGCAATGTCAAGCCTTGTATGTGTCAAAAAATTCAATTTGCCAACAAAACATCTATAAAGAGCAGGATTAGCATAAACATCTCCTTCATCTGGCAAGAGTTTAATATTGAGAGGAAGTGGAGTATTTGCTGGCTTGGAAACATCAAGTTCACATTCTTCAATCATCTATTTAGTGAACTGTGATAAAACAACACCTTGATCACAATGACTGACCTTTATGCCAAGGAAAAAATTAAGGAGACCAAGATCTTTTATACTGAAGGTGGAATGAAGATGATCCTTGAGAGCTTGAATAGTAGCTTCATTGGACCCTGTTAGGATTATATCATCAACATAGACAGCAGCTATGGTGATATGTTGATCTTCTCTTTTAATGAAAAGAGAGTAATCATTTTTAGATTGAACAAAACCTTGATTTTGTAATTCAGCCAAGAATCTTGCAAACCACTGCCTAGAAGTCTGTTTAAGGCCATAAAGTGACCTTTTTAATTTGCAAACATGACCTATAGGAGCTGCTATACCATCAGGAATCTTCATATAAACTTCCTCATGCAATTCCCCATGTAGGAATGCATTAGTTACATCAAGCTGGAACATATTCCACTTTCTACTTGCTGCCAAAGCTATTATGTATCTTACTGTGGACATTTTAACCACATGTGAAAAAGTTTCATGGAAATCTATACCATACTTCTGAGTAAAATCCTTGGCTACAAGCCTAGATTTGAATCTTTCAACAGAACCATTTTTCTTCAGTTTCACCCTATACACCCATTTACAACCTATGGGTTTCTTCCCTTTAGGAAGTGGAACAATATCCCAAGTTCATGCGTTATCTAGGGCAGCTAATTCCTTGTCCATAGCCTGCACCCATTCTGGATTACAAGATGCCTCTTTATAAGTTGTTGGTTCAGTAAAGGACAAGTGAGAAGCAATGAAAGCTTGGTGATGAGCAGAAATGTGAGAAAAGGATACTAGGTTACACAAATGTTGAGGAGAGGAAATAGAATTGTTGCATATGTAATTGTTAAGGTGAGTAGGAGGTTTAGACACTCTTGTGGATTTCTAGAAGGATTGACAATGGTAATAGGAGAAGGTATAAGAATAGATTAGAGCTGATCAACTCCAGCCCGGCCCGGCCCGACCCGGTTTTTGGGCGGGCTTGGGCATTTTTTTGGGCCCGCGGGCGGGCCCGGCCCGGCCCGCCCCAAATTTTTTTTTTTGGGTGGGCTTTGGACAAGCCAAAAAGACTTTTTTGCCTAAATTTTGGGCCCGGCCCGTTTTGTCCCGCAAAAGCCCGCTCGGCCCGGCCCGAAATACCGGGGTTTGGGCACAAATTTTTGGCCCGGATTAAAATAGTTAAACATTTGAAATTTTATCTTGTTACTAGGTTTACCATTCTGGGTTTACTATTCTATTAACTAGAAATACATTCGGTTAGGATTGATCTAAACCAGCCCATTATGTATATGATTCAGCATGCCAACTATTAAACAACTTATTAGAAACACAAGACAGCCAATCAGAAATGTGACGAAATCCCCCGCGCTTCGGGGATGCCCTCAGCGCCGAGGAACATGTACTAGGGTGTATTTGCGCGGCCCGGCCCGGCCCATGATCACCTCTAGAATAGATGAATTTTTTTGTGGTGGTGAAGATGTAATAGGTGGAACAGAATGAGTGGGAGAGATAGGTGTAGAATTAGAAAGAGATGGAGAATGTATAGAAGTGGGAGAAGAATTTGAATCCTGGGAAGATAGATGAGGTTCAGATGGTGTAAAAGGGTTTGTATCATAGTCAATGTCAGTGAGAGGGGTGGTAACAGGAAGAAATAATTTTGTAGGATATGTAGTTGTAGGAGTATTTGTGAAATGAAATGGGAAATGCTTCTCATAGAAGATGATGTCTCTACTAACAATGATCTTGTTAGTAAGAAGATTTAATACTTTATAAGCTTTCTGAGAGGGTGGGTATCCAAGAAACACACATGGTACAACCTTGGGGGTCAAATTTACTTCTTTTGACAGAAGAAGTAGAAATGTAACATAAACAGCCAATGATTTTTAAGTGGCTAAGATCTGGCTTTTGTGAGAATAATTTTTCAAAGGGAGAAATGAGTCATGTACTTCTCAGAGGCGTTCGATTAATGAGATAGGTTGCTGTAAATAGGCAATCACCCCAATACTTGATAGGAACTTTAGACTGAAACAAGAGAGCCCTGGCAGTTTCTAGCAAGTGCCTATGTTTTCTTTCAACTACACCATTTTGCTGAGGTGTGTTAGAGCAACTTGTCTGATGTTGGATGCCTTTACTTAACAGAAAATCTTTCATATCACCTTCATACAAATCTAGAGCATTATCAGTTCTGATGGCAAGAACTTTGGTATTGAATTGAGTATCAACATAAGTCAGAAACTGTTTCAATAAAAGTACTGAATCAGTTTTGGATTTCATCAAATGTGTCCAAGTAACTCTTGTATAATCATCAACAATGGTGAGAAATTGATTATGTCCAGAGTATGTATTATTCTTGTAAGGCCCCCATACATCAATGTGTAAAAGAGCAAAAGGCTTACAAGTCTTGATGCTACTAGTAGGAAAAGAACACCTAGTATGCTTTGCCATAGGACATACCTGACAAAGACTATCAACTAAACATCCTTTAACATCCAAGGAAGGCTGTACAACTTTTATTTTGCCAAATGATAAGTGTCCCAATCTAAGATGCCATAACTTGGCTTCTTCAACAGCAGAAATACTGATGTTAGCAACAGCTGATGTAGGAGAAACACCAGAAGAGTTTGAACTGATCTTTGAGCTGATCAATTCTATAGACAGGCTGTACAAACCTTGATACAATTTACCAAGCACTATATGTTTGTTCTGAGAATTGTCCTGGACCATACAAGCATCATGAGTAAAAGATACAGAATAATGAGAGTCCTTGCACAACATGGAAATAGAGATCAAGTTGAATTGAAAGCCAGGAACATGTAAAACATTCTGAAGAATGACATGTGGTCCTAAATAAACAGAACCTATATGTTGAACTTGAACCTTTGTGCCATCAGGAATAGTGATGTAATGATTTAAGTCATTAACATGCACATAAGAGGTGAAATCAGCAAGATTAGAGCACATGTGATCTGTTGCTCCACTGTCCAAAATCCACTTAGAATTTAAAGAAGACAGTAGACAGAATTTACCTGCCAATTGAGTGCTAGCTGCTAAACCAAGGGAAATATAACCTCCAGCATTATGTTCCACTTGATGTGCAGCTTGATGAGAACTAAGAACTTCCATCAGCTTGTTGTATTGGTCATTTGTGAGAGAATTTTGCAATTGAGTTGAATTTTTAGTCATAGAATCTTCATCTTGCAATTGAAAGGCAACATTAGCAGCTACTTTTCTCTGAAATTTCTTCTGATTGGAAGGATAACCATGGATCTTAATGCACTTATCCACAGTATGATTAGTCATCTTGCAATGCTCACAGAATAATGACTTCTTGAAGGTTGATTTTCCTGTTCCAGAACCTCCATTATAACCTTG
This sequence comes from Beta corolliflora, assembly GCA_947648045.1. NCBI lineage: Eukaryota > Viridiplantae > Streptophyta > Magnoliopsida > Caryophyllales > Amaranthaceae > Beta > Beta corolliflora. The sequence continues at coordinate 816,384 of CANSZD010003227.1, read as the reverse complement.
CTTGCTGTAATTGTTGACAGGAGGTCTATAACCTTTTTATTCATTATAATTCTTGGCTGAAAATGCTGCAATATCTGAAACATGATCATTCTGAATGTTGCTGCTTATTTCTTTGTGTTGTTCTTCTTGTAATAGAAGAGAATAAGCCTTAGAAACTAAAGGAAGAGGCTGCATCATGAGAATTGTACTCTTTGTGTGAAAGTATTTGCTGTTGACTTTCATAAGAAATTGAATCAACCTTGTGTTTTGCTGAGATTGAATAAGCCTTTTTGTTATTGTGCATTTGCAACCAGAGCATGAGCAGGAAGGTAGTGGATCCAAACTATCCAACTGATCCCATAGCATTTTCACTTTAGTGAAGAAATTAGAGATGTGTTCATCTGATTCTTGATTAAGATCACTCAATTTTGTTGAATAGAAAACAATTGAGATCCAGATGATTAACTGAATATTTCTTCTAAATCAGTCCATATATCTTTTACTGATTTAAAATATAAAACACTTCTTGCAAGAGGAGGTTGTAATGATGCTAAAATTCAGGAAATTACCAGATTATTGCACCTTGTCCATATCTTGAACTTAAAATCAGATGATTCAGGAGCCGGAAGACTTCCATCAACAAAGCATAACTTGTTGCATGCTGATAATGCAATGATCATAGATCTTTGCCAATCATTGAATCCATTTCCATCAAACAATTCAGTAACTAATTTTGAAGTTGTAACATCTGCATTGCTCAAATAGTATTCACTATCTGGATTCTAAATGAAATCAGTAATGTTTTGAGTTGATGATTCTGACATTTTTAATCAAGAATCACAGAAGAAATCAATGAGAAAAATAAACTGAGAAGAGAAGAATTGATAACGATTGAAATTTTCTGGAAATTTTTTCCAGAATTTTTGAACTGAAATTTCTGTATTATTATCCTCTGAATCAAAGGAAGTTTGCGAAATTAATTTGCAGATCAAAGCTGCTCTGATACCATGAAGAAATCTGAACTATTTGAAGATTGATTTTCATCAGTTTAACAATGAAGAATAAAATGAATTGATGATATGAGTTAGAGAGAAGGAAGAGAATTATATTTCTCATTGTAGAGAGAGAAAGAAGCTAATGTTTGTATCTTTTGTACATTTCTGAATGAATGAATTTCTCATCCTCTAACTCTATTTATACAACTTGAGAGATGAGAATTATTACAGCAATAGATTACAGTAGCTTCTGTTAGAAGCTTTACAAAATATCTATAACAGAATCACTAACTTCCTGATTTTCAGGAGCTGAGTATCTTCTAGAAGACTGATGTAATAACATATCAGCATTAGTAGCTTTAGCTGAGGTAGCAGCAGCAGTAGTAGCTTTAGCTGAGTTAGCTTCAACAGTAGTAATCTGGCACTCCAGTCCTTCACCCTCTATAAATTCAGTAGCATAATCTACATGTCCCAGCACTAAAACATCTCTATTCTTAATATCCAAAACTCATCCAACAAATATGTCTCCAAAAACAGCCACAATCTCCCTCTGCCTCTCCCTCGCTTTCCTCCTAACTATAACACTGTCTTCCGCCACTACCGACTGCCCGGGCTTTGATTCAGTTTCTGACGTCTTGCGTCATTACGATATACCTCCCGGGCTTTTCCCTGATTATGTGGAGCACTTTCGATGCGATCTTGTCGACTTAGACACCCTCCTGTTATCGATTCAATTGTACGGTGTTTGTAACGTTACTAGATCACTGGTGGGAGTCAGTAATCTCGTCGTCTGCCAACCGCAGGTGTCGACGATCATATATTATCGGCACCTTACCAATATCAAGGGAGTTACGGTAACTCTTTCCGTTAATCACAAACCAGTTGGAGAACTCATGACAGTTTACTAATGCCAGTTTTCCAAGCTTTTTTGGGCAACTACCTTCAGTTCAATTCTGACAAAGGTAAAAGTCCGTGGTTCCTTGTCGATTTAATCCAGGTACCCCCCAAATGTGATAACAGTTCTGCCGGAGCAGTTGATGCGAAGAACGACGACAACAACACTATTCCGAATTGGGTTTATAACTATGGTCCCTTGCTTCCCCTTGTTGCTTAAGCTAAAGTTTGAGCACACCTTGCACTACACTAGCTGATGCGAGGCTTGTGAACCGTTGTTTGTTGTTATGGACTTGAGCATGTCTTCGTTTTATGCATGTCCCTACTATGTACTTGTAAAGTTGTAATGTTTGAATAAATCTGCTTATAATGTAAGCAACAGTATTGCGTTGTATGATGTGAAAAATAAGTAATTTTATCTATGAAATCCTTTTCTTTTACTAAAACTATCAAAAGTACTAGACTGTACCACGTTGTGATCATTAACAAAATATTTTTTTAATCGACTGAAATTAATTCAATTATATGAATTTATACATCTTAAATTGGATCAAATATAATTCTACTATGGCCAAACCATGATAATTTGTGAGATCTAACGCTTATGTAAACCCTCTCTTACATTGTCACATCGGTATTATTTGATACAATCCTTTGCGAAGGGGTTAAAAGATAAGTTCTAATTTTGTTGTACAACATAACTTAATTCAATTAAATGTATATGAAAAAAAATATTGCATGTGACATCACACAAATTCCCATGAACACATTAATTTGTAGACGAAAATGAAGACCCAAAAAAAAAATCTCCATACTATGAGAAAGATCAAACTCAATATATAAATAGTTATACGCCAAAATATGGGTAGAAAACCACATCCTTTAGACAAAGACATGAAGTTTATAAAAAACAAGAACTTAAAACAACTAATATAACAGGAAACAGTTGGTTTATGAAGCTCCAAAAGGTACGGTGGCTAGGGATGTGGGCAGGGTCTACAATTTTGAGACCAATAAAGCCAGGTCTGGGTCGAATAATCCGGGTCTGGATCCGGGTCCGGGTTTGGTAGATTCACATTGGGTCTGTTATATAGGGGGTAGGATCCGTTGAGAATGATATGTGACAACAAATTTATGTTTAGAACATGCACAACACTTTTTAAAACATACTTAGCATTTTGTTTTTAGAACATATTCAACACTTTATATATGCAAAACTTTTCAGAAAAATGGAAAATTTGTCAGAAATTACCTTTTATAACCACTTTTTTTTGTGAGAAACCACCTTTTAAAAAAAATTGAGCACGCAGCCACATTTTTGTTTTTTTGTTGTTGGAAGCCACTACTTGCCGGAATCCAGTGGTTGACCTCGATTTTCCGGCGTTGACCTCATTATCAACTTCATTTCTTTCTCCTTTCTTCATCTTTACTTCCTCATTTCTTTCTCACTTCATTTTGCCGTCCCAACACCTATAACGCCCACCCCCTTAATATCGTTGCACTCCACCACCACCGACCACCCATCCACAAATGCATCCACCATATGCAACATATAACAAGTGCCAACACCCACTTCCACTTAGTCTTCACGCATTATTGCATTCCCTCTCTCTCCTCGTTTCTCCATTAATGGCAGCGTGCACATACTCCCCTACCCTTCACCATCATTACTCCACCGAATTGCAAAAACCCCTCCACCTACTGCGTTCTCCTCTCTTTTTCTATTTTTTCTTCAGGAAACTCCTCTCCTTTTGTCACTGTTGTTGTTAATGGCGAAAATTTCGTTCAACATCTGGAGTGTAAGAAAAACGAAGGACCGAGAGAAGAAGAAAAAAAGGACGACAATGGCAGGCAGCCAAAGAGAGGAGGGAGGAGGAAGGGCGTTCTGTGGTGGTGGTGGTGGTGGTGGTGGTGGTGGTGTGGAGGGCCGGAATTAATGGATGAAGAAGAGAAGAAGAAGTGAGAAGGATTGAAGGAGGAAGAAAGGGGGGGTTTGATGACCTCACGTGCGTACGTGATGGACAACGCTGGGAATTTGAGGTCAACCACCAGATTCTGGCAAGTAGTGGCTTCCAACAAAAAAAAAGAACCAAAAGGTGGTTGCGTGCCTAATTTTTTTTAAAAGGTGGTTTCTCACAAAAAAATGGTTATAAAAGGTGGTTTCCAACAATTTTTCCTACAATAATATAACTAATAGAAGATATGCTATGAGTTTTAGAACATGAATGCATCTTTTTACAAAATTAGAACCTAATCAACAGATATACATATATTGATATATACATGTTCCAAATTTTCAAGCGTATGTCCTAAACTATTTCAAGAACGTTTTAAAATATTTTAAATGTGTTATGAATTATTTAAGTATGTTCTTGATTATTTTAGACATGTAAATTATTTCAAGTATGTTATAAATGATTACAAGTACATTGTAAATTAATTCCAGTGAAAATTAAGAATATGTACATATACACTATTTTTTAGATTATATATATAATATCTTTTAGAACATATGTAATACTACATATGCAAAATCACAATAATAGGCGAACTCCTTTGATCTCATCTCAAAAAAGCTTTAAATTGCAACTTAGCAATAATTGATCATCATCATCCACCATATCAAATGATCAAAATTATGTATCATCAACACAAAAGTAAAAAAAAGTTTGAAAAAAAAGTTAATCAATCGATTTATTAACAATAAAATTACCAAAATTATCAACTAAAATTAGTTGAGAAAACTTGCTCATCATCATCATCATCAACTGAAGTTACTTAATCCACGATAAAGGCCCAGTTAAGAGAAAAGAGAAGATGATAATCAGATTTGTACTTCTACACCTTTGATCGACACTTTTCGCCAATAATCGAACCAATTTCTTGTCCAATATAATCGACAATTTTTTGCCAACTTTTGTAGAAATCTTGTCATTAATGGAGGTGAAAAAGCTCGCAATGAGGACGGTGATTCGCCATAACACAATAATGTGGCAGAGAGTATGAATCGTCGACGTCGGAGATGAGCAAGAAGTGGTCACGAGTTGGTGATGGAGATTCTGCCATGGAAGGTAAGATGAGAGAGAAGGTGAACATGACAGAGAATGAGAATGAGAGGCGAGAGAACGAAATTTTGAGAATATTTTTTTTGAAATGTCGTGATTCACGTGAAGAGAAAGAGAGTGATAATACTTTAATTTGGTTTTCTTGGGTAAAAAAACTAGGCCGTTGGATGTAAGGTAATCCAATGGACATGAGTTGTTCTTACAAGAGGCTTCCCCTATATTATATAAATGCACTAAATCTTATAATAAATGTTTCTTTTTTTGGTGGCTCAATTATAACTTGATTGCCTTCAACATTCAAGTTAAATTTTTAATGCTATATTTGAGTTTGACTTTGTTTTTCCCCTTTTTTTTGGTAGTAGTTGATTTACTAATGGGCAATTAAGTAAATTTATAGGGGGACACCATAGCTCCTCCTTTCCCTTATTCAATAGAGATATATATAAAATAATCATTTCACTTTGTTAATTGATTGAATTCTCCGCTTTGATGTAATACTTGATTGTGTTTTTGAATTGATCAATAAGATATTTATTTGATGTAATATTCCTTTTTACTTTTTTCAACATAAATGTACTAAATCTTATAATCAATGTTTCTTTTTCTGGTGGCTCAATTACAACTTGATTGCCTTTAACATCTAGTTGTGGTTTCATGTTTTGTGATGATTGAACTATTTCCCTATTCTCTACTACTCTATGACTGCCACTGTGGACTGGAGAGGTTTGAAGGCACATTTGCTGAGTTCCGAGGTCTCGAGAATACTTTCCGAGGCCTTGGACAAAAGAAGATTTAAAGACTTGGGGTCTGAAGCCAAGAAATGAAGAAAAGAAGGCTCTCCCGATCCTATCCGGCGACTGAGCCCGATCAGGCGGTCATATTTGACAGAAGTAGCTTTTGTTGCGTGCCCGATCGAGCGCTCCTTGCCTTGTCGTGTTTCGTTGACGTGGCGCAATCGGCAGGTCAGCCCAATGTCATTAGGCATTGGTTTTCTGCTGCACCAAGAAATCTGAAACAAAAATGTGTCGCCTGATCCCTTCGGGCGGATTAGTCCCGATCCGGCGACAACCCCGACTTTCCTATTTTTATATTTTTCGGGGTATTTTGTATTGCTTTTCCTTTCCATTATAAGGTTAGTTCAATCGCCATTTATTTGAATTGCTTCCTATGATTAAATCGTTCATGCTAGATTTATAAATTAGGCCTGATTTGTAATTTTACTATCGCAATATTGAATCTGCTTCGAGAGGAGAGGTACCGTATAGGCTTTCAAGCATTAGGCAAAGTGATCCTTCACCATGCGAGAGCGGCTGAGTAATCTTTGAGGGAGGTAATGTTCGAGAGAAATTGCATGTCCCCTATGTAAATTGACTTATTGGGTAGTTGTTATTCGTCTTTGATTTCTCGAATTGTATGCGTGGTGATCCATAATCCTAGTTCTTTATTAATTGATTTATTCCCTGATATTTCATTATGTTAGTAGTTTAAGTTAGTTCTTAAAAATCCAATCTTTTGAGAGTTAGTATAGTAGAATAGTTCAGTTTAACTAGTGACGCCATCTCCCTGATATATCATTATGTTAGTAGTTTAAGTTAGTTCTGTAAACTTTTAGGTTTATTTTTGATAGTACGCGACTGATCTGTCAAATTTTGGCGCCGTTGTTCGGGAGACGACAATTTTCTAGTTATTGTCTGAATTATCCTATTGCACTAATCTCACTTTGAGGAACATCAATTCCTCATAATATCTAACGTATGCTACAATTTCTTTGGTTTATGAGCAGGAGGATAAATCTGTGAAGTTATTATTTGATTTAGAGATTGAAAAGAGTGCCTGTAAGAATAAGAAACATACTCTCAGCAGGCAAAGTTCTGCGAAATCAGTTACTCCACAGGCACCTACTCCAAACCCCACACCACACTCACCTCAAAACTCACCACCACAAAAATCCCCTACGTCAATCCCACTTTCAAACATGCCTGATACTCCACCACGAACACCTCCTCATACCAATTTGAAGGATCACTGACAACCTTCAACTCCACATGTTACTACTGGAGTTAAGATGCCTGATATCACTGTTGTCCACTTCGATATCAAGTTCCATGTGATCCACATGGTGCAAAATAATCAGTTCAGTGGGCTAAATCATAAAGAACCACATGCACATCTGCAGAGATTCCTTCAATGTTGTGCTACACAGAAATCAGCAAATGTATCTGCTGATGAGATTCGTTTTATCCTGTTCGGGTTTTCACTTAACGGTAAAGCTTTGGAGTGGTATACCACAAAATCTATCACTACCTAAGATGAGCTATCAAAGGCATTTCTGGTCTGATTTTATCCATTATCTAAAACTGTAGATAAACCGCTTGCAATTGGGTGGTTTTGAGCCTATGTCAGTTCATGACATGGCTAGTAGTTTGGGTATTAGTGGAGCTATCTGCAACACTTGTGGTATTGCTGGACACTATTTACAAGATTGATCATCTATTTCTTGGGGGGTCGTACATATCAAGTCAATGCATCTAAATCTACCAGCGACCCTAGTTTAAACCCTACTCCAACACCTACAATCATGGGATGAGACATCATCCCAACTTCTCTTACCGGAGTAGCAATGTATTAAACCCGTAACCACATCAGCCCCAACATCCTCAAAATCAGCAGCAGTCTTATGTTTGTCCTTATCAACATTCCAACACTGTAGCTAATTATCCACCTGGATTTCAGCCTAGAGGGAAATACCAGCAGCAATATCAATATGCCCCATCTACAGACATTGTAGTGACAGAATTGAAAAACATGATTTTGGGTATATGCAAAAAGGGTTTACTGCCTTCCAGTCCAAACTAGAGGCCCTCAATACTCACAACAAGATGTTGGAAACTCAAATGGCATAGATTGACAGTTCGACATCTACTAGAGCACTTGGCTCCCTCCCATCGCAGCCCGTCCAACCTAGGGACACTGCCAATGCTATTACCATGCAAAGTGGAGTGCCAGTTTGATACACTGGCAATGCCAGAGGTGAAATCATCAGTTGATAATGAACCACATGAAGTACTTGAGGATGCTGAACCTCAGGAAAAGCAAGGAGCTGTGGAAAAGACTGCTGAGGTGACTAAGGAGCAAACTGTGACTCCAGTGTTCACGCTACCATTCCCGACTCGGATGCTCAAAAAGAAGCTTGATCACCAATTTGGTAAGTTTTTAGAGATGGTAAAAATTTACAACTGTTCCTTTTACTGAATTATTAGCTTATTCTAAATTTTTTAAAGGAAAATTTGTCGAGAAATAGGACTTTCAATCAGGTGGAAACTTTGGCTTTTACTGCTGAATGTAGCGCCCTTTTATAAAACCGGTCTCCACTAAATTGAAAGATCTAGGGACTTTTTCCATCCCATGTAACATTGACACTATATTTATTGACAAGCTCTATGTGATTTGGGTGCCACTGTGAGTGTAATGTCTATTTCTATGTGCAAGAATCTGAATATGGGTGACTTAAAGCGTACTACCATAACTCTACAAACGGCCGACCCTTCTGTGAAATACCCCCTAGGTATATTAGAGGACGTTCCTGTTAGATTAGGTAAATTCTTTATCCCTGTTGACTTTGTCGTACTAGATATGGAAGAAGACACCTGATTACACAATATCCTTAGGAGACATTTCCTCCACACTGCTGGAGCTGTTATAGATGTTAAAAAGGGTAACTAACGTTGACTGTGGGGGATGACAAGGTTACTTTTAGCCTGACCACTTCCCTTAAAAGCCCAATGTTTGAGGAACAACCATGCTATAGAGTTGATGTTATTGATAAACTTACCCATGATTGCATGCCCCATTCCCTCTCCCGTGATACTTTAGAGGATGTGCTTGTCTTAGAATCTATTACAGGTGAAGGTGACTATGCAGTTGATTCTTGAGTACATCTACTGGATGGGGAAGAGCTTGGTCATAATGGAGGCCAAGGTGAGGATTTCTTGATAGAAACTGCTCATACCGTTGAGGTAAAGGCACCTAAACTTAAACCCCTTCCCTCTAATCTGAAGTATGCCTTTCTGGATGATGCGAGAATGTATCCGGTAATTGTTAATGCTGCACTCAATGATGCCCAATTAGAAAACTATTAATAGTCTTAAAGACTTACAAAAAGGCAATTGGGTACAGCATTGATGATTTGACAGGATTAAGCCATGACTTTTGTATGCATAGAATTAATCTAGAAGGCAGCCACCACCCTAACATTCAGGGCCAACGCAGGTTGAACCCATATATGCAATAGGTGTTAAAGAAAGAAGTTATGAAACTGCTTGATGCAGAGATCATCTACCCTATTTCTGATTCTAAATGGGTGAATCCTGTTCAAGTAGTACCCAAGAAGGGAGGAATAACTGTACTAAAAAATGCCAAAAATGAATTAACATCTACTAGAGTTGTTATTGGGTGGCGTGTGTATTGACTATAAAATTAAATGATGCCACCAAGAAGGACCAATTCCCCCTCCTTTTTATTGATCAAATGTTGGAAAGGTTGGCCTGCCACTCTTACTTTTGTTATCTGGATGGTTATTCTTGTTTTTTTCGAAATCCTCATTCATCCAGATGATCAAGAGAATACTACATTCACATGTCCTTTCATCACCTTCCCATATCGTAGGATGCTATTTGGACTGTATAATGCCACTTGCACTGCATGATGGCTATTTTTTCTGATTATATTGAGTCCATATCGAAGTGTTCATGGATGACATTAGTGTCTACAGTACTGACTTTGATGCATGCTTATTTGATCTCACTAAAGTGTAAAAAAGTTGTGAGGAAGTGAGTCTTGTGCTTAACTGGAAAAAATGCCACTTCATGGTTAACGAAGGGGTAGTACTTGGTCATACTATTTCTGAACGTGGCATCCAAGTAGATAAGGCAAAAATTCAAGTGATTGCACAAATAACCCCTCCTATGAATGTTGAGGTTAGAGGATTTCTTGGTCATGCAGGGTTTTATCGCCATTCCATTAAGGATTTCTCTAAAATTGCTAAACCACTGACTCAGTTGCTCCCCAAGGATGCCCCGTTCATGTATACTAATGAGTGTCTTGAGTCTTTTCACAGTATAAAAACAGGCATTGATCACAGCTCCATCATACGATCTCCAGATTTGAACCTCCCGTTCGAGATTATGTGTAATGCTAGTGACTACGTTGTGGGAGTTGTACTTTGTCAGAGGAAAGACAATGTTCTTCATGATATTTACTATGATAGCAAGACACTAGAAATGAAGCTCAGGTTAACTATGCCACCACTGAGAAAGAGCTTCTAGTTGTGGTTTATGCACTAGACAAGTTCAAGATCACTAGTGGAAAAAAGCCCATCCGATCCAGTCAAAACAGGGCTTATCGATCCGGTTTTGGTCCGGATCGGGTGGGCTCGCATCAGTTCACAATGATTAACTAATCCGGTCCTAAACCGGATTAGTTAATCATTTACCGCTCCGGTTTTAGGTGAACCGGAGCAGATAAGCAACAAAGCAAGTTAACTGCTCCGGTTTTGACCCAAAACCAATTTTTTTTTTTTTGCATTTTTTCATTATTAATCGGTACAAAATCAATAGTATATGTCAATACTCATTTTATTGAGCATATTATGCTCAATTGAAGCATAAGAATAAATAATTAGATACATAAAAATATTAGCAACTATAATTTTAACATCATACTCATAAATAATTAGATACACCTTGTGATGCAAGCACTGTTATAAAACCGCAGCGGTTGACCAACCCAAAAACCAATTTTTTTTTTTTTTTTGCATTTCTTCATTATTAATCTATACAAAATCAATAGTATATATCAATACTCATTTTATTAAGCATATTATGCTCAATTAAAGCATACTAAAAAATAATTATATACATAAAAACATTAGCAACTATAATTTTAACATCATACTCATAAATAATTTGATATACCTCGTGATGCAAGCACTGTTATGATGCATCCTATCACCAAAGCTGGAGAATATATTTGATTGTTACAGATCAGGTGGCATAGGCAAAAAATATATATTCCTCCACTCCTTTCACCAGACATGCCTGCTAAAAAACAGCATGAATGACATTCTCACAAGCCCTTTTTTTGCAAGTTGTTTTGAATCCATCTCCCTCACCTTATGCATGTCCATCTGTTGCCATTGACAAAATTCAAGCATAACACTCAAGTCAATGGGGTCTATCGGTCTAGGCTGTTACCCAAACAAGCCACCAGTCCCCAATATGCTTGACGCAACTCCTTCTTGCGTTGCTCTTCCAATGGATCAGGGCTTTTTAGAACCCTATGCATACGCCTGCCAAACCCACAAATCTTGGTATTAGGTAAAGGTAACACAAAGAATAACAACCAAAAGACGAGAAATAAAGAAGATAGCAATTGTCGGAACTAAAATATCTGTCTTGCTCATGTTGAGCAGGAAATGTAGGTATGAACTCCTTTGACTTGGGAAGAGGAACTTCAGGAAACCATTCATGCTTCAGAGCAGCATTAGCTGTGATAAGCTGAAGCAGATAGTGAAGTGCAATCAGAGATCAATAAGGCATACTAAGCTGGATAATAATGTTGTCTACAGTAAACAAATACCTTTTCAGGATCATAAGTTAAAAGTTTGTTCAACAAGTCAAATCCAGCATCTGAGAGAACTGGGGATCCTATAAATGATGTTACTGAAAACTTTTTGCGCAACTGGTTATACCTGAAAAGAACAGTTGAATAGTTAATCAATGCAAAAGTATGTTCCATTGTAACTACAACTGCACCAATGAGGCCAAAAACCCATATAAGAATTACCCAAAGCTAGAAGCCTGGGAAAAGAGCGCAAAGAATAAGAAAACTTGATGCAAAGGTACATGAAGATAAGATGGAACTTTACAAAATACTTACTGGTGCTTCACAAAATTGACCTTCACACCAGGCAATTTGGAAAAATCAGGCCAGATTGTCTCATTCAGTGTTCCAAGAATCCTGAATATCTGCATAATCAAATAAAATCTATAAAAAAAACTGAAAGAAAATCCATAACTAAATGAGATACTGGAGCAACTAACAACCAAACTATCCTTATATGTATGAAATTTATCAAACAGTCCTGATCATATTTTGAAGTACATACTTTTTGACGGATGGATGTACCTTGTCAAGCTAATCGAATTCCAATTTTCCATTAAAGAGAGGCTCCTTTGATAAATGCTCAGCCATAATGTGACGAAGTGACCATATATCATCTAGTACTCGGCCTCAAGTTCCTCGGCTAGTACTTTAGCAATATTGTACTATTTTACGTAAGGAAATACAAAGGCATATGAAATCTTGTTAGATACACTCCAATATACATTTTCAAATTCAACTTTTTATATTTTTTACTCATCAACAATCAAAGATATTCATGCTTAAAGTTTGCATTGGCATATGAGCAAAGTGAAATGGTAGATCTTAAAAAAACAGAGGAATTATAAATACATCGATGTGATTTTCACTCAAAAAATGTAACCTAGTAACGTAATGACTTAGCATCACACATGTCTTGTCAACACATTGTACTAGTCTATGTACTCCTTTTGATTGAAAAGTTCTTGTCTATCTTTCTCTTTTGATTTGTCCCATTTTTTTACCCTTTTCGATTGAAAAATGTAGATTCAGCGAATCACCTTTCTCTGTTCTTGGCTTCTTGCTCTACTACCACATAATGGTTCAATTCTAGTCACTAGCTACACTTTTGAATCAGCGTAGACTAGTATTACCTAATTTATGGTATAAGATTGGGTACCTGAGCACAATTGACTGTCTATTACTGTTTTAGTAGCCCAAAAGAACCATGTACAAATTCGCTATTCATAAATCCATGTTCGCGAAACTGGCATGACACACACACTTTAGGAGAAAGGGAGTACATACACTGACATGCGCAATGCACTGTCATTTGGAAACAGATATATACATTCACAAAACATACTATAAGCCCAGCAGGCAGTGGGGATTCTCAACCGTTAATAACATGTAGTGCATGCATTTTAAGCTTTTCACCAACAAAACATCCTAACCAACAATCTTTTTTCATGTAGCTTGCATTAGTTGAGCCAAACTTTACAGAATATTGTGCTTAATCAACATATACAACAATCAAAACATACCAAATCAAGCTCTAAATCCTCAGCTCTTCGAATAGCTTCACTTTTCGATAAAACTCCAACCTAACAAATTAATTTCATATAAATCACAAACCAAACCAAAAAAACAGAAAAAAAAATATAATTAGAGTCCAACAACTAGCCATATTTTCCTGCTCGTCAATTAACCTAAGATTATCTGACCTATTTCAAAAATTCAACAATTCAGCAAAATAATCAATCAAAAAAATTCAACGGGAAAACTCCAAAAACAGTAATTAAAGCTAATCTAACGGAAGATAAGCCGAGAATTGTATCTTCATCGGAATTATTCGGCGTAAATCGAGCTGATACAGAAAGACGGTGAGAAGAGGAGAGAGAAAGAGGGAAATAATGAAATTTGAAGGAAGTAATGGAGAGGCGAAGACCAAAGAGATTAGATTGAAAAGAGGAGAAAGAAAGAAGAGGTGTAGGTGGAGGTTTGAGCTTGAGACGAGATAACAATGGCGGAATTAAGATGTTGCCTGCAACAGTAGCTACAACAGCCATTGTAGCGTAGGCGTTGTGCGCTTTTGAAATGGCCTTATCCACTCGCGAAAACAACGGCAAGAGAACTCACGAAAACAACAGCGAGCGGATTCAACGACGGTCGAAGGGTGAAGGTGTGAGATAAGAGAGAAGAGAGGACCAGATGAAGGGGGAAAAACCCTAAGTCTATGGTTGAAAGACGAGTAGAGAGAATACGTGGTGGTGTGGTTCAGTCGAAGCTTTATGGTTGAAAGAGAGGGCGTGCGGATGATGAAAGGGAGATGTTGGTGTTGGTTAGTGGTGTTTGGGGGACAACGACGAGGTGGAGGTGGCGTGAAAATCAGAGAGCATGGAAGTTTAAGGAGAGAGGAGAGAGTTGGAGTGAGAGGAGAGAGGAAAGGAAATGGTGAGGAGGAGAAGGGGGGCTCCGACTGGGCCTTTCTCGTATTAACTGGGCTCAATTCAGTCTGGCGCTCAATACTAAACGCGGGTATTAGACAAAAAAACGAAGATTAACCTCTGCGGCTAAGAGAACCGAAGCGATTAGCAGAAAACCAAATCGATTAACAGAAAACCGATCCGGTTCTCTAAGAACTGCAGCGGTTTTTCTTCCCATGTTTCCCACCCAAAATTTCGAGGATTTACCGATTCAGTTATCTTAAGGACCGCAGCGGTTGTGTTGTGACATATAGCGTTTACTTAGCTTGTTGGGGTGCAAGGTAATTGTTTATACCGACCATGCTGCATTGAAGTACTACCTAGCCTAGAAAGAGACGAAGCCTAGAATCATTAGGTGGATTCTGCTCCTCTAAGAGTTCGATTTAGATATCAGAGACAAAAAGGGAGCACAGAATGTGGTAGCTGATCACTTGTCCAGACTGCAGTATGAGGATATGGATGAGGGTCTTCCCATTGATGACTCTTTTCCGATGTTAAGCTCTCCGAGTCACTTCCGTCATCCCGTGGTATACAGACTTCACCAACTTCTGTGTAAGTGGGCAGACTCCTCCATTGTTAAGTTACCAACATAGAAGAAATTCCTTTATGAGGCTAAAAAATACTTTTGGGATGACCCCCTACTTTACAAGCTTTGTTCTGGCACAATCTATCGGCATTGTATCCCAGAGTGGGAGGTGCATGACATTCTGAAGCACTCCTATTCCATTCCATGTGGAGGCCATGCTGGGCCTTCCAAAACAGCTGCTAAGGTACTTCAATCTGCTTTTTATTGGCTTACTTTATTTCATAATGCTAATACCTTTCTTAAGTCTTGTGATGCCTGTCAAAGAACGGGAAATACTTCCCGTAGACATGAGATGCCCCAAACCCCTATTTTGGAAGTTAAATTATTTGAAATATATATGGGGTATTGATTTTATGGGTCCTTTTCCTCTTCCTCAGGCAATAGATTCATACTTGTTGCAATTGATTATGTGTCTAAGTGGGTAGAGGCCATTGCATCACCAACTAACGACTCAAAAGTCGTTATGAAAATGTTCAAAAAGATTATCTTCCCTAGGTTCGGGGTACCAAGGGTAGTTACTAGTGATGGTGGATCCCATTTTTACAAAAGAACTTTTGAGCCCCTGCATAGAAAATATGGTGTCTATCATAGATCTGGCCTTGAATACAACCCTCAGACTAGTGGGCAAGTAGTAGTGTCAAATCGTGAGATAAAGACTATCTTAGAGAAGGTGGTGGCCAAATCTAGGAAGGACTGGAGTGACAAGTTAGATGACATCATATGGGCTTATAGAACTACTTTTAAGACCCCATTGGAACCACCCCTTATAGGTTAGTCTATGGGAAAGCATGCCACTTACCTGTTGAGTTGGAGTATAATGCTTTTTTGGTTGTAAAGGAGCTAAACCTTGATGCTAAATTAGCAGGGGAAAAGCGCCTACTGTAGCTTAATGAGCTTGATGAACTCTGTTTGAATGAATATGATAATTTGTGTCTTTACAAGAAGCGCACTAAGAGGTGGCATGATAAGAAAATATTGAGTAGAGAGTTCTCTGTTAGTGACAAGGTCTTACTGTATAACTCTAGACTAAAACTTTTCCCTGGTAAGCTGAAGACTAGGTGGTCTGGTCCTTTCTCTTTCATTAATGTTAACAAGTTTGGTTCTGTTGAGGTTATGAATGATACAGGTGAGAAATTCAAAGTTAATGGGCAACACTTGAAGTTGTACCATACATGAGTTCCTATTGGTTCAGTGGATGAATTATACCTCCAGACCCCCTCCCCTTCAAACTGATGGATGAAGAACTATGGTCGTGCAGGACCTTTATAAACCAGCGCTGATCGGGAGGCAACCCAATTTCCCTTTTCCTTTCTTATTCTAGCTGATTTTGTTTAAGATTTGATAGTTTTTGTAGCTTTGGTGAGAGAGCGAGAAGGTACTAATCATCATTTTGAAGTTGTATGTGTGCAGGAAATTCAGCCTAGCAGATTGGGATGTTGCCCTGGTTGAAAAGAGCAAGAGGCAAACTGAAAACACCTATTTCAGCATAAGCCCGATGTCATCGGGTGGAAGGCACCCGATAGGGCCTGCAACGACCAATCTTACATGATGCAGAAATTTGGACCGCCCGATCGGGCATGTGTTCCGTCAACTTTGACAAGACAAATTCAGACCGCCCGAGGTAATCGGGCGAAGTCGTCCTATTGGGACCGCAATGAACCAGCTAAAAACGAAAAAAAGGAAAAAGATTTGCCCGATGCCTCGGGCCAAAGCCGTCAATCGGGCAATCTGACTGCGGGGCCTTGAGTGCCTAAATACCGAGCTTTCCACTTATTTACTCGTAAAAACACACACACTCTCCCTCCTTCAAACCCTAACCCCAAAGTTCCTTCTTCTTCCCTAAAAACCTCTTCCACCATTGAAGAACCACCATTGAAGCTACTCCAAAAACATTAAAAAAAGCATACCAACGAAACTTCCCTCACTTTCTTCCATTCTTATCGCACACAAAGCTTCATCCTCTTTCTTTCCTTCTTGCACCATTAAAGTGAGTGACAAACCTTTGAATACTCATACTTTGCTTTAAAGACGAATTTGAGGAGGAATGCTCGTGAACCAAATTCCGGATCTAGGCAACCACAACAATCACACCACCACCAATCCCGAGGGACGATGATTACCCGAACGTTATTTTCATGTCCGAGGAACAACGTGATAATTTTCAACTCCTTAAAAGGTGAGAGCTACGTGATTTCTTGATATTGAATTCTTGAATAAGTTAGGTCTAACCTCCGATTTCAAAGAATTTATGAAAAATATTGGTATGGAATCTTTAATTTCTTCACTATGCATGTCAATACTTATCCTGTGTTTGTCTATGATTTCTACAATAGTCTAGAGGTCACAAAACCCCACACTGGCCCAGTTCTCTTACGTGTCCTTTCGATTACTCAACCAGGATTTTAGACTTTCCCTCCCTGAATTTGCCAAAAACATTAGAGTCCATAATAGGGGGAGATTGGGCAATCTACTGGTTACACCCTTCCCCATACCTACTATTTTATAACGACAGACGATGAGTCCCTGTTCACCTTGCAGCACTGTCATGCTAAATACATCCACCAACCCATTTTGAAACTTTGGGTAAGATTCATGTAATGCACCTTATTTGGGCGGGTGGAAGGACAACTAAATCGGGAGACGAACTTTATTTGATAGGGAGTAATATGCTTAAGGAGACACCAGAACAGTTTCAATATAGTATTCCCCACCACTTTCCCTAAGCGTCACCATGACGTCACATTTTCCTGCCGTAACATTGCAAATGGGGGGTTGGTGACCCTTTTTTGCCTGAAATATTTAGGGTTTTGATGAGAGTCGCTATCCGCCTGCCTTAGGCTCTACCCTACTGGATTATGCCTATCCGGACCACCTTCACTAGTTAGAGAGAGCTAGCGAGGGCAAATATTAGTGGCGTATAAACAATATGCGTTCCATTGATTTGCCTAGTCCTCTGGTCAAAATGCGACCCGGCTACCCCATTACCACCTCCCCATTAAGGGCAGTAATTTCTCACCCTTGCTCGTTAGATCCCTCAGCGCACTTTTCTGTCGGTGATCGCCGTCCTACGATGATGTTGATGCTTCTAATTCTATTGTTCCCCTCCCCATATCCTGGTACTCCTCTTTCTTATGATTTTCAAGGAATGATGGGCATGCTTCAGCGGATGGAGTTAGGCATTGCTGCCAACTCTGAGGTCATCCAGAGCCGGCACATTGATACATTTGCCAATGATCAACACCTGGTTATGTAGCCTTGTACAATGAGTACTGCAAGACTCAACGGATTGATGAGATGGATCAGCACCCGTTATGGTATACTGGGAACCCGAGTTACAGCCATCCGGAATCCAGTAGTAGGGTTGGCGTGGAGGAGGAGGATGATGAGGCGGATGGTGATGATGATGAGAGTGATGATGATGGTCGTGATGACACTTACATGGACGACTTATCTCCATGTCCCTTTCCCTTGTTGCAATGAGGTCATTGCCAAGTTCAGCTTGGGGGAGGATTTATGTACGTACTTCTCTCTCTTTTACTTCTTTCTAGTTTAGTTAAGTTAGTTCAATTGCTTTCAAAAAATTGAAAAATAAAAAGAAATGAAAAAAATTAATGAAAAAATACCAAAAATACGAGTTGACTATGGATTGGATTGATTGCTTCTCTGTGCCCCAAACTGTGCTTTAAAAAAATGATTTAACTCTCTATACTAGATAGTTGGGCATTTGTGATTGTGATGTTGTGATGTGATCTCTGATTACCTTGATCTTAAGTGAATTTTGATGATCACGCGCTTACTTTGACTGAATGCTTGAACTGGTTAGACTATGAAGATTCATTCTTGCATATGGATTTATATATATATATATATCCAATATATTCTTGTGTGTTAGTTTCTCGCAGCATTCTGATCTTGATTTTGGCAATGTACTCGTTGATCTCTAGTGACTTTGGACATGTGATGTGATAGAGGAGCTCCTTTGTTTGATTTTTGAGCCTCAGAGTTGATAAATGAATTATTTTCGAAAAGTGTTGAAAATTATGCTGAAAAGAAATAATTGTTGGTTGGTTCATGAGACTTTATAGTTGGGTATTGTTTTGGTTATGTTGTTGATGCCATGAGAGTTGTTTAAACCAGATGTGGTCTTGTTACTAGTGTTGTTACTCCCCTTTTCTTGGCTTTTCTACCACATTCCCTAACCAATTTCCCTAACTTTACCCGAGCCCCATTACAACCCTGAAAAAGATCTCTTGAGCACGTGTTTGATTGTTTACTTCATTGATTCTAATCAATATGCTAAAGTTAAATATTAAGTTTGTTATTTGATTCGACCTGATTAGGATGAGCAATATTGTACCTTTCTAAACACATGCGAGTGTGAGTGGGAAGGGATATTATTGGGGGGGTCGATGAGTGTTCAACACATTTATGCCTGCCACAAAATTGAGAGGAGAGACACCTCGTTGAGCACCTTTTCAAGATTTGCATGTTATGTAAGGCAAGTGCTTTTGATTGTTTGCTTGGATGGTTGATGGTTAGGGTGATCTGAACAACTGAACTTGAATTTTGCTTGCTTGAAAGAGTCTTTGAGTATTGAAAATGTTTAAGCTTTAATTTTCTATCTGAGGGGTGAAGCAATTATGTTCATGTTCATGTCATGCTTTGCTTGGGGACAAGCAAAGGTTAAGCTTAGGGGAGTTTGATGTTATGGTTTTATATAGAGTTTTCACTACTACAAAAATGTGAAAAGAGTACGCTATTAAGAAAATCGTTGATTGACTTAATAGTTCTCTTAAGATAAATCTACATCCAAATGAGATAACATTTAAATACTTAAAAGTTCTCTTTAATTGTACCAAATATTTGAAATTTAAATATATTTGCTCCCTCCATACTCCTTATAATGCGATGCTTCCATGGCTATTTAAAAAGCTTTTAGTTTTTTTGGGAGGGAATTTATTTCTCATAACTTTTTGTTCTACATAAAACCTAAAATTGATCTTTCTTCACCTCCTCGTTGCGCCTCCCACCTCCATTTCTGCAGACCCACTTTATACTTTCTTCTCCATAAAAAAGCAAAAGCTTCAAGTGATTTGCCTGTAACTTCCATGGCTTCTCCACCTCACTTTCTCTCTCCTCTTCTTCTCCTAACAACAACAACAACGGCGTCAACTGCTCCCGAAAATCCATACCCTTTTCCCCTTCACTTTAGCGATATAAAATCATCGCATTAGAAATTGGAACAAAGTTGATTGAAGACGAGAAATTGATTAACTTATCGGAGTTATGCCATCGACCGTCGGTTTCAACCCCGGAATCTCCTTCTCCATATCAGCATTAGTAGTCTATTTGCGGACCTAAGATCGGAGACGAAAGATAAGTTTTCGATTTTTTTCAGCAGTCAATAATTTGCTTCCCTTTCTATTTGCGAGCCTGATTTGTATTTCTACTATCGCAATAATATCTGCTTCGAGAGGAGAGGTAGCTGGATAGGCTTTGCTTCATTAGGCAAAGTGACTCTTGATCATGCGAGAGCGGCTGAGTAATCTTTGAGATGGAGGTAATGTTCGAGAGAAATTGCATGTGCGCTAGGTAAATTGACTTATTTGGTAGTTGTTATTTGTCCTCGATTTTCCGAATTGTATGCGTAGTGATCCATGATCCTAGTCCTTTATTAATTGATTTGTTCCCTGATATTTAATTATGTTAGTAGTTTAAGTTAGTTCTTAAAAATCCAATCTTTTAATAGTTTTTTTTTTTGCCAAGTAAGAAAGTATAGATTGCAGCAAAAACGAATACATCCTAAGCCTAAGAAACCAAGTCTTGTGGTACCTTCTAGGAAGGGCTCACCAAAGCAAGGCTAGGCACAACAATAAGCTCAAAGAGCCAAACTATTACAAACTGTCAAACCAATCTCTATCCCTACTATTAACTTTCTTCCTTACGATTTTACAGATTCTATATTCTTTACACAAAATTTAATGGGTTTTTCTATGATATACCTAGGGCCAGGGGTGTTGACGAGCCGAACTGAGACCGAACATGCTCAGGCTCGGCTCGGCTCAAAACTGGTCGAAGTCAAGTTCAGCTCAAAGCTCGACGAGCCTCAAATATTTAGGCTCGGGTTGAGCTAGAGAGGACAAAGTCCAAGCTCGCTCGAGGCTCGGCTCGAAATTTAGTTTAAAATGTTGGGCTTAGGCCCAACCGTATAATCCCAAGTCAATAACAAAATATACACTTAGACGGTAGGCCCAACTATATAAGCCAAGTCAACCCAAGAAAGTAGGTGAGCTTCTCCACTCACCCATCATATGCTTTTATAACATGGTTTCCCTCTTAGCATTGCTAAGATTTCAATGTGGGACTCCATGATCTGTTGAAGAAAAACAAACTCATCCTACCCATGATTTTATAACTTGGTTTCCCTTTTAGCATTGCTAAGAATTTAATGTGGGACTCCATGTTTTGTTTAACTCATCCTACATATGTTTTTATAACTCGGTTTCCATTTAGCATTGCTAAAATTTCGATGTGGGACTCCATATTTTGTTAAAGAAAAAAAAAATCACCCTACATATGCTTTTATAACTTGGTTTCCTTCTTAACTTCACTAAAATTTCAATGTGGGACTTCATGTATTAAAGAATACTTCCAACCTTGTAACAATAAGACAATAAGTGCATTTAAATAATTAATTATTAAATAATTTAATTATTAATAATAAAATATTTTAAAATATACTTCATTCCTTTTGTGAAGAAAATAGAGTATATTTTTTGTTTTCCAACCAAGGAGGTACAAAATCAAGCTCTTAATTGAGGTAAGGAGTAGTAGCTATCTATAAAGAAAATAAGGTTGGTGCTTGTTTTCTTAACCGATGTGGGACTTTAGTGCCTAGTGGAGTACTATTTATGGTCCAAGTTGGATTACAAATTAAAATATAAATAGTAATCTAAATTTTATCGAACGTGTTTGCGAGCTTTCGAGCCGAACTCTATTAGGCTCAAGCTCGGCTCGTTACGGTCACGAGCCAATCCCGAACTCGAATCGAGCCTCTCCAAGCCGAGCTTT
This sequence comes from Beta corolliflora, assembly GCA_947648045.1. Classification (NCBI taxonomy): domain Eukaryota; kingdom Viridiplantae; phylum Streptophyta; class Magnoliopsida; order Caryophyllales; family Amaranthaceae; genus Beta; species Beta corolliflora. Next base: position 794,669 of record CANSZD010003227.1, on the reverse strand, counting down.
GATCAAGCTTTGACCGAGCCAAATTCGAATAGTTTGCGAGCCGTCCTGGCTTGTTAGCTCCCCTAGATATACCCATGTGTTTTTTGAAATTCAACGATATACCCCTAATGTTTTTTTATTCTATATTGTACCCTTAAGTTTTATTCTATATAGTACCCATAGTATGTATTAGAAGACGGACGTTGATGATATTTGAAATCCCAACCAAACGTTTAATGACCCCTGAACTTCTTCATTTCAATCTTCTAAGTTCTTCCCTAAAACCTTCTCAGTTAGTTCAATCTTCTACCCCTAATGTGGAACCCTAAAAATTTGATCTTTCTTGAAAGTTGCAGTTTCATTGAAGACGAAAGTGGAGAAGGAAGACGAAATTAAAGACGAAAGTGCAAAACCAAGAGTAATCTGAAAGGGAGAACCAAAATTCAGGTAATTTTATTGATTATAAGTTGTTAAATTATTAAATTTCTGCAATTGCATTGTTTTAGTGAAGTTTAGGGTTTGATTGAGTCGTTAAATTTTCTTGATGGAGGAGAAGATCAGTAATGAGAATTTAAGAGAAAGAGAAGTTCATCAATACGAATTTAAGAGAGAGAAGAACCAATGGAGGAGAGGGTTTACTTATGGATGGATTTTTTTTTCCTCCAACCACTCTTAATATGAATCATTAGTAGGGATAATAAGTAATTAACAGTAAACGTTACGTACACTTAATGGAGGGGTACTGTGTAGAAAATTTAAAAAACTCAAGGGTGTAATGTAGAATAAAAAAATAGGGGTATAGCGTAGAATTTTAAAAAAACAAAGGGGATATCATAGAAATACCCAAATGTAATTGTATGTATGGTATGACCAGGATTTGGAACAATCAAATCCCAAACAACAGAGTTTCTTACTCTCCAGACCTGATAGACTGTGGCAGCAACAACAACATATATCACTATCCTTCTTAACATAGATTTATAGTATCTATTTACCCATGCTAGCGTAGGATACACCCTGAGTTTAATGCTCTAAATACCAAGCCATAAGAGAATAGCTTTGAAACATATCTGAATGAATTCACACTCAAAAAATAGTTGAATGTTTGATTCAGGAGCTTAATCACAAATAGGGCACTGGATGCTTTCACACACACCATATTTGGACAATCTATCTCTTATTTTCAGTTTGTCATGAAGAGTGTGCCAAAGTATAATTCTGTGCTTTGGAATAGTAAAACGATTCCAAACATAAGGATGTCGTCTCACCTTTTCCTTAGCTTCACAGAGTAGTTTGTATGTACCCCCAATAGAGTAATTGTTGCTAATGAGCCATGATATAGAGTTGAATCTAGCATAACAAGATTCTTTGGCTCTACAATATACTTCATAGCCCAACTTGCATTGACTGGATGTTGATAATCCAGCAAATATTTATCTTTGATGTAGATTGCATGTACCCATTTAACCCAAAGGTTGTCTTGTTTCTTGGCAATTCCCCATGCTAACTTGCCAACAACTGCTTGATTCCATAGAGCCAGATTCCTAAAACCAAGCCCTCCTTGATTTTTTGTGAGACACAAAGTTCTTTGTGAGATACAAAGTATTCCAGGCAATAGGCTATGGTTTACTGTCACTATAGGTGCCAAACCAAAGATAAACTCTACAAACTGCATTGATTCCAGTTATCACTTTCTTGGGAAGAATGAAAATCTGATTCTATTAAACACTTATACTCATGAGCACATAATTCACAAGCTGAGTTCTCCCAGTAAAAGATAAATTCCTAGAACCACAAATTTTAATCCTAGCCACCATTTTATCAACCAATTGCTCACATTCACCTGCTTTGAGTTTCCTAGTGCTGATAGGAACTCCTAGATATCTGAATGGTAATTCTCTAAAGGAAAAACCAGAAATATTACCAATAGACTCTTTGGTGTTGACATCCATCCCACAACAATAAATGGAAGACTTGGAAGGATTAACAATAAGGCCAGTAGTATCAGAGAAAGTCTGAAAAGCACCGACGATCAGGAGTTGCACAACTTGAACATCACCTTTGCAGAACATGAGAAGATCATCAGCAAAACGCAAGTGGTTAAGCCTGAGATATCTGCATCTAGAATGGAATTTGAAGTGAGGATGATCACCAACTCTTTTCACACGTATTGAAAAATACACTCACCTTATTCAGTACACCCAAGTGGTGATAAGTTGTATAAGGACATGAAGCAGACTTTGGTGGCCAAACATGAAGCGAGAGATAGCGGAGTTCGTGGCTAAGTGTCTCACATGCCAAAAAGGTAAAGTATGAGCATAAGAGGCCTCAAGGGAAGATTCAGCCTTTAGATATTCCGAGTTGGAAATGGGATTCTATATCAATGGATTTCGTGTCTGTCTTACCCAGGAATAAGGCTGGAAATGATACGATTTGGGTGGTGTTCGATCGTTTAACTAAATCCGCGACTTTCATACCTATGAAGAATACTTGGTCAATGGATCAATTGGATAAAGCATGTGTGAAGTGGGTGGTGAAATATCATGGTGTGCCTAAGGACATTGTTTCGGATCGTGATTCGCGATTCTTGTCCAACTTTTGGCAAAGTTTTCAAAAGGCTTTGGGCAATAATTTGTTAATGAGTATAGCTTTTAATCCGGCTACAGATGGACAAACAGAACGAACGATTTAGGCTTTAGAGGATATGTTGCGATCTTGTGCTACGGAGTATCAGGGTTCGTGGGAGGATTTCTTGGATTTGATAGAATTTTCCTACAACAATAGTCATCATGCAAGTATTAGTATGGCTCCATTTGAGGCTTTATATGGTCGGAAGTGTAGAAGTCCAATCTGCTGGAATGATACCCGAGTTCCTCGAAGAAACGGTGAAGCAAGTTAAAGTGATTCAAGAAAAGATCAAGGCAGCTCAAGATCGGCAGAAGAGTTATGTTGATTTGAAGCGGAGGGATGAAGAGTTTCAGGTAGGATAGAAGGTATTGTTGAAAATATCTCCAATGAAAGGGGTGATGCAATTTGGGAAGAAGGGAAAGTAAAGACCAAAGTATATCGGGCCATATGAGGTGTTAAAGAACATTGGGAAAGTGGCATGTAAGTTGGATTTGCCAATTGAGTTAAGCCGAGTTCACAATGTTTTCCATATATCTCATTTAAGGAAGTATATTTCGGATGTGTCCCATGTGCTGCAACCTGAGACCATTGAGTTAGATGCTAGATTAGTCAAAGTATTATGGTCAAAACCATCAGACTGAGGAAGCAACATGGGAAGCTGAAGCGGACATGTGCAAGAAATATCCGGCGTTTTTCGAGGTTAGTTGTCGAGTTACGGGGTCGTAACTCCTTTTAAAGGGGGTAGAATGCGATAGAGTTTCGCGCTTTTACCATAGTTATTGCATTTAGCATATTTTTGAGTCATTATATGCATTTTAGACATGAGCATTTGAGTCAGAAACTGCAATTTTGAATTTTAATCCATTTTTGGAAAGTGATTATGACTTTTTGTCTTAAGTTTCGAGGACGAAACTTCTTTAAAGGTGGGTAGACTATAATACCCCATCTTTTTGAGTATTTGTTTAATTAATTAAATATTTATTTTCTAAAATAAATATTTTTAGCAAAGGGTATTTTAGTATTTTCACTTGTTTTAAAATTATTTTGGTGGGAGATGGCGCCAAACTAGGATTTGTCAAACTTTTGAAATTAAAGCCTATTCAAAAAATTTATCAAATAAAGTTTTTAAAACATTTAAATGATGAGTTTTTCATTAAATAAAAAAGGGCCTTATGGCCGACCACCTTGTAGTAAAGATGGGGGTTTTGTTTTTTTTTTTTAAACTTTCAAATTTATGATGGAGGTTACAAATCTTGGTTTAATCTCCTAATTTATGGTAAAGGTTATAAACTATTTAATTTTGGAAATTAAGTACTACCTATTATATTCCTATAAATACCCCATACCTTAAGCCATCTTTTCCACACAAAAACTTTGAAGAATCCATATTCTCTTACTTCAAGGTTCTTCCTTCTCTTCTTAATCTATTCTATTTTTACATTTCTTATTCAAGTTCTAATATTCTTTGGGTAAAAAAAAAGATTTACATGTTTCTTACTCAAAATTATTATGCTCATGATAGGTTATTTATGTTTATATTCATGATTAAGTTCATGTGATGAGTTATTTATTAGATTTTTATATTATTGGTTGGTTAGGAGATCGCTCAAGCATAAGACTAAGTGAAGATACGAGTATAATCTTTGTGCAAGATCAAGGTACGTTATGTAGCTAGATCTTTTGAAATGTGGTTTTATGTGGTAAAGTTATTTATTGATTTAATGGTTGGATTGGTTTAGAAATATGGTTTAAAATGATTACAACATTTTATTATTCACTTTTGGAAGAGAAAATAAGGAATGATTTTATTAATCATTTTTATATGAAAGTTTTATTATCATTTTTGGAAAATTAAATTTATTTTTACAAGGAAAGGTTTGATTGGGTTTTATGAACTTTGAATGTTCAAAAAGTTGTTTATGAGAAAAGGAGATTTATTCATGACTTACAAGTCATATTATTATTATTATTATTATTATTATCGCGTGATTAACGTCAAGAAGGGTTTATACTTCAAAGTCCACTGGTTGGCAATTATTGTTACCCCTTGATATAGATCCGTGATGGGATGACTAGCTCGGGGGTTGTGCACACTTAGGAAAAAGGAAGGGGAGATAAGAAGATGAATTGTTTTCAAGATTAATTTTAATCCAAGTTATTTGAAAAGAGTTTGTTCTTAATGCGTTATTCTTGAATTATTAATCCAAGTTATTTGGAAAGAGTTTATTCTTATAAAGGTATTATTCTTGAAGTATTAGTGATGGAGTTTTCAAAATATAAATTGTTACGAACTAGCAAATGTGTTACTTATCTAGTACATTTAGTACTCAGTTTTATACTGACGCGTATTTCCTGTTTCCTATTTGGCTTTGCACTGTTTACCTTTTGGTAAGCAGTTTTGCAGGTGAATTTTGAATGTGCATGGGAGCATACTAGGACGGGGATCTTCACCTAGATTAGGGTGTTTTATTTATTTTGAGTATTGAGACAATATTTACTTTTATTAATAAAGAAGTATTATTATTTTGGTTAAAGTCTTCCGCTGCAAGTTATTTTGTTAGTTAGTAGTTGGTTGCCGAAAGTGTGTTAGTCACGTGGCTGTAATACTCCTAAATTACTCAAATATTATTTACTAAATTATTTATTTAAAAGTGAGTAATTTGGGGGTGTTACACTGGACTTTCCCTAAATCCGATCCATGGCCATCATCCGTCACGGTTAGGAGTGTAAGTTATTTGGTTAAAAACCGAAAACCAAACCAAACCAAACCGAATTAATAATTTGGTTTGGTTTTTTTCAAAATTCGGTTTGGTTTGGATTGAAAAATTTTCATTTTTTCGGTTTTCGGTTTGGCTCGGATTTTATTTTAAAAAACCGAAAAAAACCAAACCAAACCGAAGTTTGCCTATCCTATATGGGTTTTGATGTTTTTATCAATTATCTTTAATTCTAGTACTTCAATTTTAAGCTTTAGTTGAAATTTAAAGTAATTCTTCTACGTTTGATGATTTGAAACTTGATAATTTTCGTATTATTTGTAAGATTTGGAAAAAAAAATTGCATCATAAAAGAATTTAGGTTTTTTGGTTTGGTTTGATTTTGTAATTTTGGTTTGGTTTGGTTTGGGACGAATTTTGGTTTGGATTTGGACTTCAAAAATGAAAACCGAATTTATTTTGGTTTGATTTGGTTTTGCCACAAAACCAAACCAAAAACCGAACTTACACCCCTAGTCACGGTGGTGGTAGCCTTTAGATCAAAAACTAGAGTTTTGAGGGTGATCAAAAGGATTGAGAGGAAAGAGAAAGGATGGAGGAAGCCGCTCATAAAATTAGTGTGATGCGTGTGACTTATTTTGTTGTTTTGCTTGTTATGGAAAAAAGTGTACTATAAACATAAAGAGTGTGTTCTCATAGCCTAAACTTGTCTGAACTAAAATTGTCAGACCTAATCAAACCTAATGATGGTTGCAAATGCTCTCTATATTGCTAGAATGTGAAGCTGATAATAGTTTCGACCTGACCTCCACTTTATGTTGTTAATAATAATACATACATCGGAACAAATAGATGCCTTCGAAAATAAAACAATACTCATAGTAAATGATGTTGATAACCAACTTGCATTGGAACCTTAGTTCAATATAGTGTGATATTAAATCATTAAGCAAAGTTACCCCTTAATTAGCGCTAATAATAATTCACTATAAAAATAAATCAATCTAGCCATAGTTAAAATTTGTTATTTATAGTTGATTTAAAAAAAGCCTATGACTCAGTTGAGTGGAGTTTTGTGCATGATTTATTGGTTGCTTTGCAGTTCCCTGAGCATTTTACAAAGTGTGTAATGGAGTGTATTACAACTCCTAAATTTACACTACTTATAAATGGGAGCACAGACAGTAAAAAGGGGTCTCAGACAAGGAGACCCCATGTCTCCTTTGATTTTTGTACTATGTATGGATTATCTAACTAGAATCCTAGCATACATAGCTGAGTTGGATGAGTTTAAATACTTCTCTGGGTGTAAAAGCTTAAAGGTGAATCACTTAAGCTTTGCTGATGACTTGTTGTTGTTCTGTAAAGGAGAGGCTAAATCAGCTTACCTTTTGCTACAAGGGCTTAAGTTGTTCTCTGAAACCTCAAGTTTGAAAGCTAACAATAGTAAATCTGCTATGTACTGCACTGCCATGGATGATAGTGAAGTTACCAGAATAAACAGTTTTCTGGGTTCAAAAGGGAAGAGTTACCTTTTAGGTATATGGGAGTGCCTATAAGTTCAAGAAAACTAAAAGCTGCTGATTGTGAATTGTTGGTGGACAAGATGAGTAGCAGAATAAGAACATGGAGCACTAGAAACCTTTCATATGCTGGCAGGGCTCAACTTGTCAATTCTGTTTTGCTTAGTGTTCACAATTACTGGGGCACAAATTTTCTTGCTTCCTAGTGCTGTCATGAGAAAGATTAATTCAATTTGCAGGAATTACCTATGGGCTGGTTCTGCAAATGGAGATAAGTGTGGGAATATTAAATGGGATAATGTGTGCAGGCATAAAAAAGATGGTGGTTTGGGTTTTCGAAACATTGTTCTGTGGAATAAAGCTGTTATTGGCAAGCTTATTTGGCATATTGGCTGTCAGAAGGATGACTTATGGGTTAAATGGGTGCACACCATATATGTGAAGAATGGGAATTGGTGGGATTTTCAGGCCTCACCAAGTGCTAGTTGGGTGATTAAGTACCTTTGCAAGGTGAAAAATGAGCTGATTCAAGTTGGAATGTCACAATGGAGCATGACTCACACTTATTCCATTAAAAAGATTCATGATTCTCTGGTGGAAGAGAGACCTACAGCACAGTGGATACAAGGGGTTTGGAATAGTATGAACATTCCTAAACACAAATTTATTATGTGGCTGGGGGTTCAGAGTAGATTGAAAACAAAAGATCAGCTGTATAGATTCAATGTATGTCCTGACAACTTATGTTGTTTGTGTGGGATTGCAGAAGAAACTCATAAGCACATCTTCTTTGATTGTGCATTTAGCAAGCAGATTCTAAGCAACTTGCTTGCTTGGATTGGTATACCTCTTAGAAGTAGAAATTTGATTCAATGGATCAGTTGGACTCGAAGGAGCTACTCTGGAACCAAGGTGAGAAAACAAGTGATATATGTTGTTCTGGCAGCTGCTGTTTATCAGATATGGACAGCAAGGAATGAAGCTTACTGGCATTCCAAAGTCAGTAGAATTGATTGTGTAATTAAGAGTATAAAATGTATAGTTAAACATAGAGTTCAATTTTGTTCTTCAAGTAAATGGAGTAGTAGAGACTGTGATTGGATAGAGAGTTTGTAATGTAGTGTTAGTGGTGATTGTCTGGCCTGTTGGTCTGTGTGTTTTTCTGTCCTTTTTTTAGGACTTAGGTTGTATGATAGTTTTTTTGGAGCAATATACTTACTTACTTACCAAAAAAAAATTGTTATTTATTCATAAGAAATTTGTTGCTAAATCAATTTGGCAACAAATTCGAAACAAAAAGATAGTAGTTGCTAAAAGGCTTGTTGTCATATGATTTGAGCTACTAAATTCGAAACAATTTCGTTGCATATTGCATCTATTCAAATATTGTTGTCATGTTGGTTGCTATGTTTGGCGCATTATGATGCCAACTAACATTGGATTATGAACGATCATGGCAACAAATTATTGACATTTTGTTGCCTGGAGCACTTTTCATATAACATGTGTTAACCTTGTGTTTTATGTTAAATATTTGATAGTATGAGAAATGCGCTTGGGCAAACCAACAAAGAAGGCAAGAATTGATCCACTTGCAAGTCTGAAGGATGTTATATACTAAAATCAAATTGATAATAATATGAGAAAATTCTTTAGCTTGTAATGTGGTACTTTGGATCATCTTTCTCTGATACAGGACACAATTTAAGAAAAAAAATTGATGTTATTTCAACAACAAACAATAAATTAAAATATCTTCTTTCGAACGGCAACAAATCATATATCTCTTTTCATAATTTATTTTAAGTGGCGACAAATTAAAAATATGATGTCATAAAGTTCAATTTGACAGAGGCCGAAACTTTCTAATATTTTCAAATCCACCTATGATTCACTTCCATTTAAAAGAACTTCCATTTAAAAGAACTTACAATGATAGCGTATTTGTTATTTTGAAAATTACAACAAGCAACCTTGTAATAATTACGCTAAAGTAAATAATCAAGAAAGCTGTGTGAGATGAGCATAATAGATTAGAATTTAGCTCATCCATGTATGTATATTAGATGGGGACAATTTGTTAACAAAAACATTACACTAAAGTAAATGACCCATGTGAACCATAGAAAGGAGATCGTCTTGTGCCCGTGGCGTGAGAAAGCTTAGTAGTCCCCTAATTGATGTTTGTCACTATATATCGTCGCCATGTGTATCACTAACCGAGAAAACAATCAAAAACATAAGTTTGGCGCCATGCTGCATGTGTTTCACGAATTGACACAGAGTCCAAGGTCCGGTCACGTTGAGTGCGATAATTTGGTGGTACAATTACATGCTTTCTAATATTTACAATAAATCACTACAATAGTATGAATAATAGATTTCTATTCTTAAATATACAAAGGATTTATTTGTGCTAGCTTATTGTAGGCATATTTTTATTTCATGCGCAGGATGAGCACGAATTTAACTATCTCATTGTAAAGGGTTTTGTTTTGAAATTCGTTTCAGACAAGTCTTTAAAGGAAGACTTACAAACCTAATTGGATATATATTGGAAAACAATAGAAATAACTTAAGGATTTATCTAATGTAGATTTTCCCGTCATGACTTCATAATTGGTCAATGAACCATTGAATTAAGAGAGCAAGAAACCAGGGATAGAATAGCCTATAAAGAAGCTCACCAACATTAAGTAAACTTTTTCTCTCAGAAAGCTAAGATCAACTGGATTGAAGAAGGTGATGATAATACTAGTGTACCAAAGTATTAAGATGAGAAGGGTCCATAACAGAATTAATACAATAAAGAACTCTCACGATATTTGGGAAACAACCTCAGCAGAAGTTGTGAATGCTTTTCTGGAGTTTTATAATACTCTTTTAGGGAGTAGTAGTGACATAAGTGATAGGCGTGTCGCGCACCTAACAAAAATAAATAACCTAACTAATCCTCCTAATTATGTGGTAGGGTAAGTCAGGGTCGATCCCACACAGAGAAAGTTGTTATATATGATTAGTTCTTAAACAATGGAAAGACTAAAGAAGATTGATATCAATGATGGTGGAATAAACTATACTAATCAATATCAAATATAAAAGACTCTAGAGTTAAGTATCCCTACTAGCATGAATTAATACAATAATACTTCCTACCCCAAACTAATTGATTAAATGATCACAAGGAAAAGTACACCCTATAAAATACCATAAACCTCTCCCGAGTATCTATTGCTTCCCTAATATGCACTCAAGCCTACTCCCGTGGAATCATGCAAATTAAAGACATTAAACGCGACACTCTAACTTCATAACAATCCATTCTACCTACTCCCGTGGAGAACTTCATGTCCTTAATTAAAATATTTAAATCCGTCAAAACCCAACTCCCGTTGTGATCAAGACAATGGAATCATAACAATACTAGTTATCCCTAATCTATTATTAGAATATGCATAATTAATTAAGCAAGAACAATTACGCAATTAATTTGAGAATGTAAAGAAATAATCATGAATTAAATCATACTAGGGTTCAACTTAACCATAGATTATAAAACTATGAAAGCATAATTGAAATAAATAAATATATAGAAGAATAATAAAACATTATCATAGAAAACAAGGAGAAGAGAAGAAGAAAAGAGATACTTGAATTAATGGAAGAAAGGTGGAGTCTTGAAGAACTATGAAGATCTACAAGTTTCTCTTTCTAACTTCTCTCTCTAAAAACCCTAGGTATAAACTAATAATGATGATATAATATCTAAACTGTTCAAAATAATATTTAAAGTCCTATTTATAAGCTAAGATTAATATAAACCGACATAAGTTAGGTCACACGGAAGATACGACATTACAGCAGGTTGCACGGGCAAGCAACTACGTGCATGGGCGTGCAGGGTCGGGCACGATGGAGCGACATCTCGCTCGGTCGTGCGAGCAAGGCAGAACCATTCGTGGCTTTTGATTGCAGGTTGCACGGTCGAGCATAAATCCGCACGGGCGTGCGGGCGAGGCAGTGGCTTCAGCTCAACTTTGAACAGCTATAACTTTTGATCCAGAGCTTTTTTTTGCACATGTAATATATCGTTGGAAAGCTCTTGAAGTCTAGATTCCAACCAAGTTTGAATTATCTCATTATCATTCATGTGTCAAAAGTTATGGGAAAAATAGTGCAGAGGTGTCATATTTCGCACAAGTACACAAAGTCGTCTGTATCTTCTTCACTTCCAATCCGTTTTGGGTACATGATATATCGTTTTGAAGGTCATCCAAGTGCCTTAATCATCATATACTCAAATAGGGGTCCAAAGTACCTGAGATTACATCAAAAGACCAAAAATCCGGTGAAAGCATCGTAGCTTATAAAAAGGGACCTAAATATGCATAAATGCAATGTAAATGCTCTAATGCTACATGAAAATCCACCCTAATATGCAACTGAATGATGTTAGAATATGCACTTATCAAACTCCCCCAAGCTAAACTATTGCTTGTCCTTAAGCAATCCACACTAGAAATTCAAGGGAAGAGTAAAATGAGCTTTGTAAAGGACTTATACGTTCAACCATTCAATCTCCAAGACATGAAATTCGGGCATATGAAAGATATTATAATTATAAGATTAGACTAAGATAAACCACAAATCACACCTCATATAAATTAATGTAATCGCAACTTGACTCACCATGCCAAACCACACACCTTCCCGCAAGCTAGACTCAATTAAACTCAATGAACCTCACTTTAGTCGAGCACACTTTCTCTCATGTGTTTATAGGTAATGATTTTTTCACTCAAACATATACCAAGTCGACTCAAATGAAATATTTTTCTTTAAACTTGACTATCGTCTCATTATCCACTTAAAGCTGGCAAAAACATGCATGTAGATCATGAGGACTTACAAAGGGTTGTAGTGTGGCTAAGGTAAGGGTAGGAAAATATTTGGGAATGTGGTGCTAAAAGCCAACTAGTGGAGAAAATAACACTTTAACATCTATGGCCATTAGATGCAAATGCCACAAAAACTTGTACTAGAAGTTCAACAATACATTGCCAATAAATCAAGATAATACCCAACCTTATCAACTCCAACAAACATTATTTCACCTTTTATTCAATCTTTTTTTCACTTCTTTCTTTTTTTTCAATTTTTCAGAATTATTCTTCACAACCTTTTCATCATTCTTTTCATTTTGCACTTTCACACTATAATTTTAAGCATTTTTTTCTTTCAACATATTTTCTTCCAATAATTACCGAAAAACCACAAACACAAGCTCAAAACATGAACTTTAATGCTACTCCACTTAGCAAGGCATTGGTAGAGAAATCATAAATGGCTAGAGGCTTGTAATGTAGGTTGATCAAGAGAATGGGATATCAAAAGCTCAACATGGGTTAATTAAAGGGAATAATATATATGATAAGAAAAATGTCTGAAGGCTCAAAACAATGAAAAAAACGCCTCAATATATCAACACATGCATATGCCACATAAGTCTCAAAGAGTGCCAAGGCAAGTTCAAGAATCACACTTCATGAGGAACTATCACACAACAAAGAATAGAAGACTGATGTAGATGTGTCAGTCTATAAGGCTTGAAAAATCCTCACTAGGCTTATGTTTACCGAGTAAAATCAAGTCTTTCTTGGGGAATATCAACCAATCTTACCACAAATCCATTCAAGTTGCAAAACAATCATACCACGAGGCGGTCAATGAAGACTAACTCAATCTTATAAAATTTAATTACAATGTCCAAGATATACCCAAATCTCATGAGTTATCAATGTCATGAATTAGAACATATATATCTTGTATGAATGCAACAAAAATGCAAAACTAAACTAAAATGCTCCTAATACAAAGAAAGCAATAAATCCTAACTCACTTTCGCAGGAATCACGATTGCACTTAGCATGTGCAACAAGCCCTTTAAACCCCTAGGCTGCCCTAGTGGACGAGTAAGGTCTCGTGAAGGTTTTCAAAAGTCACACCCACAATGCCAAAATATGCAAATATGTAGAAGAAATAAAATATATAATGAACCTAAACGAAAATATGTGCAAAGTTATGACCCAAAAAGTAAATCCTCCCCCAAGCTAAATAACACATTGTCCTCAATGTGACAAAGAAATATAGGGAGGAGAAGGGAAAGAGAAACATCCACAACCACATAACAGGATCAACTTCCTCAATCACACAATCAAGTTAAACCAAAATAAATGGCAAAAAAGAGATATAACTCTCAAAAACTTGAACAGGGGGAAAGGAAAGAGTATACCAAAAGTGTTGTGGGTGAAAACCCAGAGTTGAACCTCCTCAACAATCATAAGATCGAGTACCTAGGAGTTAATCTCAATGAATGAAATTAGGAACTCAACCCCTGGATCACAAATTGCACAAAAACGAGAAGTTAGTAGTTAAATGAAAAATTAAAATGTCCTAAATCTAAAAGTAAAAAGAAAAAAAAATAGGGTCAGAAAACTAGTGCTGCCCCCTATGAATAGCTCATTAAAGCCCTTAGTAGTTTGTCAAATGCATCTGCATGCATCTCACAAAAAAGAAAATAATATACAAAATAAAATGTAAAATAAATTAGTTCTAATTCTCTACAAGACATGCAAAAAGGAAAATCAAAGAAAAAACTATATCCACAAGAGAAGGAAGAAAAAGAAAAATTATGAAACCATTCGTGGCTTTTGATTGCAGGTTGCACGGTCGAGCATAAATCCGCACGGGCGTGCGGGCGAGGCAGTGGCTTCAGCTCAACTTTGAACAGCTATAACTTTTGATCCAGAGCTTTGTTTTGACCCATAGAATTATCTCATTATCATTCTTGTGTTAAAAGTTATGGGTAAAATAGTGCATAGATTGTGTATCTTCTTCACTTCCAATCCGTTTTGGGTACATGATATATCGTTTTGAAGGTCATCCAAGTGCCTTAATCATCATATCCACAAATAGGGGTCCAAAGTACCTGAGATTACATCAAAAGACCAAAAAATCGGTGAAAGCATCGTAGCTTATAAAAAGGGACCTAAATATGCATAAATGCAATGTAAATGCTCTAATGCTACATGAAAATGCACCCTAATATGCAACTAAATGATGTTAGAATATGCACTTATCAATAAGGCAACTGGATCATAGGATCATTGCTCATGGTAAAACCCTCACAACAGAATAACAACAAACTTTATTCTTCCAGTTTAAGCCTAGTGAGATAAAGCAAGCACTCTTCTCTATTCCAAATGGGAAATCACCAGGTGTGGATGGTTATTCCAGTATGTTCTTTAAGAAGAGTTGCTCTATTGTTGGAAGAGATGTCACTGCAGCTATCATGGAGTTTTTTTATAACTGGTAATATCATGAAAGATTTCCATGTGAATGATATTACTCTTATTCCCAAAGTCCAATGCTCAGGAAATGTGGGAGATTACAAGCCCACAACATGCTATTCCATCATATATGAGACTATCACAAAGCTCATTTGCTCTAGACTATATAAGTTGCTCCCTGAGTTAGTTGCCCAGAATCAGGGTTCCTTCATTAAGGTAGATGCATCAAAAGCAATAAACTCCTATGCCAAGATTTAGTTAAAAGCTAAGATTCAATAGAAGAAACAACCAAGTTACTGGAGTTATGATGACGATATAGATCTGAAAAAGGCTTATGACTCAGTTAAATGGAAGTTTATTAAGGGCCTGGTATAAGCATTGTTGTTTACCCTACTTCATCACATGTGTGATGAGCTGTATTACTTTTCCAAGTGTACTCTATTGATTAATGGAAGTACAAAGGACTTCTTTGCAGCAAAGAAAGTATTGAGGCAAGGACCACATGTTTCGATTTAATCTGTGTTGTGTATGGATAAATTGACAAGAATCATGAATTATGTTGGTGCAATTCAAGATTTCAAGCATCTAGTGGGTTGTGCTTCTTTGGGCTTAAATCAACTATGTTTTGCAGATGATTTATTGTTGTTATTAAAGGTCATGCCAAATTTGCTTACTTGATGTTGCAAGGGTTGGAGTTATTCTTTGAATCTTCAGTACTCCTAGCTAATAACTCTAAGTTAGCTCTATATTGTTGTGGTTTAAATGAAGGAGAGAAGCTTAAAGATTACAACATTTTCTAGGTTTACCAGAGAACGACCTCTATTTAGGTACCTACGGTTGCCTATAAGTTCTAAGAAGCTAAAAGCTATTGATTGCTGAATATTTTCTTATGCCAGGACATCATGGAGCAGTACAAGAGGAACAGTGGTCCTCTAAGATGCACTTGGAAAGCTAACTTGAGGAAGGCCTATGACTCAGTTAGTTGGGAGTTCATGGAAGAACTGTTAAGAGGGCTAAAGTTTCTTAATAGGTTGGTGGAGTGGGTAATGACATGTATAACTACTCCCTCATACTCTGTGAGCATTAATGGAGGGTTGGGTGGGTTTTTTCAGGGGAAAAAAAGTATGAGGCAAAGGGATAACCATATCCCCCACCCTTTTGTTTGTTTTGGCAATGGAGTACTTTACTAGCTTAATGAGCAAAATGTGCCAGAAGAGTGGGTTCACTTTTCATCACATATGTTCATCCCAAAAGATTAATCACTTAATCTTTGCAGATGACTTGATGTTATTTTGTAAAAGTGATATCAGTTCAATTATGTTGATGAAAAGAGAGTTGAAAGCATTCTTAGATACTTCAGGATTGTTTGCTAGTCGGGAGAAAACAGTTGTGTATTTTGGGAATGTAAAAGATGAGATTCAAGCCAGAAGTTTGCAGATCACTGGGTTTTAGAGGGGGTCTTTTTTATATGTGCCTATTTTACATACTTTTTACCCTCTTTTACTACTTGTTTTGGGTTCAAATTGTACTAATTTTATGAGTTTTAATTGTTTATTAGTAGAAAGTATAATTTGCTAGGGAGTCGGTATTTATTATAAAATTTTGGGTTTTGCATATTATATATTATTTCTTTTATCTATCTAATGAAATGGCCAAAGCTTAATAATTTTTGGTTCTTATTGTTTATATAGGTACAACTACAAAGTACCAAATTGGGAATAATACAAAGTTTACAAGGAAGAAAACAAAAGAAATAAAAGAAAAGGTGAAATAAAAGAAATACAAACCTTTATGGCCCAAAAAGCCTACAAGAAATACAGGAAAACAAAACAAAATAACAAGGGTGGACTTTCTCAAGCTGTTGGTGTACAACAACCACAAGAAGGAAATTGGGCTTTTAGACCCTAAGTCCCACCACCACATACCAGCACGCAGAAAAGAAGAAAAAAAAGAACAACAAATATAAGGAACCAAAACCTAGGCAGCCACGCAAGGAGGAAAGAAAAGGAGGGAATGGTATATATATGAGATAAATAACAGAGAACAGGGGGACGCACACCAGAGGGGGACAAAGAACAGAACCAGAGACGAAGAAGATGGTGGTCGCCCGATTCGTCTATATGGAGTTTTCTTTCTCTACTCTTGATTTATGCTATTAGATACTAGTTTTATTATGTCAATTATGAGATTTTCGTTTTTAATTAGTTGTTTAATTTCAGTTTCAATGTCTAGCTAAATTTCTATGTTCTAGAACTAGATGTAGTCTTTTAATTTTCTGTCAATGGATTGAATTATTGTTGTGTTAGTTTAATGTAAATTGCAATTTGATAATCTTGAGTTCAATTGCTTACTTTTGATAAGGGCCCTATCAATTGAATGTTTAAGGTATTGGATTATTAGCGGAAGTGAAAGTTCAATGTTAGTTTATGGGATTATTAAACGCTAAAAAGTATAATTTTAGGAATAGTTATACTCTTAGGGTGGTCTTTTATATGAAATCTTATTCTTAATGAGTTTGTTCTAAATTTTTATGACCACAGAAGTAGGCATAAGATTAGTATTCAAATATACGTTTTCCGCCTTGGAAGAGGGGATAATATAACTTAAGAATTCGACCATTGCGATCTAATTATTTTACCCTGCAATTAGTTTAATATACTTGTAGAAGTTAATTGGCGAAATCTAAGTCCTAGAACTATTTCTCTTATTTGATTCTTACCTATTGTTTGACGTTTTTAGTGTTAGTAGTTCATATTATTTTATTTTAGTTATTATCACTATTCACGTTACACAAATTGTCTAAATAATATTAGATTTTCTTAATTTGGTAGTTGATTATAGACCTCCTTGTGGGAAACGATATCTTACTTACCATATATTTACTTTAATTGCCTCGTACACTTGCGGTATGTTAAGTTACTTTTAGGACCGACCAAGTTTTTGGCGCCGTTGCCGGGGAGGCAATAATTCAATATCATACTAGAGAGATTTTAATATTAGTTTAGACTTTATTTTTATTTTTTTAGCACTTGTTTTATTTTTCTATATAATTTTGTTTTTCCCTTTCATAAGCGTTTTGTTAGTGATATCTTTGTGTTCTTGAATTATTAGTAATAGAATTTTTAATACTTAGTTTCTTTTCTTAATCACTAGTAGTTGTGTTTCTTAGTTATTAGCTTAGAAGTTGCTGCATTTTTTGTTTTATCACGTTGCATGATCTTTAGCTTTTATACATTGCAGTTTCACTTTTAGTGACTTTCTTTCTACTGTGCAAAATTATTAGTTTCGAACTTTCTG
Source organism: Beta corolliflora (assembly GCA_947648045.1). Classification (NCBI taxonomy): domain Eukaryota; kingdom Viridiplantae; phylum Streptophyta; class Magnoliopsida; order Caryophyllales; family Amaranthaceae; genus Beta; species Beta corolliflora. The sequence goes on along the minus strand of CANSZD010003227.1, from coordinate 777,176 downwards.
ATATTTATTAGTGTATGCCACGTACTAATCATTCTTTAGTTTCTTTTGATCCAGAGATTGAAAGAACAGCTCGTGCACTAAGGAAAAAGAAGAGGTTGGAGCAAATACAAAGGCTGCCAGATTTTGATTTGGAGCATCTCTTTTCTGAAGAACGTGAGATCAACTTGGAAAGGATGGGCGAAAACAACAATAATATGAAGCCTCTGCGTGATTTTTCTATGCCAAGTGCTAGTGGCATCCCTTCAAGTATTGTAAGACCAACTGTTGCTACACATAATTTTGAACTTAGTCCTGCTTTAATTTGAATGATTCAGCAAGATCAGTTTTATGGCCTAGATAATGAAGACCCTAATGACCATATAACTAATTTTCTAGAAAAATGTGATACTCTTAAGTTAAATAGAGTCACTGATGATGCGATTAGACTTGAACTTTTCTCTTTCTCATTAAAAGATAAAGCAAAGAAATGGTTAAAATCTAATCCCCCTGACTCCTTCAAAACTTGGGAAGCTCTATCTCAAGCTTTTCTTAAAAGAAATTTCCCCCCAGGAAAAACTGCTAAACTTATAAATGACATAACTAGTTTTACTCAAAATGACGGGGAATCTTTATATGACGCTTCGAAAAGGTTTAAAGATTCACAACGTGAATGTCCTCATCATGGTATCCCAGATTGGTTGATTGTGCAAACTTTTTGTAATGGTCTGAATGTTAGAATCACTATAGACGCTGCTATAGGAGGTGCTATATATAATGGGTAAAACTACTGAGGTAGCTAATAGATTACTTGAAGAAATGGCTTCTAATAATTACCACTGGTCTAATGATCAAAATAAACTAAGGAGAACTGGTGGTAAGTATGAATTAGAAGGAATAAACATGTAAAATGCAAAAGTGGACAACTTGGTAAATTTGTTTACTAAAATGAATAATGTCAATTTTGTGTCTTCTTCTTCTACTATGATATGTAATATATGTGGAGGTGGTCATTTACCTACAGGTTGTGCTAGTATGGAACAAGTTCAATATGTTTCTAATGTTAATAGGCCACCACAAAATGATCCCTACTCTAATACTTACAACCCAGGATGGCGAAACCACCCCAATTTCTCTTGGAGAGACCAAGATCACCAAAACACCAATTTTAGACCACAAAACCCACCTGGTTTCCACCAAAAACAACCCCAACAAGAAAGTAGACCAGCATGGGAGTTGGCTATTGAAAAATTGGCTAATGCTACTTCTGAAAGAATTGAAAAGGATAGCTATTTCTAATAGAAATGTAGAAATTCAACTTGGACAGTTAGCTAATGCCATTAATTCAAGGAATCAAGGATCTTTGCCCAGTACATCGGATGTAATTCCCGAAGAGCAATGCAAAGTTGTAACCTTAAGAAGTGGTAAGAGACTAGAAGAAGTAAGAGAGTCAATTGAGAAAAGTAATGGAATTAAGGAAAATAAAAAGGGAGTTGAAGTAACTGAAATTGTATCTGAAACCTCATCTTCTCCACCTCCTGTTAAGCCTTATGTATCTCCAATCCCTTTTCCTCAAAGACTTAAGCAAAAAAAAAGTGGATAATCAATTTGAGAAATTTCTTAAGATGTTCAAGCAATTGCATGTTAAAATTCCTTTTATTGATGCTTTGATGCAAATTCCATCTTATTCTAAATTTCTTAAAGAAATCATGTCTAAAAAGAGAAAATTGGAAGACTATGAGACTATTGCTTTGAGTGAGGAGTGAAGTGCTATAATTCAGAAAAAACTTCCCCCTAAATTATAAGATCCAGGAAGTTTTTCCATTCCTTGCACTATAGGTGATATTAAAATTTCTAAAGCCTTGTGTGATTTAGGTGCAAGTGTCTCTCTTATGCCTATATCTATTTGCAAGAAGTTAGGATTGCATAATATAAAATCTACCACTGTATCTTTGCAACTTGTTGATAGATCTATCAAATATCCAAAAGTAATACTAGAAAATCTGCTAATTAAAGTTGATAATTTATTATTCCTGTTCATTTCATTATTCTTGATATGGATGAGGATACAGAGGTACCTATTATTTTAGGTAGACCCTTCTTAGCTACCGCTGGAGCAATTATAGATGTTAGAAATGGTATTATAACGTTTGAAATCGGTGAGAAAGAAGTTCACTTCAATACATTCAATTCTTCTAAAAACAATTCACAACGTGATCTTCTTTGTAAAGTTGATATAATTGAAGACATGACTAAGAAGAAACCTGTAACTAATGCTACTAATGTTCCAAGTGAAGTGTGTTTGAGTAAAACAGGTACTCCTCCTAAGCTTAAGAAAGCAAAGGTAAGAAATAAAGTTTTCGACTACAATCAAGGAATGTTTTTCATGGAGGAAAAAGGGTGATTTCAAAACTAAAGGTAAGTCTCACTTGATTACTAAGATGACAACTAAAGGAGTGACTAACTCCTCGATTAATCCTGGTTAAATGGAACTTGATGGAAGTCAAGCTGTAGACTTTAAACAAGCGCAACTTGGGAGGCAACCCAAGCACTTTTAATTGCTTATTTAAATTTTCTCGCTTAATTCTCTTTACGCTTGTTCTTTTTGTTTTTATTTTGCATATAACAAACACTAATAAATGATAATGAGGCTGTGGGAGATAACTATGATGAGTCTCTATATGCAAAGGAACTGCTGCTATGTACTCCTGCTGCTATGTGTTGTACCCCTTCGGCTATGTGATGCTGCTTTGTTGTGCTACGGCTGTCTGTCACCAGAATAGCTGGCTTGCTGCTGCTCTCTTATTGCGTTGCACGAGAGAAGTCGTCTTACTCCAGGTTGTTTCTCTCTAAGTCTTTTCTATTGGCACGTTTATTGCTAAAATTTCCCCTTTTCCATATAGTCTGAATATATTTAAACATTGAGGACAATGTTTGAAATAAGTGTGGGGGAGAGGCTTAAGCCTAATGGATATATATGGTGAAATGGGCAAAATTTTGTTTTTTTTTTTATTTTTTAAAAAAATTATCGCTTTGTGATGTGATATATAGTGCTGGGAATAGCTGAAGTACATGTTGTTTTTTTTTATTTTTTAAAAAAAATATCGCTTTGTGATGTGATATATAGTGGTGAGAATAGCTGAAGTACAGGTTTAGAAAACAACTTCCTAATTTACGTAGACTATCATATGAACTTTCACATACTAAAATTGTTGTCTGAGATTGACTTCAAGGTAATTCTACTGGTAAAACCAGAATGAAATGAAAAATGAGTTTTTGAAAATGAATTTTCTTAGATTTTCTGTTTTGTCAAGTGTTTGGCAAGTGGTAAGAATGGTTATTTATGATTTGATTATGATTGACTTGGTGGACATCTATAGCCAATGTGAGACTTTTTTTGAGCCTTTTAATAGACTAAGACATCTATATTAGTCTCTATTTTTCTCATGAGTGTGTGTCTTAGTTCCTGATGAAGTATTGACTCTTAAATTTGTGTTGGTTTCTTCGAGACCATATTGAAACATGAGCATACATAAAAATGATTAAGGAATTCATTTTTGTTGAACCACATTTAGCCTAAGCCACCTATATTATCATATCTCTTTCAAAAGCCCCTCTGAGTCTTAAGCCTATTTCTTTTGTTTAAACCACATTACAAGCTTATTTCTTAAACACATGACTTTTAACTAATCTTTGAGCTAGTGGAATATATGATATGGTTTGAATAAGGTTGTACGTCATACTTCTATGTGTAGGTGATCCTATTAGTTTTCAATTATGTTCTTGTCAAAAAGAAAATATCAAAAGAAATGACAAAATATGGAAAAAAAAAAAAGAAAGAAAAGGTTGATATTTAGAATGAAAATGAGTTGGGGGAAGTTTATTATTAGATATATATTGCTAACATTTGAGTAGTTAGAAGTTTGATTGTGGCCATTACTTTTGGCCTTGTTACAGATTGTGTACTCCACTAGTCTTAAAGTTTTTGAGCACCAAATATCAGATACTTCCTACCCCTTACCTGAGCCTTACATTACAACCTTACTAAAGCCCTTCTGATTTTTGTATGCTCTATGTCTTCTTAGTGGTGGAGAATTGAACGATATGCAAATTTAAAAGAAGAAATATTTCATTCTGAGTCGACTTTATAGAATTTGAGTGATACTTATTATTACCCCAAACACATGAGTGATTATAATTTATTTTTACTTGCACAACTAAAGTGAGGGTTCACCAAGTTTATTGCTCAATTACTCAAATCTTCAATGTGGTTGTGGTAAGATGTAATGGAAACACTAATACATGAAGTACTATGCTTTTTGAAGAGTTGGTTGGTCTTTGGCTCATTGCTTGTGATGTCTAAACAATGTTTTTTGAACTAAAATTGTTTCTATAAATCTTATTTGTGGTCTTTGTGAAAACTTTCAGTTGAGTTATGGCTGCTTATACTAGAATTTGCCTGAAAAGTCGGTGAGTTTGAAAGTTTATTTAAAAAAATTTGTCATTCCAATCTAGTACCTTATATATATTGATAGATAGATGCTTGCATTATATAGTCCTAGTTTGCTCGAGGACTAGCAAACCTTAAGTGTGAGAGAGTTGATATGTGCCTATTTTACATACTTTTTACCCTCTTTTGCTACTTGTTTTGGGTTCAAATTGTACTAATTTTATGAGTTTTAATTGTTTATAAGTAGAAAGTATAATTAGCTAGGGAGTGGTTATTTATTATAAAATTTTGGGTTTTGCATATAATATATTATTTCTTTTATCTATCTAATGAAATGGCCAAAGCTTAATCATTTTTTTGTTCTTATTGTTTATATAGGTACAACTACAAAGTACCAAAGTGGGAGTAATACAAAATCTACAAGGAAGCAAACAAAAGAAATAAAAGAACAGGTGGAAAAACCTGTATGGCCCAAAAAGCCTACAAGAAATACAGGGAAGCAAAACAAAATAACCATCACCAAGCGAAAACAGCAGCCACGCACCACTCTCATAACGAACTATTCCGAACTCTCGAAACTCTCTGAAGCTCTCGAACTCTCTCAAGACGCCCAGAGCGGATATCCTGCAACGCCTGCCCACTCGCCGGTGACTGTGTTCTGCTCAGTCGCCGGCGAGAAACAGATCTTTCCGGCGACGACTTTTAGCTGACTAGCAATATCAGATCTCAATTTCCAAGTTCGAGGTGTCCTCCACTGTCTACTAAAGTCCGTCCAGTTATTTAAGATTCGCTTTTCAGGGTAGTTTTGTGCATTGTTAGTGTGGTATTTCCGAGTTTTTCTGGTGTTGTTTAGTTAATCTGTTTCTGATTTGTGAAATTAGGGGCATATCAGTTTCCTGTTCTTCGTTTTTGTAATTTTGGGGTGATTAATCTTTGTAGGCTGTTTGGTCTGTCATATAATTCTAGTTGTTTGTGCTATATGTTGGGTTGCTTTTTTCAATTTCCTAGTGGTATTGCTGTTTAAATATGGTTATGATTGAAGACTTGGGAGGCTCTTATGCATTGTCTGCTATTATCCAATATCATCTATCTATTTTAGATTATGAGGATAAAGATGTAGAAGAAATGTTTGATAAGTTTTCAGCTCCAGAGGAAGTGATTCCCTTTGTGTCAACCCAGAAAGAAGAAGGAAATCAGTTGTTTAGGATGAAAGATTTTAGCAGTGCGTATGCTAAGTACGGGAAAGCTATCAAATTATTAAGTGTTCTAATCACTGCAATTGATGAGGATTTCGATTTGAGCAAAGAAAACCTTCTAGTTAAGCAATTGGTTATCCCACTGCATTTGAATCTTGCAGCTTGTGGGTTGAAGTTGAATAAGTTTAATAATGTTATTGAGGTGTGTTCACTGGTTTTGGGGGTTGATAAGCAGAATGTGAAGCAGAATGTGAAGGCATTGTTTAGAAGAGGGTTAGCGTTCAAGGAGTCTGGCAATTTGGAAAAAGCTTTTGAGGATATTCTTAAAGCTAAGGAGCTGGAACCAAGGAATAAGGACATCAACAAGGAGTTTGATGTTTTGGAGAGGGCTTTGTTTCCATTAGTTCAAGAGGAAGGTGGTGATGAGTTGTCTAACACTAGTGGAAAAAAGCCCATCCGATGCGGTCAAAATCGGGCTTACTGATTCGGTTTTGGTCCGCATCGGGTGGGCTCGCATCAGCTTGTAAAGATTAACTGATCCGGCCCTAAATCGGATTAGTTAATCATTTACTGATCCGGTTTTGGAGGAAAACCGGATCAATTAATCATATTAACTGATTCGGTTTTCCTTGAAAATCGGATCTAGTAAACCCCCCCAAAAACCAAAAAAAAAAAATTTGTTTTTGGCATTTTTTCAGTATTAATCGATACAAAATCAATAGTATATACCAATACTCATTTTATTAAGCATATTATGCTTAATTGAAGCATAAACATAAATAATTAGATACATAAAAATATAAACTACAATTTTAACATCATACTCAGCGAGATCTCAAATCATCAAGCGCAAACATGTTCAGCCTAAGCAATACCCAAGTGTGCTGAGGCATCTGAAACCATATAGAGACCTAACATCTGAAACAGGTTCAGCCCACTTTGCATCCACGAAGGCATTCCAGATCTACCACTTGGGAGTGATCCACAAAAAGGTTCACCTGAAATTGTGATAATAAGCAAGGAAGTATAAATCATGCTGAATGTCTAACTCAGTGAAAAGAACAACTTGCTACTGATATCAGGAAACAGTAAGACACTAATGCTGTAAGATCATTACCTTGGGACCATATTGGCTGATAAACCATTCAGCTGTTCTCGCATCTGCCGCCTCAAACATAATCTTCTCAACACCTAGCCGACCAATAATCTTGACGATGATGTCTGCCCTTAAAGATTCAGCTCGCTTGCAAACATCCTCAGCGTCAATCATTATCATGTCTGCTCCAGCCTCCAAAAACCTCTCCCCTTTATCACGACTGTATATGCTGCATATGCTCTGTTTCCACGTAATGATATATCACATTTGTCAAATTTAACTGTAAACTGAGGCTTTACTTTCAGACCAGCACTTTTAATCATGTGCACATATCTTAAAAGAGCTTCTTCAGGGATCTCAAGTGATCGCGCATCTAGTTCGTTTGTGTCCAAAACCCAAGCGCTTGCATTCCTGAAGGGTATCAGACAAGGATTTGAGAACAATATTAACAAGTAATTACTTGTAAAAAGCAAGAAGGTAAATCCTGATTTCTCTAATCACCTCTATGTAATGTTTCAAAGCAGATGGGCCTTTGCGAAGTAGATGTTCATCCCAGTCACCAGTACTGATATATATATACATTGTGCATGTGTGCCATGTCATTCACCTTCTGTATAAACTCTCTGCCAAGCTATGAGAGCCTCCAGAAAACTTTAGACCATCGACAAACTGCCCCATTGTCTCAAAAACATCCTATGGGATGCAGAAAACTAATTTAGCCATAATATGCAATAGGCAGATACATTTTCCACATATAAAAGGGCCTTAATTTGCGGGAGGGGGGGAGAAAATATTGTTAGTAGAACGGCAAAAGACATCTACAATATAAACAGAGCCACATAATATCATATCAACAACAAACAACTTCAAACTATACATTCTCTGTAATTTTTAATGCTTGGCTAGCATAGCACCTCTAGATAGTTTTCTAACTTGGACCTGGCAGGCTGCACAAAGAAAAAGGCCTGCTTAGTAAAACTTGTAGAGGGCCATGCCTCATAACCCCCGAAACATGCACCCCACCCCCCCTGCCAGGAGGCTCTTACGGGTTCCCTTCAGTCGTGAATAACATAGGTCCATACCTAGTTAGATTCATCTCGATATTACTTACAAAACATCAACTTTTTATAATTTTACTTATAGATTATTGAAGATATCAATGGTCAAAGTTGTGCATTGGGAGATGTGAAACTCTATATGTTGTGATTGCTAAAGAACACAACAAGTAGTCACCAGCTTCTCTGCACATAATGTTATTTTTGGAAGAAACTCGACCAAATTTCCGTTGTTCTAAGTTCTAGGACACTCCTCATTATAGCAATTTGAAGACCCTCTGCAACAATGAAATATAGGATGCATGGCACTGAACCATTCAAAATTTTCATGTTGCATTCCCTTTTTCTTGATAAAAATAGAAAGATTACCCACTTCACTTGCAGGAAGAAATAGAGCAAATTAAAAGAAACCTTTGTGTCCTTACATGCTTTAGCAGCCCTCCAAAAATTCAGACGAACTTCTTGCTATTCAAAGCAGCAGAAAACTAGACTCTTGAGAATGCATACATCTCTTGAAAAAAAGAACACTAAGGCTCCATTTCAGCTAAATCAGCAAGTAGAAGGCATATCAGCTGCAATTACTAACCTATAAATACTTCTTCTTCTGACACCAGTGCCTTGGGACAGGAACTGTATTTCGGTACGACTTAAGAAACACCAGCAACTTGGGGTCAGATGCAGTTGCATCCCAGATCTTCAAGAAGAAAAAAAAAGGGTTATAAATGGAGTAGAGCAACATGTCTATGGAAACAATATAACTCAAACAGTTGAATGATTTGCATGTATATAAAGGAACTGGATAAGGTCCATCTACAAAATCAGAAATTACAAGTATTGCACAGATATTGAGCACATAGCATAAATAATAACTATAGTAGCCTCAATCTATTGAAAAGGACATGAAACAAAAGTTCACATTAAAATAAAATGTACAGTCTAAATCCTTGTATGATTTGATAAAGTGACCATTCAAGGCACATTCTGTACGAGGCTGGAATGAACTAAGAAGGTGCCAAACTCAACTGAACTTGTCATTGCTGAATTAAACTTGCTGGTGCATTCTTTTCAACAAGTTTATGCTAAAGTAATCTATTCTAAGCCCATTTGAGATGAACTACATCGAACTTATTTACACTAAACTGAACTGAATAATTTAGGTTGAGAACAATACACCCATATTAACCTATCAAAGCTCAGCGTTAACACAAAAACACATCCCAGGACCAAAACTTCTTATGGTCAAAGGTGATCATAGCCCATTCTATCGATTTCCAGTGACCCATTATGAGATCAAACATTTATCAAATCAGCTATATTTTACATGTTGAATTAAAAAATGTCATTTTTTTACAAGATATAGGGTACAAGAATAACAACTAGCATTCCTACCTCGACAACGTCAGGCTTTCGGCTAATTTGTTTCATCCTTTTTGTCATCACCCTGAGTCAACAAGTAGTAGTTAGATAAGGCCCACTTTCTAAAAGAGAAGATGAAAGGAACTGTATTTGAGATGCCTCTCAGAACTGACAACAACAACTTCCATCTTTACCTTATTAGTGGTCATCCTTTTTACTAGCTGGGAGCCACATACTTCATTGGTTGTCTTTCTATTTTATATCATTTGCTTTCTCGGAAGATTGAAGATGCCGTCAATGCCCGCTGTTAGGGCGAAAACCAACGATCCTGTCCTCTTCATAGTAAGTTCTTGCGCTTAATTTTGCATCTGATTGATTATGTTTTGTTGATTTTGTTAATTTCAACTTAATCATCAACTTTTTTTGGTGATTTTTTCTTATTAGTTATTACCCAGTACAAGCTTCAATTGAATCGCTTTTTCTTTGTTCTTGGATAATATACCAAAATGATTTCAGCTCGGTACGACAACTCCAAACACGCGAAAACTACAACTCTAACACAAATATAACTCTCTTATAACTAATCCAATCAGCGAATTAAACAAATCATAACTCCGAAATCGAGGTGTGATTCAATAATTCCCTCTTCGTATCACAACATCTCACTCACCAGCTCCTAGCCTAATTTGTAGAATTTTCCAGAATAGTATGAAATAGAATCATACAAAAAATAAAAATGCAACATTCAGCAAAAAAAATTATATTAAACAAAATTCCGACTACAGCTTACAAAAATAGAGTCAGCGAATTACGAAAAGGTAACGCGAAAATTGCAGAAGCAATTAATTAAAAAAACGGAGACAAATGAACCCTAAAATTAAGACAAGAAAAATGAGAGAGAGAATGAAAACTTACAGAAATAGTATCAGGATCGCACCAAGGGATTTGATCGCCACCGCCGAAGAAATTTCCGACAGAATCAAAGAATTTTCCGATATTGGCTTCCATTTTTTTGCCCTACATTTGAAAAACTTTGCGATTTCGAATGAGAAAGAGGAGGATAGAGAAAGATATGGAAAAAAAATTGTAAGAACTGGTAGCAATTTAGTTTCTTGAGCTGATTGAGTTGCGCCATTTTCTGCATTTGGAGTTCTTCGCAGATATCTTCTTGTAATAATCAGTTTATAGAAAGCTGAGGTTGAAATTTCGGAGTTCAAACGTTTGTTTTTGGTAAGATTGATGAGAAATTAGGTATATGGAGGGGAGTGAGGGGAATAGGTATAATCAGTTTATCATATTGGGCGAGAGAAATGGGCGAGATAAATGGATGTTGGGCCCGTTCCTTTTGGGCCGTTCTAAGGGAGCAAGCAGGTGAGAAATAAACGAAAAATCTGATCCGGTCTTATGAACCAGATCAGATTTTAGAAAACGGGAGCGGTTTCTAAAATCTGATCCGGTTCACAAAGAACCGGATCATATTTTCTACCCAGCTTTCCCTCCTAATTTTTTAATGATTTTCGGATGCGGTTTTGTAAAAACCGAATCTGTTACTAATAAGTGACAGATAAGGTTTTTTCCACTAGTGTAAGGTTCTAGGATATGGGAACTCAAAGGCCTGTGAGAATGGAAAGTTGGTTGTCCAAGAATTAAAGCATGGTATTTGGGATGCACAAGTGAATCCTGTGGGGGAAGGAATGTGTGGACCAGAAGAAGCTAATGATTCAATTAAACCTAATGGATGTGATTCTGAATTATCTCCATCTGAGATCTTCCAAGGAAATGGTTCAATTAAGAATGACAATATGAATAGGAATGATTTGAAGAATGAGATCCCTATCTCTATTCCACAACAAAGTGATGACCCGCCACATCGAGAAGTGGATGTACGTAAGGGTAGACCATATGATCATTGATAATGAGGAACGGATTATGTCTCCCCGTGTTGATAAAGTTGTATTTATTAATAGAAGAAAACCCTCCATGCGCCTGTGTGTTTCTCGAGCAGATGTTAACAGGATAAGGAAAGGATATGATGTTCAGATGGTTCAGCCCTATTCTTTGTCAGTTCTAAAGGTTCGAGCCTACAAGCCTATTACTGCTAGTTCAACTACATCGGAGAAGGTTGTTCTAAGTCCTAATTCGCAAAATGAGATGGTCATTGAAAACTTTCACAACGAGAAGGAAAGTCAGGCAAATGATATTCATAATATGAATATTGCTAAAGGACAGGAGAGATTAGAAGAATTATCAAAGGCTAGGATGGACGTCTCAATTGCTCCTCTGGAGGGGGATAAAATTTGTGAAGATATGATCAGTGTGGTGAAAAACGAGGAGAATGTTCAATTTCAGCATGCGATGAAGAAAGAAGAAGAAAGAAGTTTCAGAAATGAGAAGACAAGAGGTGGTGTGGCTGGTCGATATTCAAAACTACCGAAGGTTCAAGGAGGAAGTCATGTCAGCCGTAGTGCCAGTGCTCGAGTCCTGAGAAGGAGTTCGAAGCTCGCGCAAGCAGTGTATTTTGCCGGATCAAAAAGGAAAAGTAGATGTCCTCCCTCGTCGGATTCCGTGTATCATGTAAAGACAAAACCTGCTCGGTCTTCTGGTCTATGTGCTTGTCATAATGTTCTAGTTTGTCAGAATAAGGTTTGCGTCAAGGGTCCCGATTCCTTAATTGCTTCTGCGGCAAGTTAAGGTTAGGGTATTTTGTTTTGATGTCGTTTGTTTAGGTTTGTATTGGCTTCATGCCTATGTTTACTTATTGTCAAAAAAAAAATTACAAGGGTGGACTTTCTCAAGTTGTTGGTGTACAACAACCACAAGAAGGAAATTGGGCTTTTAGACCCTAAGTCCCACCACCACATACCAGCACGCAGAAAAGAAGAAAAAAAAGAACAACAAATATAAGGAACCAAAACCTAGGCAGCCACGCAAGGAAGAAAGAAAAGGAGGGAATGGTATATATATGAGATACATAACAGAGAACAGGGGGACGCACACCAAAGGGGGACGAAGAACAGAACCAGAGACGAAGAAGACGGTTGTCGCCCGATTCATCTATATGGAGTTTTCTTTCTCTACTCTTGATTTATGATATTAGATACTAGTTTTATTAAGTCAATTATGAGATTTTCGTTTTTAATTAGTTGTTTAATTTCAGTTTCAATGTCTAGCTAAATTTCTATGTTCTAGGACTAGATGTAGTTTTTTTATTTTCTATCAATGGACTGAATTATTGTTGGGTTAGTTTAATTTAAATTGCAATTTGATAATCTTGAGCTCAATTGCTTACTTTTGATAAGGGCCCTATCAATTGTATGTTTAAGGTATTGGATTATTAGCGGAAGTGAAAGTTCAATGCTAGTTTATGGGATTAATAAACGCTAAGAAGTATAATTTTAGGAATAGTTAATACTCTTAGGGTGGTCTTTTATATGAATTATTATTCTTAATGACTTTGTTCAAAAATTTTATGACCACGGAAGTAGGCCTAAGATTAGTATTCAAATATACGTTTTCCGCCTTGGATGAGGGGATAATATACCTTAGGAATTCGACCATTATTGCGATCTAATTATTTTACCCTGCAATTAGTTTAATTTCATTGTAGAAGTTAATTGGCAAAATCTAAGTCCTAGAACTATATCGATCTCTTATTTGATTCTTACCTATTGTTTGACGTTTTTAGTGTTAGTAGTTCGTATTATTTTATTTTAGTTATTATCGCTATTCACGTTACCGAAGTCATCTAAATATTATTATATTTTTTTTAATTTGGTAGTTGATTATAGACCTCCTTGTGGGAAACGATATCTTACTTACCCTATATTTACTTTTATTGACTCACACTTTTTAGTTTCACTCTCATACTTTTATACTTACTCCTTAGTTGTCCCCCAAAATGAAGTGAGTAAACTAAAAAGAAACGGAGGGAGTAATAATTGTTTTAACTATACTTCTTTTAATTTTTTGCTTCCCACTTATCTTAGTTTTTTTCCTAAGAAATATATTATTGATCGAACTTTTTCCTTTTTGACTCAGTAAGGTTGACCTTTGACCCAAACCGATTTTGACAATTTCAAACCAATACAATTAGAGAACTACTAATTGTATACTTTATAAACTTATAAGCATGAGTCCATGATTGTGCCGCATTTCATCCATGATACTTTGCATTTTAGGCCGAATCCATTAAAAATCCAGTAACAAGTAACAACTGCATTTTGACTACTTAAAAAGACAATAATACCCTCTTTATATGTAACATTATACAGAGCCTTATAAATCGATTGTTATACTCCTATTATGATTTAGGAAAAATTCACAAGATAGAGCTCAACTATTACCCATCTTTTTTTATAAGTCCCAACTATGGATTATTCACTGTAGGTCCCAAGTTTCATATAATGTGATTTTTATAAGACCCAGCAGGTAACCAACCTGCTATAGCAGGTTGAATGTCACCCCCCTCCCTATTACCTCTCCTTTTTTCTCATCTTCATCTCACCATGGCTGCACGAGTAGAGCTCCGGCGAGTGGTAATGGAGCACCGACGAGTCCGGCGGCGAGCCGAGTCCATCCCTCCCTCCCCACTCCCCGCGGCCCGCGGCCCCTCGCCCAACCCCCTCGCATCCCCGTCGAATTTCGCCCCCTCCCCCACTCCCCGCCGCCAACCCCCTCGCAGCCCCTCGCCCAACCCCCCGCATCCCCCGTCGAATTTCGCCCCCTCCTCCCCACCGGGCGTTGATTTTTGATTTTACGGGATCAAATTTGGTGGGGCTTCGATTTTCTGGGCTCGAATTTGGTGGGGCGTCGTTTTCTAGGCTCGAAGTTTACGGGCAGCACGAGTTGTGGGAGAAGGGGAGGGGGAGGGGGTTACTGGACTGTGGGGGAAGGGGAGGGGGGTCGGCGGAGGAAGGGGAGGGGGTTAGGCTGGGGAAGGGGGACAGACCGAAGCGGTAGGGGAGGGGAAAGGGGGGGGGGGGAGGGACGTGAGCGGATGAAGGGGAAGGGGAAGGGGAGGGGGGTCAAAGGGGTGGGGGAGGGGTGGTGGTGGTGTAGAGGAGGAGAAGTGAAAGAGGGAGAAAAGGTGGGTGGGTCCCACAATTTTAAAAAATCAACCTTCTTAACCGGTTCTAAGTAAATGAGGACTTATAAAAATCACAAACTATTAAACTTGGGACCTACAGTGAATAATCCATAGTTGGGACTTATAAAAGAAAATGGGAAATAGTTGAGCTCTTTCTTGTGAATTAAGAGTATGATTTATGCTACATGAGTACGTTTGCTATTTAAGTAAAAACATTGGACCAAAATACCCTCATGCCTTCAACTTATACACACCCATATAACAAGTGGGCCACACTAGGAAGTGTAATAAGCCCCTTCAGCCCACTTGACAAAGCCTCATAAACCGAAAATAGTACACCAATAATGCATTTATGCTATTAACATGAGTACATTCTTGTTGCGCACTACTATGGATGTTCCATCAGAATTTCTCCATTTCCTCTTCAGGCAAAAAAACTTGACCAAAATACCCTTATGCCTTCAACTTATTTACACACCCATTTAAAAGTGGGCCACACTTGGAAGTGTATTAAGCCCCTTCAGCCCACTTTCTTATGTACTTTCCATTGTAATATTGGAGCACTTATAGTGGAATGAACGGAGTATTACAATGATAAACTACCTAGACATGTTCAGGGGTAGCATTAGGTGGTGTTGGACAAGAAGCAGTCCCACTCCTTTTCCCTCTCTCCGACCTGGTGTTTTCAGCAAACATGATACTATTGGAGTGCATACCCTTTTGTATTTCGGCTTCTGACCATTCGGACGAGTAATAATGCTCTTCACTAGACTTTATTGGATCGCTTGAAGGAGGAAGGAACATGCCTCCCCATTGAGGAAATTGCACCAATGCCACAGGAAGAGTGCAAGCAATGGCCATCACGCCCATATACACGAGCCCTTGCTCGGTCGTATACCTCGAGGTTGAGAAGAAGATCAATTGAGTGATCATAGACCCTAAGTTCCCTCCAGCACCTGTGAGACCTGAGATGATCCCAAGGGAGCGACGTGAGATGAAGGGCACGATTCCATAGGTCGCACCACAAGCGGCTTGGGCTCCAATTGAGAAGAAAACCATGGCTACAACCGCGATTGGAACCGTGTTAGCCAGGCCTAGCCACACACAAAAAACACCACCCAATGTCTGGAATAACCATAAGATCCATAGCCTTCCCCTCATTCCAAATAAACGAGCACTCAAATCCGAGGCAAACCCACCAAACGGCCTAGACACTAGGTTCGCCATGCCAAAGCCCGTTGCAATGAACCCAGCAGTGTGGAGTTTAAGATTGAACCTATGATCATAGGAAGAAAAATAAAATTATTAGACAAAAGCTAATATCATAGGTAACATTAAACTTGTGTGATCATTGGTACATTAAAGTGTACAAGTAGGCAGTGCAAATACCTGTCAAAGAAGTACTGAGCAATAATATTGTTGGTTGTCAACTGAACTCCCATAGAGTAGCCATACACCATGACAAAGATCCACGTTCTATAGTTGGTGATTGCGTACCAACATACCTGCGTAGGATATCACATTAAACGCGTAAGATTACTAGTCTACATACATGACACTAAATTAATATGCATATGATCAACGTACATGCAATATAGATGTAATAATTGTTAGTAAAGAAAATTGAGACTAATTACCTTAGAAAACTTGTCTCTGGAAACATCACCCTTATTTTGAAGTTCACTAAGATTGCCATCAGGCAAGTCTTGTCCAAAAGTAAGGATAAGTATACCCATGATGAGTTGAAGGCATCCAGGAATGAAGAAAGCGATTCTCCACGCCATGAACGGGGTGGTTCCGCCGGCTCGTTGGATGATCTGGAACATCACAGGCATGAGTAGTTGGGTGGCGCCACCACCCATATCACCCCATCCGGATGTAATACCACTAACCGAACCAATGATCTGGCTATTAAACATGGTACTCACCCAATACTGGCACGACACAAAAGTGGCTAAAGAGAACCCTATCAAGAACCTGACTGTAGTGTACCCTATAGCCGACTCAACCATAGACATACCGAAAACAGCAGGAGCTGTTAACATGAGAATAAAGGCGCACCCATAGCGCGGTCCAATAAGGTCACACACCGCACCCATGGCTAGTCTTGAGAATATACTCCCAGACACTGAGGCAACCCCAGCATTGCCAATGTCTATTTGGGTGAGGTTAAGATTGTCCCGAATGATTGGGAGTAATGGGGCTGCGGCGAATGTGGATACAACGCATGTGAAGAAGGAGAACCATGCTAAGTGGAAAGCTCGCATGTGAGGTTTGGCTAGGGAGAAAATTTTGAACACTTTCGCCTTGTGCTCGGAGTCCACCGGGAGTGCGAACTTAGCCATCGTATCGGTTGGCACCCCGGAGGTTACCCCCGAGAAGGCGTGTGTTTGCTCCCTTCCGGTAACTCCGTGCATTGAGCTACCTAGTTCACCCATTCTATTATACTTTGGTTTACTTCGTTTACTTTAGCAAGTAATTAATACCAAATTTTTATGCAAAGAAGAACTTTTGGAGAAAGCTTAGAATTTAATTTGCGACAATTCTGTTATAAAGGAAAGCTAGTAATAACTTTAGGATATGATCTTTTTATTTTGCTAGTGTATGAAATGCTTTAAACTCTGAAGTACTGTGGAAGAAGATGGGGAGAAATCTGGTGTATTTATAATGCTGGAATGAGAATATCCTTTAATTGCATTACCATTAATTAATATCCTTAATTTAATTAGTAGTAGTTGGTGGAAATTTAGGGTAGTAATATCCTTAAATAATTAATATCCTTAAATTTGTCATGTGCAATGATTCTTTACTTCCTCATCATTCATTAATATCCTTGCTGTTAGTTTATGATAGGAGCCAGAACTTATCTCTCGAAAGTCGGAGTATCACGAACTCTCCACATTTCGGAGTATAACTAGTATTTGGGCCCGGACTTTGCCTCGGGTGGTATTGTTTTCCGAACTTGATATGCATTTTTTTCCATTCGCATTAAAATACATTAAAGAAAACTCAACATTAAAAGGTACAAATATAATACTATGGACATTTAAAGCATGATTAAAAGTTGGTTGAGATGATAATTGTGCTATGTATAATAGCAAGAGGTCACGTGTTCAAATCTTATTGCAAGCCAATTTTACTTTTGTTAATTGACATGACATATGAACACATTCGACAATTCTAGTAGAGTAACAGAGGTGCCACGTGGCGTGTATACGTTGTCACGCACGCCTTTTAATATATTAGTATAGATATTTCCAGTCAACTAAAATTGCATGTACAATGACTCAGATTATATCCCCTCCAAAAATAAAATTAAGAAAAAAAAAATCAGATTATATTCAAACTATGAATGTACCCATTATAACATCATATGCTTAAAGACGCGTTGTTTTGGCCTTTTGGGTGATAGCTAGCGGACTTATCACTAAAAAATCAATAACTTTCCCCCCGTAATTAAATCTCACCACTCTGTCTTTTCCTCGTGCCTTCTTCAAGTAAAACACTATTGTGTATTTATGGGAAACTCCTTGCCACTAATTGTTACAATGTGTGGATGTCAATTAGTTTCGTTGGTTAAAGTCTTGAGAAATAGTACCCTAAACCTGATATCAAATTTCGTCTAAATCATTTACCCCAAATAGCTCTTTCTACACCAAAAAAAGAAAAACTAATTGTAGTCGTTCATCTTGGATGCTGTAAACACAAATTTTAATAAATGATGTGGCATATTACAAATTTTCATACTTACAGTCTACAGACGCTAAGAAGTAGACTTATCTAATGGGTCCTTCCGATTGGGTTACGTTGGGTCATGGGCTATCTCATGTAGGATCATCAATTCGAATTACAGGTCGAAAAGTGCTCTGCCCTAAACTAGGAGTTTTGGGTATTCAAAAAAAATTCAGCATGTCAGATGGTTTTGTGGGATCAACCCAATGGGTCTGAAGGCATTATTTATTGGATTTGTATTGTGAAAAAACCACCTTATAAAACATGAAATTTGTGAAAAACCACCTTATATATATTTTTTTGCGAAAACAAACCTTAATTAAAAATTTTCTTGCGAAAACAAACCTTATGCCTTATTCCGATCATTGATCCAAGGTTCTGACATTAATCATGTAATGGATTTTGTTGGGTTTTAAAAGTAACTTGTCTTGCACATGACATGGTGAATGTCGGAACCTTGGATCAATGATCAGAATAAGGCATAAGGTTTGTTCTCGCAAAAAAAAAATTGATTAAGGTTTGTTTTCGTAAAATATATATATATATATATATATATATATATATATATATATATATATATATATATATATATATATATATATATATATATATATATATATATATATATATATAAGGTGGTTTCTCACAAATTTCATGTTTTATAAGGCGGTTTATGACAAAAAATCCTTATTTATTTAGTTTATTGATAAAACTTATAAATTAGTATTCATTAGATCGTTAGAGCACTCTTAACAATGAACCCAAAAATGGTTCATGAAAGATGAACCATTAATTTGGGCTTAATCATGAATCCAAAAAAGGTTCATGCGTGGATCGAGGTGAATCCATTCGGATTTCCGAATGGTTCGTGAAATTGTTCGAAGGATGAACGCTGGCTTTGGGAAGGAGAAGAAAACCCAAAAAAAACTTGATTTGGGCCACATGTCGCACGCATACTGGTGGAAACAAACTCACCAAAAAGAAAAATTGCAGCAAGCGTGCATAAACTGACGCGCGCCCCTACGGTCCACTACCATTCCGCCATGTGTTCAATTCCCATTGCTCTGTTTATTATTAACGCTACAATTTTTGTAACGTTAATATTTCAAAAAATACAATTCAAAAAAAAAAAAAAAAAATTCATAATTTTTCATTCTCTATAAATAGACACCCATTTTGCTATACTTTATTCACAATTTCAGTTTTCTCTTCTCTTCCTATTATCATTTATTTTATCACATAGTTTTGCTTTAGCTTACAATCTTTCAAAAAAAAAACTTGATAATTATGGATTCTAATTATCCTAATAATGTATCTAATCCTAATCCTAGTAGGAGACGAAGAAATCGTCCAACAAATCCACAACAAAAATACAAACCAAAACCCCATAAATTACCAACAAAATCTTTATAATTATCCCCAAAACCTCCCAAATTAAATTAACCACAAAATCCGCATAATTATCATCAAAATCTCTCAAATTATCCACAAAATTCAACTCAAAACTATCCTCAAAATTACCCCCAAAATCATCGCCAGCATCAACAGAATTACAAATATAATTCCACCCCTGATAGTTCCCATAACCCACAAAATTATCCACAAAATCAAGATGACGATGATGATGGTGATGATGATGAAGATGATGGTGATGGTGAATTTGAAGTTCCATGCACGCAACAAACCTTCACTCAATTTTTGTTTGAACCAACACAATTTCAACCAACTCCTCAGTTAACTCCACAACAAACTCAAGAACCCATTGTAACTGAGAAAAAGACTTGGTTGAAAGTTGAAAAAGAAGCACTAGTTTCAGCATTCATGAATACGAGTTTAGACAGCATTGTTGGAACGCATTAGAAAAAGGGTGCGTTTTGGGGGAGAGTGATGGAAAAATACGAGGCAGCGAGACAAGCCAACCCTTATGAAATTCAGATCCGGTCTATTGGCAGTATGAAGGGCCAATGGTTCAGAATGTCTGAAGCGGTACAAAAGTGGTGTGGATGCTACGACAAGGCAGAGGTAAAAAAGAGGAGTGGCCAAAATGATGATGATGTGATCTCCGAAACTCATAAAATATTTGAAAGCACAGGAGGTAATTTTTTTTTTTTGATAAGTGAGAGATAATTCTATTCAACAATGAAAACAACCATTTACAACCTAACCTCCTTCCTCAAACAAACCATCGAGGATGGACTCTAAGGGAAGGAGCAGAAAGTAAAAACAAACTTATAACATGTCAAACCACTCTTTATCTCTAGAAGTAATTTACTTTGGCAAAACACTTCTAATTCTATTCCTCACTATCTGCTGAATTTTCTTTACAGTATGATCAATACTATTGACTTTGCCAAGCCATAGGGCTTCATTTCTAGTTTGCCATGTTATGTACACTACTGCTTCGATTGCAGCAGTCTGCACCATTCTCTGAAATTTCGTCCCTCTTCTTCTTCTAGTTAACCAGTCAACAATATGTTGAAGTAACACTCCCTGGGTCTGTAGACCACACCAGATCTTTATTCTTTTCACACATTCATGACTGAAGTGGCAAGTGAAGAAAAGATGGTCATGTGTTTCAGTTTGCTCACCACATAATAAACAAGTATTATCTGCACAAATACCAAGTCTATGCAAATGATCTTTCGTCTGCAGCCTACTATGCATAGCTAACCAAGAACAGAACTGATGTTTTGGAACTCCTGTCCTCCCCCAAATAATCCGGCACCAATGGATCTTCTCATAATCACCTGTCAGCTTCCTATAAATCACCTGAATGGAGTAACTTTGCATTTGTTGAAATTAAGCAGCAGTGAAGAAAACCTTAATCTTCTCCTTGATACTACATAGTTGCTTCCAATACCAGCTGCAAGTACTCTTTGGGGTATACTCCCACCATGTGTCTTGCTTGATATATACATTATGTACCCATTTAATCCATAGATTATCCAACTTCTTCTCAACAGCCCAAACATATTTTCCTAAAGCTGCTATGTTCCACAAGTTTATGTTCCTAACACCTAACCCACCAGCAGCCTTAGGTGTGCAAACTCTTCTCCACTTTACATAACCTGGCTTACTGCTATAAGAGTCACCTGTCCAAAGGAAAGCTCTGCAAATCCTTTCAATTTCCTGCATAACATGTTTGGGAATGACAAAAACTTGCGCCCAATATGAGTGTATACTCAGAATCACGAAATTTATCAAGTGATCAATCTCCCAGCAAAAGAGATGTTTCTAGTGCCCCAAACTCGAATTCTGGCTATTATTTTCTCAGTGAGCTTCTCACAATCTGCTATTGAGATTCTTCTGGAGCATATAGGTACACCTAAGTATTTGAAGGGAAGATACTCCCTCACAAAACAAGACCTGTAAAGAGCTCTTTGAACCTCCACATTGCTCATACCAGTGCAATACATGGCTGATTTTTGCACATTTGCTTGAAGACCAGAAGACCAGGAGGTAAATTTCACTTCTATGATGAATGGATTTTGATGAGGAAGTTCGATAAGTATCGTTCCATCTTGACTAACCCTGTTTACAAGATAATATGTGGACGTCCGTCGACTACACCTCAAATGTCTGATTCTGTTGGTTCTAGAAGTAGTGGGAAGAGAACAAGGTCTGAAGATGGAGGCTCCACACCAACCACGCCCACAAGCGGATATGTTCGGGATGATTCCTTGCCTCGTCCAGAAGGCAACAAGAAAGCTAAGGCTAGACTCAAGGGTAAGAGTCAAACCAGTGAAGCTATTAAAGCTTTTTCATCGTTTGGTAACATTCTTCAACTCTATGGTGAGCGAAAGGGTAAAGATTTTGATATGTAACATGAGAAACTACAATATCTTAAGCAAAAGAAAGCAAGGAAGCAAAGGCAACTGGAGTTGGAAGAGATAAACAGGCAGAGGCAGATGGAGTTAGAGGAGAAAAACTTAAAGATGCAACAATCATTAACATCTAAGGAAAATCGCACACCATGGGAAGATGAAATGATCAACAATATGCAAATATACTTTCAGAACTTTGGGGGAGTGTAGTATTTACATTTGGAGTAATATGTTTAGGCTTTTAGTGCCAATGTAATATGTTTTAGGTGTGAGTGTTTTTAATTATATTATGTTGTATGTTTGAGTGTTAATGTATTATTTTTTAGTTTGAGTGTTTGAGTATTAATGTATTAAGATTTTGTTATAATGCCAGTTTCTATTATAAAAAGTTTAAGGATTTTGTCCATTATCTATGATCCCATACTACTTTTCAGAGAACCCATGTGATGCTGTCTATGAAGAGACATCTCTATGCTCCCTTACTCATTTTCAGAGAACCCATGTGATACTATATCTGAAAAGACATTTCTATGACCGCATACTACTTTTCAGAGGACCCATGTGATACCGTCTCTGAAGAGACATCTCTATGATTCCATACTAATTTTCAGAGAACCCATGTGTTACTGTCTTTGAAGAGACATCTCTATGATCCCATACTACTTTTCAGAGAACCTATGTGATAATGTCTCTGAAGAGATATCATTACCTACTCCTTTTCAGAGAACCCATGTAATGATACACTTCCTACTTTAAAATAAATCACTATGCTCCTCCATTAGTATATATAAAAAGGATCAGAGTTATACAATTCTCTACAATAATCTCCCCTACCAAAATCAGATATCATACAAATCTAAAATGAATTCCTACAAATATAATATTAGTTCAACTTCCTCTTCTTCTTCCGATGATTTAGAAGAGGAAATGAGGGATATCGAGAACCAAGAAGTAGATGACATGTTCGACAATGTCACTCATACTTACCTCCCATTCCTTGTGTCGGCGGTCACTCCTAGAATGAGACCGGGTGGGCGTACTGGACCTCGGACTGATAGGGGTCGAGAAGAAGGTCATTTAAGATTATAAAATGACTATTTTGCTGAAAATCTAGTTTACTCAAGTAGGTTGTTTCGACGTAGATTTCGTATGCAAAAGCATGTTTTTGAGCGTATCATGAATGAAGTTGTGAGGAATGACGACTGGTTCCAACAAAAGAGGGATTGCACCGGTCGTTTTTGCTTGTCGCCGCTGCAAAAGTGTACCGCAGCAATACGACAATTAGCTTATGGGTGTTCTTCTGACGCTTGCGATGAGTACATACGTATTAGTGATAGTACGACAAGATTGACACTTCAGAGATTCATTGATGGTGTCATCAACCAATTCAGTAATGTGTACTTAAGACGACCGAATGAAGTCGATTTGAGGAGGCTGTTACGAATTGAAGAAGAACGTGGATTTCCTTGCATGATTGGTAGTATCGATTGTATGCATTGGGAGTGGAAGAATTGTCCAACAACATAGAGAGGACAATATCAAGGAAGGGCAGGGGTAGCTACACTTGTGCTTGAAGCTGTAGCTAATAGGAACTTGTGGATTTGGCATTCTTTTTTCGGAATGCCGGGAAGTTGCAACGATCTGAACGTGCTTCATAGATCTCCTGTGTTTGAAGATGTTTTAGAAGGTCGAGCTCCAGCTGTTAATTTCGTTGTAAATGGCCATCAATATAACAAAGGATATTACCTTACTGATGATATCTATCCCAAATGGGCTACTTTTGTGAAGTCCATAACGATTCCATAATCTCATAAAGACAGACTCTTTGCAAGACATCAAGAAGCAGCAAGGAAAGACGTGGAACGAGCATTTGGAGTGCTACAAGCTCGGTTTGCTATTATTCAGATGCCATCCCTTGCTTGGGATGTCAACATACTTCATAAGATTATGTTGGCGTGCATAATTATGCACAACATGATAGTTGAAGATGAACGAGAAACCTACCAAAATTACGTGGATCCATCAGAGTTCGATGTAGGCAGATCTCGACGTCGTTCTACTCAGAGAAACAACAAAGAGCAAGAAGGGCGCTTTGAATATCATAACGAGCGAATTGTCGACATCAACACGTATTTGCAGCACAAAGCACAAATCGAAGATCAACAAACTCATTCATCTTTGAAAAATAATTTGATCGAACATATATTGGCAAACTTCGGTAGGAATGGGAATAATGGAATTTTGTCAATTTCAGTGTTTTGTTTTAGAGTTGCATTTAATTTCCATGTCTTGTTTTCATTTGATATATGTAATATGTTTTGAATGGATGCATCTTTTTTACTATTTGTCAACTAATATTAATTAATTTCCCAAAAATAAAATTAATTAGATTAAGATAATTAGTTTTCTATTATTATTATATAATAAAAATTAGTAATTACGAATTAATAATTATACGAGTTAATTACAATTAATTAGCGTAAATTGGTTTTACATTAATCAATACAACTCCATTGAATTATTTGAAGAGAGAGAAAATGTGGTGGGGTAGGAAAAAAGGATGAGAGAGAGTCATGAACCATTATTTTTGGGTTCATGGTTAAAAGTGAAATTGAAAATGGTTTGTGATAATGGTGTGGAGGAGAGAGAATGATGAACCTTTTTTTTGGATTCATTGTTAACAATGCTCTAAGTGACAGGAAAAAGCAATTAATTGAACATACAACTGGCCCATGGCTCATAGTAAATAAAAACACTTAGTTGTTTGGCTCAGCACATCAGAGTACCCCATAGTTCCAGCGGAGTCCGCTAAATCAAACGAAAGGCGAAAATGATTTAAGGTGTATGATTTGGTCAAGGTTGTCCAGGTTCAGGAAAAACCATTCATGATTAGTTTTACATGTTGCGACGACGCGCAACAATTGGACAATAATTCGGAAAACCAGAACAAAAACATTCAACAATTTTCGGAAATATTGATACATATAAATAGAGTTGAGAGATAAACGAGTTGCAATTTTGCAATATGAACAATTTTTTTTCTCACTTTTGTTTTTCTCGCTGCTTCCACATACAGTAGTTGTTTCAAAAATATATGTGTCACAAATTTACTCCTTTGACCCGACAGGTTGACCTTAAACCCGTCCATTTTAACCCGCTATTTTACAGGTTTTTTTTGGGTTCGAGTTAAATTGGGTTTTGATTGATTTATAGAACTTGTTCAAAACCCATAAAATTGGTTCAGGTTAAATATGGGTTTTCAGGTCTTTTCATATTTTGACAGGTCTACAAACCGGCAATAAAATAATAAGTTTTGTTGTGGTTGGGACTTTAATACTCAGAAGAACTAGGTTATAAGTTTTGTTTGCTAACGGATGCCCTGGGGCGCTAGATAAGAAATATATTGTTCTATTTATTTACTCATATTTATATAAAATAATAGAACAATATATAATTCTTATGCAAAGCATTTAATGTTTTTGAATAGGAAAGGGAAAAATATTAAATGCTTTGCATTGGAATTATATATTATTATATTATTTTATATAATTATGAGTAGTTAAATAGAACAATATATTTCTTATCTAGTGCCCCGAGGCCGTCCGTTAGCTTTTGGCTTTTTTGAAATCTTGTATCATTACCGAGGAAGTGAACTGTACTTAAGAAAATATATGGTACTTCTGTTGGTACCGAAAAAGTGCCCTCTTGGCTCTAGTACTCAACTCTAATGCATGTAACCAAATCTATAAGTTCTTGAATTCGTACTCATTTTTAACTCTAACTAGTATTTTGGCCAGGGCGATGCCCCGGGTCAATTACAATTATCGATTATATTATTATTTAAAAATGTCGTAATTGATTTTATTAACTTTTCGTAATATTCTATCTAGTGCGAAATTGAAAATTGGACGTTATTGCATGAAAAGTTGTCTAAAAAACTTCTAATGAATTTGTGGATAAAAATAACAAATCTCAATGGAATTAGGGTAAGATAATGTTATTACTTAATAAAAGTGTTAGAGTTCAAAAAGCATGTCTATGTCTTTATAATTACATATAATTATAAGACTTTATTATGTTTTACTTTGAAACATTAAGCATTGAAATTGTAGTGGATTAGTGGTTAAACTCTCACATTTTATTTCAAAGGTCATGTGTTCAAATCCTAGTAACCACACATTGTTAATATTTTTAAATGAGATTATAAACATGTGGATTAGAAGTTTGATCAGAGTGCCACGTGGCACCGTTCCTTTGTTAAGAACGCCTTTTGATATATTTGTATAGATGCTATCAAATTTTAAAATTTTATATCGGTGCTAAGAAGTGTTTAATTTTTCTTTTTTTCATAGTAAACAAACTAAGAAGTGTTTAATTGGCAATATTAATTGTTTAGTTAATACTCTTGGACCTTGCTAATACAAAAATGTACCTTCTATACAATACTATTTTCCCCATGTTTCTAGTTGAAATATTTTTAAGATATAAAAAAAAGTCAATCTAGAAACATTAAAAGAAAACAAAGGGAGTGATATTTACCTTTAATTTGCAAAAAGACCATATTAGAGTCCAGAATGGACTCCAAGAGTAGTCGAGAAAATCTCATGAATTTACCACTAGTAGAGAAATGGCAATTTGTATCGGTTCCCATACCCCTATTTGTGTGGGTTTCGGGTTTGACGCTACATGTTTTGACGCAAATTGCCTAGAAAGTATCTGTGTCGATTCGGCGTTCGATGTAATTTTTGGGCCATTAGCATTGAATGGAGGCCATGATCCGACGCCAATGTTGCTCAATTGATTGATCAGGGCTGTCTTAGGAAGGGGGTTTTGCGTCGGGAAGAGCCAGATCCGACGCAAATGGTGCTTAATTGACTGATAAGGGTTGTCATGCATGGGAAGGTCAATTTACGTCGGTATCATAGCTAGATCTGACGCAAATGCCAGAGCAATTCCGTCATACTTTGACCATATCCGACGCAAATGACCTTCTTTTGCGCCGGTTCTGGTCTAGGTTCAATGCAAATGGTTGTTGTTGTAGTTTTTTTTACAGCTTATGTATTTTGACAACAATATTATAACACACGAAATCATATCTTTAATAACAAGAAACCAACAATATATAACTAATATTAAAGTAAAAATTTCGGTAGAGTTTTCCTTGTATCTTGGATAGAGGTGATCATGGGTGTCGAGCCGGGTTTTGGTCAAAAAAAGTGGCCTATTTCAGGCCAAGTCTCAAGCCGAAATTATCGCGCCAAAACCCGCTATTTCGGGCCTGGCCAAGCGGACTTTTCAGACCGTTTTCGGATCAGACTAAAATTTAGCCTAATTTTTCCGGATTTAGGTTGTTGTGGCCCGACTTTTTTTGCCCGAGAATCGGGCCAGACTGGACCTGAACCACTGGTCGAAAAATTATGTCTAAGAACCCGTCCATTTTCGGGTCGAGCCCATATTGATCACCTCTATTTTTTGATAACCCGAGAAACCGTTGGGAATAATGTAATTTCAAGAACTTGTTTAATACATCCCAATTGTCATTCAACCAACATCTAACACAATACTCACTAACAACCAAGGTTACATTCACATAATATTGCTCAAGCTAAAAATATAAATCACCAACTAGTTGTTTTCAATGTTTCCTACAAAGTATTCAGTCCAGAGTTCTTTGATTTCATTGATCTCATCATCGGAGTATAGTGTGGCTCTTGCAAAATTCTAGAAATATACTTCCTCTGTTCTTTAATAATTGCAACATGTAGGGGTTGCACATTTTTTAATGAGATGAGAGAGATGAAAAAAAGGACCCATGTGATAAGGAGAGAAACAGAGAGAAAACGTAGTCAAATTTAGTAATGTTGCAATTAATATGAAACTTCCAAGTAAAGGAAATGTTGCAATAATAAAAGAACGGAGGAAGTATGAATTAGTTAATATACTGAAAAATTGAACAATGCAATGAGTATCAAATTATATTGCAAATAATGAACTAATTACAATATGCCTCACATAAATTCTCACAATTACTGTGGTAGGGAACTATGTCGAGCATTTATCGCATCACAAAGTAGTCGCATTCACTCCCTCCCGTTTGCTGAGCACTAGGGGTGTTCATGGATGGTTAACCGTCCCGAAAAAATATTTCGGTTCGGTAACCAATAGTTCTGGTTCGCTCTTTTTGCGAACCGTAATCGTAACCGTTTAGACCGGTTACCACCTAAGCGGTTAACCGATTTTTCGGTACGTTTTTTCGGTTAACCGTTATTTAAGTTATACTATTATATTTTACTTATATATTTCTATTTTCTTGTGCATATACTTTAATATTATATATATACTCTAATATAAAATGTATTATAAGGTGGATAACAAATCCATTGAAAAACGTAACTAACACTAAGAATTCACTCCATTTCCTAATTATAGTGTTTATATTAGTACTAGAGTTATTTTCAAATAATCGCATACTTCCTCTAATTGTAGTAACTTAGTCACAAATGTTTGAATTAAATTATTTTTGGAAAAATGTTCACATAATTAAATAAAAAAAAAATATTTCGGTTAACCGTTCACTCAAAAATCATAATCGTAACAAAAACGTTTAACCATTAATTTAATCTGTTCAGTAACTGTACTGTACGTTAAAATATTTTTTATCGGTACGCTTCGCACCCATTTAGACCGGTTTTTCGAAACGGATTTTCGATTTCGGTTTTGTATGAACACCCCTACTGAGCACACTAAACTAGAGTTAAGATATATGTTAGAATCTTAAATAAAAGCTTAAATATAAAATTTGCGTAGAATCAAACATAAGAATTGAGAATTATATCTGCACATGTCTCCAAGCCAATATACTTCAACCATTAGATTCATATGTCAATTGAGAAACTAACGCAACAATCCATAAATTGATAATTTATATTAATTACCAATGCAAATCCGCATCTTCACAATCACAAAACCAAGCCATTCCTTATATCCCCCATGCAATTTAGGTTTGTTCATATAATTCAAACATTGAGGGACAAATTCCATAGATATCAAAATCCCAATTACCAATTCATGATTAACTATAAATATGAAAACTAAAAGGACATAAAAAGAATGATTAAATCAAATATTAGAAAAAATCAGGAAAAAAAAGGTATGTTATATACCTCTGCTCTCGAGGAGCAGAGAAGACAAGAGGCAGGCGCGGCGCGGTGTTGCAGCACAAAGTAATTAAAGGAGAGGCGGAACGACCAAAATAAAGAGAGTGAGAGGCAGAGCAACCAAAACTTTTCGGCGAGGTTATGGAGAGTCAGGGTTGGTTCGTCCGCCGGAAGAGGAATAGAGAGTGGCAGACGTGGTGCGATGGCAGGCACACCGAACGTTAGGATTTGAGAGTGATAAAGCATAAGTGTTTGCAAACGTGGGGTGTTCGAGAGATTAGGATTTGAGAGTGAGAAAGCACGAGTGTTTATGGCGCTCGCTGGAGTGATAGTGTAAGAGAGTGTCGCCGAAGAGAGAAGATTGAGGTTTGAGAGCAAGAGAGTGAGAAAGTGAGAAAGTGAAAAGATTAGGGGGGAATCAGTTCGAAAAGAAAAGGGTATGGGACAAAGGATTTGCGTCGATTGTGCCTCATTAACCAACATAAATCATTAATTCGAATGATTTGCATCAGTTAATGAGGCCCAACCGACGCAAACCACTTGCTCATTTTGCACTGACCGTTGGGCACCCAACCTTTGGGCACTCAGTCATTTGCGTCAAACACATACACACAACCGATGCAAATTATTTTTCCGTCGTTTGCTGAAATGATTTGCGTCTGTTTCCAGGGCCATCCACCGCACGTTATCAGCTATTTGCGTCGGTTCCGCTGAACCGACGCAAAAAATGATGTGCGCCACAGCATCTGTGCGCGTCGATTTTTTTTTGTGTTCGACGCAAAATGCGAGACGCTAATTTGTATTTTCCTACTGGTGTACACTCTTGTGTATTCAAACTAAATTTGAATTGTGATTTTTCAGTGCCATATCATAGATTAAGAAACTAAGGGGTTAATAGTTTGAATAGTCGGCCCACAGTTTATAAGTTGAATTTTTAGACGTTATCCTATAAACTTTCATATCTACTCCATCCTTTTTCACTTCATAGTTACACTTTGTATTTTAACACTATTCACATGTGTAATTTCGACCATCGTTTATAATTTATACGTAAGCAAAAATATAGAATTGTGCGATTTTTTTTCAAAGTATGAACCAAAACATGCCACTTTGACCATTCTATAACTTCTTATATGTACTTCCTCTAATTCACTAAAGTATGTATTATATTCTTTAAATATTAAATTTTTGTAACTTTCACAAACCTATAATTAAAGACATTAATGCTCCAAATTTTACATCGTCCGACGTGGAAAGACAAAATGTATTTATCATAGTGAAACCGTGGAATGGTAAGTGTTTCGGTGTTGAAACGATGGCGGACACAGAGATGTCCGTCAGTAATTAAGGGGGCGTCCGAGACTGGAAATCTGCAAGGAAGACAAACGTAAACTACCCTCGGGTGGGATGCGAGGAAACCCCCTCCGATGCTCAAGTCAGTATGTGTCGGAGAAGGATTTTAGAGAGAGAGAGAGAGAGATAGAGAGAGAAAGTAAAGTTTATAATGTGAGAGAATGTACCTGTAGAATAGTACCATTTGGCCATTTATAGCAGTACTATTCATCTGACAGGGTGTGTAATCCTGCGACACGTGTATGACTGTGATGAGTCTAATTGGAGGGAAGGTTGTCCTCAAATATGGTCGTGAATGCCATCTCGGACTGCTTATTAGAAACGGTCTGGACTCTACTGATGAGGTCGCGTTTCAAGTTTATTGATGTCGGCCACAAAGGATGTGTCCGACAGTGAACTTGGACATACCCATACAACTAGCCCCCCCAGCATCATTGGGGGTCGTGACCGGCATTGATGTTGCATTGTGGACGCGAGTGAACTTGTGCCTGCTGGAAACAATTTTTGCGTTGCCACGTGTTGCCCTGGGGAGAACTTCGAATTTCAAAAAAGTGTAATCATTACATTTTCCTAGAATCCCGCCCATTTTTATTTTTTATTTAGGGTTTATTTAGGGATTGACACTGGGCGCGCATCCAGCAGGGTAGTTGATGAGTCTTCTAATCCTGGCCGCTGAATTCCGTCCTTATAAAGCCATTTTTCATTTTTTGTTTACTCTTCATCTTCAACCTTAAACTCTCTGGTTTGCACGGTTTCTTCAAGAACTTCAAACCTCCTTTTTCTTACCAAGATCTTGCCTTTTTGTGACTAAATTTCCATAAAAGTATTCCAGGTTACTTTTCGTCTCTTATTCCTGAGGAATTTTAACGTTTTCGCCTCTTTTCGTCTGGGCTCATTCGAGGGTTTTCGTCTGGTAAATTTGCTTTCTTCGGTGTTGTAGAACTTGAGGATTCTTCTGTTCGTGCTTTTGGGACATTTCGCTGCGCTTTTTGGGAACCAGCGTGATTTTCTGGTCATTTTCCGTCGATCTTACTCAGGTATCTTTTTCCAACTTCCCTTCAACTGTTCTTTTTTGTTTCTTTCTTTCTGTAGAGACATGTCGGACTGTTCGGATAGTCAAAATACTTTGAGTGATAAGCTTATGTCCGAGAGTGACCCTTCATCTCCCTCTTCCCTTTCTGGTGGACATAGTTCGTCTACCTCTAGCCCTAGGGAAGGAAAAACTCGCTTACTAGCTGACTTGCCCCTTACTGCTGATAGGGATAGAGAACTTAGATCTAAGTTTCTTAACGACCGCTCTACTCCTGAGCAAGGAAATTTGACTTCCCAATATCTGTCCGCGAGGATGAGCGGTGATAGACAAACACTTCGAGAACTAAGACATCAAATTTTAGCTCGCCGGACCGTTAGAAATCCTCCCCCTGAGGCTGTTCCCGGACTTGACGTTCCGCCTTTAAGGGAACATTCTTGGTTAGATAACTTAGCAGATGCTGGGGTTGTAGTGGCGGATGATTTTTACGACCGCCTTGCTCATGATGTCGGCCCTTCTCATCCACCTGTTATTGATTTAGGTTCCGATAACGATTCTGTCGCCACTATGGACGAGACTGATGTCGGTCCCTCGACCTCTGGACGTGAACAAATGCCCTATCGGTCTGAAATTGCTGTGGGAGAAAGCTCCAGCTTGGCTCCCGATTCACGGCCTGAGCCGATTCCCGACCGAAATGATGCGTTGCACTCTGGGGTTTGGTTGCCTGTGGACTACAGCAGTGGCCCCAAATCGGTGAAAATTTGCTCGTTTTGGCGAGAGCATGCCATAATTAAGGAATACTGTCGAGTTGGGGAAGAATTATACGGCTTCCCGGCTGAATATAAGTTAGTTGTCCCGGATGAGGGAGCTAGAGTTACTCAGTGCCCCGCAGGGCACATTGCCGTTTATGCCCATCATTTTGAATTTGGACTGCGTTTCCCCTTGGATCTAACTTTAGTAAAGATTGTAAAGGCCTTTAACGTCTGTCTTGCCCAACTGACGCCGCTAGCCATTAGAAACATTATAGCCTATATATGGGTGTGCCGCTATTTGGGGTTCCCCGAGACGTTAAATCTTTTCCGTCGACTTCACTGGCTGCGGAGAAATGGGTCGACTGAGAAAGGGTGGTGGTCTTTAATGTCGGCCAAGAACAAACTTACGGTGCATCCCAAGCTGTCTGGTTTGAAAGGGTGGCAGCCAGTCTTCTACTGGGTGAAGGTCCCAGACAATTTTCCTCTCAACCGTCACTTTACCAAACCAGTAACTCGAATGGAGGATGTGCCATCTTACGGTTTGTCGGTGGATGAAACGAAAGCTTTTGATTACTTTGAGTCCGAGATCGGCTTTGTGGTTGTCGATGGTGAAAAAGTGGAGGAAAGGATTCCCCACACTTGGCTTCCTAATGCCAAGTATATACTCAGGAATGAGCCTTTGTCAGCTGTATTCCTCTGCCGGACCCATCCGTAAGGTGTGCTCTTTGACTCATGGTCCGACACAGGACTTATCTTTATCTTTTTTCTGTTTGCCGAGTTACCATTGTAATCTTTTCTGGTTTAATTTGCAGGTCCTCTCAGCATAGATATCGAAGAGCTGGGGTTAGACGAAAACTTTAAGCCAATGTCTAAGGCTCCTGAGGACCCTATTTTTGATTACGACACCATTCACGGCCTCACTGGAGGCTTTCGTGGCGCTGATCGCGGTCGTGGTGCCCGCACTGCCGGTAGGGTTAGTGTTCTCTTCAACGGTGTGCTCCGGCGGTCGGACGTGGGGACCGGGAATCTCCTCGTCCCGTCGTCCGCCGTGGCGGGGGTAACGTGGCCGTAGGTCGAGGCGGCCTCGAGAGGTCTCGGACGTGGGGACCCGCGGAATCTCCTCGTCTGTTTACGTTCACGAATCCTTACCACTAGGGTTTCCCCTACGCCGCTGCGTGGGGACGCATTGGTAAAATCGATGACATTCTCGCCCCGTTCCCGACAAACCTTGGGCAAAAATTTTCTCGGATTCATGAATGGATAGAGCAAAAAGAGGTAATCCGAAATGCTGTGAACCTATTTTTCCCCCTTTTTAAAATTCTCCCACCCTGGGGAGGGAAGATGAGTCCCTCTATGCCGACATCCCGACCAACGGTGGTATTTGATGCCTTTTTGATGTCAGCAATTGGTGGCGTCTTGCCCACATGATATGGCAGGGTAAGTCAAAATATATATATATATATATATATATATATATATATATATATATATATATATATATATATATTTTTATTTAAATATCTTGATTTTTTTATGCGACCAACAACTCCGCCATTGAATTGAAAGAGGCTTTAAGTTGCAGTAACGGAATTCAAAAGCTCTTAGGGTCATAGGCCATTAGGGGAGAGAGGGGGGGGGGGGGGGGGGGGGCGAAGAGATGTGTTTGCCACACCCATCCGTCCTTTGATTGGGAGCGGATGAGGTTGCTTTCAGGCGTTCACACGCGCCCCCTTGAAGGCGTGCCTTCTATCTCGAGAAGCATTCGAGTCTTTAGCATCTTCACAAAAATTTTTTTTTTTATCAAGTTTGAATTTGGCCCATAGTGGCGTGTAAACTGAATATGCTTTGAATTATAATTACTGTTATCAATCTTTGATGCCTTTTTGATGGCTGCCTTCGTTTTTGCTTGTAGTTGACCGCCATGCCAGTAATTAGTAATGAAGCTTCATTTTTGCATAAATTCTCCTCTCGTTTTGCTTTTTCTTACAATCTTGACGACTTATTGGCAACGTGTCAGATCGCGAGCATCGATGTCTTTTACAAAAAATCAAACGTATATTGGGATTTGATGCCTGTTATATGGCTGTTTTTAAGCCTGACCTGTTATGTGGCCGTATAAGGGCTTTGCCTGTTATATGGCCGTTTTTGCACTTGACCTGTCATGTGGTCATTTTTGTGCTTGACCTGTTATATGGTCGTTTTTAAGCCTGACCTGTTATGTGGCCGTATAAGGGCTTTGCCTGTTATATGGCCGTTTTTGCACTTGACCTGTCATGTGGTCATTTTTATGCTTGACCTGTTATATGGCCGTTAGAAATGCCTATAGCGTATCATTTAGTTGCATTGTATATTTCCAATCATAAAAGACAACCGCTCATAACGCTAACGGTCATTAAATTATTCAAACAAGAGAAGAGTGGCTCTAAGCCCATTACATTAGATATCTAAACATAGTACTTCTTTAAAACACTTGCATTCCAGCAGTTCTTAAGTTCAATACCATCCATTGTTCTAAGCGCAAAAGAGCCGGGACCAATTTTTTTAGCTATCTGATATGGTCCTTCCCAGTTGGCTGTTAATTTTCCCTCTGTATGAGCTTTCCCGGTGGCTGTCGTTCTTCGCAATACTAGGTCTCCCAGCGATAGCGGCCTTTCTAGAACTCTTTTGTTGTAGGCCTTGCTGATGCGATCCTTGTATGCTGCAGCTCTGAGTTCCGCTACTAGCCTTGTCTCTGGCAGAAAGTCTAGATTCTCTCTTAGGGCCTGATCATTGTTTTCTAGATCCTTGTGCTTGATCCGGTAGGACGCTAGACCAATTTCTACTGGCAAAACCGCTTCCGTCCCAAAGGCTAGCTTGAATGGGGTCTCTCCTGTTGCCTCTTTTTCCGTTGTCCTGTTTGCCCATAACACTGCTGGGACCATATCGGCCCAGGCCCCCTTGAACTCATCCAACTTCTTCTTGAGAGCCGCTAAAATCTGCTTGTTCGCGGCCTCAGCTTGCCCATTGCTCTGCGGATGACACACTACTGAAAATGCAAACTTTACTCTGAATTCGGACAGGAAATTCTTGATTGGCCGACAATCAAATTGCGCACCGTGATCAAAGACTATTGCAGCTGGTAAACCAAACCTTGTCATTATGTTTTGCCAAATGAACTTTTTGACCTGGTTTGACTTTATCTTTGCTGTCGGTTCTGCTTCGATCCATTTTGTAAAGTAGTCGATACAAACAATCAAGAATTTTCGACCGCCAGTGGCTGTTGTAAATGGTCCAAGGATATCCAGACCCCACTGCGCAAATGGTATCAGACACATCATAGGCTGAAGGTCATTCGCGGGCCTATTGATAATGGGAGCGAACTTTTGGCACTTGTCACATTTTTTGACATAATTTTGTGCGTCCGCCAACATGCTCGGCCA
Organism: Beta corolliflora; assembly: GCA_947648045.1. Lineage (NCBI taxonomy): Eukaryota > Viridiplantae > Streptophyta > Magnoliopsida > Caryophyllales > Amaranthaceae > Beta > Beta corolliflora. Next base: position 741,694 of record CANSZD010003227.1, on the reverse strand, counting down.
GTAATACCCCGCTCTCAGGGCTTTCAATGCCAACGCTTTTCCTCCAATGTGATTCCCACAGATCCCTTCATGTATCTCTTCCAATATCTTGTTGGACTCCCATGCCGTGGCACATTTTAGTAGCGGCAGGCTAAAGGATTTTTTGTAAAGCTCGTTCTGGTAGATGATGTACCAACTAGCTTGCCGCTTCAATTTCCTGGCGTCCATAGCATTTGAAGGGAGTGTGCCCGTAAGCTTATAAGCCATCAATTCACTGAAGCATTCACCTTGTTGATTAATGGTATTCACAGTCACAATTTTTTCGTTGATGCTTTTTTCTTTCAAGACTTCCACCATAACAGATCTTTCTATGTTCAGAGTGTCGGAGCTGCCAGTTTGGAGAGTGCGTCCGCTTTGGTATTACCGGCCCTAGGAATGGCTTGTACTTCAAAGTGAGCCAGCTGGGCTATCAATTCCCGGGCCTTCTCTACATACTTCTGCATATTAGCTTCTCGGAATTCAAATTCTCCTCTTAACTGGCCATTAACAAGTTGCGAATCCGTTTTCAGAGATACACTCTTTGCCCCAGCAGCTATGCACATCCTTAGCCCAGCGATTGCAGCCTCATATTCTGCTTCATTGTTTGAAGCCGGAAAGGTGAACTTGATGGCGTATTCGAAAACGTTTCCTTCTGGGCTAGTCATTACGATGCCGGCCCCTGAACCGCTCACTGCTGATGAGCCATCTACTTCCAACATCCAAGTACTCTGTTCAACTTGCTCTTCCTCTTCGTAAGATGCCTCCACGATAAAATCTGCTAATGCTTGGGCTTTTATCGCGGTCCTAGGTTTGTACTAGATATCGTACTCGGACAACTCAACTGCCCACTTCAAAAGGCGCCCAAAACTATCCATCCTTTGTAATGCTTTCTCCAGCGGCTGATTAGTTAAGACTTGAATGGGATGACAATCGAAATACGGCCTAAGTTTTCTGGCAGCAACTATCACGGCCAAAGCCATCTTCTCGACCAATTGATAGCGGCTTTCTGGGCCATTCAAGATATGGCTGACAAAATATACCGGCCGCTGCTTCTTTTCCTTCTCCACCAATAAAACAGCCGCGACGGTTTTTGGTGAGGCCGAGATATACAATTGAAGTGTATCTCCCGTCTCTGGCCGGGTGATAGTGGGCAAGGTTTTCAAATGCTCCTTGACCGCGATGAAGGCTTGGCTTTGCTCTTCGCCCCATTCGAATTTTTTGTTTCCTCTTAACAAAGCGAAAAAGGGTAGGGCTTTATCGGCCGACTTTGAGATGAAACGGGTTAATGCGGCCATCCTTCCAGTTAACCTTTGAATGTCTTTAACACTCTTTGGCTCTGGCAGATCCATAATAGCACGCACTTTGTCCGGATTGGCATCAATCCCTCTCTTGCTGACCATAAACCCCAGAAATTTTCCTGCACTCACCCCAAATACGCATTTCTTTGGGTTGAGTTTCATCTTGTACCTTCTCAGAGTGCTGAATGTTTCTCTCAAATCCTCGATATGTTCGCGGTCGGATTTGCTTTTGACAATTGAATCGTCTACATAAACTTCGATGTTTCTTCCCTTCTAGTCCGCGAACACTTTATCGACCAATTTTTGATATGTGGCTCCAGCATTCCTCAGGCCGAAAGGCATTGCTTTATAGTTGAACACTCCACAATCTGTGATGAAAGCGGCTTTCTTCCTGTCAGCCTCGAGGCGGCTGATTTGGTGATATCCTGAAAACGCATCCATAAAACTTAACAGTGCATGGCCGCTAGTAGAATCTACAAGCTGATCTATCCTTGGCAAAGGATAGCAATCTTTTGGACATGCTCTATTAAGATCTGTGAAATCGACACACATCCGCCATTGGCCATTTACTTTTTTCACCATAACAACATTTGCTAGCCATTCTGGGTAATCACAGACTTCGATAAAGTCGGCCGCTAATAATTTATTGACTTCTTCTTTGACGGCTTTGTTCTTTTCTATTGAAAAATTCCTTTTCTTCTGCTTGACTGGGCGAACCGAGATGTCGACATTCAGACGATGGACCATCACGGTCGGGTCTATTCCCGGCATCTCATCCGCCGAGAACGCGAATACATCAGCGTTTTCTCGAAGGAGAGTCACCAGGTTGATCCTGACCTCTGGATCCATGTCCGTTCCAACAGCCACGGTCCTCTCTGGATCATCCGCCAACATTTCTAACTTGGACTCTCCATCAGGCTTGGGCCTTGGCAAATCTTCTGGCCGAGATTCTAGCTCCTCCATGGTTACCTCCATAGCATTTTCATTCTTTTTCTCAGATTGCTCTTCTGCCAGGGCCTTTTTCTTAGCTCTCTTTTCCTTCTTTGATGGCGGACATGATTCTTCAACAGGAAACCTTCTTGCCGGCTGTTTTAGAGCAGTTAAATAACATGACTTTGCTGTTTCTTGATTTCCTCTTATCCTTGATGTCGTACCCGAATTGGATACATACAGCATGGTTAAGTGATAAGTAGATACCACTCCCTGAACATCGTGGATTAGCGGTCTTCCTATTATTGCATTATATGCTCCCGGAACATCTACTACCAGGAATTCAGTCATCACATCTCTGGCTTCACTGCTCTCGCCAACCCTGACTGGTAGCTTTATAATTCCTTCTGGTATTGCGGATGCTCCAGTGAATCCGATCACTGGGTATCGAACTGGTTGTAAGTGCTCCCGGCCAATCATTAACTTCTCGAAAGTAGATAGGAATAAAATATTAGCGGAACTTCCTCCATCCACCAAAATTCTATGAATCAAGCAGTTTGCAACTTTCAAGGTGACCACCAGTGGGTCGTCATGAGGATATACCACATGCTTTGCATCTTCTAACGAGAATGACATGGCCGGCATGGCTGGTGGCTTTCTCCACTGGCAACTCTCGTTAAAGTTTACCTGATGCCGGAATTCCTTGAGACTAGCTTTCACCCCACTGACACTTCCGCCATGGATTGGGCCGCCACTGATCACGTGTATTTCACCTATCCGAGATTGAACATTCTGATCTCTAGCTTTCACCAAATCACCTTCATTGGTCTGAGCTTTATACTGAGTGAAATATATTCTGCGGATAAGATCTTCCAGATTATCCTTCAGGTGGCGGCAGTCTTCAGTTATATGGCTGTGATCTCCGTGAAAATCACACCACTTAGTCTTATCCCTTTTTATGAAACATCTTCTTTGGTCTCTGCCATTTGTCACTTTCCTTGTTCATGGTGAATATTTGTGCTCGGGAAGTAGTGAGCTGAGTGTACGCATCAAATCTATCTTTGTGTTCACTTTTTTCCCGGCCATCCCGCTCTCGGTCATTTCCTTTTTTGACCATATAAAATTCTCTTCTTTCATCCCGGCCACGCTCAACTTCGCGACCTTTATCTTTCCGTGACTTATCCTCTTTCTTCTTGTCGGGCTCCCGATGCTGGCTGCTAGCTGCCTTGTCAAATTCTTCTCCTCTTATGAAATCATTTGCTTTGCCGAGCACTGGTCCTAACGACGTGAAATATTTTCGGCCGAGATAACTCCTGAACGCAGTTCCTTCTCTTAATCCTGACATCAAGGCTAAGACCGCTACATCTTGCTGCAGTCTGGGAATAGATACGGCCTCTACATTGAAGCGCCCAATGTAATCCCGGAGAGATTCGGTTTCCCCTTGCCTGATTGACAATAATTCCCCAGTAGTGCGCTCACGGCGCCTGTTGCTTACAAAGTGAGTACTGAACATAGATGAGAGTTGAGAGAAACTGGACACATTACCAGGTTTGAGACTCTTAAACCAAGTTTGAGCTATGCCAGTAAGAGTGGACGGGAAAACCTTGCACCAGATAGCGTCTATCTGCGTGTATAAATACATGTGTCCTTCGTAGGGTGCGACATGATCGTCGGGATCTGAGCTACCGTCAAACTTGCACGACGGCATTTTGATTCTCGGCATTGGGTAATTAAGAACCTCCTGAACAAATGGGGAGAGTTTCGGCTTGATTAACAGATGTCCGCCAACCGAATAGTTACTAGCACCATGGGTGTTGTACTCTCGGTACGAGCGACTTTGGTTCTCGTCTTCTGAATAATCAAGCTCTTCTGTTTCCATCACCTTCTCTTCATACTCGGGATCCTCCAGTTGTCTTTCCAACTGTCGGCCCTCTTGAGTGAAAGAACGCATTCTTCTTACTGGCGTACCATCAGCATTTCTTCCCCCTAATGGTGGCAATCGTTTACGGGGTGTTCTAGCATTGGGGGTTGGAGTATTACCATCAGGTTGAGGTGTGCCTGCTAGCATCGGGATGAAGGATGCTACTATCTTCAACTGTTCCGGAGAGAATTGACTCAGCTGAGCCAGATTGATTGGAACTCCACACTAGTAGAATAATTGTTTATTGCTGCGGTCATTAAGTGGCCTATTGCGGCGGTTTTCGTTGCGCAGCAATAAAGGACGCAGCAATAGGTAATTAATATATTGCTGCGGTTTTAAACCGCAGTAATATTTGAACATATTGCTGCGGTTTCTAGCAAAAACCGCAGCAATATATTTATTTTTTATTAAAAATGTACAACGTATTGCTGCGGTTTTGGATAGAAACCGCAGCAATAGCTTGACCTATTGCTGCGGTTATTGGCGAAAACCGCAGCAATAGGTCCTGGAACAGCTAAAAAAAAATTTTTTTTTTTTTTGGAATTTCGCAATTAAATTTGAAAAATTAAAACCATGCAACTAACCCATCCACTGTCTACCAGATTCGCAGACAAACTGAAGATTAAATAACATGAATTTCATTAATATATAAAGCTAAAAAAACTAATTACATAAATAATACAAAATATCAAAAAGTAAAATGAAAAAGCAAAAATAACAAAACAACTATTACAACTTAATGACTAATTACAAAAATTATAATAAAAACAAAAAATAAGAAACTGATCTAAAAAACGAAAAAAAAACTAAAAACAAATTAAAAAAAAAAAAAAAAAAAAAAAATCCTAAAACAAAAAATAACAAACAGATATAAAAAACGAAATAAAAAATGAAAAACGAAAAAAAAAACCGAAAAAAAAGTTGAGAACGTCTCAAAAAAATCAAAAAACGAAAAAAATAAAAAATAAAATCTAAAAAAAGATATAAAAAAATCAAAAAAAAAATCCTAAAACAAAAAATAACAAACAGATATAAAAAACGAAAAAAAAAATGAAAAACGAAAAAAAAACCGAAAAAAAAGTTGAGAAATAAAAAAAAAATCTAAAAACAGATCTAAAAAAAGGAAAAAAATCAAAAAAAAAATCCTAAAACAAAAAATAACAAACAGGTATAAAAAACGAAAAAAAAAATGAAAAACGAAAAAAAAACCGAAAAAAAAGTTGAGAACGTCTGAAAAACGAAAAAAATAAAAAAAAATCTAAAAACAGATCTTAAAAAACGAAAAAAATCAAAATAAAAAATCCTAAAACAAAAAGTAACAAACAATCTAAAAAACGAAAAAAAAAAATGAAAAACGAAAAAAAAAACCGGAAAATACGAAAGAGAGGAGAGAGAAAGAGAAAACCAGTTCTGAAAATGCAACGAATCTAAAAAAACGAATCGTTGCGGTTTGCTTGTGGAGCAACGACGCAGAGACTCGCCAACACCATCGAGCGACGAAGGACGCGAGCAAAGGCGAGGCACGAGAGACGAACCGCAGCGACGAAGAGGAAGTCCGGTGAAGTCCGAAAAGCGAGCCACGAGCAAAGGCGAGGCACGAGAGACGAACCGCAGCGACGAAGAGGAAGTCCGACGAAGTCCGGTGAAGTCTGAAAAACGGCTGATTGGGAGAGAGAAGAGAAGAGAGAGAGGAGAGAAAGAGGAGAGAGAGGAGAGGAGTTAAAAGAAATGAGGAACAAAACCCTAATTGGGCCGCACAATTTTTTTTATACTTAAAATATCCCATTGCTGCGGTTTTTAGTAGGAACCGCAGCAATAGGTTCAATTTTTAATATAAAAAAATTAATATTTTAATATCTGGCGCAGACATATTGCTGCGGTTTCTGGTAAGAACCGCAGCAATATATTAAAATATTATTATTTTAATATATTGCTGCGGTTTTTGCCACAAACCGCAGCAATATGTCTGGTCAAAAAGTCAAATTTTTTTCAAAAATTTTCCGTTGAAAACATATTGCTGCGGTTTTTGAAAAAAACCGCAGCAATATGTTTATTTTATATTTTACTTTTTCTTTCTACGTGATATATTGCTGCGTATGGGTAAAACCGCAGCAATACTACCGCAGCAATAAGCAATTATTCTACTAGTGCCATTTGGATTAACCTGAGATACATTGTTCTCAGGAGTTTGCTGTTCATTTTTGTTCTCGGGCACCCTTGTATTGAACTGAGGTGCACCCAATGGTCCGGTAATAGCTGGCTGAGTAGATCCCTGCCCGATCTCAAACCCTGGTGGACCACGACTTGCATTGCTTGTCTTATCCATGACTGCTTCACAAAGATGGGAGGCCCCCTCCTTCTAGCGCCAAATTGTTTCGGTGTTGAAACGATGGCGGACACAGAGATGTCCGTCAGTAATTAAGGGGGCGTCCGAGACTGGAAATCTGCAAGGAAGACAAACGTAAACTACCCTCGGGGGGGATGCGAGGAAACCCCCTCCGACGCTCAAGTCAGTATGTGTCCGAGAAGGATTTTAGAGAGAGAGAGAGAGATAGAGAGAGAAAGTAAAGTTTATAATGTGAGAGAATGTACCTGTAGAATAGTACCATTTGGCCATTTATAGCAGTACTATTCATCTGACAGGGTGTGTAATCCTGTGACACGTGTATGACTGTGATGAGTCTAATTGGAGGGAAGGTTGTCCTCAAATATGGCCGTGAATGCCATCTCGGACTGCTTATTAGAAACGGTCTGGACTCTACTGATGAGGTTGCGTTTCAAGTTTATTGATGTCGGCCACAAAGGATGTGTCCGACAGTGAACTTGGACATACCCATACAGTAAGCCAATTTCCTACCTCTCCAACTAAGATCGGTCCGTGCTCTCATCACTGACGATGCCGTCAATTTTTGTTCAACGAGGAGAGTACCGTAGTTATCATTTTCTCGCTAGGAACCGATATGTACTCTTCGTCCCCGATCGCTAGCTAGTTTGTCTTTTCATTGCTTCTACTCTGGAATACCGCAACTGCCCGTGCAGTTCAGCTACCTAACTACTCCCACTTTGTCTTGCATTGTGTTTTCTAACTCCCATTTTGTCAATCACGCGTGAAACAAAACTACAAAAGCCATACTCAGATTTCTTTTGAATTAGAAATTAAAGCATCAAATGAGGCATGCATAAATTAAAAGTTTCGATAGAATTAAAATTAACGCAAACTTCATTTTTTCATAAATCATGCAGAATTAAAGCATCAAATGAGGCATAAATTTAGATTATTCGATGGCCATTATTTTTTCAGCCTCAAAGAGTGTTATATCTTACGAGAATATGCCCGGACCTATAGATTTCTTATTTTCTTTCATCGCATTGGTTGAGAAAGTCAAATGACACCTCTATTAACTTTTCTAATAATTTAACTTGTTCTATTAGTTAGTAAATGTTTTCTTATGCAGAGACTTAGGCACAGATTTTAAATTAACATCTCTTTGAGTCTCTGGGAAGACCGTACGTACCCATCAGTCTTTAATATCTATCAAAAGCGTATGTTTTTTGGCAATTTACTAAGTATATTAGTAATTAGTACGTTGTGATAGTGACCATATGATGTACCCTCATCAGTCATCATTTCAATCAAATGGTAAAGGATGGTTGTTTTTCTACTTTAATTAGAGGTCCTCAATTAAAGTCCCGGAAATGCAGCAATATGAAATGGCCTTAGTAAGTAAATAGGTCAACAAATATCGAATGGAGTAAGAATATATATATACTTGATGAAATTAATTGATTTTCTAGATATAGTGATGTATACTGGATTTGATCCCAAATTTTGGGTACTGCCCCCATAAGATTTTACTCATAAATACTTTCTTGACAAAGTGGTTATTGTAAATATAATAATATTATATACACAAATACTTTAGTGGATTATTGTTTGAAAGAATTATATTTAATTTCATTCAGGTTGCGTTCTCATCACTATAAAAAAAAATTAGTTTCAGATCTAATAAATTTAGATAGGTTCAGATAATTAAATTCCAAAATATTATCATAATTTCAACAAGTTCTGATTAGTTAAAATATATGGGTATAAAATCAGCCAATTGAGCCTTTAATATACAAAGAAAATGACCAAATTAAATTTACAATGGTTATTTAAGAATAACAATGGGTTAAGTTTTGATTCAATCTACAAGGATCAAAATTTGAGATTCTAGACTCACGTAATTTTTGTTAGAAGCGGGGTGGCCTCTCACAATATGCAATTTGACACAATAAATAGAGAGGAAAACTAGTGCACTTAATATGAGAATGATCTATTCTGATATGTTAGAAGGTGCAAAATCAATAGGTGCCGGAGCTGCTACAATTGCTTCAGCGGGATCTGCTATCGAATTTCTAATGTTCACTCTCAATATGTGTTTTACAAAAATGAATTACAAAATTACATATCTATATATATAACAAGGTGATGCTAATAAATTAACGTTTCTCCTAATTCATCTCTTATCATATTATATGCATTTCATAATGGGTCAAGATCGCCCGCTCTTATACCATGATAAACTTCATTGGGCCTAATACAAGCCCACACCGAAGGAGAGTTTGACCACATACAAGGTTGACAGGGTTCCATATCTAAAATTAATTGGTGATAGGTGGAGTAACCCACCGATCTGTATGTTAGTCATTCTCTCTCTACTTCTTCAATGTGGAACAATTATTTCCCAACTCACATGTGAATTATACTCTTAACATATACTAATCCTAATCCCTGACCTGGAACCCCTGGCCTCATACTTCAAGTCTTAAAGGGTGAGAGCTCTTATCATCCACACCAACATATGCAGATATTATATCCTTTAACGTTGTTCGGAGTTAATAAATTTACAGTTACTTTTTTAACGTCTTAGGTCCTCAAATTTTGTTTATATGGGATATATTGAAGGATTGTGAGAAGAGTAATCTATTGTGTACTCATTTGTGTCAGATTTACATGAAAACAAAGATCAGCATTTATACTGCTACACGTACGCGTAACTCCAAAAGATAGGAAATAATCTCCTGATGGCAAGAGGCCTAAAATTATGTACAACTTAGGTTATAAACTTATAATTTACATATTAACATATCAGACTTCCCTGTATACAGAACAAGCAATCCAATAGATAAAGATGAGATGAGTGGTGTATATAGTTGTTTATAAAATTTAAGTGGTCAGATTCATAGCTTCATTTAATAACTAACAAGTGTGTAAGAAGAAGAAGCACATGATACTTACAATTAGGGGAAACAAAATATAGACAAGGACAAGTATCAAATGATTTATCATAATCATGCGTCTCTGCGATAGTTGTCTTGCTGTATATGATCGATGAATACGGCCATGTTCTCTCCACCTCAGATTTTATTATTTTCGGAAAAGTCTAGCGGTAGGTGAAGCGGGCTGTATGTATTTTACTAATTTCAAACAGTAGTAGGCAATTTTTTTAACTAATCGCTACACGGTAGGTAATGATTTAAAATTTTTAGTCCCACATCTTATATATTATTTGTCACTTTGTTTTATCCAATTTTAATATTATTATGATCAACCAATTTATAATTATAATTAAGAATATGTTATAATCAAGCAATGAAAATGAACGGTACTCAAATGATACACGAGATAGAGAACAAAAGATTTGGATTCGTCGATAATTCCAAATTACCGATTTATGTTATAACTGAGAATGTCTACCGGTCACTCAATAGTGCCGGTAAAGATGATAAATTTTGTTGTGTGATCCTTTTCAAATGTTATGTTCATTCTTTAAATTTTTATTTTTTCTAGATTAAAAACCAATGTTAGCATACAAGGTGTTGTGGAATTTGTCTCAACATATATTTTCAAAATATTGATATATTATAATTTTTGAGTAATGGATAATTAGAGATATTCATGGTTAAATCGGCAATTGTGCAAATCAAAATGTAGCATGTAATTAGAAATGGAGGGAGTATTATATACTTCCTCAGTTTTTTCCTTCCAACTTTTTCCATTTTAATTGAGAAGTTGTCTATTACTTACAACATTGCCATTTTTTGCAATATTCTCTCTTTCTCTTTCCTAGCACATGGGGGTCCTTTTTTACATCTTTCTATCACTCTCCTCCCCTAAATCCTTGTGTCATATTTCAATGTTGCAAGTAACAAAGATGGAGATTGAATTGATTCATTAAAATTAACCTGCAAAAAAATCAAATTTCTAAAGCTATGGCAATGGAACATGCGAACTATGTTTAAACTTAAATAGAGATTTCGAGACTAAGTGGGAACTAATTGCATAAATGAATAATAATAGCAATGGATCGGAGACATAAAAGAGTTTTAATGTGGTTCAATCTCTAGTTCTCTACTTCAAGATCAACGTCCACCGAATTCACTAATAGTCATGTCTCTAAACCTCACTCAAGACACAAGTCCGTACTACTAACTCTTTTAGTGCTCCCCAACATAAATATAGGTGATGTTAAGTTGTATCAAATACATACTCATGTACCCAACCCAACACTCTCTATAATTATGAGGCTCACAGAAAAAGATTCCTCAGTGAACGCTTATTATTTTATGTAGATGGAGGTCTCAAGATATCCAAGTAATTTCCTTGGCAATGTATGTAATGCTGTGCTATACTCTGTGCTTTTAACATTTGGCTATCTCTTAAAAAAGCTCAAATCTACAAATATGAAATCTCCAAAAGATTAAAGAAATGATGTAATATGGAGTGAGAATATATTCATGACTCAATCTTCCTTGTTTAGAGATATGACAGAATCAATTAAGATAATAGCATATCTCTTTTCAATAGTAATCTTCTTAGATCAAACAAGATATTACCTTCCAAAATTTATCCTCTTTTACGATATTAGATTATTTTTTCCCGATATTATCTTATTTAATTAAGATATTTTTCATTTTAAATATTTTTCAAACATCTTTTCTTTATGTAAAATTTATTTATTATAAAAAATTTATTTTGATTATTTATACTACTAACTCTAGTAGTCATAAATAATTATAATAATCATATTTTAAACAATAAAGTTACTCATAGGATGTATACTGACATTTAACCAAGTTAAACAATTACACAATTTGCTATATAAAAAAATGGCAAAATTGGCCTCAACACCCTGAACTATAGCTCGGGTGCACCCAACACCACCAACTACCACTAGTAGCCTAAACACCACCAACTATGGGGTGGGGTGCATTCCGTACCATAAATGAGGCCGGAAGCCTAAAATGTTGCCGATGACGGTGGGTTTTTATGGTACATACTGCACCCCGCCAACCGAGGCCGGAAGCCTAAAATGTTGCCGATGACGGTGGGTTTTTATGGTACAGACTGCACCCCACCCCGTAGTTAGTGGTACGGACTGCACCCTACACCGTAGTTGGTGATGTTTAGGCTACTAGTCGTAGTTGGTGGTGTTGGGTGCACCCAAGCTATAGTTCAGGGTGTTGAGGCCAATTTTGCCTAAAAAAATCTAGCTACTCTTCTATTTAAACTTGAGCATCTGACTTTGCCAAATCAAAAACTGCATCACAAGAGAACATGATGCAAATAGTTGATATTTGACATCATCAAAACTCTTAAGGTCATAATAGTTTAAGTCAATAAAATCTCCAAAAATTGCATGCTTATCAAATTGTAGGTGACCTAAGATTATTTAAGAAAGATACCTCGTAAAGTTAAGGTTATCTAATATTGAATCGGAGTTGAGATTATTGAAAGTATTTGTAGAACAAACATAGTTGAAATTATTAAAATCAAATTTTCCAATAAAGAGACAACTAATTCCTCCAAATGCAAAAAACATAATCAAACTCAAGAATCTCACTCATCAACATTTGAACAATTTAGTGCTGTGACGTTGTGTAGAATCCATTTAGAGGTTCATGTGGCCGGTAGGACGTTGGTCATTCTTAAGTATCGAATTTTGGCTTGTTTTCTTCTTTTAAATTTACAACTACCTCCGTTTTCTTTTAATTGTTACAGTTTGATATTTTTCACTATTCACAAATTTCAACTTGACATGTATTTAATATGTACTTTTTATACTTTTTAAAAATACAAAACTAAAGATATATGTGCTCAAAGTTTTGCATTGACATGTGTGAAAAGTGTAAGTGTAACAGTTAAAAGAAAATGGAGGGAGTATTAAAAGTTATACTTTAGGCACAAAGGGGCCATAATTGGTGCGAGAGAGGGTACAAATAAAAAAAGGCTATCTGTTTTAGGGGTAGGATCCGCTGAAAACAGCTCTTAGTCTGAAAACTGAAAATAAGGGTAACTTTTACCACTTTTAGGGTAACTTTTACCTGTTTTAGGGTAACTTCATTATATTAAGGATAACTCTATATATTTCAAGGGCAACTTCATATATTATAAGGATAACTTTTAGTACTTACTTTATTATGTTGTAATTAATTTTCATCTTTCTAGGGTAACTTTGAGTATTATAAGGGTAACTTTGAGTATTATAAGGGTAACTTTAACTAATATTAAGTAACTTCTAAGTCTTGATATTTCCCCCACCTTCTTCTTGAACTTCCATCTTCTTCAACCTTCTCTTTCTTTCTCAACTCTCATAATAAAAAATCTGGACACCAAAAATCCATCGATACTGAGAGAAATCAAGTTCATCGAATCAAGGCATCATATAATACTGTGTTCGATTTATTCCCCAAAAATTAGGGCTTGGTGCTTCATATACGATTGAGTCAATTAGTGCATTCAATTAAAGTTTAGATTTCAATTGCAATGTCGATTTTCTGCAATTCGATTCAGGAATGAAGGTAATTTGGACTTAATTGAAGAACAAAACAATGGTGGCCCGAGGATTCTGATTGGAGGTGGAAGAGATGAAGCGAGGTTCAGAGATGAAGAGAGCGCGAAACTCGAGGATTCTCCGTCGAGTAAGAAACCTCGATTAAAAGAAGGGTTTCCATTGACGAGATGAGAGCTCGTTGTTGCTATGGCGGTGTTCTTCGTTTTCGCCATTGGTTTGTTCAACCCACAAGTTTATCCATGAATTTCACCCACTAGTTCTCTAGGGTTCGAATTCAAGCATTAGAATACATGAATTCATCCGAAATGGCAGATTTTGCCTTTGAATTATGCACAGCCACCATGAATCTGCTTAAGTTCCTAGAAATCAAATGGTTAGAGGAGAGAGAAAATGGAGATTCTCCATTGTTGTATGATGAATTTGTGGTCTGGAGAAAGAGTGGGAATTGCAAAAGGTGTGTCGTGGTCTCGTGCAGGATATGAGGATAGTAATGGTTTACATCCGTCGGATCATCTAATTAAGTTATTCAACGGCCTAGATCTTCTGTTTTCAATTTTCAGCTTTATGGGTGTTTTCACAAGATCTCATTCCTATATATATATATATATATATATATATATATATATATATATATATATATATATATATATATATATATATATATATATATATATATATATTATTCTGTAGTTGGTCTTGTAAGAGACCGCCTGCTTTTGATTTAATACTAGTAAATTATGCACGCGATGCATGCTTGTTTTTTTTTTCAAACATCTATAAATTTAGTCTTTTCAGCATTAACAGTGGTAAAAATTTATACATTAGACATTTTTTTTTGGTAAATTTTGTAGGTTAAGCTTGTTTCACTTAACCCTTCTTTTATTAATTTTCTTTACTTATTCTTTCTTTTATTGTTGAACAATAAAAGAATGTTAAGTGAATTTATTTAGGATTTCTTATGTTTATTAACATAGTCTTTTGTGTTAAATAAAATTTCACTTTGTTAATTGATTGAATTTTTCATTTTGATGTAATAATTTATTGTATTAGTATATTAATCGATAAGATATTTGATTGATGTAGTATTCCTTTTTACTCTTTTCAGCATAAATTTACTAAATCTTATAGTCAATGTTTCTTTTTTTGGTGGCTCAATTATAACTTGATTGCCTTCAACATTTAAGTTAATTTTTTAATGCCATATTTGAGTTTGACTTGGTTTTTCTCCCTTTTTTTGGTAGTAATTGATTTAGTAATGAGCAGTTAAGTAAATATATAGGGGGGACACCATAGCTCCCCCCCTTCCCTTATATAATAGAGATTAGGCAACAGTTCGAACCCAATATTAAGAAGAGAACATACCACCTTTCTGAATAATAAATTTAATCTATTTCGTGACCAGTTTAATCCATTCAGTAATCATAATCTTTAATCCATTTAGTTACTAGTTTAATCCATTCGGTAAGACTGTCGGGTTATTTTTAAATAAATTGTATGTTGTAGTTCGAAATTCAAAGGGAAACAAAAGAGAAAAGAAAGGATGACTAATTAAGTTGGTGCGAGATGTATAGGGATAGTGTTAGGTTAGAGTATGATGGAATTGGCTTGTTAAAAGAATGTAGGTTTAGATTTATCCAATTTTATGTTAAAATTAGACCACTTATTCTAATAATTTGTGATCATTTTGTTTGGGGTTTTGAAATTATGGTTCCCCTTTCTCAGTTAAGAACCATAACAAAGTTAGCAAAATCTAATCTCAATCATTAACATTTTTAATCCCTGAAATTAAATAATTAATTTTAGTTCGATATATATGGTAAGGTGAACATCTTCAAGCTAGTCTACTAGTTCGATAGTTAGATATTGTATGCACTGTGCACATAGTAAATCAGATGTCTCCGAAGAGACGTGCACATAGTAAATCACAATACGAGAAACATCTATACCATGCCTTGCTAGATTTGCAATTACTAGAAAGTCTTGTGTAATTAAGTGGGTGGTATATTTTTTCCACTATAAAAAAGGATGGTATTATAATTTTTTTCAATTAGACTAATTACCTGTCAAGGCTGTCATGTGCAAAGGTTCTTAAGAGTTTCATTACTAATGTCCTTGTTTTAATTAGTACTAGTCTCTCAACAACCACCACCACCACCACTACCATTAAACAAAACGAGAAAAAATAAAGACAAAAAGAAAATTGTGCAATTCGCATCTTTGGTGTTACTTTATGATAGGAGAGTAAACTTATCTCGCGACATCATGAAGTCACCACGTTTGGAAGCAGCATAATATAAATTTGTGAGTCATAGTTGACTAGGAAAAGTTGCATGTGCCGTACTTATCTCTACAATATTAATAAACTTCCGTACTAATCGGTGATCACCACTTTGTCTATTACTCATACCTTTTTCAAGTCAAAACCCAAACCCCCACTATTCACACTTTCATTGCATAATACTCCCTCCGCTTCTTTTTATTTGCTACATTATTGTTTTGGAAAATTAACTACTAATTTTAACCGATAATTTTGATTTTTTTATAAGTAAAAATATAGTCATTTATGGTATTGTTAGATTCCTTTCGATGTGTAGATTCATAAATAAAAAAATTTACTTAAACGAAATAAGAGATACTAAGGGTTAAGAAACGTCTTGAAAATCGCGCAACAAGAATGTAGCAAATAAAAAAAAGTAGAGGGAGTATTAATATTAGAGTGCATTCATCGTACACCTGGGTGTACCGGCTATTTTTTGCTCATTTACTCATTTGGAGCTCCACCTATTATGTGATTATGCTCATTTGGAGTTTCAAATGAGCAATAAGCAAAAAAATACCCTTGGGTGTGCCATGCTCATGGTACACCCGGGTGAATGATAAAAATTCCCTTAATATATTACCTTGTTGGACTAGAATTAACTGGTAAATTTTTTTGCAAGGCAATAGTCAAGATAATTATAGCTTTCATTGAATCAAGAATAAATATGAGAACGGACTTGCTGTAAAGTAAAATAAGGACAAATTTTCAATAACAATTGTATAATATTAATGAGGGTATTATGATAAATAATTATTTTAAGGAGAATGATTTGAAATAGGAACATTTTTTGGGACACCTAAAAAAAGAACAATAACGATTTTATGTGACTAAGAGAGTATATATAAATTTAAATTGAAAATAGTAAATAATAACTTGGGATAATCTCTACCCTAATTAATACTAGAAGCAATTCGTACTCTTAAGACTTCGATCGGTGATTGCTAATTTTATTTTGTCACCTTGAGAAAGGGGAATGATTATTTTATGACAAATTTGTCAGAAACCACCTTTTAAAATCACTTTTTTGTGAGAAACCACCTTTTAAAAAAAATTGGTTAATTAGCCACCTTTTTGGTTCTTTTTTTGTTGGAAGCCACCACTTGCCGGAATCCGGCGTTGACCTCGCTTTTCCGGCGTTGACCATCATTTTTTCGCCATTTTCTCGACATTTCTTCCACCTGGGATGCCGGCGGATGCGAGGGGGGAGAGGGGCTTAGGGGCCGGGAGGGTGGGGATGGTCGTGGGGGGGTTTCCGGCGGGTTGTGAGGGGGGACGGAGTTTGCCTGGCGGATGCGAGGAGGGAGGGGGGGTTGCCGGGGATGCGAGGAGGGAGGGGGGGTTGCCGGGAGATGCGAGGGGGGAGGAGGGAGAAGGATAAAGGGGCAAAAATGGCGAAAATCTGATGGTCAACGCCGGAAAATTGAAGTCAACGCCGGATTCCGGCAAGAGGTGGCTTCCAACAAAAAAAAGAACAAAAAAGGTGGCTAATTAACCAAATTTTTTTAAAAGGTGGTTTCTCACAAAAAAGTGATTTTAAAAGGTGGTTTCTGACAAATTTTCCTTATTTTATTTATTCCTTTATTTTCTACCACGAGTATCCTTCGCTGATAGTAAGTTAGTCTTCATCAGGGTATAGACGACAGTTTTTTAGATGAGCAGTTACAGGTTGGGATGGCAACGGGTCGGACTTGGACCGGATTATGCATAATCCGACTCCGACCCTACAAGAAGTCGGATTTTAAATCCGTGTCCGAAAATCCGACTCCGATCCGACTTAAAATCCGAACATCCGACTCCGAATCTGACCCGACTTAAAATCCGCACATCCGACTTAAAATCCGAACATCCGACTCCGAATCCGATCTGACTTATTTTTCCACCCATTTTTTATAATAGAAAAGTCTTCTATAATACAATAATCTAATCATTATAATTTTTTCTAATAATCATATGGAAATCTTATATAGTACAAATAATCTAAATATTACTATTATTTTTAACAATCATTTATTCAATGGGAAAATCTAATATAATACAATTGGCTGAAAGTTGAAGTTAGCTTATACATAAATAATACATTAACATAAAACTAGAAAAAATGATTAATTCACTTAAAGTCGGATGTCGGATTATTTTATGAGATCCGACTCCGACCCTCCTCCGACTCGGAGTCGGACTTTTTAAACGAAGTCGGATTCGGATTATTTTTTTGTCGGAGTCGGCTCGGATTTTTTCCTTCGGATCGGAGCGGAGTAGGGTCGGATCCGGACTGGATTGTCATCCCTAGTTACAGGTATCTAAATGCGTGATAAACTAAGTTAATATTCATTTGGGGTATGTTGAATTTGTACTTCAAAGTGGTTTAATTGATATTCAACTATTCTTAATACCAATTTTACTCATTGTGTCTCATAATAATCGATTCATTTCCTATTTTCTTCTGACACATATTAGTTCATACACTTCTTGCCATGATCACTAGTACAAAAAAAACCCTATCCCACCGATATAATAAAGTTTCTCTATTTTCATGGAAAACTCAATAATAGTAATGAATTAGAAATAATACCCAAACTCTTACTGCAAAAGCATCTAACCCCACCCCAAACCTGCATCATGAGAGAGAAAGTTAGAGTCAGAGAGAGTCCCCCTCTGAAAGAAGCATGGATCCGAGTAAGGAGTAAAAAGAATAGGAAATCACCCCACCACCCCACCCTAGCCGCAAGAAAAACCATCTTCATCTCATCCCTCCCCATCGATACCAGACCTTCCGACATTGCCAGCCTCTTTCGAAGGTTTGGAATGATTCAAAACATAGTAATTCCCACCCCCCAAAGACCCAAGATCCAATACCGTTTTACTTTCTTAAGATTCAAAGAAAATGTAGCTGTAATCCAGGCGATTCAAGCAATGAATGGAGTGAAATTAGAAGGGAGAATTCTAAAAGTCCAACCAGCTAAGTTTGACACTCATGTTCCTCAACCCTTGCCCGAAAACACAAAAAATGAGACCAACTACAAACACCACAAACCACCATCAATACCCCTCAAAGAACCACCACCAACATCCATGCGGGACCATCGATCCTACAAGGAGGTCTCCATACAAAATGAAAAACAGGCCCAAGCAAGCCTAGGAAAATCACAAAATCCCCCTGGCCCCCATTTAATCACCCAAACACACCAACCTCCTAAAAATCGCCCTACCACAAACCCATCACCTATAAACATCCCATCATCGCCTGAACCTCACCCGCCACACCAAATCGAGGAACCATTACCTGATTTCTTTGTTAAAAAACCCTCAAAGGCCAGAATTGCTAGCTCGAAGATCCTTGGAGAAGACACTGTGATTGCTCGGGAAAATCTAATTGCGGAAGAAATAGATGGTGATTTTACCCTGGTAATCAAAGGATGCAGGAATTCTGAAAAATCCGAAATGGTTGAAAGAAGTGCAGTTGCAGTGGCCTTATCTTCTCAATCCTCAGCCCAAATCTTAGAAAGCATCCTTGCCATGGGGGTCAATAGCCTAACTATAAAGCCAATGGGAGGTTTATTACATCTCATCACCTTTGAATCTTTGGATGAAAAACAGGCTATGCTCGATAGTGGTTGGTTGGATCAATGGTTCATTGATATTAGAGAGGTGGACAATAATATAGCCTCTCAATGGAGACAAACGACTCTGTGCATATATGGCGTTCCAACTTCTGCATGGAGCTATGAAAACTTTCACAGCATCGGAAGCATATATGGAAGAGTAATCTCTATCGATTATTCGAGCTTCGAGCGTGCGGAGGTAATTTTGATCACGGACTGCCTCTTTAAAATAAATTGCAAACTGCATCTTGATCTTGGCAATAGGAAATTTCCAATCTTCACCTTCGAGATCTCTAAACCAAAACTCCACCAAGAACATGACCCGTTTGATCCAAGCCCAATCAAATCCCATGGGAAAGTTCCAGAAAACTCCCAGGAAAATGACGTCATAATTACCAATGATGTCTCATCTCCCCAGGCGGATTTTGAAAAAGCGGCGCATGATGATTTCCAAGATGAAACTTGTGATCCCTCCCAAAAAAATCCTGAAAAGTCGCTTGCAGTGATTAATACTGCTGTCAGTCCTTTGTCCCCCCCTTTCAAAAAAAACCCAGAGTCAAATCTCCTGCTTAACCCAGCTGCAAAAAGGAGTCTTTTGTCGCCTTCCCACTCTCTTGCCAATCCTAAGCCCTCCAATCTATCCACTGGCCCAAAGCCCAAATCCACCTTATCACCTGCCAAACCTCCCCTTCACCCTTCCTCAACAAATATTCCCCTAAGCCCAATATCCATCTCCAACCAATTTGGCCCTCTCGAAAAACCAATCAAATCCACTTCCATTTCCTCCTCTAACATATCTGGGCCTCTATTTCCTCCTGGATTCGAAGAGATCATTCCTCATAGTACCAAACTGGACCATGAAAAAAGAAGGGCCCAAAAAATCTTCAAAAAAAAGCAAAAAAAGAAACTGTCTTCCCCCAATCAAAAGTTCAAGGCTCCTTTTCAATCCCCTTCCAAGCCAATGCTTGAAATCAATCTCTCAAAAATAACCCCAGTAGACAGCACTCTAGGTATGGCATATGAGGGACCGACTTCGGAACTCCATGATAAAATTGAGTGTATTCTCAATAATCAAAGGCTGATATGGGAAAACAGATAAGCCTCCCTCTCAATTCATCTCCCACAAAATATCCAAATGATAATTGTTTCGTGGAATATAAGAGGGTTAAATGCCCGTGTTAAGAGATCAAGCCTTAGAAAACACATCAATGCCCATAAACCAAACCTTGTTTTTGTTTAAGAATAAAAAATAGAGTCTTTCAATCAAAAAAATCTGAATTCAATATGGAAGGATGAGGGGGTCGAATTCTTATTCTCACCTTCTAGTGGAAATTCTGGTGGTATCGTCACTCTATGGCAAACTGATTTTCTAAAAATGGAATCAGTAAGATGTGAGAGGAATTGGTTAGCAATTTGTGGAACCATTCAGCAAATAAACTTTAAGGCTTGCTTCATCAACATCTATAATCCCTGCGACCTAGATGAAAGAGCCCGAGTTTGGGAGCAAATCTTCAAGTTTTGGTCTGCAACCAATTTACCTTGCCTCCTTCTCGGGGACTTCAATGAGGTGCTCCACCCCAATGAAAGAGGCAGTCATATTGTATCTCAGAAAGGCATTGATGATTTCAGAACTTTCACTCAAAATACTCAACTGACTGAAATACCATCTTGCAATGGATGGTTCACATGGTTCCGGGGAGCATCGAAAAGCAAATTGGACCGCCTACTGATCAATCCAGAGTGGATCTCGAATTATCCATTTCTTCAAGTGACCATTCTAAGAAGAACACTTTCTGATCACTGCCCTTTGGTAGTTAAATCAGCCGACAAAAACTGGGGACCTAAGCCATTTAGGTTTCAAAATTGCTGGCTCTCGCATCCGGGATGCTTGAAAGTCATCAAAGATACTTGGGGACAACATTCTGGCTGCTCTTTTTTGGAAAAACTCCGAAATGTAAAGACTGATATCAAAAAGTGGAACCTGACTGTTTTCGGTCATATTGACCAGACTATAGCTTTGCTTGAGGAAAAAATTCATAGCTTGGATCAAATATCAAATGACAGAGACCTGGATTCAGTTGAAATTAAGGATAGAAGAGAAGCCCAACAAGAGTTGTGGACTTGGCTCAAAAGAAAAGAATCGTACTGGGCTCAGAACTCTCGTGTGAAATGGCTTAAAGAGGGGGACAAAAACACAAAATTCTTTCATGCCATGGCCTCCATCAAAAAGAGAAAAAATTCCATATCATCCCTGTTTATTAATGATACTAACGTTTGTGATCCTGCAGATATCCAGAAAGAAGCGGTGTCATATTTCAAAAACATATTCAAGGAGGACTTCCAACCTCGACCTACATTCACTAACCTTGACTTCAAGAAGCTATCTCCTAAACAAGCAGACATGCTTATTGAGCCTTTTTCAAGGCTTGAGATTGACGAAGCCGTGGCGGCGTGTGACTCACAAAAGGCGCCAGGACCGGATGGTTTCAATTTTAAATTCATAAAAGAGGCTTGGGAAGTAATCAAAGAGGACGTATATGGCATGGTTGACAAATTTTGGTCTTCATTCAATCTTCCCAAGGGCTCGAATATTGCATTCATCGCATTGATCCCTAAGCTTGATGACCCGAAAAGCTTCAATGATTTTAGACCAATTAGCATGGTCGGATGCTCCTATAAAATCATCGCAAAGTTACTAGCTCGAAGAATACAGAAAGTCATGAACTCATTAATCGGGCCATTCCAATCGTCCTTTGTGGAGGGACGGCAGATCCTTGACGGGGCCCTCGTTGCCGGGGAACTAATAGAAACGTGCAAGAGGCGGAAAATCAGTTCAATTGTCCTAAAGCTAGACTTCCACAAGGCGTTTGACTCTGTCTCATGGGGTTTCCTTGATTGGACTCTAGGTCAAATGGGATTTCCTCTCACATGGCGTAAATGGATTCATTCTTGCACCATGAACGCAGCAGCCTCTATTCTTATTAATGGGTCCCCTACGGCTCCATTTAAGCTACATTGAGGCCTTCGGCAAGGAGACCCATTGTCTCCCTTTCTATTTGACCTTGTCGCAGAGACGCTTAGTCTTGTCATCCAGAGAGCCTCGGATCTGATGCTATGGGAAGGAGTAGAAGTCGGAAATGGTGGATTGAAACTAACACACCTACAATATGCCGACGACACTATTCTCTTTTGCCCCCCGAATCTTGAATATCTTATGAATATTAAGAAAACACTGATTTTATTCCATTTGTGTTCAGGTCTTCAAGTAAATTTCAACAAAACATCAATGATAGGCATCCATACTAATGAAGCATGGCTCAATCAAGCGGCTGAGAGTATGCAATGCAAAATTGGTAGCCTTCCTTTTACATATTTGGGGCTTCCAATAGGGGGCAATTCATCTCTTTGCAACACGTGGGATCCCATCATTACACGTATTGGCAAGAAGCTTGCAACTTGGAGAGGAAAACTTTTATCCTTTGGGGGAAGAATTACTCTCATCAAATCCGCAATCTCGAGCCTGCCCATATATTACATGTCACTCTTCCCAATCCCCAAAGGCATCATCTCAAAGATCAACAAACTCCAACGACAATTTCTTTGGTGTGGATACTCCGGAAAAAACTCGCTTGCAATGGCTCCGTGGCAACTCCTAGAGCTTCCCAAGAGCTATGGGGGCTTGAGTATTGGAAGTCTCCTCCACCGGAACTTTGCTCTCCTATTTAAATGGACTTGGCGTTTTTTTAGTGAACCAAATTCACTGTGGCAGCGAGTGATAATGAACAAATATTCATACTCACCAAATCTCAATATTCATGACTTAGCCCCACCGATGACAGGAGGCCCATGGAGTAAAATTTGCAAAACCATTCTAGTTCACCCAGATGCAAAATCCTTCCTCAAAACAAATATCAGAAAGCGAATTGGAAGTGGGTTGAATACACAATTTTGGCATGAATTGTGGTTGGGTGAGGAGCCTTTGAAAATCTCCTTTCCACGCCTATTCAAGCTGGCGGTGAACCAACATGCACTAATTTCATCTCTGGGTATCTGGGATGGTCAAAATTGGTTGTGGAGCTTCTCTTGGAGCAGGCAACTTAGATCACGAGACATTGAAGAAAAAAATAGACTGCTTTTTTTGCTCGAATCGGTTCATCTCTCACAAGATGGCGAGGATTCTCTTGTGTGGACGCCTCACAAATCGGGAGTATTTTCAGTCAAGTCTCTATGTCAAGAACTCGCAAGACCATTCAAGCACCCAAGCCATGAAGTGATTAAGGGTGTTTGGCAAGGCCTTGTGCCCCCTCGAATAGAATTCTTCAGCTGGCTCGCACTTCTTGGCAAGATAAATACCAAGTCAAGACTCGTTCATATCGGCATTATTCCGGCTTGTGAAGACAAATGTGTCTTATGTGACAATTTCATTGAAGACCACAACCACCTTCTTCTTCATTGTAAATATTCGTGGCAATTGTGGTCCTGGTGGACGAACTTATGGGGACTAAGTTGGGTCTTTCCCCTGAACATTATGGATGCTTTCAACCAATGGAGCTTGGGAGGTAAAGGACCTTTTTTCAAAAAGGTTTGGTTCGCGATTTTCTTCATTATTATCTGGACTTTATGGAAAGAAAGGAACAGCAGGATCTTCAACAATGTATCAAGTCCGGTGGCTCATTTGCAAGATCTTGTCATGTTAAGATTGAGTTGGTGGTTAAAAGGATGGAATGAAAAATTCCCCTACTCTTATGAAAATATCCAAAAAAATCCAGCTTGCCTGCTATGGTCTGCTCCTAGACCTTTGTTGCTCAACTCGGGCCTTCCAGTACTGCCTCAAGACTGGCTTCCCCCTCCTAATGGCGCCCTCAAATGGAATGTTGATGCCTCAGTCAATGGTGATCGGTCCTTGTCTGCAATTGGCGGGGTCCTTCGTAATGAAGGAGGTTTGTTCAGATGCTTGTTCTCAAAACCAATTCCCGCTATTGAGATTAATTGTGCTGAAGTTCTTGCAATTTATAGAGCTATTCAAATATCAATGAAGTGTGAGAACATAAAAAAATTGCCAATCATAGTGGAATCTGACTCCTCAAATGCGGTCCAGTGGTGTAATGCTGATTTTGGAGGGCCATGGAACATGAATTTCCAACTAAACTTCATAAGGCACGCAAGATTAAGGGGACTTAACCTGGAAATTATTCACAAAGGAAGAAGCTCTAACTTTGTGGCGGATTCTTTAGCCAAACAAGGCTTAGTGAGGAATGATGAATTTATAGCTTGGTTGTGATGGTGTTGTAATCGCTGATCAATTACAGTCCCACCTATTTTCGTTTTTTGTTTGGGTAGCAGCGTCCCCCTTTTTGGCTGCTGCTAGTCCCTAGTCTTTCATTGTATTGGCTAAAGTAATGATATAAGAATACCAAATTATCAAAAAAAAAAAGGCTACACATACACTGGGTGTATGTGGGCCACACATACATTAGGTGTATGTGTTACTGGTAAAATTTATAACTTGTGTATGTGTTACTACTAAAATGTATATTATTACTAAAAATATTACAAATTTACAATGTTTCGACAGATAATTTTGTTTTTAATGATCTGTTCTTTATCTTTGTTTAAAAAATCTGTTTTATGAAATTTTCTTTGTTTAGATTTGTATGAATCCTTTAAAACTAAAAAAAATAATTGTAATTTGTTTTTCAGATTATTCATATATTAGCTTCATCTTATTCATCTTCATCATCTTTCTACTATTGATTTCTACTAAAATTTCCTATCGTTTTCAATTATTTAATTTGTTTGTAGAAAAATAATGTTATATTTTCATCCCTACCATGTAATAAAATTCAATTCGAAATATAGTATTCCAATTGTCTATGTATTATGTAAATTCAAATATCGTTGAATAACAAAACAGGTTCAAATGATTGTAAGTTTGTAATTTTTTTAGTAACAATATACATTTTAGTAGTAACACATACAAAAGGTATACATTTTAATAGTAACATATACATCCAGTGTATGTGTATCATCTCTCAAAAAGTTGAGACACCATGATCCATTAACCACAATTAAAAAAATACCTACCAACAATAAAACAAAGAAGTCAAATGAAACTTTTAAAACTTTGTGCCGTCAAACTATATTGAACGCAGTAGAGTTTTGATTACATAAAGCCGATAACTTGGAACTTAAAGTGGTTTGGTTGGTAGTTTCCACGTTCAATACCAATTCAAAAAAAATTGCAAAATTAGTATATAAAGTGATTTAATTGGTAATCCAAAATTTTTATAAAATTGGTACTAAAATTGATTTGATTGGTAAACATATTGGTACCACACAGTGGCGGAGCCACGTGGTAACAAGGGGTAGCACGTGCTACCCTTGTTTTTTTTTTTTAAAAAAAAAAAAAATCGAAAAATCACAAAAAAATCACGCGAGACCTAAACACTTCACCGCCGTTTCAGTTCAACATTTTCACTCTCTCAAACTCAGTCTCTCTCTCTCTCTCAACTCCCAATTCTCGCCCTTCTCGTCGGAATCTCAAACTCAGTCTCGCTCTTCTCGTCGGACTGTCGATCTGTCGGAGTCTCGTCGGACAAATTGGTAAGTTGATTTTTCCGCATATTGGTAATCTAGATCTAGCCCTAAATTTTCTTAGTCCCCTAACTTTCTTTCTCTTTCCTCTCTAATGGCAGCAATGGCGACTGGCGACTTAATACTTTCTCTCTCTTTCCTGTGACTCTCTGAGATTGGTCGGCGTTCGGCAGTGGGCACTTCGGCGTTCAGCACTTCGGCCTTCGGCGCACTTCAGGTAACTTTCTTTCTCTTTCCTCTGAGATTGTTAGTTGACAGTTTCCATTGTTGTGATTTGTGAATACTTGTGATATCTCTAATGGGCAATGGCAGTTTTGATTGTGAAGTAATTGTTGTTTGAATCCTCTCTAATGGCAGTTTTGATTGTGAAGTATGATTGTTATTTGTTAGTTGGGTTGAAATTTTGATTGTTAGGTTGAATTTTGATTGATTGTTGTCGTTTTTTATTGTTAGGCTGAATTTGTGGAAATTTGATTGATTGTTGTGAAGTATGATTGTTAATTGGGTTGAATTTGTGGAAATTTGGGAGTGATATATGATATATCATATGGTGTTGTGGAATTTGTGGGATTTGTTAGTTTATTATTATTGTAGTTGTGGGAATTTGTGGAATTTGTTAGTTTACTATTATTGTAGTTGTGGAAATGGATGATTAGTAAATGAAAATCTATATTTCAGAATCATGAAGAGAAAACAAGGGAGGGATATCTCAAGCTTTTTTTCCAAAGGAACACCTAATGAAAATCAAGTTGATTCAAATTCACCTATTCCTCCCACTCAACCAAGTCAACAAAATTCTTCTCCATTAAGTACTAACCCTCCATCTCAAAATGAAGACTTAGAACTTGGAGCCACTTCACATACTAGGTCTCAAATCCCAACTCCATTGCCAAGGTTAACCGAAATGGAAATTAAGAGTCTTCCTCAAGATCCGGGAAAGAGGAGAAATATGAGTGATTTCCATAAAGATGATAGAGATTATATTAGGAGATTCTATATTGATAGAGGACTTTGTCAACCTGTAAACCATGACTTTCCTTTTAGAGAGTTCGGGGACAAGGATACGATGGTGCTAGTAACATGCGAGGTGCAATAGCTGGTCTAAAAACTCTAATAACTGATGAGTATCCACAAGCATATTATGTTCATTGTTTCGCTCACCAACTTCAGTTGACACTAGTTGCCGTTGCCAAGAAAAACTCTGATTGTAGTTGGCTTTTTCTTGATGTGCTTCCATTGTTGTTGAATTTTGTTGGTGGTTCACCTAAACGAAAAGAATTTCTTCGACAAAGTCAAAAAACACGTGTTGTAGAAGCTTTATCCTCGGGTGAAATAGAATCTGGAACTGGTTTGAATCAAGAGAAATCTTTAAGTAGGCCTGGCGACACTCGTTGGGGATCTCATTTTAAAACAATTGTGAATGTCCTTGATTTGTATCGTCCAATCCTTGAGTCACTTGATGCTATTGCTGAATCTTCCATTGAAAAGGCCGACAAAAACAAAGCATGTGCAATAATCAATTTGTTGATGTCTTTTGATTTTGTTTTTGTGGCATACTTGATGACATCTATTTTTGGGATCACACATGAGTTGAATTTGGCTTTACAAAAGAGGGATCAAGATATTGTGAATGCTATGACTTTGGTTGATGTGACTAAGAAGAATTTGCAAAAGCTAAGAGATAGTGGGTGGGATGCTCATATGACGAAAGTATCTTCATTTTTGGCAAAACATGACATTGAGATTCTGAACATGGAGGGAATGTATGTTCCACCGGGAAGAAGAATGTTTCGTGGTAATACTTCACAAGTGACAAATCTTCATCATTTTCGAGTTCAGGTTTTTCTAAGTGTTATTGATCAACAATTGCAAGAAATTGATAATCGATTTAGTGAGAAAAGTAAGGAATTACTTATTTGCATGTCTTGCTTTGATCCTACTAATCGGTTTGTATCATATGACAAAGAAAAATTGATTAGGCTTGCTGAGTTTTATCCAAATGAATTTTCAAGTGCTGAAATGTTCTTTTTTGAACATTCATTGGATAACTTCATTGAAGATGTTCGAAATGATGAGAGGTTTTGGAATGTGAAGACTCTCAATGAGCTTTCTATAAAGCTTGTTGAAACAAAAAAACATGAAACTCATTCAAAAGTTTATTTGCTTTTGAAGTTGGTGTTAATTCTTCCTGTGGCGACTGCAAGTGTAGAAAGAGCATTCTCTAGTATGACTATGATCAAAAACAAATTACGAAATAGCATGGGAGATGGATTGCTAAATGATTGTTTAGTTACTTTTCTTGAGAAAGATTTGTTTTGTGATGTAGAAGTTGAAGCGATTGTAAATCGGTTCCAAAATTTGAGAACCCGACGTGAACAATTGTAATTTTCTTTTATTGTTGTTTTGAAGGTTGTATTTGGATTTTGTAACATTTTGAATTTAGTAATTACGAACTTTTTTTTTTTTGAGTTCCTAGCAATATAAAGTTGCGCTACCCCTGGTTCGGAATCCTGGATCCGCCCCTGGTACCACATAAACAATTTCATACACCAATCCGTTTTCAGAATGCTTGGCTATCACACCCTGGATGTTGCAAAATTATTAGTGAAGCATGGATGAATTCGGGGGAAAAACAACTGAACGAAAAACTGAACCAGGTAAGACAAACTTTGAAGCAATGGAACAAGCACACATTCGGGCATATTGAACAAAATATCTCTCTTATGGAGGATAAAATTCACGATCTCGATATGACCTCAAACAATAGAACCCTGACTGACTTCGAAATACAGGAGAGGAAAAATGCTCAACAGGAACTGTGGTCTTGGCTAAAAAGGAAGGAGGTTTTTTGGGCCCAAAATTCGCGGGCTAACTGGTTAAAAGACGGTGACAAGAACACTAGATATTTCCACACTCTAGCGTCGATTAGGAAGAGGAAAAACTCAATAACTTCTCTCTCTGTCAATGGCTCGAAAATAACTGATCCTGCTGGTCTGAGAGCGGAGGCAGTGAATTACTTTAAAAAAAAATTTGAAGAAGAATTCCCTTCAAGGCCATCGTTTACTGGCCTAAACTTTAAATCTTTGACATCAAAGCAATTAGATATGCTCACTGATCCATTTTCAACGAAGGAGATTGATGATGCGGTAGACTCATGTAATTCTCAAAAGGCTCCAGGCCCGGACGGCTTCAACTTCAGTTTCATAAAAGAGTCATGGAGTACAATCAAAGAAGATTTCTACACTATGGTGAGGAATTTTTGGGAGACAAGTGTATTACCCAGGGGCTCTAATGTTGCATGGGTAGCTTTAATTCCCAAATCTGATATCCCGGCTGGTTTGAAGGATTTTAGACCGATCTCCATGGTTGGTTGCTGTTATAAAATTATTGCTAAACTCCTAGCAAGACGACTTCAAAAAGTTATGAATTCCCTTATTGGCCCGTCTTAATCATCCTTCGTGGAAGGCCGGAAAATTCTTGATGGGGCACTAGTAGCGGGTGAATTGATTGAAACATGTAAACGGAAAAAAATCAAATCCTCTATCTTGAAATTGGATTTTATAAGGCATTTGATAGTGTCTCTTGGGGTTATTTAGAGTGGACTCTTGTGAATATGGGTTTTCCTCTTCAATGGAGGAACTGGATAAAAGCATGCTCCATGAATGCGGTGGCTTCAATCCTGATCAACGGGTCCCCCACTACTCCCTTCAAGCTTCATCGCGGCCTTCAGCAAGGAGATCCTCTATCTCCTTTTCTCTTTGATCTAGTAGTGGAAACACTCAACCTTTTAATACAAAAAGCAACTGCTTTGAAGCTTTGGGAAGGCGTAGATGTTGGTGGTGGCGGCTCTAAGATCACGCATCTACAATACGCTGATGATACCATTCTCTTTTGCCCCCCAAACATTGAATATTTGCTTAACATTAAGAAAACACTAATTTTGTTTCAACTTGCTTCAGGGTTGCAGGTCAATTTTCACAAAAGTTCTATCATCGGCATCCACATTGATGACGAGTGGCTTCAAAAAGCCGCGGATTGCCTACTATGCAAGATTGGTCATCTACCGTTCACTTATTTAGGGCTTCCCATCGGAGGTGATTCATCTCGTCTGAAATTTTGGGATCCCATCATTGAGCGTATGAACAAAAGATTGGCAACATGGAAAGGGAAGTTACTCTCTATTGCGGGTAGGCTAACGCTTATCAAGGCCTCTTTATCTAGTTTGCCGCTTTATTTCATGTCTTTATTCCCGATACCTAAGGGAGTAATTGACAAGAT
Source organism: Beta corolliflora (assembly GCA_947648045.1). NCBI lineage: Eukaryota > Viridiplantae > Streptophyta > Magnoliopsida > Caryophyllales > Amaranthaceae > Beta > Beta corolliflora. Next base: position 711,899 of record CANSZD010003227.1, on the reverse strand, counting down.
CAACAAAATCCAACGCCAATTCCTGTGGTATGGAAACACTGAAAAATCATTTCTTGCCCTTGCACCTTGGAAGACCTTGGAAATGCCGAAGACTCTTGGTGGATTAAGTGTGGGTAACCTCCTTCACCGAAACTTTGCTCTTCTCTTCAAGTGGGTGTGGCGTTTTTTTTCCGAGCCCAATGCCATGTGGAGACATGTTGTTTGTGAAAAGTATGGTTACAATTCAACATTCACCATCCATGACCTCTCTTCTCTCCCTCATGGTGGCCCATGGAAAAGCATATGTAACTCGATCTTGAAATACCCAGGGGCAAAAACATTCCTGAATGAAAGAATCAAGTTTAGTATTGGAAATGGTTCAAAAGTGCTTTTTTGGCATGATGTGTGGCTGAACAATCTTCCCCTAAAAACTGTCTTCCCACGCCTTTTCAAGCTTGCTTCCAATCCCGCCGCAACTGTGGGCGACCTTGGACTTTGGAATGGCTCGCAGTGGACTTGGTCCATCTCTTGGATACGTTTCCTCAGACCAAGAGACTTGGAAGAATTTGAGGCAATGAATATGCTACTTGATAAAGCCCATTTATCCCTTGAAGAAAATGATGCTTTGATCTGGACCCCTCACAAGACTGGGCAATTCTCGGTCAAGTCCTTATGTCTAGAGTTGGCTAAAAACGAAAATCCCTCGGACCAAGTAATTATCAAAGGTATATGGCGAGGCTTAGTTCCCCCACGTATTGAATTTTTCACGTGGTTGGCTCTAATGGGAAAGATCAACAAAAGGGTGAAACTTTCCCACATTTGCGTTATTCCAAGCAATGAGGTATCATGTGTGCTGTGTAATTCATTGCCCGAAAATCATGACCATTTGCTTCTTCACTGCCTATTCTCATGGCAAATATGGGTTTGGTGGTTGAATATCTGGAACCTCAAATGGATTTTTCCCAGGTCTCTCAAAGAAGCTTTCGAACAATGGAGAATTAAGGTCAAAGGAATCTTCTTCAAGAAAGTTTGGATGACAAGTTTCTACATCATTGTATGGACAATATGGAAGGAAAGGAATGCTAGAATATTTAACAACACTTCTCTCTCCCTTCATCAACTTCAAGATCTAATTCTAGTTCGTCTCAGTTGGTGGATAAAAGGATGGGGTGACCCTTTCCCCTATTCATGTGAGGAAATCATGAAGAATCCAAGCTGCCTCTCTTGGCCTCTGGCTAATGGTCTTACTAACTCGGCATTACAAATCCCCCCTTTGATTTGGGTTCCTCCTCCACATGGCCATGTTAAATGGAATGTAGATGCTTCAGTCAGTATCGATCATCACATGTCAGCCATCGGTGGTGTTCTGCGTGGAAGTAGCGGCTGCTTTAAGTGCATGTTCTCAAGCCCTATTCCCCCAATTGAAATTAACTGTGCGGAAATATTATCCATCTTTAGAGCAATTCAGATTTCATCAAGAGACAGCATCATCAAATCTCTTCCCATTATTGTTGAATCTGATTCGGTTAACGCTGTCAAATGGTGTAATGATGATAGGGGAGGTCCATGGAACCTAAACTTCCAACTAAATTTCATCAGGAATGCGAGATGTCATTGGCTGAACCTCTCAATTGTGCATAAAGGAAGAGCGGCAAACATGGTAGCAGACTCCTTGGCGAAGCAAGGATTGCGCAAGGACGCTGAATTCATTGCTTGGATGTAGAAAGCAAAATTGAGGATTTTGGCTCGTCTTAGACGGAGTCTTTTCCTCATCATCAGTGATCCCCTCTCTGAATTTTGATATAGGATAGTAGGCGCTCCTTTGCGTTCACTGCTTAGGCTAATAGCTCGCATTATGTATCTTTTGATATCTTGCTTTCTTTTGATTTGTGTATGATTGCTTGCTTGCGATCTGTGTACTTGGCTTTAGCCTGGGTCTGATAGCTTCCTCACTTCTGGGTGTGATTTATATCACTATAAAAGTTTCTTCCTACTGAGGAGGAATACCTAGGTGTGAGTTGAGGTTGTCTTTCCTTTTTTTATTATTAATAAAACTCAACTCTAAACTATCAAAAAAAAAAAGGGATGGATACCACCAAGTTTTTCACTATTAGATACAAGCATTTTCTTGTTCCTAACTAGACCCCTTCCAACATAAGTTTGATTCATGTGTCAGAGGATGAATTCAACTAAAAGTTTAAACTAATTTACTAATCAGTTGATCCTCTAGCACACATTGATCAGGATTTGAACCCTTTGATCTCCAACATACATTACTTTAAAAAGTCAAATGATACGTGAGCAAGTTTCGATACATGTTAGTATGCATGTCACACCCCCTTTCTTCTATGTGTCATATAAGAACAAGATGGTGAATTGGTGATATTCTTGAATTTCTTTTTTTTTTAGGGGCGTGGGAAGACTAAATTTGTTTTATTTTAAAACATTATAAATACAAATATTATTTCGTACTCCCTCCGTCCCATTTTATAGTTCCCATTTCATTTTGGGCACGGGAATTAAGGAAACAATGATTATGATGTATTGCATAGGGAGTTGTTGTTTTTTTTGGAATTATTGTCATAAAAAATGGAAACATTAAATGGGTGACATGTTAAAAGAGGAGAGAGAGAGTAAAAAGTGATTTTTTTTATATCCAACCAATGAGATGGAAGGAGCATTAAATGAAGGTGTCAAAAATCCATGTGAAAAGGTGGAAAGAGAGAGTAAAAAGTGATGTTTTCAAACGAAAACAAGAGAAATAAGAACAACATTTTGGAACACCTAAAATGGAATACGGGAACTACAAAATGAGACGGAGGGAGTACCTAATATGTATGACCGTGCGAGTAATCTTTAGTGACATCCTCGAATATTATTTATTATTATTTACAAAAAAGGACGACAAGTCAATATTACTTTTTTTTCGTGACATCAGCAGAACGCACAAACTTAGAAAGCTAAGAGAGGAAGCCAATTCTTGCGGCATGAAGTGGCCAGATCGTGTGCCTGCTTTACTTGGTCCCGCGAGACTTTAGTTACTAGACACCAGTGTAATGTATCCCCAATATGATGGATTGTCTGAATCACCCATTGTGTAGCGATGTCATGTGTTCTGGAGGAGTTTAAGGACCTGATAAGCACTTCGAGATTCGACTGTATACTAATGCATGTATAGCCTTGCTGTTGGGCCCAACGGATAGCCTGTAGGAAGGCATTTGATTCTGTCATGAACATTGATGAGTCATGTTGACATTGTACTCGCGCGTTTGGCAATGGTGCAAGATCTGATGAGCAACCCAGGCTATACTCCCTAACTGTGTAGAAGGGTCCCAAGAGCCATCAATCTGAATACATACCTCTGGAATGCCATGACAAAATTACGAGAAACTCTTGGCGTCTCATTATTGGAGTCCAAAATATTTTAGTAATTTTGTAGGCTAATGGTACTAAGGCAAAGTGTAAGCTGGTACCAAAGCGCAGTCAAATTGGTACCAAAGTGTAATTTTGGTACCGAGCTAGTAAGATTCACTTTGGTATTGGTATCACATTGACTATTTCGGTACCAACTTTACAGTGATTTGGTACTAACTTACATTTACTTTAGTACTCAAAACCTATGAAGTTCATTTTGGACTCCAACAATGAGATGTGAATACAACCTCCAAAATTACTACTATGAGCAAAATTAACCATTTTGATATGGAAAAAAGGTGAAGTCTCCCATCAATTACTCTCATGGTGGTCGGCTTAGTGCCTACTAGTTAGCACACAATATTGATTGGATTAAAAATGTTCATCACAATTGCTCTATCATACCTCATCACAAATTCAGCTAACTAGTGAGATTATTTTTGACAAACAACGCCATTACTTTGTCCGGTGTTCAATTTGACTCCTATTTTATCAAATATTGTGTGCAAATAGTTGGCACACAATATTTTGACTTTCATTTCTCCGTACAAATAATCTCCATAATTTAATTAATCACGCATGCAGAAATATCACGTAGTTTGCAAGGACTAAAGCGTGAAATAAGGCATAAATTAGGAATTTTATTTTGACGGCCATTACAAATTTCAGTCTCAAAGACTGTTGAGTCTTAAATGGCAGCCAAAAAACTGGAGAGTTTTTAGTCTCTATCCTTGCATTGCTTGCAAAAGTCAAATGACAACTGTATCAATTTTTCTAATAATTTAAGTTTTGTTGTATTAGGAGCAGATACTACTAGTAAATTACTATCTCTAAATCTCTGGGAACGCCGTACGTATATATGTGATTAGTACAGATCAGTTATTAATGATAAGCATCTGATGTAATTTTCAAATATTTTAGCAACTATTTGTCGTACTAGAGAACATGTTTCTAGTACGTTGTCATAAATGGAATTTGTTAAATTAATGCTCCATTTCTTGATTTTCACTCATCATAAATCATTATTTAAAACTGTCCTAATCTACCCCAAATCAGTACACGCCTGATAGGAGTTTTAGGAAGTTTCCTAAACATAATCCAAAATTTAATGCTGCTCAAGTTGGAGTGCGAAGGCTCTGATAGCCCAACTTGCGAAGGAGAAAACTCCAATTGTACTCTACCAAAGATTTAGTACAATGTTGGCCAACTAGATCTTGGCTCAAATATATTTGTACTTACTTGTTTAACGTACTCATATATCGAAGATAAGATGAGTTGGTGACTAGTTGTTTTGCATATATTATCGCAAAATAAAGTGGTCAGATTCATTTCTTTCTATTAGGAATAGTAGGGTATCATAAAGATATAATTATTAGGAATAGTAGGGTATCATAAAGATATGATAATATCTTTAGGATATATTATTATTTAGGGATATATTATGTTATGATTATCTCCAATAAGTATTTGATTAAGATTAGAATAAGATATCTTTTAGAGATAGTTACCTACTAGGAGCCCCTTTATACTCCTATATATATATATTGTACTCATAGTTCATTATTGAACACGCATCAATATAATAAACTCTCATTATTCTCTCCTTCCTATAAACTTATCATGGTATCAGAGCGGGTCGATCCTTGAAGGACCTTAAACACGTTTTCGCTTTCCTACCGGTGGGCGATGTAAGTTGTACATATGCCTGCCGGTTGGATCTTGGTTATAGTTGTCTGAAAAAAAAAAGAGTAAAAAGTATCGAATTTGTGTTAAGAGTGATGAAATAATTGTATGCAAAAGATTTTTTTTATTCTTGAAGAGGTTGACTACTTGCTACCTTCAAAGCTCTAATACTGCTGAGTGCTGACAGTGAGTTTCAACATAAACTCTTTTTGATGATAATTGTGCGAATGACTCAGATCACCGGCATTCTTTTTGATGTTTTTTTTTATAATCTTTGTATTAAAAAGAAAAAAAAAGGAAAACTTGGGATCGAACGTATTCTGTAAGTTGATATCTTTGGTATGAGAATCAACAAGACAAACGTCCCTTACCTAATTGGTAATTTTTTTTCGGCTCCCCCTGTGTCGTGAGACAGGACTTGGTTCTCCTTGTGCCATGAGACAGGGATTTAATGTGTTGTGAGCACGGTTTTGCTCAAGAAAACCAGCATTTGAAGAGAGCTCGACTTTGCTCAACAAAAGTCAATATCTGTTGTGAGCGTGATTTGCTCAAGAAAAACATAAACACTATGGGTACGAAAAGAATGACGTTCCCGTTTTGTTAAAGTATTTGGTGAGTTTGAAAAGATTGGCGTTCTCATCAAGAAGAAGAAATAATTTGCGGGTTCAAAAAGAATGGTGTTCCCGTTCAATATATTTGTTTGCTCTTAATTTTAATGTTTTTTTATTTCTCCAATCGTAACGTTCGTGCTACTGCCGTTACGATTGCGGGAGGGTATTAGGAATAGTAGGGTATCATAAAGATATGATAATATCTTTAGGATATATTATTATTTAGGGATATATTATGTTATGATTATTTCAAATAAGTATTTGATTAAGATTAGAATAAGATATCTTTTAGAGATAGTTACCTACTAGGAGTCCCTTTATACTCCTATATATATATTGTACTCATAGTTCATTATTGAACACACATCAATATAATAAACTCTCATTATTCTCTCTTTCCTATAAACTTAACACTTTCAAAAAAAAAAAAAAAAAAAGTGGTCAGATTCATAATTTATAATACTGCGTTAATTGTATGAGAAGAAAACATGATACACTTTTTTTTTTTAGGGAACCACAAGGTGGGGCGAGGATGGGTTTAAATATGTACCTGGTAAGGCGGGGATGGCAATGAGTGGTGGGCGGGGATGGGGATGAGAATTTTATGCGGGTGCGGATGTGGTGGTACCATCCTCTGCACCCGCTCCGCCCCGTCCAATTGCCATCCCTAAACCACATGATATACTTAACATCAGGGATAATTATATATTAGAACAAGCATTACATCAGGATAAGGACGATCATTAAATGCTTGATCATGATTCATGGCATATAACCGTAAGGCCTACACTAGCTAGCTATCTCTGGAATAGTTGTCTTGATGTTTCAAGATAATCCACTTCATTTTTATTCTGAGATGCCTAAAAAGAAATGAATCGGGTGAGGGTAAAGACCTATGTCTCAACTAAACTTACATATAGATTTTGAGAGCGTAGTATAATCGACAAATTAAATAAAATATAGGAAAATTTCATAAAACTATTTTTTATAATCAAATTTTTTCAAAAACCTATCTTTTAAAAAATTTCTTTCGAAAGACTACCTTATATGACAAATTTCTTTCAATATACTACCATTTTACCATTAAATAGGTTAAATCGCAATAATTGAATCACCAATTAATTGCTTTTCTTTCCTCACCTCTTGTTTATTTCCTCTTTTCTCGCTACCCCACAGACAGCAACACCTACGATGATTGTCATTTATCGGTTAGTATCAAATATAAATGTAAAATGGTAGTATTTTGAAAGGAATTTGTTATATAAGGTAATTTTTTGAAAGAAAATTTTTACAAGGTAGTTTTTTTTGAAAAAAATTGGTTATAAAAGGTAGTTTTTTGAAATTTTTCCATAAAATAACTAACGTCATGTTCTCCTCACCTTAAATGTTATTACTACCTCACTCCGTCTTTTCATATTCACTAGACTGTGCCATACTAGTACATATGTGATTTAAAATCTTAAATGACTAAATCAAATAGTTTCGACGCAATTGTTAATCATTTGATATTAAAATTTATCTAATTTATCGAATACTCCTTCCATACTAATCACGAATTTGTGTATTGTGAGATATTATTTGTATAACAAACATATATCAGGAAGGAGTGGATAAGTTTAGACTTATTCCATCCTTATCAACATTTGCTATAATGAAATATGCTAATTATCAATCACTCAATATCCCACTTCCTAATTTGCACTAATCAGTCCACAACAACGATTTCACCACCTTAAACATGACATTTTGGGGATGGCGTGCTATGTACGCCGTCCAACAACTACTCTAATCAAAATGAAAAATTGAATAATCACTTTTCAATTTATTATAAAAGAATTTGTTTGTCACCAGTGCATTGCAGCATGGGCTTCAACTCTAGCTATACTGGATTAGAATATTTTAGACGTATATGAATATCGTGCAATTATGTCCATTATCTTGAGTGTAATTATGGTGATATATGTTTTTATTGTCATAAAAAAAGAAAAAGAAAAAAGGAAAGAATTAAATTATTTAGGCCCGGTTCTTTAGAGCTTTTTCAGCTCAATTTAGTTCAGTTCAACACTGTCCAGTTCAATTTATTAATTATTAATTAATATATATTAATTAATTAATGAATAATAAATAACAAATACGGTTTTTTCACCAAATACCCCCGACAAATTGAAAAATTCACCATATACCCTCAATGTTCCAAAAATTCACCATATACCCTTGAGTTTTCGAAAACGTTCACCAGATGCCATTTTTCTAACTTCCGTTAACTCACCGTTAGCTTTATTTACGATTTTGCCATTATTAAGCCCTAACCCTAAAATGTAAACCCTAACCCACACAAACCCTAACCCCCTGTCAGCCCCCACCCCTCCCCCCCACCCCACCCCCCACCCCCCCCCCCCCCCCACCCCCCCCCGCCCCTCCACCCCTCCGTAAGCCCCTCCCCCACCCCCCGCAGCCCCCCTCCCTCCCCCACCCAACAGCCCTCCCCCACCCCGTCGCGAGAACCCCACCCCTCCCACACCCCGTCGAAATCGACGCCCGAACCCCACCCCCTCCCCCCACCTCGTCGAAATCGACGCCCGTAACCCCACCCCTCCCCCACCCCGTCGCGAGAACCCCACCCCTCCCCCACCCCGTCGAAATCGACGCCCGTAACCCCACCCTCCCCCCACCTCGTCGAAATCGACGCCCGTAACTCCATCGAAATCGACGCCCGTAACTCCGTCGAAATCGACGCCCAAAACCCCACCCCCCCCCGCCCCGTCGAAATCGATGCCCAAAACCCCACCCTCCCCCACCCCGTCGAAATCGATGCCCGGTTCAATTTGGTTAATGAGCTCTCAACGACGAAGACAAATCTTTTGGAAAACCGACGAAATAGACTAAGAAGAAGATCGAACCGACGAAGAACAAAGGAGAGAGAGAGAGATTGCGAAAATTTCGATCTTCTTCGATCCGAATTTGGGATTTGGGAAAAACAGAGGAGAGAGAGAGATTGCGAAAATGGGGGATGCGGCGGTGGAGGGAGGGGAGGGGGTGTGGCGGGCGGTGGAGGGGAGGGGAGGGGGGGGGGTTGGGGTGGGGTGGAGGGGGGGGTGGGGGCTGGGTGGGGTGGGGTGGGGTGGAGGGGAGGGAGAGTGGGTTAGGGGTTAAATTAGGGTTAGATTAGGATTAAGGTTAGAGTTAGATTAGGGTTAGGGTTAGATTAGAATTACAAATTAGTAAATAAAATTAACGGTGGGTTAACGGAAGTTAGAAAAAGGGCATCTGGTGAACGTTTTCGAAATGTCAAGGGTATATGGTGAATTTTTGGAACATTGAGGGTATATGGTGAATTTTTTAATTTGTCGGGGGTATTTGGTGAAAAAACCGTAACAAATAATAAGTAATAATAAATAATAAATAATTCATAGTTCATAATTAATAACTACTCCATCCGTTCCCTAATGTTGTTCCCATTTGGAATCTTTCTAAAATTAACTCACATAAAGTCAACATATTTTCTTGTAAACTCTCAATCTTATTAGTTGTGATAAAAGGATAACACTTTTGTTTTGCATAGTAATCTGTAACTTTCTTACATTAAATACTTCTTTTACATTAACTATGCTTTGGTAAGATAAAATATTCAATAATTAACCCAAAACTATGTATCCTTTATATGTTTTATCCTAAGTTTCAATTTTCTTAATCCTCTCTGTGATTCCAAATGGGAACAACATTTGGGAATGGAAGGAGTAATAACTAATAACTAATAACTATTAATTAATAATTAATAATTAATAATTAATAACTAATAACGAATAATAAATAATTAATAATTATGAAATTTTTATTAGTAATTAATAAATAATAATTATATATTGTCAATTATTTATTATTAAATATTTATTATTTCATTAATAATTACTCCATCCGTTCCCTTTTGTTTTTCTTATATGGAATCGGGGAGAGAATTAAGAAAAATGAATCTCTAATGAAGAGAGGTAATTAATATATTAAGATTCTTACTTGGGGAGAGAGTTAGTGGATTTTTTATTTAGTATTATGGGGAAAAAGTAAAAAATATGTGTTGGGAAGTGAATTTTAGGGAGTAATTTAGCTAGTGGGTAAAATTTTATTTAATGTAATGGGAGAATAGTAATAAATATGGACCATTTTACAATATAAAAAGGTGGATATAGTTGGAATTAAAAATGAAAAAAATTCTAAATAAGAATAACATTTAGGAATTCCACTTCAGGAAACAAGAAGAACAAAAGGGAACGGAGGGAGTATTATTTATTATTTAATAATTAATAATTAATAACTACTAAGTAATAGTTAATACGGTTTTTTCACCAAATATCCCTGACAAATTAAAAAATTCACCATATACCCTCAATGTTCAAAATATTCACCATATACCCCTAACTTTTCAAAACTGTGCACCAGATGCCCTTTTTCTAACTGCCGTTAACTCACCGTTAGCTTTATTTACGATTTTGCCATTGTTAACCCTAAACCTAACCCTAACCCTAACCCTAATCTAACCCTTACCCTTACCCTAATCCTAAACCCTTACCCTAACCCTAACACCACTCCTAAGCCTAACCCCATGCCAGCCCCCACCCCACCCCTTCCCCTCCCCCTCCTCCTTTACTCCACCGGCGCCGCCCCCTCCCTCCCCCCCCCCCCCTCTACTCCACCGGCCACCCCCCCCCCCCCTCCCCCCTCCCCGTCGATTTCCCGACCCTCCCCCCCCCCCACCCCGTCGAATTCCCCTAACCCCACCCCTAAATTTCCTTCGACTTGAATTCCCCTAACCCCACCCCTCCCCTTCGAACACCGGCGGAACACCACCCCTCCCCTTCGAACACCGGCGGAACACCACCCCTCCGCGAACACTGCCCTTCACATTTTCCGCGAACACCACCGAGGCCCCTCAAAATGGGTTTGCGGGTTTGTCGAAAACGGGTCGACGACCGGGAAGAGGGTCGACGGCCGGGATTAATTCGAGGGAGGGAAGAGGGGGGTTGCGGATCTGTCGAAAATGGGTTGCGGGTCCGTCCTTTGACTACCGGGATTGATTCGACGGAGGGGGTTGCGAGGGAAGGGGGTGCGAGGCAAGGGGTTGCGAGGGAGGGTGGGGCAGTGGGTTGCGAGGGAGGGGGCCGCGGTTGCGAGGGAGGAGGGAGGAGGGGTTAGAGGGGCTGCAGTGCGGTGGCCGGTGGGGGCCGGGTCTAGGGTGGAGGGAGGGGAGGGGGAGGGGTGGGGGAGAGGTTGGGGTTGGGGTTGGGATGGGCTAGGGTGGAGGGGGTGGATGGGGTGGGTTAAGGTTAGGGTTTAGATTAGGGTTAGGGATTAGGGTTAGGGATTAGGTTTAGAATTAGGGTTAGGGGTTAATAATGGAAATATCGTAAATAAAGTTAACGAAAGTTAGAAAAAGAGCGTTTGGTGAACGTTTTTGAAAATTCAAGGGTATATGGTGAATTTTTGGAACATTGAGGGTATATGGTGAATTTTTTAATTTGTCGGGGGTATTTGGTGAAAAAACCGTAGTTAATAATTAATAAGTAATAGTTAATAGTTAATAGTTAATAGTTAATAGATAAATTTTAATTATTAATTATTAACTATTAACTATTAACTACTCCCTCCATTCCATATTATTTTGGGCATTGACTGTTTGGGGGAAAAACTAGGAATAATGTATTATAATGGAAGTGTGGTCAAAAAACAAAAATAGATTGGAGAGAGAACGTGTAAATGGGGAAAAGTTAGGGAAGTGAAGGAAAGTGGTAGGACCACTTCATTAAAAAAATACTCCCGAGGGAGAGGTGATAGTTCAGCAGAGTACCACCCCGAATTCCAGGGCATTGCCCCATGGTTCGAATCTTCATCCCATTAATATGTTAGGGCATTTACTTTTGGGCTGTTTAGCCTTGTACCCAAACTCTGAGCTGGTGTGCCATGCAGGCTAGTACCTAGCAGGGGTTGGTCTTCGGACCAATTATCTTTCCTAATAAAAGAAAATTAAAAAATACTCCCTTCGTCCAAATTCACCCACTACAATTTATCATGCGCGTAGTTTTAGATGATAAGTAGTTGAGTGGTTACAAAATATTTTATTTAAAAGTTAAAAGTGATAGTAAATGGAGTACATTTTTATGGAAAAAGTAGATGTAATAAGAGTTAGTGGGATATTTTTTATTTGAATGTGAGAGAGTGTAGGGCCCTTGCTTTTTAATGGTGGGAAGAGAGATAGAATAAAATATAAGTGGGGTATGTCCAAAAATAGAAGTGTAGTGGATATTTTGGGACGGATGAAAAAGGAAAGTGTAGTGGGTATTTTGGGACTGAGGGAGTAGTAAAAGCATGTCCTAAAATGGAATAAAGCACAATGTACAAAATAATATGGAACAATCAAATGGGAAAACTGCACAAAAAAATGTGGAACGGAGGAAGTATTAACTACTCCCTCCGGTTTTTATTGTTCTGTGCAATTTCCTCATTGCGCCAGTTTCTATTGATCTGTGCATTGTGTTTTATTCTATTCTGGGACATTCTCTATCCAATCTATTTTTGTTTTTAACCCCACTTTCCTTTACTTTTTCCACTTTCACTTACTTTTCCCCCTTTTACACACTCTCTCTCCAATCTATTTTTGCTTTTTGACCCCACTCACATTATAATACATTATTCCTAGTTTTTCCCCCAAAGAGTAAATGCACAAGACAATAAAAATCAGAGGGAGTATTAATTATTAATTATTAATTACTCCCTCCGTTTTCTTTTGTTGTTTCTATTCGTAATCGGAAAATAAACCAATGCAACTCAAAAAATGGGTAAGATTCCACTATTTTAAATAAAATTAAATTAACTAAAAATAAAGATTCTAGCCCTTTTGATTTATTCCATGTTAGGCATCAATAATACAAAAAGTTTGAGGGGTAAAAGAGTAAAGTAATTACAAACTAGTATGAACACATTTATTGCTCTTTGAGTTACTCTATATTAGACAACCAATTAGACAAGAGTTTGAGGGGTAAAAAGGTAAAAAATAACTACTCAATAGTGTGAACACATTTATTGCAACTTAAAACTAATGGGAAATTTAATTGATAAATTATACTATTTATGGAAAGATTCAAAATAGGAACAACATATTGAAATTTCCCAATGAGGATTACAGGAACAACAAAAGAAAATGGAGGGTAACTATTAACTACTCCCTGCGTCCTTGAAAGACCTCAACACTTATTGGGACACATAGTTTAAGGTGATAAGTTGTAGTGTAGTTATCAAATGTTATTTTATTTAAAAAGTAAATGTGATAGGAGTTGGTGGGGTATTTTTTATTAGAGGAGATAGAAAGTTGGGTAACTTTTTATTGATAAAAGGTAGAGTGTGGGCCAAAGATGTGTAAAAGAAATAATATATTAATAGTAGGACCTGTCAAAAATGGAAGTGTTCAAACTAATTTGGGACAAACATAAAAGGAAAAGTGTTCAGACTATTCTAGGACGGAGGGAGTATTAACTATTAACTATTAACTATTGATTATTAACTATTAATTATTAATTATTAATCTGTTAATTATTAATCATTTCAGCTCATTTTAATTCAGTTGATTCAGCTATGAAGCTTTAAAACATAGGGTTTAAGAATAGGTGCATATAGACTCTTTGTATATTAGGCATGGGCTTTACTAGATGTGTAGTTTTGTTGTACTACCCAAGCCCATTTTGGGTTGCACTTTAGCTGTATATACATTGCGCGGGCCACTTTAGTTGTTTAGAGTCACAGACTTAAAATAAGGCAGTCGAGGGAATTTATTACTCTTCTTGATTTCTCAACAACAACCGACGTATAAACCCTAAACCTAAACCTAGATCAATCATCGCTGCCACCTCAACCACAAATCACATCCATGGCTGATGAAAATCCTCCAAATGCTGATGATAATCTTTCAAATTACATCCCTCATCTGCCACTTAATGCACCTACTCTAGAGCCTGCTATCAACTACCCTAATGATTTTGCAACATACCGCGATATAGATTTTTTAGACATCCTTTTTTATTATCTCAAATATAATAGAACGATGACATATTCTGCGCAACCATTAAACTTTCAAGAGTATACACTTGCTGATTTAAGAGCGAATTACGTCTTCTATTTGCAAATGAATACAGTGCGACATCCTCTCATTTTTCTTCATCATTGGTGTCGTCATCCCACGAAATGATCAAAAGACATGATTCAGCTATCAGACGAAGTGCAGGCCCGTCCCTAATCGAGGGCAAGAGGGATGTAGTCCCTTATTAATGTAGTATGAATTTTCTTTCCTGAATTGGGTCAATTCATATATTTGGATGATTTAGAATTTGAAATCTAAAATTGAGCTAAATTATTGGTCAACTTAAAAGTGCACATTATATAGGGGATCTGAAATTCTCAAGTTTAAAGCCAATTGGCTTGCAAAATTTTCTCATTTCTTCATTCTCTTTCTTCATTTCTCTCGTCTCTTCATCTCCTCTGATACACCAAATCTCTATCTCTCTCTCACCTCTCCAGCCTCTCTAATATATAATAAATATAGCTATTAATAATATATAATAAATTTTTGATATAAAATCTATAAAAAGTACATAAAAAATATTGAAAAAGTTAAATTTTATATAGAATTTATGTAAAAGCCAAAAAAGAAAATTTATTCGCGATCTGAACCGAAAATCGAAATTTAAAAAAACTTGGAGCAAACAACTATTTGTTTTTCTGTCTGGACCAAAAAATCAAACATTCAAAAAACTTGGATCTAATTAGGGACCTAATATGTAGGTTCGCCCTTAGGCCTCCAAAATCTCATAAACGGGGATGTGTATTAGTTAACTGTTTTGTGCTACCTACGATTATAAATTCTGGATCCACTTACTTCAGTTTATTGTTTTTTTAGGTGGACAGCAGGCTCAACTCTCCATTGCTCAAGCTTTAGGGAATGCTGAAGCATATGACCCGACACAACGACTTCCAAATCTGCCCAGGCAGATACCCTCACCAATAGGATTACGACCACCCAAAGTGATCCAAAATATGCCAGTACCTAATGTGCCTGTGTTTGCTTTGTGTTTTTTCACGGTATAAATTCATTTATATTTTTTTTATTCGAAACCAGTTGTCGATAGAAAATAATCAGTCCTTAACATATTTTTCAAATTAAGGACATCATCCTCAAATCCTCGTCCATGCTACACGTCAAGAGGTTCGAAAGAATGGATCCCTTGCTGCCCCCCTGAGTTTAAACCTACTGTGGGTATGCCTTTTGATTCTCTAGTTGATGGTATTGAGTTTTATAAAGCTTATGCTCAATTTTGTGGTTTTGTGGAAAGATTGGCTACTGAGAAAAAAGATAAGGATGGTCATGTTTACTTGAAGTACATTTATTGTAATAAACAAGGATTCAAAGAAGATGGTGAGAGTAAAGCAAAGAGTAAAGTTACAATAAGCTCTAGTTCTCGTAAAAGAAGTGTAAATCGTGGAGGTTGTCAAGCAAGGATAGGTTTGAGAAAACGTAGTGATAGAAAGTTCATGGTATATTTTTCCATGAATCGCATAACCATGTATTTGCCACTCCCAAAAGCATGCATTTTCTTAAAAGTTCTCGAAACCTAACTCTTGCTCACAAGAAGTTCATATTTGATAATTCAAGATTGAGTGTTGGACCAAACAAATCTTTTAGATTGATAAAAGGGCATGTAGGTGGATATGAGAATGTAAGGGTGTCATTGGTTGATTTTAAGAACTTCAGTCGAGATGTTAAAAAGCTTACATACAAAATGTTGATACTGATATGTTTATAAATAATTTCAAAGAAAAAGGCAACGAATAGTAGTGGAGGATTTTTCTTTGACTATTGTGTAGATGAAAATCAACATTTGACTAGAGTGTTTTGGGTGGATGCCATTAGTAGGAAAAACTATTCTCTTTTTGGTGACATGGTTTCATTTTATACAACGTTTGATACCAATAAATATTGTATGGTTCTTGCCCCATTTACGGGAGTTGATCATCATGGAAAATGTGTTACTTTTGGTATGGGTCTACTTGCAAAGGAAGATATAGAATCTTTCATTTGGTTGTTTGAATGTTTTTAAAGGCTATGGGTAATTGTCAACCTACTTGTCTCATTACTGATCAAGATGCAGTAATGAAACAAGCAATTGAAAAAGTTTTCACTAAGACAATTCATAGACTTTGCATGTGGCATATCATGAAAAAAGTGCCAGTAAAAGTAGGTCTATATATGTGTAAAACAACGAAGTTTCTTGAGAAATTGAATGTTGTTGTTTGGGATAGAGACCTCGAGCCGGATGAATTTGACAAAAGGTGGCATTATGTGATACATGAATTTGACTTAGAAGATGATGGGTGGTTTACTGATATGTTTAGCATAAGATATATGTGGATCCCTTCTTACTTTCGAGATCTTTTCATGGGTGGTATTTTGAGGTCCACATAGATTTCAGAGTCCGAGAACAACATTTTCACTTTGTATACAAATGCAAATCTGCTTCTAGTTGAGTTATGGTTTCGGATAGAATATGCCATAGATGCTCAAAGACATGCCCAAGATAAACTCAACTCAGATTCTAAGAATTCAATGCCCTGTCTCATTACTCCTCTTCCTTTAGAGAAGCATGCATCTCTTGTTTAAACACACAATATGTTCTACAAAATTCGGAGGGGGTTTCAAAATGCAATTTTTAATTGTGGGGTTTACAAAGTACAAATGGAGGAAGGTGTTGAGGAGCTTGAAGTTGCAGATAATACAAGGAAGAAAACATATCATGTAACTTATATTCCTGATTCTCATGATTATTTTTGCTCTTGTAAAATGTTTGAATCCATGGGAATATTATGTCGGCACATACTTTTTGTGATAAAAGGGAAGTTTTGACTGAAATTCCAAAGCAACATATATTGCATCGATGGACTAAAGATGCTTAAAAAACCCACGTTCAACTTTGGTGAGGACTGTTTGCAGGCATTTTTTATGGAGTGGAAAGGCTATAGGAGAGAAAGCAGGCTATATTAAGTGGGCTGATGTCTGTAATCCAAAAAAAAGTGGGAGGTTTGGGCTTCAGGATTATCAAGACATGGAATAAAGCTGCAATTGGAAATTTGATTTGGCATATTGATTGCAAGAAGGATGAACTGTGGGTGAAGTGGGTTAGTTTATATCAAGAACAATAATTGGTGGGATTTTCAGGCCCCACCAGGTGCTAGCTGGGTAATTAAACAATTGTGCAAGGTTAAAAAGGAATTGGAGCAGATTGGCATGTCAAAATGGAGTCATCATAACACGTACTCCATTAGTAAAGTGTATGATATGCTGATGCTTGACAAGCCTAAGGTTCCCTGCGCAATTGGAGTCTGAAATAGAATGAGCCTTCCCAAGCATAAGTTCATTGCTTGGATAGGTATTCAAAGCAGACTGAAAACTAAAGACAAGCTTCATCAATACAATATCAGCCCTGATGATCTATGTTGCTTGTGTGGTATTGCAACAAAAAGCCATACACATTTGTTTTTCAACTGTGTATATAGCCAGAGAATCTTGCACCATTTACTTGCCTGGACTGGTATGAATCACACCAGGAGTAATGTTCAGCAATGGTTCAACTGGATCAGGAGAAGTTACAAAGGTTCTAAAGTAAGAAAAAGTGTGCTTTGCACATTGATTACAGCTACAATTTACTAGATCTGGAAGACTAGGAACGAAGCCTTTTGGCTATCAAAAGTACATAGAATTGAACATGTAGTTAAAGAGATTCAATGTATAGTCAAGCATATAATTAGTATATGCTCTTCTCCTAAGTGGAGTGCTAGAGACTGTGAATGGTTAGATACTTTGTAAATGCTTGTTGCTATTGCCTTTTTGGCCTGTTTAGATCAGTCCTTCCCTCAAAGGACGACTTAGTTTGTACAATGGTTTTATGGAAAGAAATATACTTACTTACCAAAAAAAAAACTTTGGTGAGGACTTTGATGGTATAGAAAAAAATCAAAAGAAAAAATTATTGGGGATCTTTGGTCGAAATTCTTCTCATGTGTAAGCCGTACCGAAAATAAAACTGACCATCTTGAGTCATAATTGGAAAGGTCACCTACTTTTGAGGAGGATATCAAATCTGGAAAAGAAAATGATGAACAACAATCTAAGACAAACATATTGAGTTGTTTGTTGGTTCTAATATAGTATCAGGTGGTATACTTCCTCCAAACAAGTCTCTAGACAAACGAAGTGGTACGGGAAAGAGAAAGAAAAGTGATCAAGAGATAGCCATTGAAGCAAGCAACAAAAAGGAGAGACTTTGTAGATCATGTGATCAACTTTCAACTCATGATAGTCGTAATTGCCCTGAGAAAATGAAAAATCTAGAATGAGGTAAGTTTAGAATAAATTATTGTCACTTTGTTGTTATATCGTTATGTTTCATACTCTTTTCAATTTGATTCCTTTAATTTTCTCCCAATCTGCTTCGGGTTGAGCTAGTAAAACGATAGGCACCCTGCGTTTCCTTTCTTGTCTTGGAACACTTTGTCCTATAGTTACTAATCTCCGTGGGATTTGGGGACAATGTTGTGTATTCTATTTGTGGGGTCGTGGGATCTACATGTGTTGCACTCATTGCTTGATGGTGTGTTGCTCGTGCTGACTTTTTCCTCCAACGAGCTAGTTCCCTGAAGTATCCATACATATTAGAATTGCAGTAACCATACATATTGCAATTATTTTTGAAAAGGAGGTTACATAGAAAGTATACATAAAAATCAATAAACTAGACATTGGGCTCATAGCTTCTGACCTTTTGCTATGCTCACTAGAAGGAACAAACATTTTCAAAGTTATCAGCTCATTAAGTCCTCCATTTCACAACAAAAAACCCAATTTGCAAACGAGCTCACTGATTATTAAGATTTGATGATAAAGCTAAAAAGAGATAGTATGTTGCATTACATTACAATTATGAACACACCAGACAATACCACTCCATAATACATCACTACCCCATAGGGGTGTTTGAAAAAATACACCAGACAATATCACTCCATAATACATCACTACCCCGGGTCGGATCATGGGCCGCATTCTCAAGTACTCGAAAATGCGGGTACCCGTATATTCGGGTACCCGAAACACCGGTTACCCGGTTATGAACACCCCTACTACCCCGGTGCATAAAGCTCCTGCCACTGTCGAACTATGTGGGAGCTCAATTTCATGCGGCCTTACCATCCAGATAGAAAAATATATGTTTGCCAAATGTGAGACTTTCTTCTCATCCAAAACCCCGGGAATGAAAGGAACTTTTTGTTTGATTAAGTAATCACAACACATAGTTTGGTTAGGAATCTGATTCAGTATGTCATAATTCATACTTCTAAGGTTGCCAAAATAGGCTCTTTTAACGTAGTTAAAAACAGATGAGTTATGGGCAATTTTGACATTGTTCAAATTTAACGAATACTTCATATTCAGGCCCTGGTCTCATCAACTGAATTTTAAAGAAGGAGATTGAAGTACCACTTCCAATTCCCTTTTTTAAAGAGGATTTGAAGGTATGACACACCTTCGCCATAGCTTTTCAGATGTGTTGCCCATTTTTAAAGGAGATGAGCCTATTTCCATCTCTGATATATACTTCCCTCTAAGAACCTGAACATCTAAATTCTCATCTTTCTCCAAAAGGTTAACATCCTTTATATTTCAAATAAATCGATTTACTTCCCTACACTAACAAATATTACGGCAAATTTAACAGATTCTTTTATCAAGATCCAATGATCGGAATATAAGAATCTTTGATCTCCTAAAATCACGACAACAAACCACAAAGAAGCCTATCCATGATCAGCTGTACTCCTCGAATCCGCTAAACCTTTACATCACACCCATTTTCATTTTCACAAATTCATCAAAACAAGAATATGATTTAAACCCATTCAAAACCAAACCTTAAACATTCACATCATCATAAGAAAAAAAAAATCCAACCATCAACAACCCAATATAGAAATAAACAAATTTACAAGAACCCCACTTTACAGTTCACAAAAAAAACACTATCTATAAACAATAAAATAAAATAAATAAACAATAAATTAAAATAAAATTGTACATGGTTTTCGGTAAATCTTCAAAACATGTCATTCTGATAATTTTGAAGGGTGTTGCTCTTCTCGATCTGATGATGCTCATACCTAATATTGTCGTAGATTCTCTATCTCAGTTCATACAGATCCATGTGGTAGTCTGAACCTGAACAAATGATACGTGGAATATCTATATCTGGTCTAACCAAGCTCTGATGAATTCTAAAGTGAGTTTTTCGCCCGTAATCCTCATTCAAAAAATCTGTGACGACCTTAACTGGGCTATGTTCAACCCAATTATTGTAATTAAGATTCACCTCGTCAGCCTCGTTTCTGAGATTTTGGAGGCCTAAGGGCGAACCTACATATTATGGCCCTAATTAGATCCAAGTTTTTTGAATATTTAATTTTTTGGTCCAGACCAAAAAAATAAACAGTTGTTTGGTCCAAGTTTTTTGATGTTTGGATTTTCAGTTCGGATCGCGAATAAATTTTCTTTTTTGGCTTTTACATAACTTCTATATAAAATTTAATTTTACAATATTTTTATGTACCTTTTATAGATATTTTAGCAAAAAAATATTATTATATTATTAATAGGTATATTTTTTTATATATTAGAGAGAATGGAGAGGTGAGAGAGATAAAGATTTGGTGTATCAGAGGAGATGAAGAGACGAGAGAATTGAAGAAAGAAAATGAAAGATGAGAAAATTTTACAAGCCAATTGGCTTTAAACTTGAGAATTTCAAATAACATGATTTGATTTATAATTTCAGATCCCCTATGTAATGTACACTTTTAAGTTGACCAATAATTTGGCTCAATTCCTGATTTCAAATTCTAAATCATCGAAATATATGAATTGCCCCAATTCAGGAATGAAAATTCATACTACATTAATTAGGGATTAGGGTAGAATCAAACTTGACATACAATTATTAACTCACCAACGTCATCCAACAAGTGCCTCATATCTTTCTCTCTGACTTATAGACATTTTTCCAATATAACCCTGACTTATAGGCCTTTTTCCAATATAACCCCGACTTTGGCAGGCCTGTCTCCGATAACCCTGAACTTGATTTTTGTCATTAAACTGGACGAAATTAGTGACGGCGTTAACTATTTAAAAAAAAAACCAAACTCATATATTTCTCTCTCTTGTTCTTCATCTCTTCTCAAGCATTCATCAATGGTTTCCACCATTTTCTCTCTTTTTAATTGCAAAACACTAAAACCCCATTTTCTCTCTTAATATTCATCCACTCTTTAATGTCTTCATCCTTACTGTAAAAAGGAAAAAAAAACCCCACTTACCACGATTAAATTGAACCTCCAACAACGTTTCAAAAAAAAAATCTGAACCTCCAACAACAATCTGGGTACAAAAACCAACATCATCTTCGACCCCACTAAAACCCCACTTACTCGTTACTTGAATTGGTAACATATTGCACAAATTTCCCTACACTTGGTTCTGCAGTTCTCCCCCTCCCTTCCCCTTGATTTTCTCTCTCCTCTGCGTGAATCTGGGTCTGGTTGCTGTAATGGGGTTTCCCCTCCTCTGCTTCGCTGCTGCACGCGTGCCGTACCACCAGCCTTATGTCGCCAGAAACGCTGGCAGATGTTGCCGCGGCTGCCCGGAGCTCGCCTCCCCTTCCCTTGCTTCTGGGTATGATTGAGTTTGAGTTTCTGGGTTTGTTGGGTTTTGATTTTGTTGAGGAGAAGACCTTCAGCCCCACCAAATTAACTTCCTCCAAATACTCTGTGTTGTGTCTCATCTTCATCTCATCACTTTCCACTTTTCTTCTCTCTATCACTGTTAAGCTGAACTGTGGCACCAAAAACCCGATGCACTGATGCAAGTTGAAGAAGTAATATACTTAGGTGAAATTTTCAGCCACTGATAATTTTTTTCTTTCAATTCTTGAGGGGAAATTGAAGTACTTTTTTTGTTGGAATCTTGTCCGTGATTCTCTGGAAATTTCTTTTTCCTTGATTTTTGTTAAAACGTTTTTGTAGTCAATTTCTTAGATTTTTTTGTTGTTCCTTCAATGGCGGTTTTCCAGTGATAAATTAAAGGAGATCAAACATTATCCACAACCGAGGTCGCAACATTTTCCAGGTGTTCATTTTATCGAATGAAAAGTTACAAAGAATATGATAATTAGATAACTATTACTGAAATTCTAGAAAAAGAATTCGCAAATCGTGTAAAGATAGAGTTAATTATCTTTGTAAAGATAGAGTTAATTATCAAAAAGAGACAAAATGGTGGAAACCATTGATGAATGCTTGAGAAGAGATGAAGAACAAGAGAGAGAAAGATATGAGTTTTGTTTTTTTTAAATAGTTAACGCCGTCACTAATTTCGTCCAGTTTAATGACAAAAATTAAGTTTAGGGTTATCGGAGACAGGCCTGCCAAAGTCAGGGTTATATTGGAAAAAGACATATAAGTCAGGGTTATCTGAGATAATATCCCTATTGTTTATGCAAGATTGCAACATTCGCATAATAATCATATTGATCATAGTACAATTGTTTGCGACAATATTTATCCCAAGAGCTCAGCCTATGATGTTGAGCATCATAGTCGGAAAAAGTTGGTGATGTATTGTAACTCCTTTCCGAGTGGTGTCTCATCCATCTGAAATTTGGTAAAGGAGACAAAAAGTAAATGTGCATAACAAACTTTCTATCCAAAAGAAGTTTGGTAAAAGATAGAATCAAAGTGAGAACTATTCTAAATCCCCTTGAGGGAGGATCTGGATTGTGGCTGGTTAGTTGCATATAGTTATGTTACTATTTTGGCAGCATGCAGAACAATTTATCCGAAATGCAGGATTTCATGTTATGTCTTCTACTGAAACCATTTATGCCATTTGGATTCAAAGAAAAACCATGATTTTTGCTCATCATTGTAAACATCCTGCACTTGCTACTAGGGTGATTAACAATAACATTGCTTGTAAAATTAGTGATCCTATGAGATGTCCTTTGTTAGGGCCTCCCCTCTTCCTTCAGCTTTCCTACTTCGGGTTGTTAGTGTTTATTTGTTTATTGTTACTGTGTTATATTGTTGGCAGCCCTTTACTTTTTGTAACACCTCTTTTCTATAATGAAATTTTGTTTTAATTGCCCAAAAAAAAACAAAAATGTCTTATAAGTTTAATTAGATGTTCAAACGTTTGAAAATTTCAAATAACATTTAATAGGTTCAGATCAGTTTATATAGGTTTGAAAAGTTCTATTAAGTTCAAATGCAATATAAGATGAATGAAACCGACCCCCAGAATATAATTATATACCTGTATATCATATGCACTTGCAGTGATGCTTTTTGGCTCATTCAAAAGCCGGAGTGAATGTATGATAAATCTGTCAAGAGTTGTCTCCCAAACCGAGGTTTTTCTGCCTATTTTGTAGAACATATCATAAGTATGAGGAAGCTGTTAAAATAGAAGGACAACATGATAAAATGTTAGAGAAAATATCCTATCTTGAATCATATATAATATTCTATAAGTTCATACTAATAAATCTAGCAAAAAAATACTAATAAATCTAGCAAAAAAAACTACATTTGAACAAGACTAGTGCATAATAAGTGTGCGTTCTATTGTGAAAATGGGACAAAATGCTTTAATGAATATTGTTGGCTTAATAGGGAAACTAATACAAATTGATAAGGCTACAAGTACAAAGGAGAAACTCAATTATGAAAGAATTTTGGCGGAACTTTCATTTTGCAAGGATTTTAGTGAAAGTTTCTATTTAGCAAATTAGTGGCTAAAGCAGTACTTGATGATAATGTCCTTAATTTGAAAAAAATGTTAAGGACTCATTATTTTCTATCGACAACTAGTTTCGAATAAAAAAAAGATAAAAGAATTTACACCTTGAAAAACACAAAGCAAACACAGGCACATTAGGTGCTTGCATATTTTGGATCACTTTAGGTGGTCGTAATCCTATTGGTGAGGGTATCTGCCTGGGCAGATTTGGGAGTTGCTGTGTCGGGTCATATGCTTCAGCATTCCCTAATGCTTGAGCAATGGAGAGTTGAGCCTGCTGCCCGCCTAAAAAAACAATAAACTGAAGTAAGTGGATACATAATTTATAATCGTAGGTAGTGCAAAATAGTTACCTAATACACGGCCCCGTTTATGAGATTTTGGATGCCTAAGGGCGAACCTACATATTAGGGCCCTAATTAGATCCAAGTTTTTTTAATGTTTGATTTTTCGGTCCAGACCGAAAAATAAACAGTTGTTTGGTCCAAGTTTTTTGAAGTTTCCATTTTCGGTTCGGATAGCAAATAAATTTTCTTTTTTGGCTTTTACATAAATTCTATGTAAAATTTAATATTACAATATTTTTATGTACTTTTTAAAAATATTATATCAAAAAATTATTATTATATTATTAATAGCTATACTTTTTATATATTAGAGAGGATGGACAGGTGAGAGAGAGACAAAGATTTGGTGTATCAGAGGAGATGAAGAGACGAGAGAATTGAAGAAAGAGAATGAAGAGATGAGAAAATTTTACAAGCCAATTAGCTTTAAACTTGAGAATTTCAAATGACTTGATTTGATTTGTAATTTCTGATCTCCTACGTAATGTACATTTTTAAGTTGACCAATAATTTGGCTCAATTCCAGATTTTAAATTCTAAATTATCCAAATATATGAATTGACCCAATTCAAGAAAGAAAATTCATACTACATTAATTAGGGACTACATCCCTCATGTCCTCGATCAGGGACGGGCCTGCACTTCGTCTGATCGCTGAATCATGTCCTTTGATCCTTTCGTGGGATGACGACACCAATGATGAAGAAAAATGAGAGGACGTCGCACTGAATTCATTTGCAAGTAGCAGACGTAATGCGCTCTTAAATCAGCAAGTGTATACTCTTGAAAGTTTAATGGTTGCACAGAATATGTCATCGTTCCATTATATGTGAGATAATAAAAAAGGATGTTTAAAAGATCTATATCGCGGTATGTTGCAAAATCATTAGGGTAGTTGTTAGCAGGCCTGGAGCAGGTGCATTAAGTGGAAGATGAGGGATGTAATTTGAAAGATTATCATCAGCATTTGGAGGATTTTCATCAGCAATGGATGTGGTTTGTGGTTGA
Source organism: Beta corolliflora (assembly GCA_947648045.1). Lineage (NCBI taxonomy): Eukaryota > Viridiplantae > Streptophyta > Magnoliopsida > Caryophyllales > Amaranthaceae > Beta > Beta corolliflora. The sequence continues at coordinate 686,919 of CANSZD010003227.1, read as the reverse complement.
GGTGGCAGCGATGTTTGATGTAGGTTTAGGTTTAGAGTTTATACGGCGGTTATTGTTGAGAAATCAAGAAGAGTATTAAATTCCCTCGACTGCCTTAGTTTAAGTGTAACTCTAAACAACTAAAGTGGCCCGCGCAATGTATATACAACTAAAGTGCAACCCAAAATGGGCTTTTGTACTACAACAAAACTACACATCTAGTAAAGCCCAATCCTAATATGCAAATAGCCTATATGCACCTATTCTTAAGTCCTATGTTTTAAAGCTTCATAGCTGAATCGAACTGAATTAAAATGAGCTGAAATGATTAATAATTAACAGATTAATAATTAATAATTAATAATTAATAATTAATAATTAATAATTAATAATTAATAGTTAATAATTAATATTTAAAAATTAGTAGTTAATATTTAATATTTAATATTTAATATTTAATATTTAATATTTAATATTTAATATTTAATATTTAATATTTAATATTTAATACTCCCTCTTATTTTTATTGTCTTGTGCATTTACTCTTTGAGGGAAAAAGTAGGAATAATGTATGAGAATGATGGAGTGAAAGGGTGGTAAGCCCTTTCATCTTCCACCCACAGGTTGTGGGTTCGACTCTCATTAGGGGGGGTTGGGGGCTTTGGGGTAGGTTGTATTTAGGTGCTCTGTGAGAGGGTGTTAATGTAATTTATCTTACTAAATTTTTTGAAAAAAAGTAGGAATAATGTATTATGTGAGTGGAGTCAAAAGGCAAAAATAGATTGGAGAGAGTGTGTGTAAAAGAGGGTAAGAGAAAGTGGAAAAAGTAACGGAAAGTGGGGTTAAAAAATAAAAATAGATTGGAGAGAAAATGTCCCAAAATAGAATAAAACACAAATACACAATGCACAAATCATAATAACAGTATGCAAGGAGCTGAACAACAAGATTTGACAAACGCAGAAATGTTCAGCAAAGAATGGAACGAAACAGAAAGTAATAGAAACAATACTTATGAGAACATAACAAAATCTTTTGTCTCACAAAGTTTCACAAGTTTAAAGTAATTCAGAGAATCCAAAAATTAGACAACAAATTGAGAAATGGAACAGAAAATTCAGAAACAGAACAAGAAATACAGAATAGAGCAAAACATATCAGACAAATTCAGAAGAAGAATATTACAAAATCGAAAATTTCTGGCTTAAAAGAATAGGGCCTAATGCCAGTAAGAAAAGTCAGTAGCACTGCACAGTATATTACAAAATCATTCCTGCTGCTGCATCCAGACTTCATAACTATGAACAAACAGTCTAATCGATTATAAGAAAAGAAAACGTTACATTGGACGGAATGCAACAAGTACATGTATGTATTAAGTGTTAATCTTGATCACGAAAACTGGCAAACAAGCAAAAAGGGTCTCCGGCTTGGGTGAAGAGACATTACCCAATATTGATTTACTATCCATGTAAACAATATGATGTGAAACCTTTACTATACTAAGCTTTTGAAGAGATCATATCAGATTCTCAATAATTTGAGAGACAGCAGAATATGTTCCGAATGCAGACGAGATAACACCAACAGTGATGGTCAAGACGCAAGCTGAAACCTGAAGACAAGAAAATGTAGATGTTAAAAGCAAAGAAAAAGTTCATGCAATGTTTTCATAGGGAACTATATCTCAAAAAACTATGTACAAGAATTCCGGTGTGTTTGCTTCACCTTAAAAAATATAAGTTCCAAATTTACAGAGTCAGATAAGTTTCAAAAACTTTATAAATTTTGATAGTTTCTTACACCTAATCGAAAGAAGTTTCAATAGGTGAAGAAAATGCACCCTTATTGATAGATATTACCTTGGAACAGCCTGTAAAAAAAGAATAAGTGGACAATCTTTTTGCAACAAAGGGAGTATAGGACAATGCATATGATAATTTTGGAAATACTAATGACGAATATGAGATGATGCAGTCACATCTACTCAATTCATCAACGCCATTGAAATGAAAAATTGAAGAAAAATTGAGCGAGAGAGGAGCTGAGCTAACATCAAGATTTGTACTTACTCTTCACAGAAAATTTAATCATCAATTGAAATGAATTCTTATACCTGAAGATAAGTCACCTTCTCCCGCACGATGCTCAGGTAGCAAGCACAAGGCAATATTAAAGTCTGCCACAATTATATCCAAGTCAATTATCAGGTCAACAAATATAAGTATTAATTTCACTTGTGTGATGCATAATGCATCCTGCTAAATTTTACTACAAAAGATTAGTTATTGACAACTTTTTGGATTTCTAGATTTAGTTTGATGCTGTTTTAGACAAAAATAACTGCATATTTACTAACTTAATGACACCAGGATGATGTGACAAAGTAGTTTGATTGTTGATTATGGTGTTTGCTAAAGATAGTCAGAAAGGACAACAATCAGTTTGAAAGCTCTGTATGCTAAATAGAAATAGATTGTGGTTTTGGTTTTGGTTCATCATGATGCTTAACGCTCATACTAGTGTGGTGCTAAACAAATTTTACAAGCTAAAGCCTAAAGAGAGGCAGTGAAATCCGACCCCGCCTTCACTCCCCTCCTCCACCCCATCCCATACTCCATCCCTGCCCCCGCTGCCTTCACCTGTTCCTCCACCCTCCCTAGCAGAACCTCGTTAAAAGTTGCAGGCTGGCGATCAAATGGCTGAAAATAGTTAGATATTCAATTTCATGCAGTGAAATCCTTTTCTTACCGTTCCCGGCAAAAAACAGGCTTGATGTAGGGAGACCCCTTATTACTCTTTGACTCTTTGTTACATGGAAGGAGTCGATGAATCACCAACAATTTGCAAAGTTTCTTTGTTGATGACAGAAGCAAGCTTGGTGATGACTTGGACACTACTAGATCAGGAGGGTGATGAGGAAAAGTGTGGCTGTGCTTCTAGTTTTGAATCATCAATAGAGCCATGGGATAGCAGCGAAGTTCACAGCATTTCTACAGATTTTTAAACCCCTAAAAATACCGCTCCAAAACTCATCAATAGTCAATAACTCCCATTGTAAGCTTACCAGACATCAAGTCACACAAAAATCAGTGTTTAAGATGATATCTGCAAATAATCTGCCTGGGTTAACTAACCTTGAGGTACTCTTAATGAGGTACGGCATTTTCTATCTGGCCCACAAGCAACCTATACCTAGTGCTTTATTCAATAAAAATGACATATAACATCATGATATACCACGGATGCCACCAACTTGCACCATTGCATCCAAACTTTTCAGTCTGCTCTGCTTTCTCCTCAAACACTGGCAGCGCGGTATAGCATGGTGTTAGCATAAACTCAATTTGGTAAGAAAACGGATGTGCTGTCATCTTCAAATTGAAGAATAAGAATCATATACCAGCTACTTACACTTGTGATCCAATGGCCATGATACTTGTTTCCATGTAAGTATGACTGCATGATTGCAGTTCCGGATACTTGTCTTCTGATGTTCTAAGTCTAGGTTTCACGCGGTTGAGCAGGCAACCTGCCAACTCCCGCCACACCCCCAACCCCCAAGAACAGAAAGATAAAGGAAACCAATATATAAGTTGACAGATGCATTCACCTGTCAGACAGTAAGTCCTGTACCCTTTATCCCAACAAGAAAACTGTAGCTAGTGTTCCCCTTATCTCAGCTCAAACTACTGTAGTGGTAATCACTGTTTCTCCTTACCATTTATCTTTTTTGGGATCATGTTGTGACTACTTCAGGGACTGACAGATCATTCACAATATCAGAGTAGATCCAACACCCAAAGTCAACAAGTGCATGACCTGTCCATCTCAGTTGCATCAACTGCAGAAGTTGATGATCACTAGAGATAGGCAAAAGTATGCAAATAAGAAGGCAAGAACACGCGATGAGTTCAATGGCTCAAACAAGGGACAAGAGACTGAGATTCCGACAGCATGACCATAACATCTAACAACGATTTAATTAATTTGCTTTTAATTCTCCTTGTTCTTCTCCTCCTAGAAATTACGATTCAGTTGATGCTCCTTTTTTTCTTGTCGTCCTCCTCCCTTTCTCCCCCATTGTCTTGTATATGTGAGTGTGCGTGTGGAGAAACTTATCACGGTTCAGGCCATAATTTAGGTCCTCCAGACATTGGCATCAAGTTTAGTCAGCGTGCTGTTAACTGTTTCCAAAGAAAGACTTACAGGGGCTCTGCACTTATATAGACACTTGTGTATCTTGGAAACTTCAAGTCAAACGTAGAAAATTTTAAGATGTTCTTTTCTAAGGTAATCGTAAGCAAATGCCCTTATAACGAAAGTATAAGATAAAAACAAAGATACAAAGAGAGATGTGAAGGAGAACTTACAACGAGCATTGTAAGTAATGATCCAATCAATGCCATTACTAGACCTGCAAACATTGTAAGAAGTGCGTATAAATGTGGAGGTAAAAGTTGTACAGCAAGTCAGTGCTTTAATCACCAGGTTTCACAACCATTAAAATTGCCTATTATATTATACTCCCTCCGTCCACAAATAAATGTCATGTTTCACTTTTTTGGGTCAAACTTATCTTTGACCATGAATTCTCATCAGCATAAATATCAAATAATGAACAATTAGCTCTTACTAGATGTATCTCAATGTATAATTTCAATATACTAATTAAAGCTTGACAATTTACAAATATGTTGTTGGAGATCTCAATGGTCAAACAATATGTTTATTCGTGGATGGAGGGAGTACAATTCCAAAGAGTGCACATGATCATCAGCCTCCAACTAATATAGCTTACCAAAAAATGGAATACTGAGGCCAACGAGTAGAGTTGATATCACTAGGGCTGTTCTGATGAGAATCGGGTACATGTGAGATTTGAGATGGCGGGTTGGTATCAATTCCTCAAGGGACATGGCCACAGGCGATATGGTCAAAGCATATGTAGCTATAATTAAGGAAAATTGGATGCTACAGTTTTTTCATCTATAAGACAAAATGCTTGAGAAATCCACAGATATCCAATACACTTAAGAAAAGTAGTGCGGTAAAACTAAAAGTAAATTAACGAAGTCTTATACATATTCTAAATGTAATGCCAACATTGAACAAATCTAGAGTAATCTGAAAAAGACTAAATCATAAGATTATCTACTAAGTTGAAGTTAGGTTTAAATTCAGAAAATGACTAAATCATGAGATTATTTTACTTAGACAAATGCGCTTTTTTGGTATTAGTATTGGGATAATTGTACTGATCTCAAGATACCACCAAAGAAATAGCAGAAATGACTCAAAACATATCTACTACCTCCCATTAAGTTATCTCAATTTAGCAAGCATAAGAGATGCTTCTTCTAGCTGCAATAAAATGCGCATAATTTTAGCCATATTCAATGTAAAGGATATTTTGTAAATGGGTTGACCACCTGCAATCATAATTGAGAACCAAAGTCAGGTTCTTGTCAACAAAGAAGAGAGAGAGAGAGAGAGAGAGAGAGATAAGATTTCTTAGACTCCATACCGTTGTCCAGACAGCCACCTTGGATGCAACCAAACTTTGGGGCATGTTAAGTGTGAACTGTGATTGGGTTGATTCGCCAAACATTAGATATCCGAGGACAGCAGCCCCAGCACACATGAATGTACAGATAGCAAAGCTGTGCACAGATATATTTTTTTGGTTAGGCAACATCATATATCCATATATATATACATATATATGTCACATATAGTTAAACACAAAAGAACATCTTCAGACACAAAACAGCAAGCAGCATTATGTAAGAAAAGGATGTCAGTCCATAAACGTTACCTAGTGAGAAGAACAGCTGGATATTGGCTTCGGTTTGCCATTGAAGTATATATGTTGGGGTAGACAGCATGTCCCGAATAGCAATAGCCATAAAGACCAATTGTGACTGGTAGGGTTGACAAATTTAACATTGTTCCTTTACCAACAAAATCAACTTGGTCGACTAAGCCAACCCAAAATAAACATAAGACTACCAATACTGATGCAATTACCCCACCAACTGAAAACAAACGAGTAGCAAAATAAGTGTCAAAAGAGAGAGAAATGGGACAGATGCAGACTTGCCACATATAAGTATTATATATGCAGTTATGCACAAAGTTGAGATATCTTTCACTCAAGAAAGGCATGCAGCACTTCCTCACCAGATATGTAGCTCATAATGCTCAGATCACGCAGCCAACAAGTAGGAAGTACAGCAAGGGTGGCTGCTAAAGCAAACAGGTGGTGGGAACCCAACTCATAACCAAGTAGTGTCAAATGAGCATTTGGGAACAATGATGATAAATTATCACTCTCGAGTATTATATACTCCACACAACATGCCTGTAGGAAGAAAACAAAAAATTCAATGAGGAAATGTGATGGAGGAAAACAGAACAGACATTGTCATGAGCTTCTCAATATCATATATTTGCACTTCAGGAGACAAACACTTTGTTTGGATAGCAATATAGGAGGGAAAGAAAGGGAGGGGGAAGATGTAGCTCCATTTTCCTTCCAAATCTCTCCAATTTCGAGGGATGATGTTTATTAGAGGAAAAACGGATCCTTCCCTTTCCCTCCCCTTCCTTCCCCCAATTCCTTATCCAAACAAAGGAACTTGTTCCCCTCCTTTTTCCTTCCCTTTCTCTCCATTTCCTCCTATCCAAACAAAGTGTAAAAGCATATAAGATCAGTTATTTGCTTGCAAGTATCATAACATCACCATCCTAAAGAAAAAAAAATTGCCAAGCAATTCCGCTCCTAAGGGTGTGTTCTCTTCACCTTATTTTTGCTGAACTTATAACTTATTGACACTTATTAGAAATTAGACCTTATTGTAACTCAACTTATCTTAACTAATTGGCAATTACTGGAACTAATCTGAACTGACCTGACCTAAAAAAATTTAAGTTCAGAGAATGCACCCTAAGTCGGATCACTAGAACTTATGGATCGCAACAGTTAAAGAACCAACAGTATAAATTTCAACATTTAAATCTCTACTTACATATAATTCCACGTACAGAATGATCTGCAAAACAGAAATAAAACAAAAACAAGAGTCAGCTACAAAAAATCATTAAATGGTCCATATAGACATATATGCATTTTAGTACTTCCTCCGTTTTTTTTTTACTCGCAACACTTTTTTTTTCATCAACTCCAATGCAATTTTTGGATATGAGAGAGGTAGAGAGGAAAAAAAGAGAGGGCCCATGTGATTGGAGAGAGATAGAGAGAAAGGAAAAGCAAAAATAGAAAGTGTTCCAAGTAATTAATTATTTCCCTTTTAGGAAAGTGTTGCGGGTAAAAAAAACGGAGGAAGTATACATTTTAATTTTCAGCAATGACCTTTGAGGTGAACACAAAAAAGATGCAACTAGCAAAATGTGTTGGCCCCTGCTATTTGGCACTTGGCAGCTCAAGCAATAAATTGTGCAATAAACATATAATTTCTAATCAGTTTCAAATCTTATGCAAAGGTTTTCTGAATCATCTCACTTCTAAGTTCAAAATTATTATTCTCACAAATATCTTTTGCAGCATCATAAGTTAAATAAAGAAAATGAGAATTAAACAAAAGACATACCGAGATAACAATTCTTCCTAATTTGCCAAATGCAGCTTGACCAATATCCGGGTATGTTTCCAACCCTGGAGCACTGTCCAAGCAATAACGTAAAAGAAGTCCAGTGTAGAAAGAGAGAACAGCAAAGATAAGCAGTATTGCAAGGCTAAGCCATCCTCCCTCCTTAACAGCATAAGGGGCAGAAAGTATTCCAACTCCGCACAAAACATTAATGCCTGTTAAACATCAGAATAACAATCTTTATTCTTATGTTTGAGCAGTGATTATCAAAAAGTTGTTTAAGCCACTCCCTATTAGGGGATGTCATATCTAATTTACTACAAAAAATTCAATCTGGTTCCGTAATACATGAATAAAAGAAAATCAAAATATTCCTTCTAGCATATCTCATATCACTCATGTTTCCGTATATTTTGATTTACTCATAGGTAAGAAGATAAGGGTGTGTTCTCTTCAGTTTATTTATGTGTAACATGTCAATATATGAATTTAACTTATTTGAACTTATTTGAACTTATTTGAACTTATTGGAACTTGTCTGAACTTAATACTTAGATCTGAAACTTATTTATCTAGCCTAATTACTCAACGAAAACCACTAGACATTATCTATCATATGTAAATCTCTAACGATAAGTTGACAACAATGGAGTTACAAATTGATACTTCACCAAGAAGCTTGCATTGAGGATTCGATGAGTATTCAAAACGGAAGAATTTATACGAGATAAGATAATTAGCCAACTAACCATTTAACAAAGCTTGACCAAATGTGCTTCCCTGTGAAATTGGAAATTCATGTGAGATTCTAGATGGTTTGTGCTCAGAATCTCCCTTCTTTAAAATAGAGGACCTCCTTGCAGGAACAGGAGGAAGTAGAGTGTACGAGCTACGCCTTTGTTGTTGTTGTTGTTCCACATCTGTTGGTGCCGTTGGTAAGAGGGGTTTTGTAATTTCAGCAGTGTGCCTCTGAGTTAATGATGAGGACAAAAAGGAACTACCAAACCTTGACAAAGAAGAATTGCCCAAAAATCCAACATTTGGAGATGGCACACTACTATACAAATCAATGGATTGCCTGAAATATAAAAGATTCAAAGATGAATAAGCATCAGAATCATGATGATAGGATGAAGCATAAAGAAGGAATCATACTTCAGAAGGCAATTATTTTCCCCCAATTAGACCCTGTACACTTCAACTTTAACAAGAAAAATAACATTCAACAAAAATAAGTTCTAATCAACATAAAAATCAGTTCCAATCAGTAAACTAACAATCAATCCGCAAAAATCAGTCTTAATCAGGTAAAATCAATTCTAATCGGCAAAAACAGGTTTCAATCAGTAAAAATTATTTCAATGCAGTATCTATCAGTATCAGGTGAAGTGAACGGGGACTTATGTCTACGCGAAAATGCAGCTATTTTGGATATATGCAAAAACACTACAAATTAGTACCAAGGAGAGAAGCCAAGGATTACCTATAACTTTGAGGCCAAGCATTACTATATGAATTAGGTTTGCTCTCCTGACGCATTGCCATTGATGAATGTGAAGAATCCGAATCATCTCCATCTCTGTTCCACTTCTCTTCATCCTCATCCTCACTTTCAATGTAATTAAAACTTTCATTCGACGCCGAATTCTTCATCCTTCCCTCCCTACTCCAACACCTTCAAAATCAAACAAACTCACTCACAACATTTAAAAGGTGTCCTCAAAAAATAAACATATGTATCCAAGATTCAGAATTCAACAGTATATGCGAAAAAAAATCATTCAAATCTTCATATCATAAATACGACTAAAATATATCATCCTACAGGAATATTTTTGCGTACCTCAATCAAAATTTGATCAGAAAAACCTCAACTCTTTTAAATTACAGCTGCAGAACAAAAAAAAAAAAAACCACACCCATCAAATTACAAAATATTGAGTAAAACTTGATAATAACCATAATTGAACTACACACCCAATAATAATTGAACTCGTACAAGATAAAAATTGATTGAAAATCGCAAAAAGATTCAAACTTGAATCAAATCCAATTGTGTTCTAATGCATTACAATTTACAGCCACACAATTTTATGGGCAATTTGCAATTACAAAACAAAAGAAAAAAGACGAGAATTTACCAATTGACTTATGAATGCGGCTTTTCGGAAACGCAAACAATTAATTGAAAGAATTGAAGCTTTCGGCTTACGACAGCAGTAGTAGTAGTAGAAGCAGCAGCAGCAAAAACAATAGGACTTTGAACGCTTCAAACTGTTAGACGACTCAATTATTTGAATGAAACAGCGATATCAAAGTGTCAGATGAAGTGTATACAAATTTTTTTTTTTTTTTTAATGGTAAGGAAAAGGACTCTGTTCAGACTTCTAGTCCAATTAGGTACCAATGGAATATACTCCCTCCGGTTTTTATTAGTTTACGCATTTCTTTTTTCACAAAGTTTTAGGAAAAAAATATTGTGGAACATAGAAAGAAAGAGAAACTATTATTTTATATTAAAGTTGAATGTATGTTTGATGGAAAGTTAGTGGTCCCATTTCAAAAATAGAAACAAAAGAAAGGGGTAAACTAATAAGGGACATCCCAAAAAAGAATATGGGTAAACTAATAAAGACCAAAGGGAGTAATTCTTAAGGAATCCTTATCTCCAAACACCACACTTTGGACTCAAGATCTCTAAAATTTAGAGTTTTTTTTTTCCTTTGATAGACTCTATAGTAAGAAATTGTTGGCGTCTCATCGTGAGAGGTCACTCTCACATGGGCATTATTGACATTTCGTGCAAAAAGACAAATGGCTTACTCATGAAGCTGGAACCAAAGTTCATTTAAATTGGTACCAATACCAAAGGAACTCTAGAGTTAGGCTCCGTTTTTTTGGATTGAGAGAAACTACTGAATTGCAGAGAGTAATTGAACTGAACGGAATGGAACTGAACTTAACTTAACTAAACTGAAAATAAGTCCAATAAAATAGGTCCTTAGAGTCTCGTCAAGTGACCAAATAATTTGTAATGGGTATAAATGGTAAAAGAGAGATGTGGCCGCGGTGATGCGAATACGATTGAAATAATGATTTGGCGGGATTAGGCCACATGGAAAGGTCACTGTGACAGACACTAACGAGTCTGAGATCAGATGTGGCTGGTATGCTATGATGCTGTTGGTCGAATTTTCGGGAAGGCACATGTGCTAATATAAGATAGTGAGAGAGAAGGCAGTTATTATGAAGAAGACAAGATTGTTATGTACTTATGTGTCATGTTCACTGAGGCTATCAATCCCTATTGGTGATTTTTAATTCATTGGATTTTTTTTTTTTTGATAAAGAGTATCGGAAGATTATTTTGTTTTTGGAAGTGTCAAATTTATCTAAAGTTGGTTTTTATTAAGAACTATGATCAAATAGGATTTCAAAGTCTAGCTTATCTTTTTTTTTTTTTAACTATCACCTTCGTTTCGAATATGATAGTGGTCAATTTTAATGTTTCTCTCCCCTTTTTATTTCCTTAGGGATATTAGTGGGGTGAGTTTGATAGAGACCCGTCCTACATCCGCCCCAATTAGGTGAGAATAGTGGAGGTTTTGTGGGTTATGGGGGTGGGAACGAGAAAGGAAATGGGGATAAAGTTTGTATTCGTCATAGATGATGTGGCATATGTGGATTTTCGATTGTACCAATCCCATCTCCACCCACCCTACCCTACATCTTTAATAGGGAATGTATTGTATGGATATACCTGTTCAAATTACCTTTTTATTTTCATGAAATGTACATCAAAGTTTGTATTTGAATTTTTTATGACTAAACTTAAGTTGATTTTTTATTTTGATATTTCAAGTTTGTGGATTATTTTTTTGGGAGTAAGTGAATGGGCAGGTAAGGGGAGTATAGGTAATATCCAAGTGGGTGGTGGAGTGGGTATATGCTTTTATTTTGTACAAAGATAGATTTTGATTTCTTACCCGTCATGGATGATAAGGGGGGATGGGTATATAAAAAAACAATTTTAGGTTGAAATGGGTGTGGAGGGACCATACTCTAAATTCATCACCAGATTGTATCCCTATCTCTCCCTTTGTAAAAAAAACATATAGAAAGCCTTAATATTATTCGTCATTAGTGGCTTCCATCCACCTTATTTGAGATGGTAAGTCGTTTTTTTTTTGTTTTTTTTTAAGTATCTAATGGAGTAGTTTGTTTATAAAAAAATTTTCCTCTTTGTGATAGTACATTATCACATTTATTGTTATGTAATCTCTCATCTTGTAAGAATAATAAGATCTCTGACTATTCAGAAGGTAGATAGGATATTTTCTTTGATAGTAGTTTACTATACCAGAGCTTTATTGAAGGTTAGTTATGAGAAACTGCAATAATTATCAATTTTTTCGTTTGCAATCTGCTGAATCAACACTGGCTGGACAAGCAAGATTTCATCTAGTGGTTGAACTTGCTTGCACCTCCTAACCTTAAGGTCTTGGATCTACGTCCCACTAGTGGCAATTCTAAATTCAGGGAGGGATTCCCTCACACCATTCCAAGTCGATGCTTTAGAAAGGTGTGAATACCTTGGCCATAGGTCGGGATGGCAGTGGGACGGATCAAGTAGGAAACCTGCCTCATCCCCGCCTAAGTGGGGCGGGGACGGGTCTAGGTCTGGCGGGGATGGGGATGGGAATTAAAATAGTACCCGCAATGGGTTATGGAGCGTGTGTGGATTTATGCTATACCCTCCCAATTCCCGCCCTCCCCGCCCCACCCCCTCTCGCCCCGCATATTTATTATTAAAATTCTATTTATATACTTATATTATTAATAATTTTATCTTGCAAAATATAAATATGTGGGTATGACGCGGGTACGACGCGGGTGTGGGTATCCATGCGGGTGGTGGCGGCGGGTACGACGTGGGTGTGGGTATCCATGCGAGTGGTGGGGCGGGTACGACGCGGGTGTGGGTACTCATGCGGGTGGTGGGACAGGGATGGGTTTAAATACGTACCTGGTGGGGCGGGGATGGATGTGGAATTTTCCCCCGCAATGGGTGGTGGGTGGGGATGGGGACGAGAATTTTATGCGGGTGCGGTTTGGAGGGACCGTCCTCCGCACCCGCCCCACCCAATTGCCATCCCTAGACCCATAGGCCCTAGCCTTAACCCAATATAAGAACCGAAAGATATATATTTAAGTGTTTGAAAATTTTGTCAATTACGAACTTTTCAACAAGTCACCTAGTGGCTTATCACCTTTCTCCAAAATATGCAAAGAACTACATTTTCAATTGATTTGCATTAGGTTAGAAAATTCGGTTTTTTCACCATATACCCCAGACAAATTTTTTTTTGCACCATATATCCTTGCGATTTTCCAAATTCACCATATACCCTCCACTTTTAAAAAAATACATCCACTTGCCCTTAATGACTAAGGGCGTTAACGTCCGTTAGTCATTAACCTCTAATCCCCCCTCTAACCCTAATTAACTACCCTAAACCCTAACTCTCTCTATCCCTAACCCTAACCCTAACCCCTAATCGAATACCCTAACCACCCACTAACCACCCCTCCCCCCACCCCACCCCTTCCCCCTACCCCACCCCTTCCCCCACTAGTAGAAAAACGTTAATCTGCGTCTCATAAATTGCGTCGCACAACTGGATAACCGACGCAGAAGTATCATTTGCGTCGGATGGGTGTTGACTGCGACGCAAATCATGATCCATGTGCGTCGGATCCCCTGCTCCGTGCGACGTAAATCGTCGTATTAAGACTTCTGCGTCGGACTTCTTGGCCCATCCGACGCAGATGATAGGCCCTCATATAAAATCCCACCCAAAAATTATTCTAATCTGCGTCGGACTTCTAGGCCCATCTGATGTAGATGATAGGCCCATTAATCCCGCCCAATATATGCCCCACTTGGCCTTCGATACACCTAACCTAAATTCCCCTTACAAGCGTCGCTCCCTGTCCCCTTCTTCAATCTTTCAACCCTTCCTTCCTCAAAACTCTCATCTTCTTTCTCTCTCCTCCACTAAAAAAAAATCCCCTTTAAATTCATCTCTTCTAAAAAAACCGAACAACAAATATTGTTTAAAACGAACGAACGAGATTTGATTTTGATTCGTGCTGATTATAAAGCTTCAAGAATTCGATTCGGATCTGAAAATGGAGGCCGACGAATTCGACGAATTCGTAGAATTCGGTTGCGAGTTCAAAGAAGTTGCGAGTTCGACGAATTCGGTGCGGTTAGGGTTCGTCGATTTTCATAAGTTCTCGATTTTCCACCACCTCCGCCGGGCTTACATCTACCCATGGGTGCCGCTAAAGGCCCTGTTTGTCCACCGCAAGAACAACTTACTAATCTTCACTACTGCATCCACTCCAACCCTTCTTGGCGTCAGTATCTTATCTTTTTTTACTTTTCTTCCTCTCTTTTTTTTTATTTACATGGGTTTTCCTTTAGTTTGTTTCTATTATGTTTTTTATGGAGTTTAGTTGACCACCTTTTGCTTCTTTTAGGTAAAGAAAGCTGGGAAAATTGAATTTAGAATTCGTACTTTTTGAGTTTGTGAATCTAATTTGATTCTCCTTTTTGCTAATTCTATGCCATCATTTTCTGCGATTTTTGAGTAGTATATGCTATTTTTTTTATTTAGATAACGGAAGTGATTTTTCAGTTTCTTGATATATAAATTCCTTGATGTATATTATTTCCCCTCTATTTTTTCAGTTTTTAACTCATTTAAAATGAAACTTATTTTTGCAGATCTGGTGGAGGAAGAGAAAGAAGATTTAGTATTAGATATGAAAGTTTTAGTTTTAACAAGATTTATGATGTTTCTCTAATACAAGCGATTGTAGATTTTCGTTGTTTAAGTTTGGTTAATTCCATTTTATTTTGTACGATTTGTTAAGTTTATCATTTTAGATTTTCGTTGTTCATGTTGATTACAGAATTATTGTGGAGAATTAATAAAGAATCATGTTTTGGTTATACGTATTTCGTGCTAGCTTGTTGCTGGGTTGTGGTTAGATTTTTTTTTTTACTAATAAACTGATTTATTAAAAAAAGCGGAAAAAAAAAAACCACAAGCATTTGCGTTGCATGTGGCACCAGGTGCGACGCAAATGAGTGGTGCCTGGCTTGCTGGTAGTGCTGCTGGGCTCCCATCTGCGTCGCATGTTGAGCAATGTCCGACGCAGATGATACACCATTTGCGTCGCACGTTGCTCCGTAAGCGACGCAAATGGGAGATGCAATGCCTATGGGATGCGGGGGGAGGGGTCATGTGCGTCGCATGTTGGGAAGGGTCCGACGCAAATAGCTCATTAACTGCGTCGTGTCCTAGTCCGACGCAGATCCTGTCTCTCTCATCTGCGTCGAGACCTGTGCCGTCGGACCCATGTCCGACGCAAATGGGCGCCTCGCATCCGACGCAAATCGTCGATTTTGTACTAGTGCCCACCTGATGTAAGTCTAAAAACACCTTCCAAAGGATTGGATGTTGATTCTAAATTTAGGGACGATAAAACACTCACTTTGACAAGAAATCACTCGAAACAAGGGATAGTACCAAAACACAAGAACACACTCGATGTTTTGGGGTTTTAGGCTAGAGATAAGACTCACTCAATCTCCCCTAGGCTTATCACTCAAGACTCACTCAAAGTAATAAGGGTTAGCCAATACTTGAGACAAACTCAAAATAAAAACTATAAACACAAAGGTCTTTTATCAAAATCACAAAGCTGAACGTCTCCTATCATAAGCACTCCTTATATAACATATAGGAGCAGCAAAATGAAGCCTAAAAACCCTTGAAAACCATCCATGATTGAACAGCCACAAAGGAGTTACAAACTCCCTTAAATCAAGCCTCATCTAAAGCCTCATTTAAGCGGATGTTACAAGGGTTATAATCAGCAACTAAGGAGCCTAAATAACTCCTAATTACATGCCTAACACAAGCCTAATCACACGTCCTAATGATGAGCTTTACTTTAAGAGTACTCTCATGGTTTATTACAAGCATAAAATAATAATAAAAGCAAATAGAAACCCAAACAGAACTTGGGCCTTCAATAATCACTTCCAACTTGTATCCTTGTAATTGTTGCTGCATAGTTGGGCCTTCAAACCATCATCCAAGTAATGCATAATCATGTTGGACTCATATTTGGTTGGACTCATATTTGGTTCATTCCCTCTTTCTTTGAAAAAGTTTACCCTCAAACTAGGATCATCCAAGCAAAGAGATAACAGCTCAAATAAAATGGAGGACTCACACTCATCAAAGTAACAAGTATATGAACATGGCAAAAGAGGAACTTGACATTCTCAAAAGGTCTTGTTGCATCACCCCATTCAATATCTCCCATCTTCAACAATTTGGTGGATGGACTCATGAAAATAGTGAAGTACTTATGGAACCTCTTATAAAAGAAGGCCAAAAGCACTATTAACCACTCATACACACTTTGTTTTGCTTTGGAATCCATTTTCAACGTAGCCCCCTCTTGAGATCTTTTTTTATGGTAATCTTTCCTTAAGTCTATTTTTGAAAAGACTAAGGTACCACCCAATTCATGCACTTTGTTGTCAAGCTTGTTACTCACTTCCGAGTCACATCTATGGGCTGCCTTGTTGGGCAAATTAAGAAAGTCCACGCCATGCTCAATCACTCTTATAGGAGAGAGAACTTTGGGCATGTCATTGGAAATCTCTTCTTTGTACTCTTCTAACAACTCATTCAAAGGAGATGAGTCATTACAAGTAGTACCATGATCAGGGCTGTAGTTGCGGGTGTGCAAAGAGCCCCTCCGCACAGGGCCCCCAATCTAAAAAAAATTGGTTTTATTTGAAAGGGCCCAATTTGAAAAATATGATGCTTTGTAAATGGTAAACGACAAATGCTCCACTCCACATCTTCATCTCCGGACTCCTTAATTCACGATATCCCCTATCATATATCTTCATCAATCTCTTCCACCAAAAATTCAACCTTCCATATATATCTTTAAGTTTAGTATTGTCATCAATACTTTTTTCATAATTATCAAAAGTAAAATCAATCAATCCATCAGTTAGCTAGTATTGATTCTCTCTACTGTCTATGAAAAAATTTGGTCCTTTTCTCTCACTAAGGGGAAAGAAAGGGCCCAATTTCCATTTCAGAACAGGGCCCCATAAATATCCAAGACGGCCCTGACCATGATGCTCTTTGGCCCTCACAACCAAAGTAGTCCCTCCCCCATTCTTTTCCACTATCTTCTCATTTTTATTACAAATTACAAGATAGTTGCTTTTCTCCTTTTCTTTTTCAACAACTTTGGGAGGTAGGGTAAGCAATTTTATTCTTCTACCATCTTTGGTAGTTACAAGATATACATTGGTTTTGCCTCTATGCTCCGAATCATGGTCGAATTGCCATGGCCTTCTAAGTAACAAATGACACGCATCCATAGGAAGAATGTCACACCATCTCTCATCTTCTAACCCTCCAATGGAGTAAGTCACCAATGCTTGTTTCTTCACCCTCACACTAGTACCATCATCCAACCAATTAAGCTTATGAGGCTTTTCATGGTCTCTAGTTGGTAGCTTTAATTTACTCACGGCTTCGGATGAAACAACATCCACTTGTGCACCACCATCAATAATCACATTGCAAGTCTTCTCACTTACCTTGTATCTAGTGTGAAACAAGTTGCTTCTTTGCCTCTCATCAACTTGAGCCTCACTAAACAACACTCTCCTCACTACCATCATGTTCATCTCTTCCTCCGGAGGAATTTCCTCCTCATAATCATCATCCTCAAAGCTACTCTTCTCATGAACAACAAAATTATACATTTTTTCTTCTTCATCCATGATGGCACATTGAGCGGCGGTCAAAACAGTTTTACTAGGACACTCACTAGCAATATGACCCCTCCCATTACATTTGTAACACCTTCTTGTAGCAAGTTTACTAGGAGAAATCACGGCCCTTTCATTCTCTTTCCCCTTAAAAGATGATGAAGAGGATTGGTTTTGAAAAGTACTCCCCTTAGAATAGGAAGGAGTAAATTCCAAAAGCACCCTTGAAAGAAGAAGAAGTTTTGGGCTTCTCTTTCTCCCTTTCCTCCTTAGCTTGTGCCTCATATTTCAAGGCAAGCTTACAAACATCACTAAAAGTGGCATAGTGAGTCACCTCCACTTTTCTACTAATCCCTTTAGACAACCCCTTAACAAAACGAGCTATCTTGAAAGTCTCCTTCTCTTGCAAATCACAAATTAGACACAACTTCTCAAACTCTTTCATGTATTCTTCAACACTTATGTCATTGTCTTGTGAAAGGTGGGTTAGTTTTAAGTATTGCTCGCTCTTGCTCATACTCTTTACTTACCCATTTATCCCTCATTTTCTTTTTCAGTCTATTCCATGAATCAATCTTATCTTTTCCTTCTCTCCTTCTACTGGACTTGAGGTTTTCATACCACAAGGCAACAATTTAGTGAGTTTTAGGACAGCAAGTTTAAACCTTTTCCTATCATCATACCCCTTATAGTAAAAAACAGTTTCAATTTGCCTCATCCAATCAAGAAAAGCCTCACTATCATGCCCCCATCAAATTTGGGCATCTCAATTTTTAAACCCCTATCCTCATCAAAATTCCTGGTTGCAATAACCTCACCATCCTCATTTTCAAAGAAAATTTAGTTTTCGATTAGCTTGCAACATCATATTAGACATAGCATCAAGCCTAGTCTTTTGTTCAGCCTTATCTTCTTCATTCTCTTCTGATTTCTTGTCTAAATTTTCTAACTTCTGAGTTATTAATTGTAACATCCTAGCAAGATCACCATCATCCATGATTTCACTATTTTTGCTAGACTATTACAAATACAAGGTGGAAACTGCCGTAAATTGTGAATAACAAACGAAACTGTAAATGGTCTTGAGACTCTCAAAGGCTTACAGATTAATAAAATTCAGGAAATTTCAAGCAGAATCAAAAAAATAAACTCTTGAAAAGCTTTCCGAATGAAGGAGTAATCATCGTTTGAAGTTCCATGTGCTGGATTTGTTCCGTTTTGGCGCAGTTGCGAAAAACGTGCCCAGTTTATTATCTAAAAAATTCACAAAAATCTGAAAAATTTTGTGAGTATTCTAGACAAAACGTTATGCATAATGAAAAAAAGAATCAACCAATTTGGACTCCTGAAGGTTGAGAAATCGTTCTTCAAAGTCGACTGAAAAACTGGATGAATTCTGCCCGTTTTGTTTCGCCACCAAAATGCAATTTTTCAACAAGATCTTCTCGCAAAAGCTCTGATACCAAATGATGTAAGTCTAAAAACACCTTCCAAAGGATTGAATGTTGATTCTAAACTTAGGGATAATAGAACACTCACTTTGATAAGAAATCACTCGAAATACGGGATAGTACCAAAACACAAGAACACACTCAATGTTTTGGGGTTCTAGGCTAGAGATAAGACTCACTCAATCTCCCCTAGGCTTATCACTCAAGACTCACTCAAAGTAATAAGGGTTAGCCAATACTTGAGACAAACTCAAAGGAAAAAACTATAAACACAAAGGTTTTTTTATCAAAATCACAAAGCTGAACGTCTCCAATCATAAGCACTCCTTATATAACATATAGGAGCAGCAAAATGAAGCCTAAAAACCCTTGAAAACCATCCATGATTAAACAGCCACAAAGGAGTTACAAACTCCCTAAAATCAAGCCTCATCTAAAGCTTCATTTAAGGGGTTGTTACAAGGGTTATAATCAGCAACTAAGGAGCTAAATAACTCCTAATTACATGCCTAACACAAGCCTAATCACACGTCCTAATCACGAGCTTTATTTTAAGAGTACTCTCATGGTTTATTACAAGCATAAAATAATAACAAAAGCAAATAGAAACCCAAACAGAACTTGGGCCTTCAATAATCACTTCCAACTTGTATCCTTGTAATTGTTGATGCATAGTTGGGCCTTCAAACCATCATCCAAGTAATGCATAATCATGTTGGCCTCATATTTGGTTGGACTCATATGTGGTTCACCACCACCCCCGCAGCCCCCCTCCCTCCTCTTCCGAAGCCCCCCTCCCCCGTATCCCCGCATCCCTCCTCCCCCGCATCCCCGCAGCCCCCTTTCCCCCACATCCTCTTCCTCTTCCGCCTTGATTTTCGAACCTCCCTCTCGTTTTCATTCTCCAAATCGGTTGTCGGATTTTCAAACCCCCCTTCCCTCCCCCACGTTGTCAGATTTTGTTTCCTCGATTTGTTCTTTCGATTTCGATGAGTTGAGAATTTCATATGCAAAAGGAAAACAGAGGGGAGTTCGAAAATCCGGGAGGAAGAGGATGTGGGGGAGGGGAGGGGCCGCGGGGGCGGGTGAAGGGGGGTTCGGGGGTGGGGCTGCGGAGGAAGGGGGGGGAGAGGTGCTTCGAAGGTGGTGGGGAGGGGGGAGGGGGATTCCGGGTGGTGGGGCGGTGGGGAGGGGGGCTTCGGGGGTGGTGAGGTAGTGGAGCAGTGGGAGAAGGGGTAGGGGGTGGAGGGAGGGTGGTGGTTGGGTGGTTAGGATTAATTAGGGGTTAGAGTTAAGGTTAGGACTAGAAGGGTTAGGGTTTAGGGTAGTTAATTAAGGTTAGAGGGGGGATTAGGGGTTAATGACTAACGGAGTTAACGTCCTTATTAGTCAAAAAGGGAATGTTGTTGATTTTTTTTAAAATGGGGGATATATGGTGAATTTCAAAAGTCGAAAGGGTATATGGTGCAAAAAAAAAATTTGTCAGGGGTATATGGTGAAAAAACTGTAGAAATTTTATAGTAAAATAGGGTGTACCATGCTCATGGTTCAACCCAATACTATTTTTTGATCATTGCTCATTTGAAATTCTCTAAATGAGCAAATTCTACTTTCTAATTGCCTCCACTCGCTCGCCCAAATGAGCGAACTTTCTCAGATGGCCAAACATTTCTACTCATTTGAGAAAATGAGCAAACACTTTTGGCAAAATGAGTAAACTTTTTAGCTCAATTTCTCAAATGAGCACAACTGTTTGCTCATTTTGAAATTGCAATATCAATTTTAATTAAATGTGAAAACAATTCCACCATTGATGAACTCCGAAACTTCAATATTTATTTTTACCATTGATGAAGCCCGACTTTCTCAAATCATATTTTACAGTTCATCAATTTGATTGACCATGTTGAGAGAAACCTTGAAGGAGAGAGAAATTTGGAGGTAAGAAACAATAGAGAAGAAAAAAGCTTTGAGGTAAGAGAAACAATGGAGGCAAGAGAAATCTAAAACTAGTTTTGATTCTTAAATTATCTTATGCATTATCGATCATTAATTCAACCCTTTAAGAATTTTAAACACTCTAATGTTGATTCTCATATCTGGATCTAATTTTGCCATTGATGAAATTCGAAGGTCCAATATTTGTTTTTGCATTCATTAATTTCAATAAAGATTATTACAAATTTGAAGGAGAAAGAGAAACAATATAATGTAGGAAAAAAATTTGGAGGTGAAAAATAATTGAAGATAGAGAAATTTGGAGGTGAGAAACAATGGATGAGAGAGAAATTTGGAGTAAGAGAAACAATGGAGGGGTGAGAAAATTGTAGGTAAGAGAAATAATGAAGAAAAAGAGGAGGAAAAAAATGAGTAACATGATTAGAAATAAGTGATTAGAAATGAGTAACATTTTACTCATTTTGAGAATTTATTACAAAATTGTCCCTGGGTGTACCATGCATGTAATGATATTTGAATGCAATTTGAAAATGTCATAAAAGTTGTTTAGATACACCAAAAATAATGTAGATATTGTTTTATACATTTCCAATCCCAATGACCTATAAGAAATAACCATAATAAACTTGCAATACTAAACCCACAAATTATATGAAAATCGAAATTTTATTAACTCCATGTAATATTATTAACCAAAAAGCGAACAAATTGTTGTACACTCTCGAGCAAATAAAATACTCTAGGCCTTGCAACAATCTGCAAGCCCCAAACTAACAAAAACTAATACCTAAGTCAAATCAAGTCAACATTTATCTAAAATAGCAAAACAAATTGCATATCACGCAACAATAAAGTGCAAAAGTTGACGAGTTAACACCAACGAGCATCAATACAAAACACCAGCAACACCAATGAGCAGAACAAACCGCAACTCAAGAGTACCGTAGGGCATCAGTATGACGTCTGAACAACAACACGGGCAATGGAAGAACAGGTTCAAAAAAGCAGCAGCAGCAAAAAATTAAATTACATTTTTTGCCCTTATGTAACAACTTCAAGGCAACAACTCTTGAGAAGTTCCTAGTAGAATGGAAAGTGCATAACCTTTAGGAATACAAGGCTTCATAATTAGTTCCCTATTAGGATCGGAGATTTAGTTGGTGCACAAAGTAAAAATAGAAAGTACCATGTAATCCTAGAACTATAATATCATAATAACTAACACAAACATACAGTTTCACAATGGCATCACATATAGATAAGATATGATTCTTTATCCTAGCTAGTGGTGTCAAAACAGATTCTCAAACAGGTTCTAGGTATATCCACGGCGAACCAGGTCAGACCCGGACAGGTCAGGATTCTGACAGTCAGTGCCCCAGGTCGTAATTGGTCAGATTTTGTTCAACTGGGTCGATCACATTTGAATCATGGGATTACCGGGTGCCGGACAGGTCTGAGTGTTCCATTTACAAGTCAATCAATTCCCGGGTATATGATCGCCCGTGGACATTTTTTAACCGGATTTGCGCACATCGTATTTGGGTTTCATGTAAGCTTGGGTAGAGTCAAGTGTACTCGGGTTGTATCACTAATGACCTTAGTTCGATCATTGTAAAGCATCGGGTCCATTAGTGAAATACGGAGCACTTGTACGGTTTTTAACCGGAGCACTTGATGTTTTTTCCACTAGTGACTATTGAACGTCAATTCAACTTCGGTTAACTCCGGGTCGAGTCATTTTGATTTTGTTATGGATTTTGTAAGCGAATCATATTATTGAAAGTACTAAGATCGACATATGTATACATATATGTATGTGTGTGTAATAAATATATATGGATGATAATGAAAAACTAATAAAAAATAAAAACAAAATAATATCATAATACTATAGAATACTTTACTCGATTTCCAAAACAATATAATATTTTATTCTCAAATAAATACTTGAATACTTCCAGATACAATCTTTGAATCATTAATCTAATTACAATTTCATAATCCAACTCTTACTCTTGATCCACGCCGAGCCTTCACCCACAAACCTGCAAATTACAGAGGGAAAACAAAACAAAAACAAAACTAAAATGAGCGGAAAGCTCAGTAACTTCACTTCAGCCCGTCAAAACGATTTTAGTTCGTAAACGTTTCTCATACAATAATCAAGCTTGGTAATTGTTCGGAAAAGAATTCATCCTTTAAAATATATCGCTGGCATATCTCAATCACTTAACACAAATCGCTGGCAAGTACAGGTTTTGGCAGAACATAACTTAACATAATACAACAGAATATTCGACCTTCTCTGGTCTTAACTTAACTTATATCATAATCACTTTCCTCCACTTGTACCTTGCCCACTTTTCATCTCAGTTCATGAGCTAAGCCAACCAAACCAAATACAAAGTCCTTTTAACATATCTCAAACCATATACGTAAACATAAACATTTTCGAACAATTCCAATAATGATAGAACAAAAACATTCTTTCGTAATCACTCAATAAAAATTCACAACTAACTTATAAAGATGCATCTATAACCATGGCCATGACTATAAACGATATATGATATCAAAATACAATATAACACATACGGGCATTTAAATACGTTTTGCTGAACATAAATGTTACCCCAACTCAAGAACAACCATATACAACCTCCAAGAATCGAAAACTCGATCTCCAACTCTAGCTTGAACTCCATAAATTATCTCCATAGCCATCCTCCAAAAACCACATTACAACAATACAACAATTAACAACCGATTCCACTATAATTCAGATAAAGAAATTGACTTACTTATATATGCCTTCTAAATTCTTTGATGAACTACCTACAGAGCCTTAAATGCAAACCATTCTACTAATTCGACTCACATAATCATTCTCACATTCTAACTCTAATTAACCCCCAAGTATGATTCATAGAGAATATTATCAAACAAAGTAATTTATAAAATCAGATTTTATAAATAACTTGAAAAGGATCAATACATATTATAACCTTCAATCCATTAAACAAAAAGAAAATATTCAATCTTTAATTTTAATAAACTTTTATCATAGCTGATTTTGCTAATAAGCTTGAGATCTAAATTTATTTCTGAAATCAGAAAATAAAATCCATTTGCACCCGGGATTCGAATCTTAGAATCAAAGAAGAGGAGGAAGATAGCTTAACTTATACCTCCACAAAAGAGATGAAGGCAATGATGGTTGCAAGCACCAACAACAACTATACATCAATCACACACACACACAGCAGTGCAGCAAGAAAGAACATACAGCAGCAGCAACGCATCAAGAAGTGCATCACACCAAACTTGCAAAGGCCATAACTTATAGCTCCGAACTCCAATTGAAGAAATTTTTTAGCCTAAATTCAATAGCTCGAAGAGATCTACAACTTTGATGAAGAAACAAAGAACAAAACTAGATTGCATGCTGTATATAATTGAGACAACAGATTGTCGAAAAACAGAGGAGAGAGAAAACTTAAGGGTGTTGGGTCTTCAATAACTTCAAATAGGAGAAACCGAGCAAGAATAAAGGTAGGAGAACGGAAGAGCTGCCATTGAAGGCTTCGGTTGCAGCTGAAAATATTCCAGCGAGGCTTCTACATAAGAAGAGGAACACAGGAGGAAATTGTGAAAGAGAGGAAGGAAGGATGGAGTTTTTTAATCTTGGTGAAGGGCTTTAGTTTTTGACAACAAAGCAACTTAGTGGCTTTTGCTCATTAAGCCACGAGAGATTGTTTTTTTTTTCCATTAAAATTCAATTAAAACTTACTCACTTCATATCTTAGTAAAAGAAATGAATATTAAAGTTACTAAAATTATTTTCTAGAAACAATAAGCTCATATTTCTCAAATTAATACCATATAAACATCTTTGCATAGTCAAAGCTAATAAAATATAATTAACTTTTAATTAAAGATGCTTAATAACTGAGCGATTACAGTGATGTTTAATGTATTCTCTTAGTCAACTCTTATTTCGACTAATCAACTGCGTAAAACCACTCAAATGAGTAAAGGAGTAGAACGACTCTTCATATGTTCTAATATTATATTTCCTCCGTTCTTTTTCTATTGCAACAATTATTATTTTGGGTAGTTTCACATCTATTGCAACAATTCCACTTGTGGTATAAAAAATAACTTTAGTTGACATTATTACCCTTACTTTATCCTACTAAAACTCTCATTAATTATTCACCAACCCACCTTTTATTGTTAAAGGGGTACTTTACTTTATTAGATGATCATTTTTCCTCTCCTACTCTAGTAAATTAAAGGGTATCTTAATACTAAATTACCCACCTTTTTCATTTCCTTAAAAATCGTGCCCAAATCTATTGTTGCAATAGAAAAAGAACGGAGGTAGTATATTATAACCAACGACAATAATAACGAGTAGACGATCAATCCCAAGGTTTATATAAATGATTTATTATTATAAGCATTATGATTGATATATAAGTTTGTAAATAGCTATGATGATAATGAACATAATAATAATAATAAACATAAAGCGATGATGATGATGATGATGATGATGATAATAATAATAATAATAATAATTATTATTATTATTATTATTATTATAATACAAATAATAACAGTAATAGTAACAATGCTAACAATAGTAATAGTAATACAAATAAGAACAGGAATACTAACAATAACAATAACAATATAAATACTAATAGTAATAATATCAACAATGCTAATAATAGCAATAACAATAACAAACATAACGCGGTATATAAGTATTATGTTGTGATTATATATTATAACCGGTTTTTTCACCAAATACCCCTGATAAATAAATTTATTCACCAAATACCCCCACTTTTTTCAAAATTCACCAAATACCCCTGACCTTTAAAAAAATTCACCAGATACCCCTGACATTTCAAGAAATACCCAAAATGCCCTTTTTGGCTAACGGACGTTAGTGCTCCGTTAACTAATTAACTAATTAACCTAAAAAACCCTAATTAAACCCTAATTAACCCTAATTAAACCTAAAAACCCTAAAACTCTAACTAACCCTAACTAACCCTAAACCCACCCCCAAGCCCACCACCCTCCCACCCCACCCCCAGCCTACCACCCCCGGCCCCCACAACTCCAACCCCACCAGCCCCATCCCCCTCCCCCGCCGCGCCTCCCCCCCCCCCGCAGCCACGCCCCCCTCCCCCACCACCCCTAGCCCGAATCCCCCTCCTCCCCCACCCCTTCGAATCCAGAGTCCCCCCCCCCCACCCCCCCCACACGAGAAGCAAACTTCTCGTAGACCTCGAATTCTACGCCGTCGGAGATCTTGCGCCGCCGGAGATCGATGACTCGGATCTAGTGCGAAACCGTCGACTCGTTCGAGGAGGAGGAGGGAGGCGCCGCGAGATCGAGGGAGCGGGAGGCGCGAGGGAGGGAGGGAGGGGGGAGGAGGAGGTGTGAGGGAGGTCGAGTGGAGGGGGGCATGCGTGGGGGCTGCCGGGGAGGAGGGGTATGTGTGGGGTGCGGCCAGGGTGGGGGGGGGAGGGGAGGGGGGAGGGGGCTGCGTGGCTGCTGGGGAGGGGGAGGGGAGGGGGGGAGGGGGTGGGGCTAGGTGTGGGCTGGGGTTGGGTGGTGGCTCTAGGGTTGGGGGGGTGGGGTTGGGTTAGGGAGAGAGAGAGTTTGGGTTTTTAGGTTTACTTAGGGTTTAGTTAGGTTTAATTAGGGTTTTTTAGGGTTAATTAGGATTTTTTAGGATTAATTAGGGTTAATGATTAACGGAGTTAACTCCGTTAGTCAATAAGGGCATCTGGTAAATTTTTTTAAAGGTCAGGGGTATATGGTGAATTCGAAAAAAAGTGGGGGTATTTGGTGAATAAATTTATTTGTCAGGGGTATTTGATGAAATAACCGTATTATAACAAATGACAATCATATGTTTTACATATGGTTCATATGAGGCCTAAGTGATTATAACGAGGGTTCATA
Organism: Beta corolliflora; assembly: GCA_947648045.1. Lineage (NCBI taxonomy): Eukaryota > Viridiplantae > Streptophyta > Magnoliopsida > Caryophyllales > Amaranthaceae > Beta > Beta corolliflora. The sequence continues at coordinate 660,040 of CANSZD010003227.1, read as the reverse complement.
TGTTGTACAATAATAATAAACATAACAACAGTTTATATAAATGAGTAGAGTTACTAAACTAAGACTTAGATTATTGGCTAAGGGTTTATTGAATTTATGTGTTACTCCAACGGAGTATACATTAAAGTCAGTAATGATCAATCATCAAACGATTAAGTCAAATAAATATAATCATACTATTACTTAATTGAGGTATAGACTGATAGTTATATAAGTAACGCTATAAGATATAATTAAAATTTAGAAACTCAATTCATAACTCTAATTAAATAATAATAATAATGGTTATATTATGCTAATTAATAAATAATAGTTATACTTAAATACTAATCATAATAATTTCAATAAAAATAACCAAAATTTCAAATTATAATAAAATAATTGACTAATAATTAAAGTTAGTAAAAGTTGCTAAACCAAGACAAGAATTAGTAAGATTATAGGAATACTCCCTCCGTCAATAATCTGAACACTTTCCTTTTATGTTTGTCCCAAATTAGTTTGAACACTTCTTTTTTTGGCATGGTCCTACCATTAATATATTATTTCTTTTACACATCTTTGGCCCACACTCTACCTTTTATCAATAAAAAGTTACCCAAGTTTCTCTCTCCTCAAATAAAAAATACCACACCAACTCCTATCACATCTACTTTTAAAATAAAATAACATTTGATAACCACACTACAACTTATCACCTTAAACTACGTGTCCCAACAAGTGTTCAGATCTTTCTGGGACGGAGGGAGTATAAGATAACCAATCCATGTGCTAGGTCATTAATCCATGTGCTAGGTCATTCTCTTTTCCTATTGGCCAAAGAATAATATTATGGATCATGAATTAGAACCCTTGATTTGAGAAGGATCAAAATCTAACCATCAATCTCTCAAACCCATCTCTCCCACTTCCATCGTCTCTCTCCATCACTCCTCTCTAAAACCCTAATCCCCATTCCTTCTCCTCAGCCTACCATCCCCTCAACCACCCACTCCTCTCTCGCCATGTTCGTCTCAACCTAAAACCGCTGTGTTTTCACACCAACACCCTCTCGTCTTCGCCGTCGTTCAGCTACGTTTTTTCGAAGCTCCGGTCAAGCTAGGGTTTTCGATCTCTAATTTATTCATTTTAATTCTTGAATGATTTTCGATTTTTTTTGTAGTTGTTTTTGTTAGATATGTCAAATGTTAATGTTATGATTTTTCCCTTGAATTATTTTTGTAATTACTCATTTTAATTCTTGAATTACTTATATCCATCGTTGCTTTGTAATCTGAAATTGTTTATTTATGGTTAATACTCATATTCTTTTCGTTTTCATGTGTAATTGTTGTTTTGTTGTTGTTGCAACTTTGTTGCTGCACCCTCCCCGTTGCATGTGTTTTGTCCCATTAGTGAATGTGTTTTGAGTTGCCCATCAATGTGTTTTGGCTCTTTGTTAAAGGTAGTAGAATTTTTTGTTTTAATTTGCTGATGGTTTGGTATTTGATCCTACGGTTGTGTTGATGTGGTGGAGATAGAATAAGTTCATCTATGGAGATAATATAGCTGCCTACAGAGTACAGACTATCGTATTTAGATCCAGCTAAGGGGAAGTCTGCAATATTGATAAGATTTGAAGTTTTAGTTCATGAATTTTTCATTTGAATGCCGAACTTCTTTATTCCTCTTGCATTGTCCTCAAATCCTAATCCTCATAATTTCTTGAATCAGAAATTCAGAATCAACACATCCCTAATTCAGACCACCACTTTCATGGTGGTGGGACCACATTTAGCAGCAGTAGTACATATGTTTTTTTTTTTGGTGATTTTTGGATTTAATTTGTGTAATTGTTTTTATAATTTTTGGTTATTAATAAGTGTAATGATTCTATAGAGAAAGATAACTCTCTGGTCCTTTTATTCAGAACATAACATAGCTTATATACAACCTAAGAGAAGCTGTACACGGGCTTCTAATTACACGCATAAGCATAACAAAAGTCAACCCACACACTGATTAAACTATTGCTAAATACAACATTAACCTAAAGCCCAGTACCCCCCTCAAGTTGGAGCATGTAGATTACAAATGCCCAACTTGCTAAGGAGAAACTCAAATTGATTTTTTCCCAATGCCTTAGTAAAAATATCCGCCAACTGCAAATTTGTAGGCACATGAGAAGGGTTAATAGTTCCATCCAAAATAGCATCCCGTAAAAAATGACAGTCAACTTCAATGTGCTTTGTGCGTTCATGAAAAACAGGATTCTGAGCAAGATAAAGAGCAGATTGGCTATCACAATATAGTGACATAGCACGGGGATGACTTATACCAAGACCAACCAACAAACCTTTTAGCCACTTAAGCTCGCAAGTGACAGCAGCCATGGAACGATATTCGGCCTCAGCCGAAGAGCGAGAAACAGTCACTTGTTTTTTAGTCTTCCATAAAATAGGGGAACGACCAAGAAAAACTAACCAACCAGAAATAGAACGACTAGTAAGGGGACAACTTGCCCAATCTGAATCACACCAACCAAATAAATGCATATCAAA